>CM022298.1:200281380-200889212 GCA_011799875.1 Thinopyrum elongatum
CTAGCCTGTCTTCCTTCCACCCCAAAACAACTCTAGGAGCAAGCTTGTATCCACCTCATATAAACCACACTCGGCAGGACTAGGGGTGTTATCTCTCCGGAGAGCCCCGAACCTGGGTACGTCTTGCGTCTCACGCTCGCTCGTACCAACCTCACCTCTGGAGCCCACCAGTTGCCTGTCTCCTATCCCTCTCTTTAGCGATCCCATGGCATCTCCCGTGAGCCCACCACGACAGTTGGCGCCCACCGTGGGGCAGCTTGAGGTGCCGGCCGGAGACATGTTCTAGACGGGGCCCTTCATCGACTCCGGCGAGCTCAGCATGCACGGCCTGGTCCTCGCGCCCGGCGCGGCGCCAGCCGGATTCGCTGCCTCGTCCGGCATTCCCCTCGGTGCATTGCGCGCCCCCGATGAGTACCCCAGCGGGGTGCTCGACGTCACCCACTCGCCTGTCCCCCTCGGCAGCGGCATCTCTGATGACGTGGCGGACCTCTGCATCTGTGTGGAGGTGCTCGTCACCGACTTCGGCTCCACTTTGTCCAGTGTCGTGAAAAAGGCCGCTGCTGCCAGGGCTGCAGCGGAGCGCGCAAGCATGGCCGACCCACTGAGCGCCACGATGCATAACCTCAGCATCCCCATCACCACCGACGTCAACGCCACCCAAGCCCGGGCCCAGCTTGACGAGGAGTGCAAGCGCCTGCTGGATGAGGCCACGACGCTCGCTGCTGTGCAGCGCCGGCTAGAGTCCATGCAGCGGGAGCGCGACATGGCGTACGGCTTCACGCCGGCTGCGGCCGAGCCCAGCCGGGTTGCCGAGGCGCGGACATGTGGCACCGCCATCGGCCGCACTCTGGGCGCAATCCCACCCGTTTATGACACCCCCGTCAAGAACATGCGCGCCCCGCAGGCGGCCGCTATGGGCCTGGAGCAGCTGCAGGGCGAGGAGCTGCAGGAGCGCCTGCAGCGCATGCGCGAGTTACTCGGCGCCGCGAACACGCAGCAGGACCGCCTCGACCGCCCTGCGGCGTTCGTCTCACGCTGCACCAAGGACCCCGAGCCGCCGAACACGGCGTGTTCGCCGCCTCCCAGCGAGATGCTCATTCCGGCCGGACCTGAACCCGGCGCAACCGTGCCCTGATGGCTGGCGACGATCTGGGCGATGAGCCGGCTCCGAAAGCCCGGCGCCGGCAAGACCCGCCCCCGCAATCCGGCCGGCGTGGCCGTCCGGCTTCGGCCGATCTGGCTCCCCGCGGCCCGGTCACAAGCCGGCTAGGCCCGCGTGCCATCGACGACACCGACGCCCATCACCGCATCGAGCAGCTCGCCCTCTCCCTCGAGCTGGAGGAGGACAACACGGTCGGTCTGGCTTGTTTCGGCCCACGCATCCGGGATGAGCCCTTCCCCAAGGGGTTCACGCTTCCCCACGACACCCCCAAGTACAACGGGATCGTCAAGCCGGAAGGCTGGCTTATCGACTACACCACCGCCATCGGCATCGCAGGCGGCAATCGGCGCCTGGCCATGCACTACGCCCCCCTCATGCTCCAGGGCTCGGCCCGGACATGGCTGAACAGCCTGCCAGCCAGCAGCGTCAACTCGTGGGTTGACTTTGAGCAAACCTTCGTGGGCAACTTCACCGGCACCTAGAAGCGTCTAGGCCATCCAAGTCGGCTCGCCATGTGCGTGCAGGGGCCGAGCAAGACCGGCCGCGAGTACCTCGCACGTTGGACCGAGCTCCGGACCAGGTGCGAGGGGGGCAAAGAGGTTCAAGCTATCCAGTATTTTGTGAGCGGCTGCCGGGATGGCACCCTCCTTAAGCACAAGCTCCTGCGTTCCGAGCCGACCACTATGGCTGCGCTCATGGTCATGGCGGACAAGTACGCCACGGCCAACTCCGCCATGAAGATCCAAGTTGTCGGCGTTCTGGGAACCAGGGTACCCATACTTGCCTGCCTGCGGCCCATGATGTGGCTCCATCGAAGGCCTGGTACGGCCCAGTTTTGACACCAACAAGACAAGACCCTCGCGAGGCGGACGACGCCAAGACCTCCAGAGGGAGCGGCCACCCCTGGGCTGCTCCCGAGGAGCGGAGTTTTCTATGCAGGTACCCAACCTCATGAGGTTGCGGTGACGCAAGCCATGACGACCAAGGCCAGGCAGGCGCCAGCGGGCGCAGAGGAGCAGGTTTCCTCTTTGGTGCTAAGGAGGCAAGCGCAGGCGCGGGGTCCCGAGGAATCAACCAAAGGTTTCCATTCCCGTGCAACGAGACCAAGACCGCCAGGACGGCAGGACGGATGTCATCGCCGAGCCCACCGCAGCGTCACGACCAGAAGCTTTGCAGGTGAAAACCACCTTTCGTCAGGATAAGATGTACTACTTGTCCCCTTTCAAAGTGGCCGTTGTGGAATCCCTTCCCGCCTACATTTTCGGGGAAGAGGACCGAGGTCATGATAAGTATAAGCTAGCCACCACAGTAGAGGGGATCCAATCCGGGCTGATCCGACCATAGAGATTCTTTCCACCGACACCAGAGCAAGCCCCGCGAGCTTGTTCATCCTCTGTACTAATTCATCCTCAGCCCCTCGTGAGGCCAATCCACCACAAAGCAGGAGTAGGGTCTTACACCGCAAGGTGGCCTGAACCTGGGTAAACTGCCGTGTTCATCTTCTTCCTTGTTCATCGAGCTAGGCTGTAGGGCGACGGGTTGGTTGGCTGGAGAGGTTGAGTTCTTCGCACTCGCCCCAGAGTTTGAACCTTTCTCGGGTCTGCGGAGCCCTGAATCCGACATTTGGCGCGCCAGGTAGGGGACGTGTCGAAGCTTCTCTCCCACCACTCGCTCCACCACCGTTCCGCCGTTCCAATGGCCAACGCTCGCCGTGTTCGGGCCGAGCGCCGAGCCGCTCGTGTCGCCCAGACGGCAGCCGCGGGCAACGCCGCCCCTCGCCGCTCTGCCTCCCCGGTGGCTAACGCCGCCACCGACCCTACTGCCCGCAAACAGTAGGACTCGTTGCTGCCACCGTCCGTGCAGCGCGACGGCCACACCGTGACTCCATCACCCACTCCAGCCACGGCGTCATCTTCTCATGGCTGTCGTGGGCCAGCGAACGCGTAGTCTGCGCTGCTCATGGCGCGCGAGCTTTTGCGCTATCGTCCGTCCAACGACCTCTACGACGACAACCGCCAAGACGATGGGGCTGGGGGCTTCCAAGAGCCCCGTGCCATTGCCTGCATCCTAGGCGCTGCTCAGGCTCCCGCTTCTCATCGCATATTCAAGCAGTTCGCTCGTGAGGTGAACGCGGCCCTCCCCAAGCTTGAAGCGTCGCGCCCCCTCAGATGGTCCAAGTACGCCATCACCTTTGACTCCATGGACCAGCTCAAATGTTCAGCTGTCGCTGGCGCGCTCCTGATGCTTTGCTCACAAACCATCAGCTACGTCCTCGTCACCAAGACACTCATCGATGGCGGCGCGGGGCTCAACGTTCTCTCCGTCGAGACGTTCGAGATGCTCCAAGTGCCGTACGACCAGCTCCTTCCCACCAAGCCTTTCTTAGGGGTGACCGATGGCTCCATCGTCCCCATAGGGCAGATCCGCCTCCCTGTCACCTTCGGCCAGCGCGACAACTACCACACTGAGCTCATCGACTTCGACGTCGCCCATATTCGCCTTCCGTACAACGCCATCCTCGGGTATCCGGCCCTCGCCAAGTTCATGGCGGCGACGCACCACGGCTACAATGTCCTCAAGATGCCAGGGAGTGGCGGCATCATCACGGTCGCCTGCGATGAAAAGGCTGTGGTGTGCTCCCTTGAGCGCGCCTACCAGGCTGTGGCAGTTGAGAATTCAAACGACGAGGGTGCCGTTCGACCTCCTGAGGCCATCCCCAAGAAGAAGAAGCAGCTCCTCCCCAAGGGCCATCAGGAGGCTGGCGCGCCTGACGACCGTGCCTCAGGCCCCGCGCCCACTGCTGGGGCGCCTTTCCCTCTCGCATAGGAAGGCGCGCCCGGCGCCCCTCTTAGGACGGGCTCGGGGGCTCTCCTCTGTAGGGCCTCTGACCTGACCAGCGTCACGAGGGAGGCGTTCGGGCACCACGTGGAGGTGTGCTTCAACGCGCGCCTCCGCGAGCAAGGCGCAAGGCGCCAGGCGCCAGGCGCTCAGGAGTTCATCACCAAGGCAATCGAGGAGCTCCAGGAGGCGCGAGCCATGCGTGGTGAGCGTCGCCCCGCATCGTCTAGTGCAGCCGCCGCCCCTGACATGGGTAGCGAGCTGCGCGTCTGCGTCAACATCCCAGGTCTCAACAGGGTTGCTTCTCAAGAGCTCTTCTGGCCGTCCCGTATTTGGCAGAGTGGGGGCTGCCCCCGCAGCTATGTCCGCATGCCATTCGGCCTACTGAACATGGCTGCCTCGCACCAATGCTACATGCAGGGCGCCCTGGCGGCTCATGAGGCCCGGCGCCAGGCGGTCCTGATAGAGGAGGTGCCAGACCCTCGCGAGCTTCCTGGGCCTCCAGAGCCTCCCGAGCCTCAGGAGCCAGCCGGCTCGTGAGGAGCGATCTCCGCAGCACGCATCTTCAGCTACTCCAACACTTCTGTGACAACGGTGCCAGGTGACTTTTTGGTTTGTTCAATTGAGGGCGCTCCTCGGGCTGCATTATCCTCAAGCTGCCAGGGCCCGCCCCTGCAACATGTATCATTTTGCGCATGTATCAGAACTGGCTTCGCCCTTCCATGAATTGCTTAATATTATCACTTGCATGTCCGGTGCTTCGCCACCATGAACGTTGTGCGCCCTCACGAACCCGCCCGCGACCGCCTCATGATTAAGGACTGGCACGGCGTCTGTGCTCGGGTCTATCCCTGCAGCGTCACTAAACCCAAGTGGCTGAGCTCTATCTCGCGGGCTAGCTCCCGTGCACGACACCTCCCATGGTCCTTGGTGCCTTGTTCTCGCATGAGCTAATCGGGAGTGGATGAGTTAGGGCACACGACCCGGTGCCTCGCCGCCGTGGGAGCAGCGCGCCAGTTGTTTTTCTTTAGGATTGTTGCATGAGAAGACTAGGCACAGCGTCTGTGCTCGGGTCCGTCCCTGCAGCGTTGACAAACCCAATGGCTGAGCTCTGTCTGGCGGGCCGGCCCCGTTCACATCACCTCCTGGGGTCGTTGGTGCTTGGCCTTCTCATGCGATGTCCTCCGGAGATTCACTCGGTGCAGGCCACCCCAACATCTCTCATGATTTTTACAGGCACCTGTAACAAAATTCAGGCGCAACCCGCCTTGAGGTAGGGCCTCGTGAGTCCCGCGCTGGCTCACGGGTGCCCATATACACCTCCTCTAGTCCGGCCGTGCAAGCCACGTGTCCGGACAGGGCTGTACACACCCCGGAGTCTCCCCTCGGAGGGAACTCCCACCCACGCACCAGTGGAAGCCCCATGCTCCACGCTGGTGGACGGCACGATCGAGGTGAGACTATGCCCATGAACCAGTGGAAGCCCCATGCTCCGCGCTGGCGGACGACACGGTCGAGGAGCGGCTATGCCCACGCTAAAGTGGAAGCACCATGCTCCGCGCTGGTGAATAAACAACTGAGGGTGGCCCCCGTGGCCGCATCAACCTCAGGACAGCCTTTCGGCTCTTCGCCCGGCAACACCTCACAGCTTTCCCCTAGAGAGGCCCGCGCGAGGGCGATGGGCACGGGGGCTACGCCTAGGCCATGCCTGGCGCACGCCACCTTACCTGTTTTCTCGCGTCCCTCCTGGCAAAAGCTGGTGAGCAAAGGTATGGAGGACTCCGAATTACCTTGTACGGCTGCTTGTTTCTCCTTCATGAGGGCCGTTCGTACGTCAAGGGGGTCCCCTGAGCATTGCGCCTCAGGGGCCTCACTAGTCATGTAGCCCCTTGCCCCTTGGTCTCGTCCTAGTGATCTGGACGCCCCAACGGCGATCGAGGTATGTGCGGGGCTGGGCCTTGCCGACGCAGAACATCGAGGTTGTTCCTATGTCAAGGGGAACCCCTGAGCATCGCGCCTCAGGGGCCTCACTAGTCACGTAGCCCCTCGCCCCTTGGTGTCATCCTGGTGATCCGGACGCCCCAACGGCGGACAAGGTACGCGCGGGGCTGGGCCCTACCGACGCAGAACGCTGAGGCAAACACAAAGGAAACCAAGCACGAGAGAGAAATCGCGGAGTTCTAACAAGTTAATACAAAACATAATGTTCTACGAGTTCAAACAGAAGTACTCTTGCCTTGGGAAGCCCGTCGTCGATGACGCTCCCACCACCTTCGCCGCCGGCTTCTGCCGCCGCCGCTGCGGGGTCGGGGACGCAGAGGAACTTCCCCAACAAGGCTTCCACCTGCTTCTTCATGGCCTCGGCAGCAGCGGCGCGGGATTCAAGGGCCATCGGCTTGATCAGCGTGCTGAGGTCGAAGCTTGGGTCCCAGAGGTGAAGGTGGCTGAAGACGCACGTTGCGGCCAAGGTGAAGAGCGCGCGGCACTCTTCCTCCACCGTGGAATCCATCCCAGCGGCGACGCCCTCAAGCGCCTCAGCAATCTTGGGGAGAAGCCCAGCAGGGCCATCCTTCGGAGTCACCAGCGGCCTTGCCAGCACCTCGCACTTTGGAAGGATGCCATGCCCCGTGTCAAGGGGCGCAACCCCTCCTTGCAGCCAGCCACTCTATCCTCGCGCAAGCCGCTTGCACGTTAAAGGGGGGGCTGAGAA
Organism: Thinopyrum elongatum; assembly: GCA_011799875.1. Lineage (NCBI taxonomy): Eukaryota > Viridiplantae > Streptophyta > Magnoliopsida > Poales > Poaceae > Thinopyrum > Thinopyrum elongatum. The sequence continues at coordinate 200,288,091 of CM022298.1, forward strand.
TCGTGACTCAGGGGCTCTTACCGGCTCTCAGGCCCTCACCCCCTGCCCTTGACCATGGCATCGCGACCTGGCATACCAGCGGCAACCGAGCCTCGCTCGAGAGCTGGGCCCCGAGGACGTAGAGCACCCAGGCAAGCAGGGGAGATGGAGTTGGTAGGAGCCCTGCGGAGGGGACGTCGTCAGGAGAAGGGCATGGCCTAACGTCGCACGAGAAGCGCGTCCGCGCAACGAAGGAACCACCGCAGGCTCGTCAAGATAAGTCACCTCACACACGCAGGCGTGAACCTCATGACCAGCGTTACGTCTCTCGTGATCTCGCTCGGGCAAGGAAACTTCCCTTTTAGCTCTTCAGGGGCCGCTTGTGCGCCAAGGGGGACCTCTTGAGCCTCGCGACTCAGGGGCTCTTACCGGACCTCGGGCCGCTCGCCTCCTGGCCTTGACCATGGCATCGCGACCTGGCATACCAGCGACGGCCGAAGCCTGACTCGGGACTAGGCCCTGTTGGCGTAGAGCACCATGCTACTGCGAGAGTGAAAGGGGGCACCGTGCCAAGGCGAGAAACGCAAACAAGACATCGAATTAGGAACGATAACGCTAAAATGAGAGCATCCCAGTTTCTTACATACCCCCACGAGGCCCGTCATGGTTTTTGCGTAGGAACGAAGCAAAAGGAAAAACCACCTAAGAACCACGGCCTCAGCAGCATCACCAGCGACGCCGGGGCAGCGCTACTCCTCCCCTAGGCACGGGCGTGGCAGCTCGTAGCTGTCGTCGTCGCTCGAGCCCGGCCCGGATGAAGTGCTGCTGCTGTCGGAGGAGTCGCGGACAAGGCCAGGGGCAAGTTCACCACCGGTGGCCTCGCCGCCTCGATCGCCTCCCCTGGGGCAGCACTCCAGACGTCGGCCATCCTCTCTGAAGACCTTGAAGAAGAGCATCGCAGCCCCGTCGTACTCGAAGTGGATGGCGCGCCTCCCCTCCGAGTCACAAGCGCGAGCGATCACGCCCCATCCCCGGGTCATGAAGACGTCGCCGGAGGCAACGGCCTCGACCTCTGCCTCGGATGCCTGACCGCAGCAGCCGTCGTGCTGCAGCCACAGCTCGACGGGCCCTCGTGGCGGTATCTCCCTCGCCAGGGACTGCGGGAACCGGATCCACGTGTGCGGCGGCATTACCGCCCACACTGCAAACTCGCGGGCTGTGCCTTCGACATGGGCCTGCTGGCGGGGTGGCCGTGCGGCCACCGCTTGCTCTCCTCCACGACCCTGTTCCTCGCAGTGCCCGCGGCCGCTCTCACAGACAGGGCTACGCGCGCAAGCATGTGCGCAGACCGGGAAGCCCGGTGGAGCGCGTTCGTGCCAGGGCCACGCTGCCGTGGGCCCCGCGGCGGCATCGCAGGAGCGATCGCGCCTCTTCTTCGGCGGGAGCAGCTTAGGTTCCACCTGAGAGGCCTTTCCCTTCTCTGCGGCCGAGAACCTCCTCACTTGCGCCATGAAAGCTTTGGCAAGATGGCGGGGGAACTAAGAAGAAGAAGGGCAGGCGGCGAGAAGATGAAAACGAGCTGGAGGCTCCGCCCCCTCTCCCATTTATAGGCGGAGGGAGACCAACAGCCGGCCTCCCACGCTCCGAGCAATGATGGCTGATCTGCATGCGCCAGGCAGTTGTCGAGTCATGCGGTTGCCGAGGCGGCGTGGGGAAGTGGAGATGCCCACGTCCCATCAAAGCGCCACACGTCGGCTCAGTCCGTAGGAAATTAGCGCCCGCGGCGCTTCGCCCTTGCCCTTTGGCTTCGCGTCGAACCCAAGTCCGAGCGCGCCTTGGGCCCGGGGGCTACTGTCGGCATTCTGGGAACCAGGGTACCCAGACTTGCCTGCCTGCGGCCCACGACGTGGCTCCATCGACGGCCTGGTACGGCCCAGTTTCGACACTAAAAAGACAAGACCCTCGCGAGGGGCCAAGCCTCGCGAGGCGGATGACGCCAAGACCTCCAGAGGGAGTGGCCACCCCTGGGCTACTCCTGAGGAGCGGAGTTTCCTATGCAGGTGCCCAACCTCATGAGGTTGCGGTGATGCAAGCCATGACAACCAAGGCCAGGCGAGCGCCATTGGGCGCAGAGGAGCAGGTTTCCTCTTTGGTGCTAAGGAGGCAAGCACATGCGCGGGGTCCCGAGGAATCAACCAAAGGTTTCCATTCCCGTGCAACGAGACCAAGACCGCCAGGACGGCAGGATGGATGTCATCACCGAGCCCACCGCAGTGGCACGACCAAAAGCTTTGTAGGCGAAGATCACCTTTCGTCAGGATAAGATGTACTACCTGTCCCCTTTCAAATTGGCCGTTGTGGAAGAGGGCCGAGGCCAAGATAAGTATAAGCTAGCCACCACAGTTGAGGGGATCCGATCCGGGCTGATCCGGCCATAGAGATCCTTTCCACCCACACTAGAGCAAGCCCCGCGAGCTTGTTCATCCTCTGTACTAGTTCATCCTCAGCCCTTCGTGAGGCCAATCCACCACAAAGCAGGAGTAGGGTCTTACACCGCAAGGTGGCCCAAACCTGGGTAAACTGCCATGTTCATCTTCTTCCTTGTTCATCGAGCTAGGCTGTAGGGCGACAGGTTGGTTGGCTGGAGAGGTTGAGTTCTTTGCACATGCCCCAGAGTTCAAACCTTTCTCGGGTCTGCGGAGCCCTGAATCCAACACAAGTAGTGTTGGACGAAGCCGGCAAAGTGTTGCCGGCACCACCTACCAAGCCGGCTGGCGAGAGCAGCCGCCAGCAGAACAACCAGCAGAATAACAAGCGCAAGGCCGAGTAGCAGGCTCCTCGCTACGACAACCGCCTCGTCGTGGCCGCCGACCAGGCGCCCGTGGCCGAGCCAGTCGGCAAGTGCCCACGAACCGGCAAGACCGCATGGCAACCCGCCATGAGCTTCGAGGAGATGGTCGACGCCCCCTGCAAGCACCACAGCGGCGCAAGGCCGTCCACGCACACGCTTTGGTAGTGCGCCATCACCAAGCGCATCATGAGCGGTGACATCCCGCCACCGCCAGCTCCTTCTCCGGGTGCGGGGCAGCCGCCTCCACCTCTGCCCCCGCCCCCAGCAAACGGCGCCATGCGCGATGAAGTCTTCCCCAACCAGAACGCGAGCTATGTCGTCTTCACCAGCTTTGGTGACGACAAGCGTAGCGAGTGCCTGCTCCGGCAGGAGGTGAACACCATCATCCCGGCCATGCCGGAATACATGCACTGGTCGGAACGCCCGGTCAGCTGGACCCGGGAGGACCACCTGGCCGTCATGCCCAATCCGGGTGGCTACGCCCTCGTCCTCGACCCCACCATAGTCGCTACCAAGCGCACATGCAAGTTCTCGCGAGTCCTCATCGATGGCGCCAATAGCATCAACATCCTCTACCGCGACACCATGACCAAGCTCGGCATCGAAGCCAAGCACTTGGAGCCAACCCGGACGGTGTTCCACGGCATCATGCTGGGTCTCTCCTGCTCCCCCATCGGCCGGATCCGGCTTGACGTCCTGTTCGGCACAAGTGACCATTTCTGGCGTAAGCCTACCTGGTTCGAGGTGGTGGACTTGTCCAGCGCGTACCATGCTTTGCTGGGCCGGCCTGCGCTCATCAAGTTCATGGTGGTCCCCCACTACGCCTACCTGAAGATGAAGATGCCGGGTCCTAAGGGCCTCATCACGGTCATCGGTGACTATAGAAAGTCCCTAGAATGTGCCCAAGCCGGCACCAAGCTAGCCGAGTCACTGGTCATAGCCGAGGAGCGGCGCCAGCTCGACCGGATCATCGCGCTGGCCGGCGAGCAGCAGGCTGTGCCGGCCTCGGCCAAGGAGTCGGCTGGCGAGGCCTCATTCCAGCGGCCCAAGGACACCAAGAAGTTCCCGCTCAACCCGAAAGACCCCAGCTGCAGCAAGTACGTTGTTGTGGGCGCCTGCCTCAACAGCAAATAGGAAGGCGAGCTCGTCGACTTCCTCCGTGAGAATCAGGATATCTTTGCATGGTCCCCAAAGGACATGCCGGGAATTCCGAGGGAGTACACTGAGCACAAACTACATGTCCGCAAGGATGCCAAGCCTGTCCGTCAACCCTTACGTCGCTTTTCAGAAGAGAAGAGAAGACCCATTGGTGAAGATGTCGCCCGGCTACTCGCAGCCGGCTTCATCATGGAAGTGTTTCACCTCGAGTGGCTGGCCAACCCAGTCCTCGTCCTGAAGAAAAAAAAACACCTTGTGCATGTGCATAGACTACACCAGCCTGATCAAGGCCTGCCCCAAGGATCCTTTCGCCCTCCCGCTGATAGACCAAGTGATCGACTCCACGGCCGGCTGCGAGCTCCTGTCCTTTCTGGATGCTTACTCCGGCTATCATCAGATCAAGCTGGACCCGAACGACGCCCTGAAGACGTCCTTCATCACGCCTTTTGGGGCGTACTGCTACATCACCATGTCGTTCGGCTTGAAGAACGTCAGCGCCACCTTCCAGCGCTGCATGCAGAAATGCTTGCTGAAGCAACTCGGCCACAACATTCATGTCTACGCCGACGATATCGTGGTGAAGACCAAGTAGCACCTCACGCTCCTTGACAACCTGAAGGAAACTTTCGCCAATCTGCGCAGTACCAGATCAAGCTCAACCCGGAGAAGTGAGTGTTCCGCGTGCCGACCAGGCAGCTGCTCGGCTTCCTCGTCTCGTAGCGCGGCATTGAGGCAAACCCGGAGAAGATCATGGCCATCGAGCGCATGCGCAAGCCATCCCGGCCACGCGATGTCTAGAAGTTCAGTGGCTGCTTGGCCTCTCTCAGCCAGTTTCTTAGCCGGCTGGGCGAAAGGCCTTGCCCCTATATCAGCTGATGAAGAAGACGTCATCGTTCAAGTGGAACGACCATGCGGATGAAGCATTACGGGATCTCGAGCGCATGCTCTCCACCGCACCTGTCCTGGCCGTGCCGGCCGACAAGGAGCCGTTGTTGCTATACATTGCCGCCACCTCGCGGTCGGTCAGCACGGTGTTGGTGGTCAAGCAACCAAAGAAGGGCAAGATCCAGTCTCTCCAGCGTCCGGTCTACTACCTGACCAAGGTGCTTTCCGCCTCCAAGCAGAACTACCCCCACTACCAGAAGATGTGCTACGGCGTGTACCTCACTGCCAAGAAACTAAGGCAGTACTTCCAAGACCATGTCATCACCGTGGTCAGCACGGCCCCCATCGGCAAGATCATGGGCTGCCAGGATGCTTCCGGCCGGGTAGCCAAGTGGGCCATCGAGCTGGCCAGCCACACCATCCTCTACGAGCCTCGCACCACGATCAAGTCCCAGGCGCTGGTTGAATTCCTTGTCGACTGGACAGAGACCCAGTACCTGCCACCGCCACCTGATTCGACGCACTGGCGCATGCACTTCGACGGCTCCAAGATACGATCCGGCTTGGGAGCCGGCATCGTGCTGTCTTCCCCAAAGGGCGACCGGTTGCGGTACGCGCTCCAGATCCACTTCGCCGCCTCCAACAATGTTGCTGAGTACGAAGCCCTTGTGCATGGCCTCCAGCTTGCCAAGGAACTCGGCATTCGGCGCATCCTTTGCTATGGCGACTCAAATCTGGTGGTGCAGCAATGTTCCGGCAAGTGGGACGCCCGGGATGCCAACATGGCCAGCTACCGCTTCCTGGTTCAGCAGCTTTCTGGCAACTTCGACGGCTGCGAGTTCCTCCACATGCCGCGGGCGGAGAACAAAGCCGTCGACACGCTGGCCAAGATTGGCTCCTCCTGGCAAGCTGTCCCATCTGGCATCTCCCTCGAGCACTTACGCAAGCCGTCCATCAAGCCGTCTCCGGATTCCGAGTCCATCTTCATCTCGGATGATCCGACAGCTCCCCCGCCCAATCCCGAAGATCCCGGCCCAGGCCCGGGGGCTGCTGATCCCGGCTCGGGTGCTGCCATCTCCAACCCGGCGACCCCTGCCTCCAGCCCGAGGGCTCCTGATCCCGGCCCGAGGGCTGCCACACCCATCCCAGCCGCCACCGTCGCCGACCCGGGGGCTGCCGGCTCCGGCTGAGGGGCTGCCGCCCCGGAACCCGCCTTGGAGGCCGTCTTCCACGTGGTAACGGCCCCGTCATGGGCCCAGCCAATCCTGCCTTTCCTGGAGAGTGGAGCACTCCCCATGGATGAGACCGAGGCCCGGCAAGTGCAGCACCGGTCGTCCACCTATAGCATCATCAACAATGAGCTCGTCAAGCGCAGTGCGACGGGCGTGTTCCAGCGTTGCGTCAAGCAAGACAAGGGCATAGAGATACTCCTTGACATCCACCAGGGCGAGTGCGGGCACCACGCCGCCTCCTGGTCCCTAGTGTCCAAGGCTTTCCACCATGGTTTCTACTGGCCCACTGCCCTCAAAGACGCCGAGTCGCTGGTCCTCAAGTGCGAGGGCTGCCAATGCTTCAGCAAGCACAGTCACCAACCAGTTTTGGCCCTCCAAACCATCCCGATCGCCTGGCCCTTTGTGGTCTGGGGACTCGACATGGTGGGGCCCTTCAAGACCGCTTGAGGCGGCATGACGCACTTGCTGGTGGCGGTCGACAAGTTCACCAAGTGGATCGAGGCACGGCCGATCAAGAAGCTGGATGGGCCGACAGCCGTTCGGTTCGTCAAGGACATCGCGGTGCGCTACAGCGTCCCGTGCAGCATCATCACGGACAACAACACCAATTTTGCCAAGGGCGCTCTGGTGCAGTACTGCTCCGTCTCCGGCATCCGGCTTGACTTGGCCTCTGTCACCCATCCTCAATCCAATGGCCAGGTCGAGCGGGCCAACGGCCTGATCTTGTCTGGCATCAAGCCGCGACTCATCGAGCCCCTCGTCTGCTCACCCAACAGCTGGCTCGACGAGCTGCCGGCCGTCCTCTGGAGTCTCCGGACGATGCCAAACCGGTCGACCGGGTTCACCCCTAAAAGTTCTAGTTATGGACTAGAGGGGGGGTGAATACGCGATTTTTATGAAAGTCTTCATAGAAACAAGGTCTTCAAAGACAGATAAACAAATTGAACCTATACGATATGCAGCAGAAGATAAACTACGCTAGACGGACCATAGTCAAGTAAGCAATACAATGAAAGCACGAAGACTAATAGCAGCTAGGTAGAACATATCGGAATGGAAGACAGTATGAAGCCAAATAGGTGAAAGTCTTCCCTTAGTGAAGTCAAACAGATCAGGCAAACAAGCAATGACTTCATGAAGACAAACTGAAATGTAAAGGAGGTAGGGGATAGAACCAGTTGCTTGGTGAAGACAAGGATTTGGTAGACCAGTTTTAGTTGTTGTGACAACTGTACGGCTAGTTAGGGAGGCTGAGATTGAACTCAGAAGACCACGTCTTCACCTTATTCCCCTTGAGCTAAGGACACTTAGTCCTCGCCCAATCACTCTGGTAAGTCTTCAAGGTAGACTTCCAAACCTTCACAGACTCTGTTCACTGGCTATCCACAATGACTCTTGGATCCTCAGAACGTGACGCCTAACCGGCTGGAGGATACAGAGTCCTCAAGTGTAATAAGTCTTCAGATCACGCGAACAGAAAGACTTCAGTGATGCCAAACACTATTTGGCTCTAGGTGTTTTGGGTTTTTCCTCGCAAGGGTTCTCTCTCAAAGGCTTCGGAGGTGGGTTGCTCTCAAACGACAAAAGCCGTGCACTAACTCTGAGCAGCCACCAATTTATGGTGTTGGGGGTGGGCTGTTTATAGCTAGGAGGCAACCCGACCTGATATGTCCGAAATGACCTTGGGTCACTAAGGAACCGACACGTGTCCAACGGTCAGATTTCAAACACACGCGGCAGCTTGACTTGGGCTACAAGCAAAGCTGACTCATCCAACTCTGGATAAGATTTACTCTCATTGTCTTCACTCGAAGACATAGGATTTTGGTTGAGCATCACATCAGTTCTCTAACTTTGTTCACTTGGACCCCACTTAACAGTACGGTGGTTCCTATGACTCAAGAAAGAAGAAAATGAAACTATGAAAGAAACTATGTCTTCGCACTTCATTGTCTTCAAGTGAATGTCTTCACACGTCATTATCTTCGACGTGAATGTCTTCACGAACCACTATTGTCTTCAATGTCTTCATACATTTTTAGGGGTCATCTCTGGTAGGTAAACCGAATCAATGAGGGACTTCTACCTGTGTTATCCTGCAATTCTCACAAACACATTAGTTAATCAACCACGTTTGTCGTCAATACTCCAAAACCAACTAGGGGTGGCACTAGATGCTTTATCGTCTATGGAGCCGAAGCAGTCATCCCATCCGACATCGAGTTCGACTCGCTGCGAGTCACAATGTACACGGAAGCACAAGTCAAGGAAGCCCGTGAAGACAGCGTCGACCTGCTCGAGGAGGCGCGCCTATTGGCCCTCAGCCGATCGGCCATCTACCAGCAAAGCCCGAGGCACTACCACAGCGAGAAGATCAAGCCCCTCGCATTCCGTGAGGGAGACCTCGTCCTCCGACTCGTCCAACAGCAAGCCGGCCAGCACAAGTTGGCCTCCCCATGGTAGGGCCCCTTCATCGTCAGCAAAGCCCTGTGTGACCGCAACGCCTACTCCCTCATGGACGCACGCAAGCCGAACAAGCGCAAGAGAGACACCGCCGGTGAAGATACAAGCCGGACTTGGAATGCAGAGCTCCTCCGCCCGTTTTACAGTTAGCTGTATGCACGTATGTATCACTACCTTTTGAAGTTCAATGAAAGACAGGAGGACCCCCGAACGACACTCGGGGGCTACCTTTTCCTATTGAATTAATGTGTCTCGCACATCCTTGTGATTTTTTCGACCTCCACCACCGGGTCGGCTCGTCCGGCTCGGGGGCTCGGGGGCTAGCCGGCTCGACCGCACCCGTCGTCCCCCTTAGTACATTTCGGCGTGTCCGAGTCGCCAAGGCCCTCCCCTTCGCCCTAAGCCACAGTCCGGCTTCGGCTGTTTGGCCGGCAAGAACGACGGGCCAAAGCGCTGGCACGCGGAAATCCGCTAAGTTGGATTGGCTGGATCGGTCCACTCAGCTTCACAGCACTAAGTTGCCGCACGACCGGCTGCGCGCCAGCCGGCCCAGTGGGTGTTTTGCTCGCGCGAAACATTTGAAAAAGCCTAAGTACTGCGCGCTCCTTTCCAAGGCCGAACTCCTTGTCACAGACCGGAACCCGACTGTTCGACTCGCGGGGGGGGGGGGGGGTCCAAAGAAGGAGCAAGCAAGAAAGAGCCTAAAAACGGAAAGCGCAAGCGCAAATACTCGCAGAAATATTTACATTACAAAAGTAAAGGCCCACGGCCGAGTTCATTCCATTCACCCTACACCCCCAATGGGTGGACTTGTCGCTTAACAAAACACCAGAGAAAGATAAAAGGCAGGACGGCAGACAGCGGCCGCGCCAGGTTGCGCGCTCGCTGGCTCCTCCACGGTGGGCTCCTGGTCCGCCGAGGCGCTGGTGTCGTCCAGCCCGGCATCGTCATCCGCGTAGGGGCCCGACTCCTCGGAGCTGTCTGCCGGGTCGTTGAGCTCCAGGCCAAAATTGTCGGGCGGCACCTCCGCGCTGTCTTCCATCCGCTCCAGCTGAAATTCCTCGTGCTTGGCGAATAAGGCGAGGTAGCTGGCCCACCCGGCAATCCGGCCCGCCTCCGACTCCAGCTGGGCCTCCGCACCAACTCGCTGGGCCGCCAGCTAGTTAAGGTTCAGGCCTAGATACCAGGAGATGATGAACCGCAGCGCCAAGTCCGCGCCGGCATGGGCCGCGGAGACCCGCCACGCGTGGAGCCGCGCCGGTCCGGCTTCCAGTCAGCGCGCCAGCCGCGTGAAGCTGTCGGGCACAACCGCACCCAGCCAGAGAGCCGCGACCATGCCTAACCCGGCCTCGGACAGCCTCGTCGTATGCTTGTCCAGGGTCGTCAGGCGGGCCTCGGCGGCATGCATGATCTCCGTAAAAGTCCAGGCGGCGTGCGGGTCAACGTTGGCACCCGCATCCGCCTGCGTCGACCGGTGGGCACGCACAGCCTCGTCTGCCATGTCCTGCGTCTTCGGGAAGTACTCTGACGAAGGAAGAAGGGAAACAGTCAGCCATGCGAAAACCCGGCCGGCTCGCAACCCTGCGAAATAAATGAAGAAATACTTACTGATGAGGAGCTCGTCCAGATGCTGCGCCTTGCACAACATACCGTGCCGCTCCAGGTCTCCGGCGCTGCCGCGGGCTTCAAGCGCCCTCTCAAGCTCGGCGCACTTGTAAATGGACGCCTTCAGCTCGTCGCCCCTTGCGGTGGCCGCCTTCTCCTGCTCATCCTTGAGTCGGATGAGCTCCACCTGGTGGGCCTCCGCCGCCGTGGCGGCCTCCGCCTTTAGCTGCTCCACCTCGGCCTGGAGCTGGCCCTTGTCACCAGCCAGCTGGTCGCGCTGCTGGCCAGCTTCGGCAAGCCGGGTTTGGAGATCCGGCACCGCGGCAGCGGTGGCTGCGCGGCAAAACTTCAAGTCGGACGCCATAAAAAGAGGAAAACACTTTAAGATTCGACCCAACTGCTTCGCAGTTGGCCCAAATCTTGGGGGCTACACCCAGTGGGTGCACTAGCGCCCCCCCACTAAGTGCATGCAAAACGTACCTTCGGCAAGATGGAGCGCATCCTCCTTGGCGGCGAGCTGCGCTTTCACCTCCCGGTGCTTCTCCAGAACTGGTTGTGGGTGCCGACTCGGAGGCCATCCAGGTGCTGCAAGAAATCAAGGATCAACAAAAACCTAAAGAACACCTTGAGATTCAACCCAACTACTTCATAGTTGGCCGAATCTCGGGGGCTACACCCAGTGGGTGCGCTAGCGCACCCCCACTGATCGCCCGCAAACCAAGCAGGGAAAGAAGTACTCACCACCACGGAGCGCTCTAGCTCCCGCGTCTGCTCCAGCTCGCTCTGGGCGAAGGCGTGAAGCCATTCCTCGCGCCCACGGAGATGCTGGCGGACGGCGTCCATGGCCGCCTCCTCCTGGGTGCGTGGTCCGACCATGGCCCGCCGGATCCGGCTCGGGGCTGCTGTGACCCGGCGGCAGGTCCGCTTCCCGACGCCGCGTGCGGCAGCCTGATCACCAGGGCGTGCTCGCTTTCCACCGGCTCCTCCGCGACCGACATCGCCTCCGGTGCTCCAGCCAGCATTGCCTGCGATGCTCCGTCCGGGGCGGATCCTCTGTGCGCCCCTCTCCCCCGTCCTTCGCCCGCTCGGCCGCATCATCCCGGGAGGGGGTGTCCACGACCATCTCTTCAACCTTCGGGTTGTCGATGGCCACCTCCACCCGCTCGTCCGGGTCGCGCCCATCCTCCACCTGAGGCTCGACGACGGTTTCGACCGGCGCCTCGCCCTCCGCCATCTCCAGCCAGGCCAGACCCATGGTGTCACGCCCCCTCGCCTCCGCGGCCCTCGCCCAAGCCTAGGCCAAGGCCGCCGACATCTCCTCCACGGCCTTATTCCGGTCCCGCCAGGCCATGCGCTCGACGTTCGCCGGGTCCAGGCCAAGATCCTCCTCGGGCGCCTTCTCCACCCGGTCGACGGCGCTGCTCCGGGTTCTCCGGAACGCAAGGTCACAGCCGGACGCGGCCTCATTGGCCGCCATCGCCAGGTCCAGGGGCGCCCTGCACATCGCGAAGTTAACTTGAGAAAAGCACGACCAAGCAGCAAGCAGAAACAACAAAAGAAACTTACCCGATCGCTTTCGGGATGGCCTTCTTGGGCGGCGGGAGCAAGGCGGCTCGATGCGCCTTCTTCGCGGTTGTCTTTCCGCGTGCGGGCGGCGCCTTCGCCACACGCTTCGGGGCCGGCTTCGGCGGCACCGCGTCTTTCCCATGCGGCCGGCTTGCCGCGGCCGGCTCGCGGGATGACCCGGCTTCGGCCGTCTTCTTCAACCGTCTTGTGGGGTCGACGCTGCCATCTCCTCCCCCCGTCGGCGCTGCACCACCAACGCGCGCCAAGACATCCTCATCGTCATCCGGCCAGTCTCGCAAGAGCTCTGGATGCGGAAACTTCCCTGAGCGGCGCGTCACGCCGGCTTCGGTGCCTGCCGGCTGCTCATCAGCCGGCTCCGCGTTCTCTGCGAAGGACTCCACCCCCTCCGAGCCGGATTGTTCAGCAGGCAGTACCTGCGTCCTTGCTCTGTCACGCATTTGCTCAGTGGCGTTCAGCGGCACCTCCTTCATCGCATCAGGACGGAGAAGAAGTGCGGACATTGCAAAATATGGGGACCAAGGACTCACCGCCGGCGCCGGGTTCGCTTGGTTGTAGGGCGCCTTCCCAAAGTGCCAGTCAGCAACCATCCCGGCCTTCGAGATGTTGTTGACCCAGTCGGCGACCTGCTCCAGCGACAGCCCAGTGGACGACATCCGGGTGGGATCCCGGCGGTACCCTATCTGGCCGATTATGTGCGCCCGACGCTGCAGTGGCAGCACCCGGCGCTCGATGTAGGCCACGACAAGATACGTCCCTTTGAGCCTCTCACGCGCCGCCATCTCCACGACCCGGTTGCTCAAGTTTTGGACCTCCTGCAACGGGTTCTTGGGGTAGTAGGTCCAGTTCTTCTTGGCCAGCAGTGCCGCGTCGACGAACGGCGGCAGGTTGATGCGGTCCGCGCCAAGGTTGCGGACGTAGAAGAACGAATTCTGCCACTTCTTGGCAGAATCCTCCAGCGGCATCTTGGGGCACACCCCGAGCGGCCGGGCCGAGACGACGGCGGCCCCGCAGGCGGACATCACGCCAACTGACAGCCCTTGCTGCTTCAGGAAGAAGAAGCGGACCCAGAGATCTATGATGGGCTCGACGCCAGGTAGCCCTCGCACAGGGTGACGAATCCGGCGAGCTACAGCACCGCGTTTGCGCCCAGGTGGTGCGGCAGCAGCCCGAAGAAGTCCAAGAAGGAGCGGAAGAAATCGCTCGCGGGGAGGCTGAGCCCGCGCTTGAAGTGAGAGAAGAAGACCACTCGCTCAGTCCCCTCCGGTCGCGGCACCGTCTCGTTGCCCGCGCGTGCGGCCACTTCCGCCACCGGCAACAGCCGCTTGGTGTCGCGCAAGTACTGGATGCCTCCTCCGAGGTCTCGGACCCCTCCCATGACCCCTTCGGCCGCGTAATTGGCGAAGATGGTTGGGGGCGAGAGATGCGTCGGCGGCCAAGAAGTCAAGATGGCCGCTGCGCGCAGCAGAGCGGCGGCAGCGCGCTGCTTGGTGACGGCGGAGCACTACGGAAGGACGAGCTCGAGAGTTGGGCAGAAAGAAGAAGGGTAGGGCGAGGGGAGCGTGCGTGAGTATCTCCGCCATCCCCCCTCCCGATTTTATAACCGCGGCAAGACATGGGGTAGTGGGATCGGCTGCGCCCGCTTTTCCACTTCCCCTTAATATGTGGGCATGTTTCCCCCACGACTTCATTACCCCGAGAAGTGCAACCGTCTGCGGCGGCCACAATAAATCCCCGCGCGTGGGCCGAGGGCGCGGCGTGGCGGGGCCCAGCCCGCTGTCGCGTCCCATCGTGCGCGTGGCCTTGCAGGGCCTCTCTGGCCGCTGTTCACCATGTGGCGCTTGCATCGGGCCGTGGAAGGCGCGTCCCTTCTCCTTCAAGACTCGGCGGACGCCTCGGTTTCCCGCCCATACCGGGGTGCCCTGATCCGGCTTCTGGAAGCCGGCACACAGTGGGTGTTGCCGGACCTGGCGGCCCCAAGCTTTATCAACCCAGCCGCCTTCTCAAGGGGGTGAAACTACGAAGGCCCCCCTGCTTGAAGCCGGCGAGCCTTCACAGCTTCGGGGACTACTGTCGGGGGGATGGACCTCGGGCAGGGAACGGAACCCGGATCCTTTCAAAAAACATCAGGGCTGGCAACGTCCCTCAACCCGGCGCGTCACTGGTCGGTTTCCCAGTGCAACCCGGCCAGATGTCGCAACCCGGCCAGCTGGTTGGCGCATGCCGGCCAGTTCTGAGAAGACATTCCTCCATCGACAAGCGGGCATGGCCACAGTGCGCCCCCCTTTTTACACCGGCCTCGGCGGGCGCGGTTGTCGTGCCGACCAAGCCACCGCCTGGGCGAGCGGCGTCTCGAAGGCGCAACCCTATAGCAAGACGGCGTGGCCGCCCCATGATGTCCGGCACGACGTGCCTACAGTATCCATTAGCCGGCCGTACCCACGCCCGACGGGCCCGGTACGGCCCGCACCCGACGGACCTGGCGAGACCCACATCCGGCGGACCCGGCAGACCCGGCGCCCCAACAGCCCCCACTGTCGGCTCCTAGACACTGACATCCCGGCCCCGCGCCCATGTAACTTTACCATTGTAACCCCGGGAGGCAGCCTATAAGACCCCCCGGAGCCCCTCCATGCAAAGGGCGGAGCACTCTTAGAACACTCAAACACACACGGAGAAGGAGTAGCCTATGCACTGGCCTGTCTTCCTTCCACCCCAAAACAGCTCTAGGAGCAAGCTTGTATCCACCTCATATAAACCACACTCGGCAGGACTAGGGGTGTTATCTCTCCGGAGAGCCCCAAACATGTGTACGTCTTGCGTCTCACGCTCGCTCGTACCAACCTCGCCTCTGTATCCCACCGGTTGCCTCTCCCCTATCCCTATCTTTAGCCATCCCATGGCATCTACCGTGAGCCCACCACGACACCTGCCATACTGATAATTTGTTCACGCACATTGCAAGGAACTCGCTGTGAGAATTAGAAAATAAATTAGTGAACACAAAAAAAAACCTTTAATGTATTAAGAGAAGACATATGTAAAATATATGTATCCCATACAAGGAAATTTGCACAACTTCTATTCATCTCCAGAGCAAAACATGTCTTTATTCACGTATTCTTAATGCACTAAGGTCCCCCCTTTCCACATGCATAGCATTAACTAGTTAAGTTAATCGATGTTCTGTTTCTTTCTTCCATAATCTGATTGCATGGACACATAAAGTTATGTAGTAAACATTAATATTGAACTACATAAGTATAAGAATATATTGTCTCCTACATACTTTTGTCTTCAAATATAGTATGTAGTTGCACCTACTAAATTTACAACACTTCTAGAGCAAGAAAATTGATAGAAATTTATATATGTGTACATAATATTTATGTTTAGAACCTCATATACATCTCTTAACACTAGATAGTTTAAGAAAATCCTGCTAATTTTTCAAGATTAATATCTGAACTAACTGAACATAATTTGCCATATTTCAAATACATACATCGTAAATCATTATTTAATTTATCTCAACACTGCTCCTAAAACAGTTTCGAGATTCTAAATACTAGGAACCAGTTAATTTTGTTATATCACCGTGGTTCATGTTCAATGAACAAACATGTTAATTCTCATGTATAGCATTGAAAGATATTCACAATCTTTTCCAAATAAGACATATGCTACTTTCCTAACCCGGTACATTCACTTGTAAAGTACAATCTAAAACATATAGATACAAGTTGGATGAAGATCCCTTACCGATTTCCTCGACCGCCTGACTCCCTATAGGAAGAGAAACTCCAAACTGTTTGGTTGTAGTAGAAACTGGATTGAAGAAAATAAAGAGAAACTTTTGTTGGAAGCAAGTGGAGCTAGTACTTGTTCTCATATAGACTAGAAAAGTGAGTGCGTGATGGTCAGAAAAGAATTTACTCTGCAATAAAAATGAATTGCATACAGAACTTACTCCGCAATAAAAATGAAATGATCAAGTTTTGTTCACCCATCGTCACAAGTTTGTACATACAAAACTTACTCGGCAATAAAAACGAATTGCGTTGCTCACCAAAATTTTAAACAATTTCTTATTGTATATTAAAGACAAATAATAGAAATCATTGTACTAGTATTATGTTATAATTTGCATGTGTGATGATGTTTTGCATTGTTGTTTATGCTTATAGTTGGGAAATTAAGGCGTTTGAGGTTCCATCACTCTAGTGTAACTATTGAATGCTTGGAAGTTTTTGTATTATGCTTTAGCTTTGTTAAGCTTTAGTTGTAAGATTTAAGATTTAAATGTTAAGGTTATGGAACATTTTTGTTTTATTTTTTACAATGTCCTGGTTTAACCCATTTTGCGATTGGGTCAGTGTTTAGGGTTTTACTGTTAGATGTGATCCAGAAAAATAAAATTCGATACTATTTAAGGATTTAGGCATAATCTTTAGGGTTAGGTTTTCTATGGTTTAGGGTTTTTAGGGATTAGGTTTTTGTGATTTCTATTTTCATGCCACTGGTTCCTTAGTTGTCCTTAGTTTTGCCCCAACATCTTAATGCTCCTCACTTTTCCCCTCCCCTCCCCTCTCTCTCTCCCACATCCTCACAAATGCTCAAACAAACCATTTACGTTTGGTCAAAGTCCGTTGACCGTTACTTGGATGTTGACAAGTTGGACCAATTAAAATGCTGGCATGTGGGGCCACTTATGAAACATAAAAAACACATTCCTTGGCCAGACCGACGATCAGTGGTCATGACGGAGTCCGCTCGGGAGGGCACTGAGTGGGCATCGAAGGTGACTAGAGAGGCAGCACACGATCTCTCGCATCTAGGTAAACTCAAGGAGTGGACGACGCAGATCAAAACCATGGTGCCACACAAATGTGTTTGATGACGACAACACATCAAATCGATGAGGCGAACAGGGGGAAAACTTGACAGAACTCACAACGAGTTCAATGGCTTTATTAGTTGGCTCAAGGAAGTGTTGTCGGCGGCAAATTAACATCTACACGCTGTGGTTGGAGGCAATGATGACGGTGACGAAACGCTATACTCGTGCCCTTATTGCTCGAATCCTTACTCGGGGAGGGGCATAGGCGATGCGGCTGATCTTTGAGACATGGTGGCGCAATGTTTGTACGACAGTGGCTCCACTAACAGTGGATAGTGGCGACGGTGTTCTCTCAGGCACGCTCAAGAATGAGAGAGAGGGGAAGGTGAAGAAAGGGGGATAGGGGAAAGGTAAGGGGTCGTGATACGTCTCCGTCGTATCTACTTTTCCAAACACTTTTGCTCTTATTTTGGACTCTAATTTGCATGATTTGAATGAAACTAACCCAGGCTGACGCTATTTTCAGTAGAACTACCATGGTGTTGTTTTTGTGCAGAAATAGAAGTTCTCGGAATTGGACAAAACTTTTTGGAGAATTATTTTGGAATAAAAGAATAGTATTGGAGCAAAGACCCACTGGAGGGGGGGCCCTGCTGCCCACTAGGCACCAGGGCGCGCCACCCCCGTCTGGCGCGCCCTAGTGGGTAGTGGGCCCCTCGAGGCTCCGCTGACCCTAACTCCAACTCAAATTCATATTTCCCGAGAAAAAATTAGAGAGGAAGTTTCATTGTGTTTTACAATACAGAGCCACTACCACCTCCTGTTATTCATCGGGAGGCCAGATCTGGAGTCCGTTCGAGGCTCCGGAGAGGGGGGTCTTCCGTCTTCGTCATCATCATCCGTCCTCCATCACCAATTTCATGATGCTCACCATTGTGAGTGAGTAATCCTTTCGTAGGCTCGCTGGACGGTGATGGGTTGGATGAGATTCATCATGTAATCGAGTTAGTTTTGTTAGGGCTTGATCCCTAGTATCCACTATGTTCTGAGATTGATGTTGCTATGACTTTGCTACCCTTAATGCTTGTCACTAGGGCCCGAGTGCCATGATTTCAGATTTTAACCGTTTATGTTTTCACCAATATATTTGTGTTCTAGATCCTACCATGCAAGTTATATGCACCTATTACGTGTTATGATCCGCATACCCCAAGGTGACAATAATTGGGATTCTTTTCGGTGATGACTCTAGTTTGAGGAGTTCTTGTTTTCACTATGTGTTAATGCTTTGTTCCGGTTCTCTATTAAAAGGAGGCCTTAATATCCCTTAGTTTCCCTTTGGACCCCGCTACCACGGGAGGGTAGGACAAAACATGTCATGCAATTTCTTTTCCATAAGCACGTATGAGTATATATGCAATACATGCCTACATTATATTGATGAATTGGAGCTAGTTCTGTGTCGCACTAGGTTATGACTGTTATATGATGAATATTATCCAACGTTATCACCGATCCAATGCCTACGAGTTTTTCACACATTGTTCTTGCTAAGTTACTACTGATGTTACTACTGTCACAACTGCTGCAAAACTGTTACCACTACTGTTACCGTTACTTTTACTACTGTTACCACTATTATCAAACTATCATACTACTGTGCTACTGATCACTCTGCTATAGATATTTAGTCTCCAGGTGTGGTTGAGTTGACAACTCAACTGCTAATACTTACAAATATTCTTTGGCTCCCCTTGTGTCGAATCAATAAATTTGGGTTGAATACTCTACCTTCGAAAACTATTGTGATCCCCTATACTTGTGGGTTATCAGGTTGCGTGGTGCATTTATCCCCTCCTCGAAGAAGCGATGGAAGAAGAAGGTGGCCATGGTGCGCGCATTGGC
Organism: Thinopyrum elongatum; assembly: GCA_011799875.1. Taxonomy (NCBI): domain Eukaryota; kingdom Viridiplantae; phylum Streptophyta; class Magnoliopsida; order Poales; family Poaceae; genus Thinopyrum; species Thinopyrum elongatum. The sequence continues at coordinate 200,306,593 of CM022298.1, forward strand.
CACGCGCTCTATCCTTCACTTTGGAGATGGAAGACATCTGGCGTCAGTGCTTAGCTCGGCCGTCTACTGGCCTGCCAGGTGTGTAGCTTGTTCTTTTCCTTTATCCATTTTTCCTATTTTCCAATATTTGTTGCAACATTTAAATTTAATTTTTGGTTCAAACGAATGCCAAATATTCTTTTTTTCTGCTTCTTCTTTTTAAAATCTTTCCATCCAAACAGTACCTTATGTTTTTTCAGTCCATTGTAAACCTGGGAATAGTTTGGGCTGAAACCATAGTTTTCATGTTTGGCAGTGTTGGTTTGGTTGAAACAGACTAGCCGCTATCCTAGTTTGGTTTGTTTCCTATACAGCAGCCGCTATCCTAATGTTTGCAATGATCGCCACTAATCTAAATCAAATGAACGACTATTTGCAAGAAATAGACAACCACATTAATATAAAATTCAAGTTTATGCAAATTGCATGAATAGAACATTGATATATTCCCTTGATATATTGGGAACACACACATTACATAGATAGATATCATATTAGGGCTAACTAGCAGCACCCTTATAAATAACTTAGCCCGACATTGGAAAACACTGACCATGACCTGGCACCTACACCACCAAGTTCACTCCAGACGCATGTTCACTCCTTGTCCTCGATGTTGTAGGGGAGAGTGTGCATGCCGTTGGCGGTGGGGAAGATGTGATTGAAGTTGGTGAAGATGTTGTAGATGGTGAAGGCGATGAACTCGCACCCACACCAGAAGACTTTGTCAAGGAGGAAGTAGCCATAGAAGCGGTTAGTGAAGCGAGCAAGGAGCCCAATAACAAGGCCTACGTTGCCATGAACCTCTTCGACATAGAACATCACCGGAGAGCCGCCTGGGAGGTGGCGGTAGCCGGTAGTGAGGAAGAAGATCGCTAGCTCCATCAGGCCCCTCCACCTAGAGATAGCCCACACACAGAGGGTGTCCTCCAGGACGACCCCGACGGGGTACTACATCTCCGCCATGGTGGATGGTCGATGATAGGTTGGGCCGGTGAACTGCATCTGGCTTGGGTGGAATCTGGCTTTTGCTTTGGCTTTTGGTCAAGAAGAAGGGACAGAGATGGATATGAGATCGAGTTGAGAGGAAGATGTAGATGGGAGGTGTTTAAATAGCCATGGTGTGATGCACCCGTTTCATTGCGTTCATCGAGGCACTACCTCCACTAATAATGGCAATAATAGCCCAACGGAGCCCTATGCGTTTTTCACACTGAATTGAGGCGTGCCGATTGGTAAAGCTGCATCCTGTTTCTGATTCGCGGCCGCACTAGCTGCCCTGATGTGACGCAGCTGCGTCAGGTGGCTGCGAGAGCATGTATGGCAATGGGGTGCACTACAAAAAAAAAGACACATCCATGACATTATGGCCCGAAAGAAAAAAATTCTATCATGTTTATAACACTTCTATGACGATAATTGTGACAAAAACACGCATCATCATTGATGAGGTGGGCTCCTCCTTCTATGACAGAAAATCATGATAGAATATGGGCTTTTCGTCCTAGGCCGTCCAGAGACGCACCTACATGACATTCTTTGGGCTGTCCATAACGTAAAAAATCATGGTAGAAGTGAGGGTGAGGAAAATATCGGGGAGTTCCCGGTTACTGTGGGTGGTTGGGGCCGAGCGATGCAGTGTGGTTTGCGCGTTTCTCTCATACGTGCGTCTGTGCAAGGCGCTCGCTAACTGAACCCTTGCGAGGCGTTCGCTTACTCAACCCGAGCGATTGCACTAGCTAGCTACATACTGAACACGAGCGATCGATCCCACTACGTACTGAACTCAATCAGTCGATCAATTCGCTGCTAACTGAACCCGAGCGACTCCTTCGCTGCTAACTGAAGCTGGCTGATTCCTTCGCTACTAACTGAATCCGATCGATCCTTCTCGCTGCTCACTGAAGCCGATCGAGCCCCCGTGCGAGATGTAGCCAGCCGGTGTGTTGGATTGCCTCTCGATGAACAGTGCCCGTTGATGCCGCGCGCGTGATACGTAGAAACGAGTCAAGACGTGTAGCGAGTCCAGCCGGTTGGTTGGCTATGGATGAACAGTTCCCGTTGCTGCCGTCCGCTCGTACTACGTATGCCCCACCCCAGCCGGTGGGGGTTGGATGAATAGGACCCCGTGGTAGTAGGAAGTTGCCGCTGGATGAACAAGACCCCGAGGAGGCTACCACACCCCAGCCGGTTGGGGGTGGATGAACAGGACCCTATGGAGGCTCTATGAACAGTAGCCGGTGGAGCCTGGACGACGACGGTGGATGAACAGTACCCCATGGAGGCTGGAGCGAGAGGCAATATAGATGGTGGATGAACAGTATCCAGTGGAGTCCCGTTTTGCGGTACGCCACGCCCCTCCCGATGAACAGGACCCCGTTTTGACCGTAGAAGTTCCAACAGAAGTCTGTTTCCCCTGTTTTGCGGTACACTAGACCCCTCCCAATCAACAGGACCCTATTTCGATTGTAGGCGCTCGAACAGAAGTCCGTTTCCTCCGTTTTGCGGTACGCCAGACCCCTCCCGATGAACAGGATCTCGTTTCGACCGTAGGCGGTCGAATAAAAGGTTGTTTCCTCCATTCTGTGGTATGCCAGGCCCTGTTTCTGCTGTTCCGTCAAGGCCGGCTGGCTCCCGATGAACAGGACGCATTCCGGTGCCTCCCAATGAACACGATGTTGTTTCTCTGTTCCGACCCAGCCGGTTGGCTGCCGATGAACAGGACACTATTGTTGTCCTCCATTGCCTCTCCTTGTACACCATCCCTGGACGTACGTATGCTCGAGTATGCGTGTGATGTGCAGTGTGGCGTAGAATTGAAGAATGAGTTCTTCATTCCAATCGCAGATGTTGGTGCAGAAGTTGAGTAACCCAGCGTCATGAAGAACACTGAGGACTGGGGTGAAGCAGGGCAGCGATTCCATATCCACATGAGGAATTTGCTCATGGTCAAAGATCTTGTCCTTATCAAACAATAGTGAGGAATAGAAGTTCATCTGGCTAGCAGTCCAGAAGCGCTTGCGACGAAGTTTAGCAGAGTCATAGGGATTGTAGTCAGTGATGAATATGTGCTCATTGAAGAAATCTTCAGCATTGAACTTCTGCTCCTTGGAGTGAGAGTTCTGTGGCTTGGGCTGAAGGTTTATAGTTGAAGTCTTCACAACCTCTTGAGGTATGGCCACTGGAGCCACAGGCTGAGGAATTTCAGTAGCTGTATCAGCAGCAGCCTCGGTCTCCATTTCTTCAGCACTAGCTACTGGAACTGCTTCAGGAATAGATTGAAGTGAAGATTGAGGTCCATCAGAGCCCGTATGAATTTCTTCAGTTGGCACAGGGGACTAAGGAACTTGATGTAGTGGTGTTGTCAGAGGTGAATTGGGGTGATGACTTTCCCAAAAGTCATCATTCAGAATAGGAGTTGTAGACCCAATATCCACATCCTCATCTTTATCATCAATTTCCTCAACGCCTGCCTCTTCAGCTGTGAACTGAGGCATGGGCGATGATACCAGCGGAGTTGAAGTGATATTGTCCATTTCAATGTCTTCATCCAACTGCTTTGTCGAAGCAGCAGAAGGATCATCTTCATCAGATTCACTTGGAATTGCATATTCCTCACCAAAGGGAATAATCTCCTTTGATGGCATGCTTGATATTGGAACAGCATCAATTGGGTTTTCAGTTGAGCTCGTCAAAGTCTTCACTTTCTTGGGAGCTGAAGACTCTGAGGAGGCAGATGCTTTCCTTTTCTTCACGGCAGCCTTCTCTGCGGCTTTGGTCTTCTTCGCTTCTGATGCAGAAGGAAGGACATATTTCATCTGTGATGACTTTGCAGGAGGAGCAGATGAAATTGGTTGAATTTCTTCAGGCACAACTGATGCAGTTACCCTGGCTTGTTCAGATTCCTCAGGCGCAATAGCACATGTATCAACTGGCCTGATTTGCTCCTCATGCGCAACATTGGTGGTTGCCCTGGCATTTTCTTCAGAAACTGGAATTTCTTCATCAGCCCTGGTGCTTTCATTTTCTTTAACAGTCTGATTTTCATCAGCAGTACTTGCATATTCTTCAGTCGGCTGAGCAGATGTGTCAGTCTGATGAAATTTGGGTTGCGATGAAGCTGCAACATTTGGAGTGAATCCCTTTGCCATTCTGACGAATCTGACTTTGGCACCTAGCCAATCTGCATGGTATGCGTGAAATTCATCACTGAGTGCTTTGATCTCAGCCAGCATAGTCACAAGTACTTCAGGAGACATTTTCACAACATTGTTCTTCAGAAAACGCTCCTTCTTGTACTGAGCCTTCTTCACCTGCCTGGCCCTTTCAAATTTCCATTTCTCTTCATTAATGAAGGCCGTCAACATGTGACTTTGACCAGGAGTGAGGTTTAATTCAGGCAAAGGTGTATTTGGATCCTTGTGCCATAGATCGATGAAATCAAGGATCTTCCTTGGATCCAGCATGAGGGGCACAGCACTGCCTTTGGCACTAGAGGCCCTTTGTTGTTGACCTCTGATGATCTCAGCTAATTCTTCATCATCAGCTTCGTCTTCGCTTGACGGAACCTGAAAGGCGACCTGCTTCTTGTGAGGACTTGGCCTTGTGCCTCGTCCAGCAGTGGCCTTTTTCTTCAGCAAGGTTGGAGCTGTTGAAGACTGAGGTGGAGCTGAGGAACCTGCAGAGGCTCCAGAAGCAATTGAGATTCCAGTAGTCCTTTGGCACGTGGCAAGATGCACAGGTGCTGAGGACTTTGCAACTGAGGGAGTTGGAGCTGCTTTTGAAGAAGTTGCTTGAGGATCAGGCCGTGAAGGCTTTGAAGAGCTTGGCCGTGAGGGCATTGCAGCTGAGGAACTTGTCTTGACAGCTAGTTTCTTTGTCATAGCCTTCTTAGGATTGCTAGCAGAGGCCTCAGCAGTGGCAGCAGCAGACTCTTCGTTGAATTTCTTCACTGCCTCTTTAGCCACTTTGGCCAGCTTGGCTTGATGCTTAGCCCACTACTGAGGAAATTCCTCACCTCTTCTGATGCTTGTGGGATCAGCTTCTTGGCCTGGAGCCAATGGAGGTCTTGGGCATGGAGGGTTAACAGCGAATTTCTTCATGTACTTTGGAGTCACATATTGATACTCCCTCCATTCTCTTGCCCATCTTCTCTCAATCTTCTGAATGCGCACTTTGCGCTGATTTTTGTTCTCCTTGCCATGAGTTGCTTCATCAGGAGTACAATATTCATCATAGATGTCTTCAGGGATCTCAAAAGCAGTATTTGTTTCTGGCCTCTTTCCTCCCTTCTGAGATCTTTTAACATCAGCCATTTTCTTCACTTGAGGATTTTGAACAATGGATGTTTCTGAGGAAGTGTGCAACTTTTCTTCGAGGAACGCTGCAAATGAGTTAAGTTGATGAGAACCTAGAGATTCAGCAGCGGACATGTGTACCTATGAACAGAATATAGGTGCGAAGAATTTGGAGAGGTCATATGCGTTCTCAGAAGTTTTTCAAAAGTATCGAGTTTGAGGAATTTGACCAGTGGTGTCTTGAGGAATTTCACCAAGCGTTCTTTGACTTAGGTTCCAGAGTTGTATAGATTGAAAATCCACACAATTGAGGAATCTAGAAGAAAAACGTTGCTTAGAGAAACAGATCAAGAACAGAAGCAAGTTGGTGTTTAAAAACATGAAAGTTGAAGAATAAACACCTTTTGAAGATTTTGTGGAAATCATCAGAATCAACAAGGGTAGTAAAAATAGATTTTATTTACCCTTGACGAAGAACACGACGAACTGAGGGTAGCAGTGGAGAAGCTCGTCCATTCAGTTCTTCCACGCCCTAACTTGGCGATGGAAAACAGCTACGGCGGCGGCGGAGTGAAGATTTCCGCGGCCGGCGTGAGTACGACGGCGAAGAGGTCAAGGCAGTAAAGCTCTTCCTCACCGGCGACGATGGAGTGTAGCAGCGGCGCCAGGTCTGAGAGCTCGAGCGAGGGGAGTAAGATCGAGCGGGGTAAATGAGATCTGAGGAGGGTGAGGGGTATTTATAGCCGAGGTGAAAAACCGCTCGTCCGAAGAAAATAGACGAACATGCCCCTAACCCTTCTCATCCTAACGACATGTGTCACCCACGTACTGTGAAATGAAGATCGTGGGTGAATAGATAAATCTTATCGAGGGATATGGAACGGTTTGAGCGGCAAAAGCCGAAAATTCAGATAAGAATATTTTAATGTTTCGTTCGCAAATTCTTCAGCTGTCAAGGACACAGTGAAGACTTTGAACTGGTTTCAAATAGAACACACATGAAGAATTTGTGAATAGACTGGGTTGAGTTTAGCATAGAGGGGGAAAGGGTCTGATCACATTCACTTAGAAGAAAATCAATTTTGAAGAATTAGCAATAAGTGAATGTTGTAGAGGACATGAAAACTCAAATATATATATATAGTCAATGAAGAACACAGTCGGAAAGAGTGAAGACTTTGCAAAGTTGAAGAATTTGAAAATTTGAAGAATTTGCAAAATGAAGAAAAACTCAATTTTTGAAGATTTTCAACTTTTTGTGGTGGCGTGACCCACCGTATAAGAATGATGATTTCAGACGCCGCGTACAATTGTCGTAGGGCTCTGAGAATCAAATTCTTCGTTAATTTCTTCACACTTAGAGGGTTAGTCTTCATTGATTGAAGAAAAATGTTTCTTCGTGTGTTGCACATCTAAGTCATCAATTTGCATAAGTGTTAGGATGTGTGTCCTTTTCAAAGGACATTCGGAGATTCTAAGATATTTAGCTCACAACGCAACTTGCTAAATCTCTTCTCATCCAAGGGCTTGGTGAAGATATCCGCTAGCTGTTCTTCAGACTTCACTTGATCAATAGAGATGTCGCCCTTCAACACATGATCTCGAAGAAAATGATGACGAATCTGGATGTGCTTTGTCTTCGAGTGTTGAACTGGGTTATGAGAAATCTTGATGGCACTCTCATTGTCACAGTAGAGTTGCACATTCTTCACATTGATGCCGTAGTCCTTGAGGGTTTGCTTCATCCACAGCAATTGAGCACAGCAAGAACCAGCAGCAATGTACTCAGCTTCAGCAGTAGCGAGTGATACGCAGTTCTGCTTCTTTGAGGACCAACATACTAAAGATCGTCCGAGGAAATGGCATGTGCTTGATGTTGACTTGGGATCCAAATGATCACCAGCATAGTCAGAGTCTGAATATCCAATGAGATCAAAAGCCGAGCCCTTGGGATACCATAATCCAAGTGTTGGAGTGTGAGCTAGATATCAAAGAATATGTTTCACAGCCTTATGGTGTGATTCCTTCGGTGTAGACGGGCACACATGCAAACACTAAGCATAATATCTGGCCTAGATGCACATAGATACAGTAAAGAGCCAATCATGGAGCGGTATAACTTTTGATCGAAGTCTATACCATTTTCATCGGTGCATAGATGGCCATTTGTGGGCATAGGGATTTTGGCGCCTTTGCAATCCTGCATACCAAATTTCCTCAGAACATCCTTGAGGTATTTCTCTTGAGAAATGAAGATGCCATTGTGTTGTTGACGAATTTGAAGACCTAAGAAGAATTTCAATTCTCCCATCATGGACATTTGATATTCCTCACTCAATATTTGGCACACGAATAATTCATCATCATATGTTTTGGTGAAAAGAGTTGGGTCGAGTGAACCGGGTTTGAAGCCTTTCTTCATGAGGAATTCCTTCAGAGTATCATACCACGCCCGAGGGGCCTGCTTGAGGCCATAGAGGGCCTTATTGAGTCTGAAGACTTGATCAGGATGCTTGGGATCTTCAAAACCTGGGGGTTGACCAACATATACTTCTTCCTCAAGCTTACCATTGAGGAATGCACTTTTCACATCCATTTGATATAAGATGATATTATGATGGTTAGCATAGGCAAGCAATATGCGAATAGCCTCAAGTCTAGCAACAGGTGCAAAAGTTTCACCAAAATCAATTCCTTCAACCTGTGTGTAGCCTTGAGCTACAAGACAAGCCTTGTTCCTCACTACTAGGCCATTTTCATCTTGTTTGTTGCGGTAGATCCATTTGGTGCCGATGATATTGTGCTTGCGTTGGTCTGGTCGCTTGACAAGCTCCCACACATTGTTTAGCTTGAATTGATGTAATTCCTCTTGCATCGCTTGAATCCATTCAGGCTCCAGAAATGCCTCATCTACTTTGGTGGGCTCTGTGATAGAGACAAAAGCAACATGCCCACAAAAGTTAGACAAATGTGAAGCTTTTGAGCGAGTAAGAGGACCTGGTGCGTTGATGTCGTTGATGATTCTCTCAATCTGTACTTCATTTGCAACGCGAGGATGAGCAGGTTGACGACTTTGATTTGGCTCAGCATTTTCTTCAGAGCCATTTTCATCAGATGCACCAGCATGATTTTCTTCACGATCTGGAATGACTTCTTCAGCAGATTCTTCGGTAGGAATAACATCCTCAGTAGCCTTTAGCTTGATGGATTCCTCAGGAGACATTTCATCTAGCACAGGAGGTAGATGCTCTCTTTGCGAGCCATTAGTTTCATCAAACCGCACATCTACAGTTTCAACAACCTTGCTGTGATAGGTGTTGAAGACCCTGTAGGTGTGCGAGTCCTTTCCGTAACCAAGCATAAAACCTTCATGTGCTTTCGGTGCAAATTTAGAAATGTGATGGGGATCTCTAATCCAACATTTAGCACCGAAGACTTTGAAATAACTCACATTGGGTTTCTTGTCAGTGAGGAGTTCATATGAGGTCTTCTTGAAGAATTTGTGAAGATATACCCTGTTGATAATGTGGCATGCAGTATCAATTGCTTCAGGCCAAAAGCGACAAGGTGTCTTGTATTCATCAAGCATAGTGCGAGCCATCTCAACAAGAGTCCTGTTCTTGCGCTCCATGACGCCATTCTACAGACGAGTGTATGGGGCAGATAACTCATGAGTAATACCGAGTTCATCAAGATAGTCATTAAGACCAGTATTCTTGAACTCAGTTCCATTGTCACTACTTATATGCTTGATCTTCACACCGAAATTCGTCGAAGCCCTCGAAGAAAATCGTCTGAAGACTTCCTGCACTTTAGTTTTGTAAGTAATGACATGCACCCATGTGTAACGAGAATAATCATCAACAATGACAAAGCCATATAGAGATGCTGCATTTGTTAGTGTGGCATAATGAGTAGGACCAAAGAGATCCATATGAAGCAATTCAAAAGGACGAGAGGTAGTCATGATAGTCTTCGAGGGGTGCTTGACTCTGGTCATCTTTCCAGCCTGACAAGCCCCACAAAGATGATCTTTGAGGAATTTAACACCCTCAATGCCAATGACGTGCTTCTTCTTCACGAGCGTGTGTAAGTTCCTCATGCCAGCATGACCCAGTCGTCAATGCCATAGCCAGCCTTCTAAAGCTTTTGCAAGTAGACAAGTGGCAGGCTGTGGTCCTGCAGAGAAATCAACAATGTACAAGTCTCCTCTCCTAAAGCCTTCGAAGACTTTGGAATTGTCAGATTCCATGAGCACTAAGCAGCAATATTTGCCAAAGACAACAACCATATCAAGATCACAAAGCATTGAGACAGACATGAGGTTGAATCCGAGGGACTCGACAAGCATGACTTTGTCCATGTGTCGATCCTTTGAGATAGCAACCCTACCTAGACCCAATACCTTGCTTTTGCCTTTGTCTGCGTAGGTGATATGCTTCAAATGTGATGGAGATAAAGGAGTGTTCATCAGAAAGCTCTTGTCACCAGTCATGTGATTAGTACATCCACTGTCGAGGACCCACTCAGTAGCTTTGGGTAAATCATCCTGCAGATGAATTAGTGCATCTTACGAACACATATCTTCAGAGTGAAGAATATGACATCAATTTCATCAGACAGAAATTCATCAGTTAATGCAACATATGTATATATAGCAGTATAAGGACGTGAGAAATGAATGATTCATTTCTTCATGATTAGCTTGCGTCCTTTCAAGCATTTCAGGTCTCCAGAAAATTCTTCAGACGATTTAGTTCATCTGGAGACCTGACCCTGCATAAGAGGTTAGTTGTTTTTCTTCACCACCCACATCTGGAGGGGTGGCAAAGAGTTCATCATTCTGTGAGCTCCATAAGAGAAAGGTGGCATTGAAGCCAAAGCACTTCGTTTCACAGAAGAGGGATTGGCATAGGCATATGAGTAAGCAGAGAAATTCTTCGAGGACTTATGAACATAATGATTTGAAGAATAATGCACATAATCAGAACTCTTAGATTTTCCCTGCGAAATAGAAGCGTTAGCATGATGATGATCATATGAGGACTTGGATCCATGTGAGGAATTTGATCCATGAGAGGACTTGGATCCATATGAAGACTTTGGTCCAAATGAAGAATTTGATCTGGGGTTCTTATTCTTCACAGGTGGAGCCATGAGGACATTCACCTGAAGACTTTCAAGGAACCTTTTGGGAACCCAGATTTTCTTCATAGGGGGACCATTCCTGCAGTTAGTTCCAACATATCTAGCAAATACTTCACCATTCTGATTTTTGAACAGTTTATAGTTGGAGTCAAATGACTCATCAGATGAATATGAGGATTCACAAGTAAAGCCAGATAAGGTGGATGGATCCACGGGAGGTCCCTTCGCAGCAACCCATGAGGTTTTGGGATACTGCTCAGGTTTCTAGTAGGTTCCATCAGCATTGAGTTTCCTCTCAAAGGCAATACCCTCTTTCCTAGGGTTCCTGTTCAAGATCTGCTTTTTGAGCACATCACAGAGAGTCTGATGCCCTTGGAGGCTTTTGTACAAGCCTGTCACATACAATTCCTTCAACCCTGCATTTTTGTCAGTGATACTAGTGGAATCCTCAGATGAGGAATTTGTGACCACAGAGATAGTTGAAGAATTTTCAGCAATAGAGGCATTTGAACATTTAGGTGAAGAATTAGCAGTTTCACGTTCAATGCATTTCAAGCATGGTGGAATAAATTCTTCCTGAGCGGAACTGATCTATTGAGCAAGTAATGAATCATTTTCCTTCTGAAGATCTTCATGCCTCACCCTTAGCTTCTCAAGATCTTGCTTTCTTTGAAGAAATTCATAAGAAAGCTTCTCATGATCAGCTAAGAGAGTTTCATGACGACTTTGAAGGTTGTCAAACTTAGACTGTAGTTGCTGAAGATTATCAGTCAGTGTTTGAGTTTGATCCATTTCCTCACCTAACAGGTCATCGCTTTTGTCTAGCATATTTTGAACATTTTCCAAAGCCTTTTGTTGTTTAACAGCAATATTAGCAAGTTTGGAATAGCTGGGTTTGAGGTTATCATCAGATTCATCCTCACTTGATTCAGAGGAGGGATATTTGAATACCTTGGCACCTTTTGCCATGAAGCAATAGGTGGGAGCATAGTCATCATTGCCGTCATCAGCAGTGTTGGGGAAGCCATTTTCCTCAGTGTTGAAGATGGACTTGCTGACGTAAGCAGTGGCGAGGGCTAGGCTTGTCACACCAGAGTCCGACTCCTCAGAGGCCTCCTCTTCCTCATGTTCCTTAGATTCAGCTTCAGAGTCCATTTCCTTGCCAATGAATGCCCGAGCCTTCTTGGAACTGCTCATCTTGTGAGATGAAGACTTTGAAGATTTCTTCTTCTTCTTAGAGTCATCTGAACTATCATCCTTGTATTTCTTCTTCTTTGATTCCTTTGCCCACTGAGGACAATTAGTTATGTAGTGACCAGGTTTCTTGCATTTGTGGCAAGTCCTCTTTTTGTAATCACGGGATGAGGAATCTGATCTTGTGTCATCACCTTTTGAAGATTTTACAAAGCGACCACGCCTTGAGAACTTCTGGAATTTCTTCACGAGCATTGCTAGCTCCTGGCTTACTTCTTCAGGGTCACCAAGGCTGCTATCAGAATCTTCTCCTTCAGATGAGGAAACTGCCTTGGCCTTTAGTGCGCGTGATCTTCCATAGCTTGGCCCGTAGAGATCTCTCTTTTCAGCTAGTTGGACTTCATGAGTATTCAACCTCTCAAGAATATCAGCAGGATCAAGTGATTTGTAGTCTCCACGTTCTTGAATCATCAGTGCCAGTGTATCGAATGAAGAATCGAGTGACCTCGGTAATTTCTTCACCACCTCATGGTCGGTGATGTCAGTGGCACCCAGTGCTTGAAGCTCGTTTGAAATGTCAGTGAGGCGATCAAAGGTTTGCTGGACATTCTCATTGTCGAGTCTTTTGAACCGGTTGAAGAGATTGCAAAGAATGTCAACTCGAGAATCACGTTGAGTTGAGATTCCTTCGTTGACCTTGGACAGCCTGTCCCAGATAAGCTTTGCAGACTCCAAAGCACTCACTCTCCCGTACTGTCCTTTGCTCAGATGGCCACATATGATATTCTTCGCTTGAGAGTCGAGTTGCTTGAATCTCTTCACATCAGCAGCGTTCACGAAAGGAGTGATAGAGGGAACGCCATTTTCCACAACGTACCAGAGATCGTTGTCAATTGCCTCAAGATGCATGCGCATCTTATTCTTCCAGTAGGGGTAGTCCATCCCATCAAAGGTAGGACACCCAGCCGAGACCTTGATCATGCCTGCAGTCGACATAACTAAAACTCCAGGTGGTTAAACCAAAATCACACAGAACAAGGGAGTACCTTGCTCTGATACCAATTGAAAGTGCGTTATATCGACTAGAGGGGGAGGTGAATAGTCAATTTTTACAAATTCGTCACTAAGGAATTTCAAGGTGAGGAAATTCCTAAGCCACGAACTACTTAGCAGCGGAATAAGTACTCAGATGCAAACATAACATGGCATAAGTACAGTCATCATGATGAAATGAAATAGGCACAGAGTACAGGTAGCGTGAAACACAGGATAAGCAGGCTGAAGACTAAGTGACTGAAGAAATAGGATTGAGGAAATTGAGAAAGTCTTCAGTCAAAGTCTTCAAACAGTAACAATCAAGAAAAACAACACATGAATGAGGAAATGAAAGGGTTGAGGAAATAGAACCAGTCTCTCGGTGAAGACAATGATTTGGTAGACCAGTTCCAACTGCTGTGACAGTTGTACGTCTGGTTGGAGCGGCTAGGTATTTAAACCTGATGACACACAGTCCCGGACACATAGTTCTCACCGTATTCTCCTTGAGCTAAGGTCACACAGACCTCACCCAAACACTCGTGGTAAGTCTTCACAGGTGACTTCCGAACCTTCACAGACTCGGTCACTCGACGATCCACAATTTCCTCTTGGATGCTCTAGACCACGACGCCTAACCGTCTGGAGGATGCACAGTCCTCAAAGGTAACAAGCGTCGGTTCCACACAGGAACAATCTCTTCAGTGATGCTCAATCACTTTGGGTTTGTAGGTGTTTGGGTTTTTGGGTTTTTCCTCACTTGATGATTTTCGCTCAAAGTCCTCGGAGGATGGGATGCTCTAAATGACAAGTGTCAATCTATCTCTCGGAGCAGCCAACCAACTAGTGGTTGTAGGGGGCGGCTATTTATAGCCTAGGGAGCAGCCCGACATGATAAGACATAAATGCCCTTCAATGATATGACCGTTAGGTGGGTAGATATTTTGGGACAGCTGGCGCGTAGCACAGCAACGGTCGGAAATTTGAGTATCAAATTCCTCAGGGCTATCATGTTCCTCACTTGTAGGCAATCCGCACTGGCGAATTCTTAACTCCTCAGTCAGAACAAATTCCTCAGAGAACAGAAGAACTTCGTCTCTGTCACTGAAGAACTTGACTGAACTGTATGAGATTTCCAATGGCTTCACTCGAAAGGATTGGTAGGTGTAGGATTTGAGTTGAGCATCACTTGGAAACTTTTCCTTAGTTTTACCTCGACCCCCTTTAACAGTACGGTGTTTCCTATGACTCAAGAAGAAGAAAATGAAACTACGAAAATAAAGTCTTCACGCTTCATAATCCTCGCATGAATATCAAGTCTTCAAGGTCACACCAATTTCCTCACTTTCAAAGTCTTCAAGAAAACCAAAGTCTTCAACTGAAGACATTCATTTTTAGGGGTCGACTTTCATCGTAAATATCAAACTCCTCATAGACTTATATAACCTGTGTACACTCACAAACGCATTAGTCCCTTAACCTATAAGTCTTCAATACACCAAAATCACTAAGGGGCACTAGATGCACTTACACAGACAACGCTACGTATGCTTCGACCTGGTGGGTCCCAGCTGTCAGGGTGGATAAGGACGGACTTCCTTGTGTGCGAAGATATAGCTGCTGGGTCCCACCTGTCAGGGGAGGAATCATTTTTTTGCGAGTAATAAGAAGGCACTTCATTGCAATTGAAGATGTAGTTGGTGGGTCCAGCTGTCAGCGTCACCGCCTAAAGTCCTCTTCCGATGGCTGTCGTTCATTGACCTCGTTGACCACGTTGCTTCGAGAGCATCAAGGCGGTGGATGACGGCGAGGCCTAGGAAGGGAATGACGCGAAGATAGGGAAGACGAGGCAGGTGGATGCCCACGCGGTGGGGAGTACGAGGGTTCAGTGGTTCGGCTGCGGTGTGAGGCTGCCGTCGCCGAAGAATAACAGGGGGTGTGTGTGAGTAGAGGGATGGCATGACCAGCAGTGGCAGCACAACCGGCCATGGGAGGCAGGCAGTCCCGCCGGCACTGGTTTCGGTGGCTGGAGCAAGAAGATCAGAGATTGAAGAAGCAGCACGGCCGTTGGATGTTAATCCAACGGTCGCTGCTGCTAGAATCGTTTGTTGACTAAGTTAACAAAGCCCTGCGTACGTGTCAACTTAGTAGGCCCACAAGTCAGCCTCCGAATCAGGTGGGTCCGAGCTAGCAGGAAGAGGAATCATTTTTCTTGCGCGTAATTAGGAGGCACTTCCTTCCGTGCGAAGATGTAGCTCATTGGTCCCAGCTGTCATTGGGAGGAAACTTTTTTTTCGCGTAATAAGAAGGAACTTCCTTGCGTGTGAAGATTGTAGCTGGTGGGTCCAACCTGTCAGGGGGAGGAATCGTTTTTTCCCGCGTAATAAGGAGGCACTAGCTTGCGTGCGAAGATGTAGCTGGTGGTTCCCAGCTGTCAGCCTCTCCACGTACTCCACGTTGGCTCTTGTTGTTGACCACGCATCATCGAGCGCACCACGACGGTAAACGACGGCAAGGCCTAAGATGGGAACGATCTAGAGTCATGGAAGAAGGGGCACTGGAGTCCCTGGCAGAGGGGAGTACGAGGGACTGGTTCGGCTGCGGGGTGAGGCTGCCGCCGCTGGAGAATAATAGAAGGTGGGCGTGAGTACAGGTATGACCTTGCCACAGTTGGGAGTAGGATGGGGCGGCGAGGCCTGCGAGGCAGCATAGCCGGCCATGGGAGGCAGATGCAGGCGCTCCAGCCGGTGATTATTTTGGCAGCTAGAGCAAGAACAACTAGATCAGATATTGAAGAAGCAAGATCGCCATTGGATGTCAATCT
Source organism: Thinopyrum elongatum (assembly GCA_011799875.1). Taxonomy (NCBI): domain Eukaryota; kingdom Viridiplantae; phylum Streptophyta; class Magnoliopsida; order Poales; family Poaceae; genus Thinopyrum; species Thinopyrum elongatum. Next base: position 200,322,130 of record CM022298.1, read on the forward strand.
AACGGCTACGGATGTCAGAATAATTTGTTCACTTTTTGGGTTTGACCATTAAATCGTTTTGTTCACTAAATGGACAACACCTTACGCAGGCTTCATCCTAGTGGCCAACAAAGTCAGTTCCAAAAGCTGTGGCAGACATGCAGCCCATTTATTTAGGTTTTACAGCCCATTTCATTTTGCTTGCTAATACATCTATTTCCTAGGCTTTGACTCAAAAAATAATCTATTTCCTAGGCTGGATAAAAATAATAATAGCTGATTTACTATTTATGATAATTTACAGCGCATTTGATTATTTATTCGAATACACCTATTTACTGGGCTGGGTGAAAAAATAATACTGCGGACATGCAGCCCATCTATTATTTCTAATAATTTACAACCCATTTGATTTTAGTAGAAATGGACCCATTTTCTGGGATGGGTGAAAAAATAATGATGGTCTGCACTGAGCATTTCGTATAAAAAATTAATATTGAGCTAGGAATATTATTAAAAAAACTTAAGTTGGGCTTGGTAATCTTATTATATAAAACATGAACTGAGGTGTGCATTTTATTAAAAGAAACATAGGCTAGACTACGCTTATTATAGGATCTTGCGTACAACTTTCGGCCCAGTTGCATTGCTGATGTTCAACTCAAAAGGCATGTGTAGTTCAGTACAACTTTACATAGCTACTCAACCCACATTCAACGACACCTGAAAAGGCCCAAACAAGGCTTGTGTACAACTTTTTGAAGTCACTGAGCTCAAATTATAACTTAAGAAAAAAGGTAGAGTACAGTGGAACCTAATTAAAAGCTGTCACAAGTGAACAAATAATTCAACGGGTCCCACTTGTGAGAGAGAGAGAGAGACCCATCGGTCGATGCTCATGAATATATCTTTCAGCCATATGCATTGCTGATACTCAGTAAAAACTTATATAGTTGACACAATCATATACAGCATCATAGCACATTGAACTTGCATACAAAAATTTCACGCGGGCAGCACAATCAGGGTGGAAGCAGGGATCGCTACGTGTAGAGCTATGTTGAAACCAACAAACTTGTACATAACCGTTCATCGTCTTTATCAATGACGTGGAAATATCTTGAACGTTGTGCAAAGAAAACAGACAGACAACACAATAAGTTCTGCTAGCACATTAAGTTGACGTACACCCCTTTCTAAAAAAAGTTCAAGTACAAAAATAGAACATGTCACAATCAAATGTATTGGCACATCAGTGCTTCACACCGATAGCTCGGATTTAACTAGTATATGAGAAGATTTAGTTGTTACTTCAAATTAGAGCACATCCAGGCAGCCAGCCCGGCCTGTTCTCCCAAAGAAGTAGTGGCCTCCGCCATGCGATGGAGTAGGCCATGTGCCATCCATCGTTTCGAGCAACACGGGGAAAGTCTGATGTTGACTCTTGTAATGGACGTCGTCGACTTACCATGGCACCAACGGCGGTGGCAGGACTTCGATTGATGGATTGACCACTTCTTCGACATGCACGAACACCCGATACAGGTACATACCTAACTTGGTCCACGGCGGCCTTGGTGGAGATGAATAGTACAACCCCGGTTCCTGCACCGGCATCTCAACACCAATCACCTTCGGTATGGTGGATGGCTTCTTCATCCATGCCATAATCGTCAGAGCCCAGCTGTCTGGAGGAACAAACATATTTACGAGCTCACCTCCTAGGTCGTTGATAAGCTAATTCATGGACTCGCTGTTCAAAGCCCGTCGAGGCATGCCGTGGAAGGTAAGCTTTGTTAAATAATCAAGCTCAGAGGGCACCGAGCCCCATCCTGGGTGCCACCGATCAAAGCTCGCCAGCGCACCATCGCAAAACAAATGGCGGGAAGATTCAAACACACGACTGTAGTCGAAAGTTGTCCGGAACCTGACGAAGAAATCAGCTGGGGGCGGATAGACTTCGACGAGCAAGTCACTTATTTGGATGTCGTGCACAATGCCAAGAGCTTTGACAAGGTCGTCCGATGATACGGGAGGCCGGTCGCCGTTGATGGCTACCATCAGCAATTTGCCGGCAAACTTGTCGTCAAGCGCCGCCATGCCACTGTTGAGCGACAGCACGCAGCACCCCGAAGGCAGGACGGACCTCAAGATCTCTGACTCGAAGATCCGCGTTGACCGGCGACATGATAGTGCGCTTGAGTACATGGAGTAAAGGAGGGGTGTTTGGGGGATCTGGAGTAGGAATCAAGATTCCAGAGGTGGGGCAGAGGGGCGGGGGATTGGGGATGAAAAGGTAGCATCAATTTCGAACACGCGCCAATACGCTCTCGATGTGCAAGCACACGAAAACACTGGTGGCGCCCACATGTCGGCCTAAGAGTCCCTGTTCTTTGTTTTTTTAAACGCTCGGCCTCAGAGTTCTCAATTTTTTTTGAGAGAGAGACCTCAGAGTTCTCATAATTGGCCTGTTTGGCATTGCGTTACTACTCAACCCATATTCAAAGACACCTCACATTGGACCAAAGCCCCAAACAAGCGTACATCATCAAAAAGTCACTGAGCTCAAACTATAATTTGAAAAAAGGATATATATACACTGAACACTGGAGAATGTTGATGCCCTCATTTAGCCCATCAGCAGTTCGAAGCAATAAACAGTTTGAAACAACGATATATACAACATGCAAACATTGACTAGTGACTACTACTGACATAAACAACGAGACATGAAAGTTCATAACAACTCTTGCTACACCACCAGAACGCACCCATCTGCAGCGCTTAGACTCTCGTGATCCAGACGAGAATGACATTCTAAAGAGAGCCAACTATTACATAATAAGAGTGACATGGACGAGGATGACCAAATTACAAGGAGTCTGCATAACAAAAGAGAACACTACCCATCCAGAACAAGCAACAATTACAGCAAGTTATTCGAAGAGGGATGATCCAGTACCATCATAATTTGCAGCCCCCTTCAGCCATCAGTGATTTGGAGACACCAGGACTCCACCCTTTCAATGCAATAGCCCAATTACCAATCAACTTGAAGGCTTGAACCACATCACTAACTGTCGGAGTTGAGACATCCAAGGATCAAAGTCAATCCAGATGCCTTTCTCATTTTCACCTTCTTTTGGCTACAGGCTGTATCGTTGACAATCAGGGGCGTGTGATCCCAAGTCCTAGGGTTCGCCGTGTAGACACAATTTTCCCTAGCAAACACAACCTCTCTGCCATCATGATCCTTGCCAAGGGTGATCTCCTGGTTAATCGGATAACTGAGTCCGAGAAACAGAGAGTGTGAACCAAGGCTTTTTACCCGCCTCCAACTAAAAAATCCTGCAAGCCCCAACAAGTTGGTATCCTGCTCAAAGACATAACAACCAATCTCCGGATACTCACGTATTTCACGCTGCTTGTACACAGTGGAGTTTTTGTAATAAAACTTCAACGGCTCATGTGTGCGAATGATCATCAGTCTTTCACCATCATCTGATCGAGCGAGGAACCAGTTGTGGTTTGCTATTTCCGGCAAAGTTGATGTGATTACAAAGGGCATTAACTGTAGGGACACTGCATCATATCAAAAAGAAGACAAAAAGGACAAACATTGTTAATGTTAGATTAGCATTGTTCGGAGTATGAGTAGGATAAAGTAAGAAACAACATTGATCTGTCCCTATTGGAACCGAGAGGAAAATACAGGGAAACATTTACTGGGGTCAAAAATATAGCAGTGCCATGTATGGGTATACTCATGTTATCTCGCAATTGTTTCTTCACAGTAAAGTACCATGCCATGCATGTTATGTAGTCATGTTCTATCCTCACAAATAAATTCTTTAGAGGAAACTAACACACCATGCATTGTTATATACTCATGTTTTGTGTGCAAAATTCTTGTGAGGATATTATTCTATCCATTGATTACTGAAGGATGAATATAGGTATGTAAACATGGTAAGCATTACAGGATTTCACTACTTCCAAATATAGAGTTTTCCATATGCACATTTACTTCCCTAATGTATGGTTAGATGAAACCAACAGTGTTATGCATGTTTCTACATCATGAAAATGAGGAAACTAACATGGCTATTGATACACACTCATATTTAGTACTATATGGATTACTATAAAGTTAGGAGAATATCCATATCTTCCTAACCGTTTGATTATTCAAGGGTACAAATTGGCTGTAATGACATGGTCACAATCACATGATTTAACTACTTCCAAATATAGCTGATTTACGGCATCTCTAAAACATTGCGATTGTTCTACTCAAATTATGCTGTAATAGGGATATGCCAATCATCACAAAAGTTCAAACAATATCATGGTGTTATCATTAAAATCGGACGAAAACAACTTACACGCGATGTTCCATCAATATGTGGTGCCATCTGCTTTGTCAATCGCGTAGATGATGCCATTGTGCTCAATAGCATCGCAGCAGTGTGTATCATCATTGATGATCGACTCCGGGGTGAGTTGTCTCCACCTAAAGTAGGCACCGGCGGAAATATAGGCGAGTGCGTGGTCGATCAAGGCAATTAGCTTGAAGTCTGCGTAATGCGCATATCATGTGGGCACTTGCAGATTACAATCTTCTGCAATACAAGGTTCGTCCAACTAACATAGTAATTTAGATGACTTTGGCCGCGACAGTAAAACGCTATATGATGCAAGGGAGGAAGGGTAATCTCATGGGAGGTTTGGAAGTTCACGGGCACCAACTCGTTCCAGCGTTCTTTGACGCCAGCCATCCAGTGGGAATTCATGCCAACCCAGTAAATACATGCGAACAAGTTTCGGGTGATGGTGATCGGATCGAAGTCGAGAGGCATGATGTACGGCGACCCACTACATACCTGCGAAGAAGCTTCGGCTGATGGATGTCGGCTCGAAGCGAGGGGCATGATGTGCGCCTCCGTACCACGGTGAGCGCATATCGCAAGAGCAGATAGCAGCAAGCTGGGTGTCTTGAAAAGCTCAGGCCTCGCTTCGATAATGGCCACGTACATGCCCCTCGAGCATGCAGCCAGCCGTGCAGCGCTCAACATATCCATACGCGAACAACAGAGGTCCAGAATGTCATTGGGGAGATCACTCCAGTCGTGGCTCAAAGGGATGCTGCGCGGTATGGGTTCGACCATGGTGGAGTTTGGAAGGTGGGGTTTTTTGGGGCTTGATTTACGGGGGAGAAGGCTATCAGTGCTGGGGAGGCGAGCGAGGGAATAGTGGTACTGGGGGAGGCCAGCGGGGCGAGGGTACGCGGAGCACTGTGAGATGAGGAAGAGTGACCTCAGGATCTCCGACAAGATGGAGATGGAGATGGAGATGGAGATGGGAGACGAGACGAGGCATGCTATACAGTGGCGGTGACAGTGACTGCACAGGGTGAGGCTGACTTTGGTAACCCGAACACGCCACCTAAACTAGTGTCACCTCAGGCGCAGGGTCTTGTCACTTCACTGTGAGGACCGTATGAATAATATTTTGACCAACAAGTGTACTACAGTTGTACTACTACTAGTAGTAACATACGGAGTAGTACTGTATAGCGGGAAGAGGTCGTGCTAGCATGCCTCTGCGTTCACTTCATCCTCCAGGTAGCATCCATATTAAGAGCACAACCAAATTCTCGTGCATGCAGAAGCGCAAAGAAGGGCTTTTTCTTTTTTGAGGATAACCGCATATTCCTTAACCAGAAAAGGTTGTGTCTCGCACGCATGCGCCAATATCCATCTGAACCAGCTACGACACATTTTTTTGAGCAAAGAGATGGATATGTTTGTAAATTTGTTCGTCCACCCAAGTGGGTTTTGCGTAGGTCCCACCTGTTAGGAGGGGTGCAGAAATAAAAAGGAATCATAAAATGTTTCGCCACGGTGATTCGAAAGAGTGACCTCAACTAGCCAGTGGCACATGTAGTGATAGAAGGATGGGCATGTACACGGACACGTCTCACTCCTCAGTATGCTACCCGCATAGCCTTTTCATTTTGCAGGTTGGTCTACCTAGCCATCTAATCAACTGCATGCATGCCACTTCTCCCATTTACTTCTCCATCGGGAACCGATTTTCCTCGGCTTCTTCACCTATCCTTCATTTGCATTCAAAACCACTAGATTCACATTGTTTTAACCTCTTCAGATACTCCTGGAGTAATTTTGAAGTCTCTTTAAATAATCATCTTCTTCCAGTTAGACTAGCCACCTAATCCTAATAATCCAAACCATAGCTCTCTGGTCCAACGGTTCCAAATGGCGAAAGAGATCACTGTGCAGAGTTTTAGTGTCAAACATGTCCTCAGCGAAGGCTCATTGGGCATAGCTGCCACCGTCACCAACCACCCAAGGGTTGTTTGGGAGTGGATCAACAGTGTATCCAACTCCCTCGAAAAGGTGGAGATGAAGGTCATAAGTCTCGACGCAGAGTACATGGAGCGTGCCACTTGGAAGATCCAACGCGCCGCCGTCCTTCAGCTGTGCCTCAAAGATGAAGTTTTGGTGTATCACAGCATACACGCGCCCTCCATACCAGGTGAGCTCCATGATTTCATGTCTTGGGAGGACATATACTTCTGTGGGGCAGCCATCGAAGGGGACAAACAAAAGCTGGCATCGTACAACCTTGATTTAAAAAACATCGTTGACCTACAAACCAAAATTCCTGTAGACGGTTGTGATAAACAAACACCATCCCTATTCATCGTAGCAAATTCTGTGCTCGGAACAAATCTTGAGAAGGGTGATGAGACGCTGGGATTAAGGTTGTCTGGATGGGAGAATTATCCCTTGACCTACGAGCGGATAAAATATGCTGCCCTTGATACCCGTGTGAGTTTCGAGATAGCTGCAAGGTCGAAAGAGCTTGTAGAAAAGCCGTCTCCCACAAAAAATGAGAAGCTGAAGAAGCTGCAACAGCAGCAGCAGGGCATTATAGATGGATGACTATTTCCTCTCTTATTTGTAAAAAAAATATTTCCTCTCTGTACATATTGATAGATGAACTTATTCGCTGGTGTGCATATCTTTGGAGCAAGTGTAGTAGTGTTGGTCCGCTTGAATATAATGAACAATTTATCCGCCTAGTTTTCTCTACTACTCCTTGCAGTGATCGGTATGCAATGCATGTGTCAGTAGACATGATAGCTTGTCCATGGAAGCTGAACTACGGCAACCATCATGTTTCTACCACAACCACATGTGATTCCCACTACACCGCTCCAACCCATGACACCATGTCCCTCGACGTGCGCCTCACCCCTCTCGGCCCCACCTCCCCTCTGTCTTTGTGTGCATGAAATGTGGGCCACCCGAACTACGGTACCCATCAAGTTTCTACCACAGCCACACACGATTCCCACGACGCCACTCGAACCCACGACACCACGTCCCCCAACCTGTGCCTCACCCCTCTCGGCCCCATCGACCCTCTGCCTTTGTGAGCATGACATGTGGGCCAGCCTCCTGTCAGGTCCACGTGTCATGGACTCAAAGGCAGGTGTAGTAAGGCGCTGAAGCTTAGTCCCGTGGGCCTCGAGAGGGAAATGTAACTCCTGCGCCAGGCCTTGTGGTGCTACCCCTACATGAACTCGTGTCAAACTCGAGATTTGTTTCTTACTAATACTAATGTGCCGGCCCGTGCGTTGCAATGGATCCAAAGTAGTAGAATAATACTTTTTCACAAACTTGAAATATAAAGAATCTAGTTTTGATATACATATATCAGTAAAAAGAAATTATGCTTCACTCAAAATATATTCCTCGGGCTGTTTTGATGAGGCGAGGGACGGGTGTGGCTGGTTTCAAGATAATAATAGGTTTTTAAAAATTTGGAGCAGAGTTTTTTCTAACATTTTGTAGCGTGGCACGGCATCCGGTGCACCTAAGCGTCTGAAAAAAATTGGAGTGCACTCTAAAGACATTTACATGCTCCCATTTATTGGAGTGCACTCTAAACACATTATCTATTTATTTTTCTCATGCCTTTCCAAGCAATGCAACCATGCCACATAAGCTAGTCATGCATGCAATCCATAAATTGCAATATACCCGCATTACTCTCCAGCATGCAATGCTGCCACATCATCTATTCATGCCTGTTAGTCATAGGTTGTTTTTTACATTAGTCTTGATCCTTCACATTTTGGTAGAGGTATGATTAATCCAAATATTATTGTTCCATACAAGTAAACTCCAAAGGTCCACCGGAGCCGAGGCAGAGGACGTATGACGAGGGCGGTGAAGGCGTCTTCGTAGGAGGAGAGCTCGAAGGATAATCTTGCATGTTCGCCGCCACCTGCATATCTGCGCGGGCCTCCTCGAACGCCCACTAGAGCTCGCGCTCCTCCAGGGCCCGGCAGAGTCACGGGATTTTCCTAAACCACGATGGGCACCATGCATTACTCCTCGTAGCCAGGGGCGTGGCGCTCACGTCCCGACTCCTGGGGTACTGCCTAGAGCACGCGCTCAACCACCTCGTGAGCCGCGAGGATGCCATGCTCACGGCCGTGCTGTTGGAGCACACGCTCGTGCGCCTGAGTAGCAAGGATGAAATGTTTGCGGGTGTGCTGCCGAAGCACGTGCTTGTCCACGTCGAGAGGGGCGAGGATGCAATGTTCGCGGGCGTGCTCTCGCCCACGTTGAGAGCGGCGAGGATGCGATGTTCACAGGCATGCTGCTGGAGAACGTGCTCGTCCACATTGTGAGTGGCGAGGACGTGATGCACCTCCTCGTGACCGACCAGGGCATGCTGCTGGAGCATAGCTACCCCTCGTGGCCGACGAGGGCGAGCCGCTAGATCACACTGTGAGCGCGCACTACTCGCGGCCGTCGGAGACTCCATCCTATTCCCAGGCCGCGGTGCCGTCCACTTCAGCAACGGTTGCGTGCTCTAGTGGGTGTTGTGTCTGTATGGGAGCTTTGAGCTACGTACCAGTGGGGGCGGGGGTTGACCTTTTCATCGTTTCACATGGTCCGAGGAGGAAAATAGAATCTCAAGTAGCACAATATGTTGGAACGTGTCGAAGGAAAGCTGGTAGGAGCAGTACAACAAACATCACATGTGCACCATGTTTTGAGAAGGGTTTAATGTAATTTATGTGAAATGGGTCTGTGTGGATGTACGAGTAGTACATCCATATCATTGACATTCATGCATGCAACAAACATTTGTGTCCACGATTTCACCCTATTTTCATATTCTTTTTGGGAGTGGATTTTATTTTTTAATTGGAGCACATTTTTGTAATTGGTTTCAATTTAGACTATGCATGTATTATTGCGAGAGATAGATATAGAGAGAATATTTGTGTGACAAAGAGGGGGCAGTGATACCTAACGAGAGAGGGGCATATGCGTGTTTGAAAGACTGTGTGTGTCCCAGAGAGAGGAGTGTCTGAAAGGGAGAGAGAGGGTGTGTGCGTGTGAGTGTGTGTGTTACAAAGAGAGAGAGAGGGGTGCGTGTAATGTCGGGATCGACAAGGTTACGAGGTTGGGGATATTGGGTGAGCGATAGTGTGTGTGCGATGAAGGGACACACAGACATCGTTTGTCTGGCTGTGAGAGAGCTAGATAGACCTCGACAGCACGTCTGGCTAGGGGGTGTAAGGTTATGTGTGGTAGAGAGAGAGGAATGCTTGTTTTTTGTAGGGAGACCTAACTACATAGATGGGGGTAGAAGAAGAGAGTGGTGGTGTGCCTTTTTTTCATGGGATGGGAGAGAGACCAAGAGACACGCATCATGTGGGGAGGTGTGTGTGTTGAGAGAGAGAGAGAGAGAGAGGGAGGCGTGGACCTGGACAATGAGATGGGTGCTCATGTGTATGTTATAGGGAAGGAATCGTCTAGGTGTGGTAGTCTTGTGATGGCGACCCAATCTTTCAATGAGAGTGGGGATAAGTATCGATTTGGTGGATTTTGACGTTGATGATCCAGCAATATCGTACCCGGTGATACAAATCGACAATCGTTACTAAACCTATCTTCGATGGTCGATGATCTTGTCGTATAAACAAAATCAACATGAATAACGAGATCGAGTTCCTCCAAGCAACCAAAGAACCGGCTAGAACTAAGATAATGCAATCTTAATTGCCAATATGAATTAATTAAGGCTAATGGTGGGGTTGCTGGTATAGGATCTGAACAAGGCGATAGTCCTGCACACCCTGCAGATGCAAATTATAGCGAAGCAAAACAATGTGTACACAAAAATGCGAGTTTTAACCTAGAAAAAAGGTAGTAGCTTTATCTATATCTATAGACTATATTACTATTTTTTTTATTTGTATAGTTATATCTGTATCTATTCCACTCCCTCCATTGTAATTTACTCCGCACATAGCTTGGACTGCAACCAAATTTTATAAAGCTTGACCAAATTTGGTGAAAACAATATGAACATTTACGCTAACAAATTTACATGATGTGGAAATAAAAGCAATGATGAATCAAATGATATATATTTTGTGGTGTATATGTTAATATATTTTCCTACAAACTTGTTGAAAGTATACAACGTTTGACTTAAGAGAAACCCAATATGCGGTATTATGTATTATATATTCTATATTCATTATTTTTATGCAGTCAATGTGTGTATTTGCACGTACACGATATAAACCGTTGATTGATGTTGATCCAATAATGGTCCAGGTGGCTGCGATTCAGATCTACTATAACCTAATTTTACCCACACACGTTCTTCTCGAATGAGCAGCACGATAGTGTGATCGATCCACACAAGAAGCTCTCAACAAGACCTCCAGACGTGCCACGTGGCTTCATGGGTGCCCCCCACATCATATTATTCATACTACGTTGACCGAAAAAAGATAAATCACTAAAAACAAGATCTTCCCATTTTTTGTTCCTACGATGTTGTGCCATGCACGTACCTATTTGTATACTGGTAGTAGTAGCACAAACTACGTAGGAGTGGTACGGAGTGCTCCTACTCTATCAACGAGTCCCATCTGACACCAAATTTCTGGGCTTCCGTGCTGCAGCTAGATCTTCCCCTCCTCGTTTCTGTTTTCCAACGTGGCTGGCGGGTTGCGGTTTACAGATAGTCAGTTTGCTCAACTGTGGTCCCACATGAAAGTGAAAATGCTAGGCAACACGCTTTCCCTAGCTATGTGGTGTGCCGGACGGACCGTGGAGTACTCCCGATTTCCGAGCGTGTGGAGGTGCGACGCGAACGCGGCAAGCCTTTTCCTTTTAAACATGTACTATAAATTGTAACATTTGGTTCTGCTCCTTGGCACGATCCATAGATAGAAATAGCGATTGGAAACGCTAGGGCGGGGCTTTTCCCGCCCGATAAGCGGGGTAGTAGCTAGGTTGGCACATCGTCGGTTTGGTCACATGCGGTCCCACATGTTGTAGTGATATAAAGCATAGCCAATGCACATTGACCGGGGGCCAGAACGATAGTCTGGTATGCGACGCGAATGGGACATGCTTCATGTACGTGTTCCAGTTTCTCGTTTTGAACTTGCGAACATGACAGGCGTGCTGCACGAGTAGTTTTGAATTTATAAGTTCGGTCTCAGTTTTGAATTTATGAGTAGTTCGTAGGTCGGGTCAAGCATCGTACGTAAATTAAGAAGTTGATGCAAAAGGTAAGCAAAATGTCCATCCTGGTTTGTTGGTCCCCTTCGTGTGTTGACGGAGGGAGTACTAGTTACAATGATGCATATAATTGACGCCAAATGTGAGCAAAGGGATCACACATGTCTTTATTGACTAGAACGAGAATGCAATAGTACAATAAGAGTTAAGGCTAGGACGACGCGATCGCAGTGGAGGTTACAGGAGGCAAGAAGAAAGATGAATCCATCAACGACCTCCTCCTCCTCGACTCAGTGGGCCGGGCCACCGACTGGCGGCTTAGGAGTGGCGGCTTTTGTGGTGAGGTCAAGGTGCTTCTCAACAAAGGCGTCCAAGGCTTCTAGCCGGTTGACGAAGACAAACGTCGTAGTGTCCTCACCGGCCTTGTAATGCCTATGTACATGACTTCCTCGTACACGTGGATGTGTAGGTTGATGAATTCTTGCAGGGCGAGGCACCTCGCGGCGAGCGCGACCTCCAGGTGGACATTCTTCATTGCGTTGGCGGGCAGTCGCAGGGCCGCCAGTGCTTGAAAGAGGTTCTTGCCATGGAGGCCGATTAGGGTGGCAGGCAATGAGGAGCCTGGGCATGCGGGCTGGAGGAGTATGGTGATGTCATCTGCGAGCTTCTTGACGACGGTGAACTTGTTCATGGTGGCAAGGACCATCTTGTCCAACTGAGAGTCGTAGCTGGCGTCGACAATGGCCATGAACCAACCGGTCGCCAACACCCTCTGGAGATGATCCTCGGTGCCATGTCATAGGCCGGTGTCGTGGACCATCTGGCACAGCCGCTGGCCGCTCGCGTGCATCTCCGCCATGGGTCTGGAGTGAGCACTGTTGCGCTTAGTGTAGGTGTGTAGGTGCATACGATGTGGTAGATGCATTGGAATGGAGGAGCGCCTTTATATGAGTGCAAACTGCGTTGCATTCACATCGTGCTGCCTCTTTTCCCCGTCCTCCTCCCATTACTTCACTCAGCATGCAAATTAAAGGAGGATGCATCATTGGTCGTTCAACATTTTGGGAACCGCTACCCTCTCCCTCGTCTGCATTAAAGCCGCATCGGGAACTGTCCTGGTTTACTAGTTTTGCGTCCATTTCTCAATTTTTTTATCGTCCTGGTTTGCTAGCTGTCAAATCAAATACTAGTAGTAGTATTAGTAGTAGTAGTAGTAGTAGTAGTAGTAGTAGTAGCAGCAGTAGTAGTAGGGAGTGGTGTGCCGCTCGCGGCACACCCAGCTCAACACGCCTCCTTGCCACCATCAAACGCCTCCATTAAACCCGCATGGAAACCGAGAAACATACTCTGTCCACATGGTCGTTCATGAGCGGGCTGGAATTAAACGCAACGCCGGCTGAGCTCCTCACATCCGTCCTCTGTTTAAACGAGGTCAGACGCCGGCGAAGCTCCTCCAGTCCGCCCTATATTTAAACAAGGCCAGACGCCCTGCAAGAATCGCACCCCTCTGCCACTCCCCCATCTCCTCCTTCACCATTTTCTCCACTCTTTCGATGGCATCGAAGGAGATGTTCTTCGTCATACTGGCCGGCCGGGTGGCCCACCGAGCCCTCCAGATACGAGCGAGGCAGCTCGCTGCTCCAACTACCTTGCTAAGCCCGACGGAGCCGGTTGCCACCACAAGACGGCGCGTGGTTTAGCAACTCTCCGCTCCAGTTCAGCTCGATGAGGAGTGGTGAGTTGCTCCATGCCAGCATGGCAGGGAGCACGGTGGCACGGGCGCCATCGCTGCCGTCGATGATGCCTCGTCGTACCGTGCCTCCCATGTCTGCGGTGGCTGCACCTCCAGTGCCTGCGACAGCGCCATGCAGGCAGAGACAGAAGCTGGGTGTGCGGAGAGCGACGATTCGGTGGCCAGCGCATCCATGTCTGTCGTCATCATCGAGGAGAAGTAGAACACGGGAGGCCGCCGCCGTTTCGGTCCCATGAAGGCCACCGCCAAGATGATGACTACATACTGAGAGGATCAAGAAGAGAGGTCTAGAGGAGGGTGTAGACACTTAACAAGCAAAAGTGGCAATTTTTAAATTCTTCAAGTTAAGGTTGAGTTTAGCACATGTTAAAGCATTCACAATACATTTCAAGCAAGAATGACAAGAGTATATGCAGCGGAAAGAGTAAAGCATGCAAGTTGCAATAAAGGAAAGGGATGGGATTGGAGTTTGTAAATGCAATGGAGACACGGAGATTTTTGGCGTGGTTCCGATAGGTGGTGCTATCGTACGTCCACGTTGATGGAGACTTCAACCCACGAAGGGTAACGGCTACGCGAGTCCACGGAGGGCTCCACCCACGAAGGGTCCACGAAGAAGCAACCTTGTCTATCCCACCATGGCCATCGCCCACAAAGGACTCGCTTCACTTTGGTAGATCTTCACGAAGTAGGTGATCTCCTTGCCCTTACAAACTTCTTGGTTCAACTCCACATCTTGACGGAGGCTCCCAAGCGATACCTAACCAATCTAGGAGACACCACTATCCAAAAGGTAATAGATAGTGTGTTGATGATGAACTCCTTGCTCTTGTGCTTCAAATGATAGTCTCCGCAACACTCAACTCTCTCTCACAGATTTGGCTATGGTGGAAAGATGATTTGAGTGGAAAGCAACTTGGGGAAGGCTAGAAATCAAGATTTTTGTGGTAGGATTGGAATATCTTGATCTCAACACATGAGTAGGTGGTTCTCTCTCAGAAAATGTATGGTGGAAGTGTAGGCACGTTCTGATGGCTCTCTCATAAATGGAGAAGGGGGTGGAAGGGTATATATAGCCTCCACACAAAATCCAACCATTACACACATTTGAACCATCTCGGTGAGACTGAATGATTAAACTCGGTGGCACCGATTAGTTCAAAAATGTGAACGTTAGGAATCTCGGTGGGACCGACTGGAACAACTCGGTGAGACCGATGTGCTAGGGCTTAGGGCAAACATCATCTCGGTGGCACCGATTGCATCAACTCGGTGATACTGAAGTGAAGCAATAAGGCAACAAAGAAGATGTCAAGTCAACTCAGAGAGACTGGTTGCATAGCTTGGTGAGACCAAAGTAAATGCAACAAGTCACAGAGCGTTGACAAGGCCATCTCGGTGAGACCGAGACCCGTATTGGTGAGACTGAACTGTTAGGGTTTCTGGCAGTGGCTATGTCATATGAACTTGTTGGCGTCGGATAGAAAGAATCGGTGGGGCCGAGTTGGAGTTTAGGATTTTGACATATTTGGATGGAGAAAGTGGCTGAGAGTTTTGGAACAATATCACTAAGCATTTGAGCAAGCAAGCCATTAAGCAACACCTCATCCCCTTTTAATAGTATTGGCTTTCCTATGGACTCAATGCGATCTTGGATCACTAAAATAAAAATGAAGAGTCTTGAGCTTTTGCCAATCTTTGTCCTTAGCATTTTGAAGGGGTTCCACATCCTCTTGTCCTTTCCATGCCATTGTTGAACTTGTCTGAAATACACTAGATAAAACTATTAGTCCAATAAGAGATATGTTGACATTAATTACCAAAATCACCCAGGGAGCACTTGTACTTTCAATCTCCCCCTTTTTGGTAATTGATGACAACATACATCAAAGCTTTAAGTAAATTATATGAAGAGTAGCAAGTAAAGCTTCAGAGGAACATGTAACATGCATAAGCTCCCCCTACATGTATGCAATCATATGAAGATAGAATATAGGAACATGTGAATGCATAACATGACAGAGTAAGCAGAGAGTTACATTTATCTTGGCTATGTGCATCAGAGCAAATAATGTGGTTGAGAAATGTACCTTCAAGTTTATGATTCCCTCTTGCAAACAATATGTGAAACAGCAAGAGATCATCATGCACATGAGTGTGATGCATATACTTACCTTGTGGTCTTGAGCTGACTTTTGAGGGAGTAAACTTGAGAAAACAGGGTTAGATAACACAAGAACACTCCAAATAAAGCATTTTCAAAGAACCACAGGAATACCAAGACTGGGATGACATGTAATGGGTGAGTACTACGAAGTGAGTACTTCATTTGGATATAGACATGTCCCCAAAGATTTAAAGATGTGCAATAAGTTCCAAAGATTTTTCTCCCCTTGGGTATAGACTCATTCTCCCCCTGAATCTGATATTGGGTAATGGGAGAAGGTAGGGTGAGATAAAATCAGAGCAATAAAATTGGAGCAAAGATAAACAGAGCAAAGATAGGTCAATTAAGACAGAGCAACACTAGAATCAATCATACTAACATGTCTTCCCCTCTTAAAGACATGTGACTTCTCTCCTCTTTGTTGACAAGCATCTGTAGAAGAGCTTAAATGTGCTCATTTGATAAGATTTTATGTGCTCTCTCTCCCCCTTTGTCATCACTTTCCAAGAAGGGTACTTCTGGAATTATGAGCCAAGTAGGTGTGATCCTTGAGATTCAATACAAAGCAGCAGGTAGCTTAGGATGCTGATAGAGGAAAAGAATCATTGAGTGTAGCTGAAGAAAATAGGCAATATCAAATGACAAAATGTTTTCTCAGTGTTGAAATCGGTGACGCCGATCTGTTTCCATCGGTGACTCCGAGATTGCAGAGCCATAGAAGGTGCTCATCAGTGAGACCGAGTTAGTCCATGTCGGTTGTACCGATGAACTGAGTACAAGGGAACCTTGTGTTTTGGTCTAGCCGGTGGGCTTGAATCGGTGAGACCGAGTTCAACGCAGAGTAAAATTTTGTCTACTCAGCTCACTTGGCAAATGGAATCTCACAAAGATTTTAAAGGAATTTTCGTAAGGATTTGCAATGAATTAATTGTGGAAACATAGACAAATGACAGAAATCAAAAGAGATCTAGATGAAGATAGAAAAGAGACACAATGGCAAGAAAACATGCAAATGGAAATGCAAAAAGAAAACTAGAGAACTTCATTTAGAGAAGGTCGGCGACAAAGTCACCTATGTTAGAATATATTGACTGAGGAGTCCAGTGAGACCACTTGACCGTAGGTTATACTCATCGTTTAAGCTCAAAATGGGGTTGCCATTTTTCGTTTAAGCGTTTTGATGTATTCACATCTTGTTGAGTTGCTTTAGCTCATGACTTGGAGTAAAGCTTCTCTAAGATGTAATGACATACCTTGGGTTGTGGTGTTGATCTTGATCATGTAGATGAACTTGTGTTGGATGCTCAAGGTTGATGTAGTCCATCAAGAGTTGGGAGCACCATTAGTAGTTGAGTTCATCTTCCTACATGGGTTAGTCTTGCAAGGAGTTGCACTTGTGTATCCAAATTGACATTCATGAAACTTGACATATTGAAATAGTCAAAGGATATGTTGAGTGAGTTCATGCTTCCTTGAAATCAACAACCAAACTTATAGGAACTTGGTGATGTAGAAATTGCTTGGGATGTGAGTGACTTGCAATTTCCTAGATTGAGGCTCATCCAAGTACCTACACGAGTTAGATAGCATGCAAGGGTGCAAAAATATATCCAAGATAATGGATCATCGTCATAAGAGAAATATCAAGGATTAGTCACAAAGAGGCTCATGCCTCGCATGTATCCAAATGGAATATCTATTCTAAGTTTGAGGCATCAATGATGTTCAATTTGCCTCTAAAACGGCAAAACAGTTTTTCATCAAGCGGTTTGGTGAATATATCCTCCAATTGCTTATCGGTACGAACATGCTTAAGATTGATGTCTCCTTTAGCAACATGATCTCGAATGAAATGATGTCGAACTTCAATATGTCTAGTTCGAGAATGTTGCATGGGATTGTGAGCAATCTTGCCGGAGTAATGGGCCACGGGTAGCCTAACCCGGGTCCCTGAGCATTTCAAGACATTGGGCCGGCTGCGCCCCTCAAGCATCAAGGATGAAGCGCCGCCTTCTGATGGCCGCCTGGCTCATGAGGCCGGATGCCAGAGGACAGCCAAGCGCCGGAAGACGGCCCCAAGACGGGCCGACTCCTAGCAGGCGGCCTCAAGAGAGGCCGGCTCCTAGAACAGGCAGCCCGCGACGCCCTCAAAAGTCTACGCCCCCATTAAGAAGACAAGACAGGATGTTGCTACAGTATAGCCCATTCCCCCATATCCAGGGCGCGGCGCGGCCACAGTGCTCCGTACAGGCAGAGATCTCCTCACGACGTGGCACTGTGGCCACCCCACCCTTGACGTCATTCCTATCAGGCGAAGCCCTGTTCCCACGATGGCCTGTCGGTACGGCCTGCAGACGGCGGGCCCTACCAGGCAGCGAGAGACTGGAGGGCGGCAGAGCCTGACCAGTCGGACCGGTGGGAGGCCGGCCTCTAGCAGGCGGCCCCTCCTCCCTCGAAGTCCGCGCGCCATTAAACCAGAAAAGGCACGATGTGGCTACAGTGATCTCCCACCCGACGGCGGGACTGTAGCCACGCCCCCCCTCCCCCCCGACCAAGCACGCGTCATCTGCATTACGGCTACAACAATAAGTAGCCGACGAGACCCGCAAGTGGCAGGAGTGGCCTGTCGACTCTGAGCAGACCAGTCGGCGGGGCCCACCAGGCGGCAGGCCCCAGCAGCTGACAGAGAAGCCGGCGGCCAGGGACGCTGACCGCCGGACCCTACACCCGGCCAGATGACTATTGTACCCCTGGGGGGTAGGCCTATATAAACCCCCCAGGGCACCCATGCAAAGGGTTCGGACCTGTGAAGCCTAGACTCATTCAGAGTGAGGAGAGAGTCGGCCCTGCTCTCTTCTACCTCTGGCATACAGCTCAAGGAGCACCTTGTACTCACTAGTGCCTTAGTGATCATGCAGAGACCCCGCAGAGCAGGACTAGGGGTGTTATCTCCTAGGAGAGCCCCGAACTTGGGTAAAGTACGCCGGCGTTCGTGTCTACGCCTCAACCCGCTTCCAGGCACCGGCGACGTTCTACTAGCTCCCACCATGATAAGCCATCCTTTGGCATATGTCGCATCCAACCCCCGACATTTGGCGCCCACCGTGGGGCTAGGTGCACCGCCGTCCGGAGACCTGTTCTGGACGGGAACCTTGTTCCTTCCTGGCGAGCGCAGCCAGCCCGGCACGCCAAACGGTGCCTGCGCCGACGCGCTGCGCGGCGTGGAGGTCGTCTGCGCGGCCAGTTGCCTCGCCGATCTTGTTGGCGAGATTCGCCTTCCCGACAAGCCCGTATCTGACGCGGGCACAGATGACCCCAAGAACCGCCTCGTCGGCCTCCTCGACCAGCTCCACGTCGGCAGCGAGCCTGCTGCAGACTTGGAGTCGGTTGGCTCCACCAACCTGATGCTTGTCGATTCCGACACGGCGTCGCTCGACACATTCCCCGCCAGCGTGGTGGTCTACGACGAACCGCTCCCTCGTGCGAACAGTGGTGGAGGCACCGTCACGGAGGTGCTTGTCATCGAGCATGACGAGCACTCTGGCGGAGGTGGCCAGGATCCGCTGCAGGCGGCAATGCGGGACCTGTTCGCGCCCATAGCACCCGGTGCGAGTGGTGAAACACTGGAAGCATGCCGTATCGCGCTCCTCGACAGCGCCAACAAGTTGGCGGCCATGAGACGCCTCACCGAGGCTTACCACTGCGAGATCGACCGCGCCGTCTGCAGCACGCCGGCTGCTGGCGAGCCCAGCCGCGCGGGCACGGTCCGACAGCGTGGCGCAGCCATCGCCAGCATGTTGGGGGCCGACCGCCCAGTCTACACCACGCCGATGGAGAACTTGCACGCCGCCCAGGTGGCGGCAGAAGAACTGGACCGCCTGGAGGGTGACAAGCGTCGCTGCATGACGGAGCGTGTCTAACAGCTCATCGACGCGGCCGCCGCGCAGCAGGAAGCCGGCCACCACGTGATGGAACCCAGCTTATAGGACGGGAACCTTCCCCCTCGCCGAGAGCACGGCGTGACCTCCCAGACGCCAACAGACGGCGCCCGCGACGGAAGAGACCCAGAGCCGGTTGCGAGCCGCAGCCGCACCCGCATCTCCATCGAGCGCGACCAAGATGGCCGCCCACAAGCAGTGGAATGGCGGGACGGTCGTCCGCCTCCCCCGCGCAGGGAGAGACGCGTTTCCCCGCCGCCTGTTGACCACCCGACACTCAGCGACCGCCTTGGCCGCCGAGAAGGAGTCGGGGAGAACGATGCCCGCCACCGGATCGACCGCCTCAATCGGTCCCTGGCGCTAGAAGAAGAAGACGCATTGGGTCCGCCTTGCTTTGGCCCCCGCATCCGTGACGAGCCCTTCCCCAAAGGGTTCACGCTCCCAAGAGATACGCCCAAGTACACCGGCTCCGTGAAGCCGGAAGACTGGTTGGTCGACTACTCCACGGCCGTCAGCATCGCAAACGGCAACAAGCGCGTTGCCGTGAAGTATGTTCCGCTCATGCTCCAAGGCACCGCCCGGACATGGCTGAATAGCCTGAAGCCCCGCAGCATCAACAGCTGGGTTGATTTCACCGAGGCCTTCAACCGCAACTTCACCAGCACGTACAAGCGGCCACCCAAGCCTCGCCAGCTCTCCTTGTGCGTCCAAGGCCCCGACGAGTTGACTCGCGACTACCTCACGCGCTGGGCCGAGCTGCGCAACTCTTGCGAAGGCGTGCACGAGGTGCAGGCCATTGAGTATTTCACAGCCGGGTGCAGAGAAGGCACACTGCTCAAGCACAGACTCCTCTGCGATGAGCCGGCCACCCTCGACGAGTTGCTGATCATAGCAGACAAGTACGCCACGGCCGACTCCTCCATGAAGGCGGAGATTCAAGTTGACGCATCCAGCAAAGTGGCTCCTCAAGCTCCTTGGACCCCGGCTGGTGACGCCAGTCGCTGGCAGCAGCAAAATGACAACAAGCGCAAGGCGCCACAACCGGCTTCTACAAGCCGGCAGGTGGCGACAGTCGAAGACCAGCAGCCGGAAGGACAGCCTCCTCCCAAGCGTCAGAAGGAAAGCAAGCCCAACTGGTTGCCCGCCTTCTCATACGAGCAGACTCTCGATGCACCCTGCAAGTTTCACAGCGGCGCGAAGCCGTCCAACCACGCCACTCGGAAGTGCCACTGGCTCACCAGGATCGCCAAGGGCGACGGACTCCTGCCTCCTCCACCTGCTGGCCCGCCACCTCCGCCACCCCAGCAGCCGGCAGTTCGGCCAGTCGGAGCGATCCAAGACGAGTTCCCTGAAGAGCACAGAGCTTACGTCGTCTTCACCAGCGTGACTGACGACAGGCGCAGCCAGCGTCAACAGCACCGGGAAGTAAACGTTGTCGCTCCTAAAGCTCCGGAATTCATGCACTGGTCGGAGAGGCCGATCAGTTGGAGCCGATCTGACCACCCGGAGGTGATGCCTGCTCCGGGTTCTTATGCCCTGGTGCTGGATGCCACCTTCGCTACGGAGAGGCGGGCTGCTCGTTTCTCCCGAGTTCTGATAGATGGCGGCAGCAGCATCAACATCCTCTACCGTGACACCATGGAGAAGTTGGACATCAAAGAGAAACAGCTCCAGCCCAGCCGGACTGTCTTCCACGGCATTGTGCCTGGCCTGTCCTGCTCGCCGATCGGCAAGATCAAGATAGATGTCCTTTTCGGAGAGAAGGATCACTTTCGCCGAGAGCCAATATGGTTCGAGGTGGTTGATCTTCAAAGCCCCTACCACGCGTTGCTTGGCCGGCCCGCCCTGGCCAAGTTCATGGCGGTCCCCCACTACGCCTATCTCAAGATGAAGATGCCGAGCACCAAGGGCATCATCACCGTGGCTGGTGACTACCAGAAGTCTGTCGCCTGTGCCGCTGCCAGCAGTCGGCTGGCCGAGTCCCTCGTGATTGCTGCCGAGAGGAGGCTCCTTGACTGGGTTGTGGCAATGGCAGGCAAGCAGCCGGAAATGCCGCCAGAACCTAAGGAGCCAGAAGCTGAGGGCTCGTTCAAGCCGACGAAAGAAACAAAGAAGATACCCCTGGACCCGGAGCACCCGGAGAGGTACGCAGTCATTGGTGCAAACCTTGACAGCAAATAGGAAAGCGAGCTCGCCGATTTCCTCCGTGAGAATCGGGACATCTTTGCATGGTCCCCTAAAGACATGCCGGGTGTTCCGACGGATTTTGCCGAGCACAAGTTACATGTCCGACCTGGTGTCAAGCCAGTCAGGCAGCCCTTGCGCCACCTGTCGGAAGAAAAGAGAAGAGTCATTGGAGAAGAAATAGCCCGACTTCTAGCAGCGGGCTTCATTATGGAAGTATTCTTCCCAGAGTGGTTAGCCAACCCAGTCCTTGTGCTGAAAAAGAATAAGAAGTGGCGCATGTGTATTGATTATACCAGCCTCAACAAAGCTTGCCCCAAAGATCCATTTGCTTTGCCAAGAATTGACCAAGTGATAAACTCCACAGCCGGATGCGAGCTGTTGAGTTTTTTGGATGCATACTCAGGGTACCACCAGATCAAACTAAACCCAGCCGACAGGCTGAAGACCGCCTTCATCACACCATTCGGAGACTTCTGCTACCTGACTATGACGTTCGGCTTGAGGAATGCCGGCGCCACGTTTCAGCGTTGCATGCAGAAGTGTCTCCTCAAGCAACTCGGCAAGAACGCCCATGTCTACGTGGACGATATCATGGTGAAGACGGAGAAGCGTGGCACCCTGCTAGAGGACCTTAAGGAAACCTTTGAAAACTTGCGTCGTTTTCAAATCAAGCTCAACCCGGAGAAATGTGTCTTTGGAGTACCAGCCGGCCAGCTTCTTGGTTTCTTGGTCTCAGAGCGCGGCATAGAGTGCAATCCTGTGAAGATCAAGGCCATCGAGAGGATGGAGGTGCCCACTCGACTGCTGGATGTGCAAAAATTCACTGGCTGCTTGGCATCCATCAGCCGTTTCATCAGTCGGCTGGGCGAGAAGGCTCTTCCTCTGTACCAGCTTATGAAGAAACCCACTTTTTTTGAATGGAATGACAGGGCGGATGAAGCTTTTCTCCTGCTCAAAAAGGTGTTGACCACTCCGCCTGTCCTAGCGGCTCCGACTGCTAAGGAGCCAATGCTTCTCTACATCGCCGCCACCAGCCGGGTGGTCAGCACAGTCATAGTTGTGGAACGCAAAGAAGACGGCAAGGCACAGCCGGTCCAGAGACCGGTGTACTACTTGAGCGAGGTGTTGTCAGCCTCCAAGCAGAACTATCCCCACTATCAAAAGTTGTGTTATGCCGTGCATTTTGCCGCCAAGAAGCTGAAGCCATACTTCCAAGAGCATCCAATCACGGTTGTTTGCACCACCCCGCTTGCGGATATCATAGGCAGCAGAGATGCATCGGGCCGAGTGGCCAAGTGGGCCATCGAGCTGGCCCCCTACACCATCTTCTACCAACCTCGCACCGCCATCAAATCCCAGGCACTGGCCGACTTCCTCGTCGACTGGGCCGAGACCCAGTACCTGCCGCCAGCTCCAGACTCCACTCATTGGCGGATGCACTTCGATGGCTCGAAGATGCGCACCGGTCTGGGAGCCGGCATCATCCTCACCTCTCCCAAAGGCGACAAGCTCAAATACGCACTGCAAATCCACTTTGCCGCCTCCAACAACGTGGCCGAGTACGAAGCACTCTTACACGGGCTCCGGCTTGCCAAGGAACTCGGCATTCGCCGGATCCTGTGCTACGGTGACTCCGACTTGGTGGTCCAGCAGTCGTCAGGCAACTGGGATGCCAAGGATGCAAACATGGCAAGCTACCGCTTCCTCGCCCAGCAACTCAGTGGATACTTTGAAGGGTGCGAGTTCCTCCATGTGCCGAGAAACGACAATGAGCAAGCCGATGCCTTGGCACGGATCGGCTCCACCCGGTAAGCAGTACCAGCCGGCGTCGCCCTGCAACGCCTCCTCAAGCCGTCTATCAGGCCGTCCCTAGAATCAGACTCCATCTTCGTGCCGACTCCCCCCGAGGCAGCCGTCTCGGGGACTTCACCAAGCGGCCCGGGGACTGCAGCAGTCGCACCCGGCCCGGGGACTCCACAACCCGGCCCGGGGGCTGCAGCAGCCGTCTCGGGGACTTCACCAAGCGGCCCGGGGACTACAGCAGTTGCACCCGGCCCGAGGACTCCACAACCCAGCCCGGGGGCCGCAGCAGTCGGCTCGGGGACTTCAACAACACAGCAAGACGCCGTTGGCTCCACCCCGCCGCTGCCCCTCCCAACCGCCCTCGTGCAAATAGCAGTTCTGGCAGTCGAAGAAATAGCAGCACCTTCATGGGCACAGCCCGTCCTCAACTTTCTGGTGAACAAGCAGCTGCCGACTGATGAAATCTCGGCCCGACAAGTGCAACGTCGGGTAGGAGCATACACCATTGTTAACAAAGAACTTGTGAGGTGTAGTGTCACTGGCGTGTACCAGCGCTGCGTGGAGCCGGAGAAAGGCCAAGCAATCCTCAAAGATATCCACCAAGGCGAGTGTGGTCACCACGCGGCTTCAAGATCACTTGTTGCCAAAGATTTCCGCCATGGTTTCTTCTGGCCAACTGCTCTAGAAGATGCCAAGGATTTGGTCCAGAAATGTATGGGGTGTCAGAAGTTCCGCTCCAAGCCACATTCGCCGGCTTCTGCACTCAAGACCATCCCCATTGCCTGGCCCTTTGCCGTCTGGGGGCTGGACATGGTGGGACCATTCAAGACAGCGCGCGGCGGCATGACTCATCTACTTGTCGCTGTGGATAAGTTCACCAAGTGGATAGAGGCCAAACCAATCAAGAAGTTGAATGGTCCGACCGCTGTGACTTTCATCGCGGACATCACGACCCGGTATGGCATACCACACAGCATCATCACCGACAACGGCACAAACTTCGCCAAGGGCGCCTTGGCTCATTTTTGCGCGACGCGGGGCATCCGACTGGACTTAGCGTCCGTTGCCCATCCGCAGTCAAACGGCCAGGTGGAGCGAGCAAACGGCCTCATTTTGTCCGGCATCAAGCCCCGACTGATCGAGCCTCTGGAGCGTTCAGTCGGCTGTTGGCTCGATGAGCTGCCGGCCGTCCTCTGGAGCCTGCATACAACTCCAAACAACTCAACCGGCTTCACGCCCTTCATCCTCGTCTACGGTGCCGAAGCCGTCAACCCCACGGACATAGAATTCAACTCCCCTTGAGTCACCATGTACACCGAGGAGGAGGCAAAAGAAGCACGAGAAGACGGCGTCGATCTGCTGGAAGAGGGCCGGCTGTTGGCACTCAGCCGGTCCGCCATCTACCAGCAGAATCTATGCCGATACTACAATCGGAAGGTCAAGCCAAGATCTTTCCAAGAGGGAGACCTTGTGCTCCGGCTGATCCAGCGAACAGCCGGCCAGCACAAGCTCTCGGCACCTTGGGAAGGCCCCTTCATCATCAGCAAAGTTTTGGGCAACGACTCCTACTACCTGATCGATGCTCAGAAGCCTAGAGCATGCAAGAGAGACGACTCCGGCAAGGAGACAGAGCGGCCGTGGAACGCAAACCTCCTTCAAAGATTTTACAGTTGATGCAGTATGTATCACGCTACCCTTTGTATTAAGTACGAAGACTCCGGGTTCCCCGAGAAGAACTCGGGGGCTACCCTCTTTTATCTACGTGATGAGTATTACGCCTATAAATGTGTCATTTCATTAGTTCGCCTGGCATCGGGCTCGACCAGTCGGCCCGGGGGCTCGCCACCTTGTACTATGTGGTGCTTCCTGCAGCCGGACAAGTAATTCGTTGGCGCCTCAACTTTCTCCTGCCAAAGCCACAGTTCACAGAGCGACTGTCCGGTGGGCAGGGGTTAAAGGCAGAAAAGGTGTCCGCATGAAAAATGGCTAAGGACCCAAAGCATGCACATAGTTCAGGCCGGCGTCCGCCTCATTGACCGGCTGCGTAGCAGCCGGGCGGCCGGCTTCTACTTATCTTACTAATGCTCTAGTCGGCTAAGTACTTGCTCTCCCGAAAGTAGCTAAGTACTTGACCCAGCCACAGTCCGCAGAGCGGCTGTTTGGCTGGCAAGACAGCAGCCAAGGGAGGGCGGCAAAGGAAAAAAGCCAAGGAGCAGAAAGCAAGGAAAGTCAGAGCTCGGCAAGAGCGCAACTTATGTAGAAGAATATCTGCATGTCAATAGGCCCTTGGCCAGCATTCAACAGAGTTTGAAATACAACCCGTGGGTGGAATTGTGCGAATTTAACAAAGTTTTTCGAGACTGATAAAACAGAAAAAATAAAAGACAAGTCGGTGGCCTATGGAGCAGCAGAGGGGTCCGACTGGTTGGCGGAGTCGGTAGTGCCGGTTGGTGGAGCGGACGGCTGGTCAGTCTCCGCTTGGTCGCCTCGAGCAGCAGTCGGCGCACTCGAGCGCGGCTCATTGTTTGAGGCACGATCAAGCGGAGACTGGTCGTCCGCCCCGACCTCCGGCATATCTTCTTCGCTCTCCCCGTCCTTCTCGCCTTCCCCCTCGTCGCTGGAGTCGATCATCTCGGCCGAGTCTTCGTAGTCCTCCGGGTTCAGCCCGAACCACTCCGGCGGCGCCTCGGCACCGTCCTCAGCCAGCTCGGGAACAAAGATGTTGGGGTTGGTGTACTCGGCGATCGCCGCTGCCCGTCTGACAAGATCGCGCTCCACCGCCACCAGCTCCTCTTGGGCCTCCTGCCGAAACATGGTCAACTGGGCTAGACTTAGCCCAGGGTACCACGCCTTGACGAATTCCAAGGCCCGGCACGCGCCAGCCCGGGCTGAGGAACCCTTCCAAGCCTCAAGACGGTCGGCCGCCACCTCCAGCCAGTCGGCAGTCCGACGGGGAGTGCGCGGAGCCGGCATGTCCGGCCAAAGGGCGGAGATCGCTTAGGCCCCGACACGCTGAAGACGGCGCAGCATCCGATGAGCCGGCCGGAGGCGGGCCTGGATGCTGAGGAGCTGTTCGCTAAGAGTCCGGGGGGAGTTGGCAGTGATCTGCACGCCTTCCACTCTCCGTTCTCTACGATAAGCCTCAATAGCCTGGTTGGCGGCGTCAGAGTGGCCAGGAAAGAAGTCTGCTCAGGAAGAAAGGAAAGAAATCAGAAGTCAGAAGCTAGACACCGGCTCGATCGGCAATCGGCAGCTCAAGGAAAGAAAAAGAAGAAAGCTTACCATCAACTATGTCTTCAATCCTGCTGAAACCGGATTTCAGCAGCGCCTCCCTATCAGCCCAGGCGGAGCGTTCGGTCTCGAACTCGGCAAGGAGACTGGACTCTTTTACCTCTGCCTCCTTCTGGGCCTTCTGGAGAAGCTCCGCCTGCTCCGTCAGTTGCTTGGCCAGTCGGTCACGCTCTTGGGCCAGCTCGTTGCACTCTGCCTCCTTGGCGCGCAACGCGGTGTTGGCCTCACCCAGCTGCTGCTGCAAAGTAGCGTTGGCCTCTACAAGAGCAGAGGAAGGAAAAAATATCAACCATCAACAAAAAAGAGGTACGGCTGCCAAGAAGATCCGGCCCGACTGCTCAGCAGTCGGCCCGAATCTCGGGGGCTACAGCCCGCGGGTGCGCTGGCGCGCCCCTGCAGAGAAAGAAAATGAAGACTTACTCCGGCTTTCCGACAAGTCGGCGGTCCGCCGGTCCAGCTCTCGGACATTGGAGTTGAAGGTGATCGCGCGAAGGTTATGATAGTCCTATAATGAAGATAGCAGATAAAGTTAGCACTCGGAGCTTGCCAAATAAAGTTCCGAGCCGCCTGCTTAGCAGCCGGCCCGAAACTCGGGGGCTACACCCAGTGGGTGCGCTGGCGCGCCCCCACAGAGAGAATACAAGAATCAAAGACGAAGAAATAAAGGACGTACCCGAATGGCCGCTCGCGAATCCAAGAACGCACTGTTGCACTGTCGAAGAGCGGTGGCCTCAGCTCGGAGTTTGGCCTGGACGTCTAGGATCGCCTGGTTTAAGGCGCCGGTCCCACCTCCACGCACCCACTCGGCGGGCGCGGGGCTGGTGGCTTCGGTGTCTGTGACAGACGAGCTCGCAGCGCCGGCTTCTAGCGGTCGCGGCGCCGAAGCCGCCTTCGCGCCTCGGCGGCGCGATGGTGTGCGGGCCTCAGGAATTGGGCCCGGCACTACCTCATTTCCGGCTGGCGCCACCGGCGGGGCAGCCGGCTGTTTGTCCCGCGCTCCTCCAGACGGCGGCGACAGAGGCACGACTACCTCCGGCATGACGACATCGCCGCCTTCTCCCCCCATGACCGGCTGTTCGACGCCGGCTCCCCCAGTCGGCGCCGTAAACTCTGGTGGCGGCGGCTCAAACCTCAAGGGAGTGACGAGCAGTGGCGCCTGACAGCGCGCGGCTCCTTCACCCAGCCTCTTCTCCGCGGCATCGGCTTCAGCCTCTGCCAGCCTCTTCAATGTGGCGGCTTCCGCCCTGTCCGCCTCCGCCTTCTCCATGCGGGTGGCTTCCTGCTCCTCGCACGCCTCCCGCGCGTTTTGTTCCCGCGCCTCCCGGAGGTCGGCTGCTGGGTCGATTCGCCGGGTGGTGGTAGAGGTCTCCACCGACCCGATAATGGAGGCGGCGGCCGACTTCTCAAGGGAGAGCGGAGCCCTAAGTCAAGGAAAATAAAGCAAAGAAGCTCAGACGGAACCAACAAGAAAAGAAAGCACAAGGAAAAGACACTTACGCTGACACCATAGGAGGCACCTTCGGAAGCTTCTGGAACTTGGTCGCCTTTGCGGCGGCCTCCTTCCACTTAGTCACCGCGGCCGGGTTCTTGGCCTTCTTCGGCACACTACCGAACAAGACGGCGCCTTGTTTGCGCTTGCGCGTACCGCCTCGAGCAGCCGGCCCGGCAGAAGGGCCCACGTCCGCCCTGTCAGTGCCTCGTGCAAGGCGCGGCTCGTCCTCCTCGTCATCATCGTCGGGCCAAGTCTCAAGGCCGCCTCCTTCTTCGGAGCCGCCAGCTACGTCGCCGCCGCCCGCGGCGTCGTCTTCAAGGGCGGCCGCCCCCAAGTCAGGGTCGTCCACGTCGCTCACTTCCCGGTCCGGCTGATAGCCTTCACCCGGCCCCACCACAGCGGCCGCCGCCGAAGCAGGCGGCGGGTCGGCGCGGGAGTATGGCCGCTTGTCGAACCGCCAGGACCCTTCCGACAGCTTGAGGTCGGAGATCTCGTTCACCATACGGGCAACTTCGGCAGCCGGCATGTCCCTCGTGCACATCTGGCTCGGGTCACGGTGCCCGCTCATCCGACAGATCAGATAAGGCCGGCCTTGGAGCGGGAGAATCCGGCGCTCGACGAAAGCGACCAGCAGGTCGGACGCCTTGAGGCCTTCTACGCCTGTCAGCACTCGGAGCCGGTTGATGGCGGCGGTGGCATTGGCCGACAAGCGTCTCGGCTTGTAGCCCCAGTTGGCCCGAGGCTCGGCCGGAGGGCCGGCTTCATAGGGCGGCAAGTTGATGAAGTCGATTGCCGGGTCGACGTTCTCCACGTAAAAATATGATTTTTGCCACAGTTTGACCGACTGTGACAGCTTGATGGCGGGGAAGGCATTCTCCCCCGACGGACGGCGCACCGCGACGAAGGCACCGCACTGGGCCGCTTTCTCCCTGGCGGAGGTGCCCAGTTTGGTGTAGAAGAATGCTCCCCACAACTCGATGGTGGGGAGGATGCCAAGATAGCCCTCGCACAACGTGACGAAGGCGGACAGCAGCGTCACGGTGTTGGGCGTCAGATGATGCGGCTAAAGATGGTAGAAGTCGAGGAAGGAACGGAGGAATCCACTCGCCGGCAGGCCGAAGCCGCGGAGGAAGTGCGCGCGAAAGATGACCCGCTCGCCTCCCTGCGGCGCCGGTGAAATCTCCCTCTCCGGCGGCACGCGCACCTTGACGAAGCCCGCGCCGGGCAGCCGCCGTGTGGCACGAAGGAAGGCAAGGTGGTCCTTGAGCACGACCGAGCCATCCCAGTCCCCTCCCTTCTCGCGCGCCATGGGGACCGAGCTAGACGGAGAAATGACGCTGCGGTGGAGGCGAGGGCCTCGGCGGAGCAAGAGGCTTGGGGCGAAGGGGACCGACGGCAGCGAGCTGCAGCGGTGCCTCGGCGGAGCGCGGAGGTGCGGCGGCAGCAAGGAAAGGAGAAGGACGAAAATGGCGAAGGGAGAGGAGGGCGCGAGTGCTCCGCCGCTCCTCCTCCTCCCCCTACTTATAGCCCCTAGGCTACGAAGCCGAGGGAGCGGGGCGCGGGATCATGGGATTAACTGCACCCACGACCCCTCGGCCCCGCGGTTGTCGCGCGGGTTACTGCGCGCAGTGACCCCACACGGAATCGCGACCGTCTACCTCGGCCGTAGCGGATCCGCCCGCGCGCCGAGGCCCAGTAGTGGTGGGCCCGGCCTGCTGCCACGTCCCATCACGCACGTGATAGGCAGGCTGGCCTGGCTAGCTGGCGCCGCGTGGCGTGCTTGCTGCGGGCGGCGTGCCTAGAGGCTCGACCGGCCCGCCACCTGGTTCCTGCCTCAGCGTTTCGAAGTTATCAGACGAGGCCGCCTGGTCGCGACCGACTCCCAGCAGGCGGCACACCAGGAGGCGGACGAAGCATTCAGCCAGAGCATTCGGAGAAGGAAGCTGCTCAGGCCTCTCGACTTATCGGCCGCGATGCCTCACCAGCTTCGGGGACTACTGTCGGAGTAATGGGCCACGGGTAGCCTAACCCGGGTCCCTGAGCATTTCAAGACATTGGGCCGGCTGCGCCCCTCAAGCATCAAGGATGAAGCGCCGCCTTCTGATGGCCGCCTGGCTCATGAGGCCGGATGCCAGAGGACGGCCAAGCGCCAGAAGATGGCCCCAAGACGGGCCGACTCCTAGCAGGCGGCTTCCAGAGAGGCCGGCTCCTAGAACAGGCGGCCCGCGACGCCCTCAAAAGTCTACGCCCCCATTAAGAAGACAAGACAGGATGTGGCTACAGTATAGCCCATTCCCCCATTTCCAGGGCGCGACGCGGCCACAGTGCTCTGTACAGGCAGAGATCTCCTCACGACGTGGCACTGTGGCCACCCAACCCTTGACGCCATTCCTATCAGGCGAAGCCCTGTTCCCACGACGGCCTGTCGGTACGGCCTGCAGACGGCGGGCCCTACCAGGCAGCGAGAGACTGGAGGGCGGCAGAGCCTGACCAGTCGGACCGGTGGGAGGCCGGCCTCTAGCAGGCGGCCCCTCCTCCCTTGAAGTCCGCGCGCCATTAAACCAGAAAAGACACGATGTGGCTACAGTGATCTCCCACCCGACGGCAGGACTGTAGCCACGCCACCCCCCCCCCCCCGACCAAGCACGCGTCATCTGCATTACGGCTACATCAACAAGTAGCCGACGAGACCCGCAAGTGGTAGGAGTGGCCTGTCGACTCCGAGCCAGACCAGGCCCCAGCAGCTGACAGAGAAGCCGGCGGCCAAGGACGCTGACCGCCGGACCCTACACCCGGCCAGATGACTATTGTACCCCTGGGGGGTAGGCCTATATAAACCCCCCCAGGGCACCCATGCAAAGGGTTCGGACCTGTGAAGCCTAGACTCATTCAGAGTGAGGAGAGAGTCGGCCCTGCTCTCTTCTACCTCTGGCATACAGCTCAAGGAGCACCTTGTACTCACTAGTGCCTTAGTGATCATGCGGAGACCCCGCAGAGCAGGACTAGGGGTGTTATCTCCTAGGAGAGCCCCGAACCTGGGTAAAGTATGTCGGCGTTCGTGTCTACGCCTCATCCCGCTTCCAGGCACCGGCGACGTTCTACTAGCTCCCACCATGATAAGCCATCCTTTGGCATATGTCGCATCCAACCCCCAACAAATCTTAATGACACTTTCATTATCACAAAGCAATGGAACATGTTTCACATGTATCCCATAATCCTTAAGAGTTTGGGTCATCCAAAGTAATTGAGCACAACATGATCCGGCGGCAATGTATTCCCCTTCGGCGGAGGATAAGGATACTGAGTTTTGTTTCTTGGAGGACCAAGACACAAGGGATCTACCAAGAAATTCACAAGTACCCGAAGTGGACTTCCTATCAACCTTGTCACCGGCATAGTCTGAATTGGAGTAGCCAACAAGATCAAAGTATGGCCTATTAGGATACCAAATGCCAAAGTTTGGTGTATGAATTAAGTATCTCACTATCCTTTTCACGGCCTTAAGATGGCATTCTTTAGGAGCCGCTTGATATCGTGCACACATGCACACACTTAGCATAATATCGGGACGGGAGGCACATAGATATAACAATGAACCAATCATAGAACGGTAAACCTTTTGGTCAACCGGATTGCCATCCTTAGTCAAGTCAAGATGTCCGCTAGTAGGCATGGGTGTTTTCATACCTTTGCTTTCTTGCATGTTGAACTTCTTGAAAAGATCCTTGGTATACTTTGTTTGTGAGACAAAGGTACCTTCCTTAGTTTTCTTGATTTGCAAACCAAGGAAAAAATTTGAGTTCACTCATCATAGACATCTCAAAGTTCTTCGACATTAGCCTTCCAAACTTTTCACTAAAATGGGGGTTAGTAGAACCAAATATGATATCATCCACATAAATTTGGCACACAAATAATTCACCATTAACCCTTTTATTAAAAAGTGTAGAATCAGTTTTTCCAATTTCAAAGCCTTTTTCAATCAGAAACTTAGTCAAGCATTTATACCAAACTCTAGGGGCTTGTTTAAGACCATAAAGAGCTTTATGAAGTTTGTAGACATGATTAGGTTTCTTGGGATTAACAAAACCGGGAGGTTGTTTAACATAAACTTCCTCCTCAATTTCTCCATTTAGAAAAGCACTTTTAATGTCCATTTGATAAAAAGTGATATCATGGTGATTGGCATAAGCAAGTAAGATGCGAATGGACTCGAGTCTAGCAACGGGGCATATGTCTCACCATAGTCCATACCTTCGACTTGATTGTAGCCTTGGGCTACGAGACGGGCCTTGTTGCGTACAACTTGTCCATCTTCATCTTGCTTATTTCGAAACACCCATTTGGTTCCAATGACATTATGATCGTCGTTGGGCTTTTCAACCAATGTCCACACTTGATTCCTCTCGAAGTTGTGTAGCTCTTCGTGCATAGCATTTATCCAATCCGGATCCTCAAGAGATGCTTCTACCTTCATAGGTTCAACACTAGAAATGAATGAGTAGTGTTCACAAAAGTTAGCCAAATGAGTTTTAGAGCGAGTGATTCTCCCGGTTTGAATGTCATCGAAGATTTGTTCGACGGGATGATCTCTTGAGACTCTTGCTCGAAGTCATGGAAGCTTTTGCTTGGGTTGGGGTGGAACATCCTCATTATTTTCTTCTTCTTCTTCTTCATTGTTGGTGGCGTTGTCGTTCTCTTGTGGAGGTGGAGAAGGAGGTCGAGGTGTCCATCTTGCTGTACTTCCTCATTTCCTCCGTCTTGACGTGTTCCACTTGTGGATGCCTCCAGGTCAACTTGTGGTTCACCTTGATGTGAAGTTGAGGCTTCCACTTGAATGGACGAAGTACTCTCCTTCACCTCCGTTGGGCGAATCTTGCCAATGGACAAATCTTGGATTGCTTCCGATAGATCTTTATCTCCTACATCAATTGGCAATTGCTCTACTTGCGAGCTGTTAGATTCATCAAACTTGACATCTACCGTCTCTTCAACCATTCGGGTGAAATAGTTGTAGACACGGTAAGCGTGAGAGTTTGAACCATAACCGAGTAGGAAACCTTCATGAGATTTAGGAGCAAATTTCGAACGACGATGCTTATCAAGAATGTAGCACTTTGAGCCAAATACTCGAAAGTATCCAACTTGGGGTTTGTTACCGCTGAGTGGCTCATATGCCGTTTTGCCGAGAAGCTTATGAAGATATAGTCGATTCGTAGCATGACAAGCTGTCTCAACCGCTTCCGTCCAAAAGTGTCTTGGCGTCTTGTATTCATCAAGCATCGTTCTCGCCATCTCGATAAGTGTCCGGATCTTCCTCTCAACAACTCCATCTTGTTGATGCGTGTACGTAGCCGAGAACTCATGTGAAATCCCCTCTTCGTCAAGAAAGGTATCCACATTGGTGTTCTTGAACTGCGTTCCATTGTCAATCCGAACCTTCTTGATCTTCACTTCAAATTGGTTTTGGGCATTCTTGGCGAAGTTTTTGAAGATCTTTTGGACCTTTGATTTGTCATCAAGAAAGAACACCCACGTGAATCTTGAAAAGTCGTCAACAATGACCAAACCGAACGAGTTACCACCGAGACTCTTGTATGCATTGGGACCGAAAAGATCCATATGAAGTAGCTCAAGCGGTCTTCTCGTGGTCATGATGTTCTTCATGGGATGACTTCCTCCAACTTCTTTTCCTGCTTGACAAGCACTGCAAAGTCTATCCTTGTCAAATATAACATCTTTAACATCAAGGATATGATCATCTTTAATAAGCTTATCAAGATTTCGCATGCCACATGACCTAACCTTCTATGCCATAACCATCCTTTAGAGGATTTAGCAATTAAGCAAGTACGAGGTTGAGCTCTCTTAGTGAAATCAATAATGTCTAGATCACCTCTATGAATACCGGTAAAGACCATATTATGATTATCTCTACGAAACACTTGGCAATCTACTTCAGTAAATAAAACATTGAAACCAAAGTCGGCTAGTCTAGATATCGAAAGGAGATTGTAACCATCGGATTCAGTGAGCATAACATTTTGGATAGAGCTGTCATTGGAAATGGCCACCTTACCAAGGCCAAGTACCATACCCTTGGAGTTATCTCCAAAAGTTACATACTTGCGTGGGCTGTCGTTTTTAGCAAGCTCACAAACATGTCCTTATCTCCGGTCATATGATCAGTACACCACTATCGAGAATCCACTCTTTCCCTCCGGCCATGTAGTCACGAAAGTTGGCCATGAGACTAAGATTTCTCATAGTCTCCTCAAAGTCAATGACACTATCTTCATCTTCATCATAATAGCCATGCTCAATATCATCATCATATAAGTGATCATCACCTAGAGTAAGTGATTCATTAGATATATGACCATGACAATGTGCATGTTTATGAAGTCTAATAGTTTGTGAAATGATGCTACTAATGACACCAACATTTCCTTTGGCACGCATAAGATCACGGAGCTCAAATAGACATTCATCAAATTTGGGATCACTTGGCTCCATTTTGTGAAAAGAAATAGACTTTTGAAGAATCTTATCTAGATTTTTCAAGGAATAATTCGGAAAGCGTTCCTCAAGATATTTCCATATAGTATAAGCACATTCAATAGTAGGCAAGCACACAAGAAAATTTCTAGGCAAACCTCTAATGATAAGATCAATAGTCCTAAGATTGCGAACCATGTCAAGATACTCATCAGGGGTAGGATGCAAAGGATCAATAGGAGGCACATAAGGGCTAGTAATATACTTGTTCCAATCATATTCATTGAAAATCTCAAGCATCTCATTCTTGATTGTAGACTCATCCATCTTCCTCCAATGGCGATTAAACCAAAGCAATGGAGACCAAAGCTCTGATACCAATTGAGAGGATTGAGAAGAGGTCTCTAAAGGGGGGGGTGATTATACCCTTAACAAGCAAAAGTGGCAATTTTTAAATTCTTCAAGTTAAGGTTGAGTTCAGCACATGTTAAAGCATTCACAATACATTTCAAGCAAGCATGACAAGAGTATATGAAGCAGAATGAGTAAAGCATGCAAGTTGCAAGAAAGTAAAGGGATGGGATTGGAGTTTACAAACGCAATGGAGACATGGAGATTTTTGGCATGGTTCCCATAGGTGGTGCTATCGTACGTCCACGTTGATGGAGACTTCAACCCACGAAGGGTAACGGCTGTGCGAGTACACGGAGGGCTCCACCCATGAAGGGTCCACGAAGAAGCAACCTTGTCTATCCCACCATGGCCATAGCCCACGAAGGACTTGCCTCACTTGGGTAGATATTCATGAAGTAGGCGATCTCCTTGCCCTTACAAACTTCTTAGTTCAACTCCACATCTTGACGGAGGCTCCCAAGCGACACCTAACCAATCTAGGAGACACCACTCTCCAAAAGGTAATAGATGGTGTGTTGATGATGAACTCCTTGCTCTTGTGCTTCAAATGATAGTCTCCCCAACACTCAACTCTCTCTCACAGATTTGGCTATGGTGGAAAGATGATTTGAGTGCAAAGCAACTTGCGGAAGGCTAAAAATCGAGATTCTTGTGGTAGGATTGGAATATCTTGATCTCAACACATGGGTAGGTGGTTCTCTCTCAGAAAATGTATGGTGGAAGTGTAGGCACGTTCTGATGGCTCTCTCACAAATGGAGAAGGGGGTGGAGGGGTATATATAGGCTCCACACAAAATCCAACAATTACACACATTTGATCCATCTCGGTGAGACTGGATGATTAAACTCGGTGGCACCGATTAGTTCAAAAATGTGAATGTTAGGAATCTCGGTGGGACCGACTAGAACAACTCGGTGAGACCGATGTGCTAGGGCTTAGGGCAAACATCATCTTGGTGGCACCGATTGCATCAACTCGGTGAGACCGAAGTGAAGCAATAAGGCAATAGAGAAGATGTCAAGCCAACTCGGTGAGACCGATTGCATAGCTCGATGAGACCGAAGTAAATGCAACAAGTCACAGAGCGTTGATAAGGCCATCTCGGTGAGACCGAGACATGTATTGGTGAGACCGAACTGTTAGGGTTTCTGGCAGTGTCTATGTCTTATGAACTCGGTGGCGCCGGATAGAAAGAATCGGTGGGGCCGAGTTGGAGTTTAGGGTTTTGATAATCCCCAAGTGCAAGGAATCATCGTAGAAATTTCCAAAGGTGGAAGTGATAAGTATGGAGTGTCGAACCCACAAGGAGCTAAAGGTAAGATCAATATTCTCTCAAGTCCTATCTGCCACTGATACGACTCTACGTACACCGAGCGTTTGCTTCCATCTAGAAACGAGAAATAAAACTACGTTGTGGGTATGAAGAGGATAGCTTTGCATGATATCGGAGAACTAAAATATAAAAATAGGTGTTGTTATCATAAAGTTAGAATATATTATAATATATTACAAATAGCGAGTGTGGAATAATGATGGGTCGGTGTGCGGAATTGTCGTAGGCAATTGTTAACAAGATCGGTAATCATTATTGCAAATTTATATGAGGGAGAGGCATAAGCTAACAAACTTTCTCTACTTGGATCATATGCACTTATGATTGAACTCTAGCAAGCATCCGCAACTACTAAAGATCATTAAGGTAAAACCCAACCATAGCATTAAAGTATCAAGTCCCCTTTATCCCATACGCAACAACCCCCTTACTCGGGTTTAAGCTTCTGTCACTCTAGCAACCCAGTATAAGCGAATCATGAACGTATTGCAAAACCCTACAGCGGGAATCCTTCATGTGTGCGCGGCACGGAAGGCACCATAGGACAGCACCAAAATAAAACCTACAACTCAAACCAATCTAGATCATCAATCAACCCAAAAGACAAAAGAAATCTACTCAAAATATCATAGGATGGCAACACATCATTGGATCATAATATGTGGCATAAAGCACCATGTTCAAGTAGGGGATTACAGCGGGGTGCGGGAGAGTGGACCGCTTAAAAGAGATGAGGAAGGTGATGAAGATGGTGATGTTGATGAAGAAGATCACTGCGGCGGTGATTCCCCCGGCGGCACTCCGGCGCCACCGAGAGAGAGGGGGAGAGAGTCTCCCCCTTGTGCTTCCTCCTCCATGGCCTCCCCCCTAGATGGGGAGAGGTTCTCCCTCTGGTCCTTGGCCTCCATGGTGATGATGGCCCCCTCCGGCTTCCTCCTCCATGGCCTCCGGTGATGATGGCCCCCTCCGGCAGGGTGCCGAAGAGGGCCTAGATTGATTTTTCATGGCTACACAGGCTTGCGTCGGCGGAACTTCCGATCTAGGGTTCTTTTCGGAGGTTTGGGTATTTATAAGAATTTTTGGCATCGGTCTCACGTCAAGGGGGTGCCCGAGGTGCCCACAAGCCATAGGGGCGCGCCCTACCCCCCAGGGCGCGCCTGGCGGCTTGTGGCCACCTCGGTCACTTCCTGGCCCAGCTCTGGTGCTTCGAGGGTCTCTTTTGGTCCATAAAAATCACCGTAATTTTTTAGCCCATTCCGAGAACTTTTATTTCTGCACAAAAAACGACACCACGGTAGTTCTGCTGAAAACAGCGTCAGTCCGGGTTAGTTCTAATCAAATCATACCAAAACCATATAAAATTGTTGTAAACATGGCATGAATACTTCATAAATTATAGATACGTTGGAGACGTATCAGCATCCCCAAGCTTAATTCCTGCTCGTCGTCGAGTAGGTAAATGATAAAAGAAATAATTTATCCAGTGTGAATGCTAGCATAGTGTATAAATTTGATCAATGATAGTTCCAAACACTTTTTCTAGCATCAATATATATCATAAACAGTAGCTCATCTCATAAAACTTCTCATGATCAAGTAGCAAGCTATTCACATGTTAAGGTATAGACCATAAACTTTCTTGAAAACTAACAAACTACGTTCTCACTCGTCAAACAATTGCAATTCATCTTATTTTCAGGAAGGGTCTATGTAAGAGCTTTGATTTAGCAAATTCCACATACTCAACTATCATATAGTCTTCCATAATTGTTGACACTCAAAGCATATTTTTAGAACAAATAGCATCCGTCAAACACAGAGAAAGATAGGGGCTTAATGTTTCGCCTCCTAGCTTATTTATCATATAGATAATTGTCAACAATAATAATTCATGATCAAATATATTTGAATGGCCATATATACTTAGATCTTTCCCCATCACATGATGCTTGCCAACTAAAGAATAATTGAGGTTGAAATAAGAAGGAATACTATTGACTCTTGCATAAAAGTAAATACATGAAAGTAAAAGATAGGCCCTTCGCAGAGGGAAGCAGAGGTTGTCATGCGCTTTTTTATTTTGGATGTGCAAACCCTTAATGCAAAGGAACGTCATGTTGTATTGCCATTTGTGATAGCAACCTTTATTATGCAGTCCGTCACTTTTATTTCTTTACCATCACAAGTTCGTACAACGCTCATTTTCCCTTACAATAAAAGATCATACATATTTAGGAGCAATTTTTATTGCTTTTTGCACCGATGACAACTTACTTGAAGGATCTTATTCAATCCATAGGTAGATATGGTGGACACTCATGGCAAGAAATGGGGTTTAAGGGTTTTTTGGATGCACAAGTAGTATCTCTACTTAGTACAAAATTTTGGTTAGCAAAAGATCCTAAGCAAGCACCACATGTTGGAGGATCCATAACAATATAAATTCTATACAAATATATCCAAACATAACTCATTACGTTGTCTTCCTTGTCCAACTTCAACTAATTTGCTCAACTTTGAAAATAATTAATGGTGCTCAAAATCATAGAAGATGTCCAAGATAGTATATTTATATGTGAAATCTCTCTTCCTTCAATATTCTTTCATGAATTGTTCATGTGACCAATGCGGTGTTTGCTAACTTTCAATAAATTTTACCACATATACTTCTTATATGTGAAGTCATTACTCCCCATGGGATAAGCATATGCAACATATATAATTTCAGATTTATGATATTCAATTCATTCAACCATTTACTCATAGGATATAAGTGAAGACGAGAGTAAATGACAAAACTACTCCAAAAAGATATAAGTGAAGATCAATGAGTAGCCCAATAGTTAATTAGCCATGTGAGGACTCTCTCCCATTCAAGATTTCGTCTCCAATGATTTTATTCAAACAGCTAGTAAAATGAAAATATGCTCCAAGCAAAACACATATCATGTGATGAATAAAAATATAGCTCCAAGTAAGGTATACCGATAGTTTTGAAGACGAAAGAGGGGATGCCTTCCGGGGCATCCTCAAGCTTAGTTGCTTGTATATTCCTTGAATTTTATCATGGGGTGCCTTGGGCATACCCAAGCTTAGGTTCTTGCCACTCTTCATTCTTCTTATATCGATATCTCACCCAAAACTTGAAAACTTCAATCACACAAAACTCAACAGAAAACTCGTGAGCTCTGTTAGTATAATAAAACAAATCATTCACTTGGGTACTGTCAAGACAAGATTCATAATTGTTTCCGCATAGTTCCTACTGTAATCTATCATTTCCACAATTTATATCACTTAATATAAGCTATGGAAACACTAAAACAAGCAAACTATGCATTGAAAACAGAATCTGTCAAAAACAGAACAGTCTGCGAAGATCTGAATTGTTCTCATACTTCTGTAGCTCTAAAAATTCTGAAAAATAAGGAAAAAGTAGACAATTTGTATATAAATCCTCTGTAAAACTATTCAGAGCTTTTACACATTCCAGTGAATTTGTAAAATTCTTCTACTGGACGCAAAAGTTTCTGTTTTTGCACAGAATCAAATCAACTATCAACCACACTATCCCAAAGGCTTTACTTGGCACTTTATTGAAACAAAAACTATAAAAACATGATTACTACAGTAGCTTAATCATGTTAACACACAAAAACAGTAAGGATAAATATTAGGTTGTCTCTAAACAAGAACTTTTCTTTAAAGCTTTTTAGCTAAGCAGTGATATTTTAATGATACTCTTCCAAGCCCAATTTCGATGATAATTTTATTCATACTCTAAAAGATATAAGTGAAGTTCATATAGCATTCTACAATTAATATAGATTGACCAATATCCAAGCTCAAAATATATAAGTGAAGAACACGAAGCATTCTATAAAGTCATACTCAAAAGATTTAAGTGAAGCACAAAGAGCATTCTATAAAGCCATACTCAAAAGATTTAAGTGAAGCACAAAGAGCATTCTATAAAGCCATGAAGGACTATCTCATACTAGCATGGTGCATAAGGGAAAATAAAAACACAAAATACGCATATCATGTGAACAAAACGAAAACCGAGATATACCGATAATTGTTGAAGAAGAAAGATGGGATGCCAACCGGGGCATCCCCAAGCTTAGATGCTTGAGTATCCCTGAAATATTTACTTGGGGTGCCTTGGGCATCCCCAAGCTTGAACACTTGCCTCTCCTTATTCTTCTTATATCGATAACTCCTCGATCTTCGAACACTTCATCCACACAAAACTTACCAAAACCCTCGTGAGATCCGTTAGTATAATAAAGCAAATCACTACCTTTAGGTACTGTTGTAAACTCATTCCAATTTCATATTAGAATTATATCTACTGTATTCCGACTTTACCATGGTTCATACCCCCCGATACAACCCATAGATTCATCAAAATAAGTGAACAACACATATAAAACAGAATCTGTGAAAAACAGGACAGTCTGTAGCTATCTGAATATTTACCATACTTTTGTAACTCCCAAAATTCTGAAAAATTAGCAAAAGATAAAAAATTTGCATAGAAGTACGGTGTAAAATTTCAAGATTTTTGCACATTACAGTAAAAAAATGTAAATTCACGCACTACAGAAAAAGTTTATGTTTTTGCACCGCACATACCAAACAAGCAATCTAATCATCGTAAAGGAAAATCTTGGCATATTATTTTTATAATACAATGGATATATAAAAGGGGATAATTATTTTTGAGAAACTTCCATGAAAAATTCTACATTGTTTCCATGAGCATGAACACAAGTGTTCAAGGTCGACCCTCACTTCTCCAATGCATAACCTTCCAATCACTTCTCTTTTTGAAATAGTTTTTAGGCATACGAGGCAAGTAATTTTTTTTGTATTTTGCATTCTTTTAATTTATTTATTTTTGTTTCACCCACAACTAAAGAAAACAAAAACAAAAGGGAAAACAAAATCTACTTAGTGAAGAAAGGAAACAAGCACACACGAGAATATCAACCCCACGCTATTGCTCCCCGGCAACGGCGCCAGAAAAGAGGTTTTGACATATTTCGATGGAGAAAGTGGCTGAGGGTTTTGGAGCAATATCACTAAGCATTTGAGCAAGCAAGTCATTAAGCAACACCTCATCCCCTTTTAATAGTATTGGCTTTCCTATGGACTCAATGTGATATTGGATCACTAAAATAAAAATGAAGAGACTTGAGCTTTTGCCAATCTTTGCCATTAGCATTTTAAAGGGGTTCCATATCCTCTTGTCCTTTCCACGCAATTGTTGAACTTGTCTGAAATACACTAGATAAAACTATTAGTCCAATAAGAGATATGTTGACATTAATTACCAAAATCACCCAGGGAGCACTTGTGCTTTCACGTACACATGCTGTGTCTTCGCCGGTTCTTCTCTTTCGAGGACCTTCGTCGACCCCGAAAGTGTCTGCCGGACATGAGGGATCCGCGGGCGACCATTTAGAGTAGGTAT
Source organism: Thinopyrum elongatum (assembly GCA_011799875.1). Taxonomy (NCBI): domain Eukaryota; kingdom Viridiplantae; phylum Streptophyta; class Magnoliopsida; order Poales; family Poaceae; genus Thinopyrum; species Thinopyrum elongatum. The sequence goes on from CM022298.1 coordinate 200,364,062, forward strand.
TAATTATACCTCCAGAGCCGGACTAGCACCGTTTAGTTGATGTAAATATAATGAAATATGTCATGTTTATATGAATATCGTCATGTATATATGAAATCCAACCATGTTTGCATGAATTTCGTCTAGTTGGTTCCAGTTGTTGTCAAAATGTATGCCGCTGGCGTTCGATGTCGTTGTCCGGCATCCTTGTCCGCGGACTGAAGCTGGAGGAAATTTGCCGGTTGCCATTAGCGATGCTCTTATGCTGGAAATAATAGTTACATCAAATCAATTTGAGTTAATTGCATGTATGATTCTCAAAAATAAGAAGTTAATTGCATGTACAGTAGATGACTTGCATGGTGGGTACAAAAATTTAAAATGAAACCAATCAATCCTTAAGCTTGTATTCTAAGTACTCTATGGGCTCCACTGTTAATAGAGTAGAGAAAGAAGTATATATAAATAATGTAAAATTGAAGACTCCGAAAGAATTCAAACTCGGGTCATTGCGTTGCGAGCATAGGGCGCTAACCGGTCCACCAAATGTTCTTCCTCGAGGAATCAAGATATGTCGGCATTTTTATATAGTTACTGTGATAAATGGTTTAAAGTGATATATTTTATGTCTGCCCCGAATGATCTCGAATTCATTAGTCTATACTTACTAATAAAGGTGCGTTTCTCCAATTTTTTCATCCGTTCACCGCCGAAAAAATTATTTTCTATTCGAGGTGGTACTAAATTTTTGTCCCTCCTTCTATTAGAAAATGAAAAACGCCAGAATTTCGAACATGGGCTGCCCGCAGTATGGCCCAGCAAAGCCAGCCCAGTTATTTTCATGCACCCGCAGGTGGGGAAACCCTATTTATCGAAACGAGCGTCAAATAGTTGAAAAATCGCACAGGGAGCCCAAGCTGGGCTGAACCGTTTTTTGTTTTGTTTTGTTTTATTTTCTATTTTTCTTTTTCTGTTTCTTTCTCTTTTTCTTTCCTGTTTCTTTTGTCTTTTTTCCTTTCAATTTTGTTTTTCTTTCTCCCCTTTTTTTCCATAAATTCAATTTTTCCAAAAAAGTTCACAATATTATAAAAATTCAAATTTGTAAAAATGTTCAGAATTTAAAATATATTCTGGTTTAAAAAAAATGCTCAGAATAAGAAATCTTTATTCTCATTCCAAAATAGTCCCAATTTCGCACAGGTGCTCAAGCTGGGCTGAACCGTTTTTTTTATGTTCTGTGTTATGTTTCTATTTTTTCAATTTTTTTCTATTTTTATTTCCTGTTTCTTTTGTCTTTTTTCTTTTCAAATTTATTTTTATTTCTCCCTTTTTCCGTAAATTGATTTTTTTTAAAGTTCATCATATTAGAAAAATTGAATGTTTTAAAAATGTTTAGAATTTTAAAATATGTTCTGTATAGAAAAATGTTGAGAAAATTAAATCTTTGTTTTCATTCTAAAATTGTTTCAGATTTAAAAAAAAATCCATTTTTTCCTTGGTTTTTCCAAAGTTGTTCGAGATTTTCCAAAAAATTGCATTTTAAAAATGTTCCAAGTACAAAAATATTCTTGTTTTAGTGAAATGTTCGCAAATTCATAATAATGTCCGAGTTTAAAGAAACACATTTTAAAAAAATGTTCAAAATATGTTTCCTTTTTCAAAAAAATCACAAATTCAAAAAATTGTTCAGGTTATTATAAAAGGTTCATGTTTTCAAATAAAATCATGAATTTATAATGTTTCAAATTTTGTTGTGTATTTTTGAAATTGTAAAGAATTTCAAAAAAAATGTTTGGGATTTTCAAGAATTTCCAAGACAAAAATTATTCATGTTTCCAAGAATTTCCAAGACAAAAATTATTTCCAATCTGACATTGGAGTATGATCTTAAAGGTTTGAGCTGGCCATTGGTTGGTAGGACTTGTCTCATCGAGTGGCTAGCAACACGTAGTCACGTCTTTGAGGGCATGATTTCGATTCTTCAACTCATCATTTTTTGGATTTTTTCGCGCCTTACAAACACAGGTCGTCTTGGAGCCTACCAGTGTGCTGGTAAATATACTAACTGATGTGCGTCCCATGCGCTATTTTACGCAACTAGCGTCATATAGTAGCCCCCACGCAGTTGGCCCAAGAAAAAAAAATTGCTCCATCGCACAGGCAGTATTAGGCCTCAGCCGCACTCCCCTACTGGGTCATCCGAGGGAGCGATTTTTTTCTTGGGCCAATAAAAGAGAATATTTTGGTTTGGCTCGAATAAAAAAATTGTGGGCACGTGAGCGCTAAAATAATCAAAGAGAATAAACCCTGATAAAGAAGGGACATTGATGTCTGGTTATGCGCTAAATATGGTAATGAAACAGGATTTATGCGCTAGAATTAGTAATCCATCCGGTTACGCCATCGTAAGAGAGAGTGGTCGAAACAACCGTGCCCCGAAGGTTGCCGCATAACTACCAAATGAGGAGGCAGACAAAACTCTAAGACAGAGACAGACCCAGAGGAAAAAAGGCACGAGTTGGATGGTTGCCACCACGCCAACTAACCCACCACTATAAAGATCTCGCGGGACAAATATGACCCGTGAGAAGACCACAACTCCTCTCTCTATCGCACCGCTATGGAGATCGTTTTTGTGGACACATCAATTTTCTCTCCCATTGCTTCTCGCAAAGAAATATCTCTCCCGTTGCAACGCACGGGCATATGTGCTAGTAGTAACAAAGAAAAAGGTTGCCTGGTTAATTAACAGAAAAACGGGCGAAAACCATCACATCAGGCGTGTAAAAACAAGGCACACTCGGCATGCTGGCTACACACACAAGAACGCAAACATGTTGTCGAATAGAAAAGCGTCGTCGAGGTTACAATTCGGCGTCATCGTAACTACACCTGTGCGCGCGACTCCACCCCCACCATCAAGGACCACCGAGAAATCTGTCTCACGAGGGTACTGAGAGAAAGTCGTATTGAGAGTGTGTGAGCGAGGCACGGAGACGCAACTAGCGAGTGTGTGTGTGCGTGTTTGAGACAGAAGCCAATAGATAGATTAAGATCAAGATCGAGGTGTCCCCTACTCATGTCTTTGCTGGGGGGAGAGAAGGATGTATCGAGAGTGTGTGTGTGTGTGCTAGGCACAGAGCGAGAACTAGCGAGTGTGTGTGTGTGTGCGCGCGCGCGTGCGTGTGTTTGAGAGAGAAGCAAGTAGATAGATTAATATCAAGATCGAGGTGTCACCCTGCTCCTTCAATGTCTGGAATGGGATGGGAGGGTGCCAATGACACTTAGAGAGGGAGATAGAGAGAAAGAGAGATGGAGTTTGTGTGTCACATAACTATACTGGGGGATAGGTAGATAGCATGTGTGCGGGGCATACTTAAAGTATCAGGGAGGTAAACAAGCGGGTGTGCATGCAAGTGCCGGAAATAAATGAAGAGAGAAACATTGTGTGTGTGTGTGTGTGAACTCTTCTCAAAATCTCAAAACAAAAGGTGCTCTGCTGGAATCTCATTGTACGGATTCATATTGTTCCGGGACTCGAGTTATCCCTATGGATATGTGTGCGAGACATAGTTATTATTCGAGACATGAGTGGCGGTGGGTGGGCGGAATTAAAGGGGTGGGCGTTTTTGACAGTGTGTGTGTGTGTGTATGAGAGAGACTTGTAGGACGAGATAGAAAAACGAGTTCTAACCTGGACGAAGTGCACGTGTGTGACCAAGATGCCCACAGAGAAAGGAGATCTGTATGTGTGTGAGAGAGATTGCACAATTCATTAACGTATCACTATCTGACGGTCGAGGACGTGCATCGCTTGAACATAATCAATATCTGCTTCGTATCGTGGCCGAAGATACAATATTGATACAACGCTATAAAGATTGGACACTCACATATCGCACAAGTTTTTTCTTTCAAAAAGCCTTTTTTCAATTGTGCATGCCAAAGCTATAGTGACATTTCTTCAAACAACCACTGTAGTTATCATGTACATGCACCATTGTTAGTGTTGCATTCAAATTCATTAGTTTTGGATGATTTAAGGTTCTATTATGAAGTAATATACGTAATATTCATACATGAATTCAACTGGTACTGCAATTTATGAAATGGAGGCCATGTAATCATATGAGGTAACACTTTTAAGTACGGGACTATAATATCCATTTATTTTGCGCATCTATATTATCCATTTGTTACTATGCAATATAATTAAAATTAACGCGTCAATGCATTATTTTTAAAATAAATAACCAATGGCACTAAATTATATATTTACATGAGAAATACAGGCTGAGCGTTTGATCCGTTTTTTGTGAACGCGCCTCTACACCCGTACGATCGGCCGCGCCCGTGTGTTCGTAAAATGTTATCGGTGCATCATCCGGAGTTATTGTCTTTTTTCTGGCGTGGACTTCATACCAGTTATTAACTGCTCACGTGTGCCCCGTGTACACAGTCTCGCATTACCGCCTTCCCGCTAGCACTGTCCAAAATTAGTTGAAACTGGATACGAATGATCCCGCGGGCAGCAAATTATTCCACCTCCTTCTAAAATTTCCGCAGCCAAGTTTGTAGCATGCGAAATTCCCCTTTTGTCCTTGGTGCATGGAGAACAATACAACCCTCATTAACATAATAGGTCGGGGTTGCTTTGGTAACTTCCGGTTCCCCCCACCACACGGCACCCCCATTCCCCCCCCCTTCGGCAAAAACGACTACTCCACAGCACCAGAGCATCTTACATAACGCCGTCCATACATCATCAGCCATTCTACCCCTTCCCTCTCGAAACCCTTGACTGCTCATCCACCAGTGTACCAGAGCACATTCACTGTCGGCGTCATCCACCTCGCCGGATCTGCTTCTGCGGCCGCATCTACCCCTCCCACCTCCCCTAGAAACAGTAGACTGCTCATCCACCACTGCACCACAGCCTATTCAGTGTCGGCCTTGTCCACCGCATCGGATCTGCTTCGCCGGTCCTCTCGACAAAAGCAACGCATGTGCAGCGGCTCCTTGGTACACCGGAGCCGCTTCATCCACACCCCCGGAGCCGCCCCACCGACGCCCCCGTCAACGGCCTCTGATCCTCTTCGTCGACACCGTTCTCAACCCTACCGGAGCCGCTTCATCGACACCATCCTCAACCCTACCAAAGCAGCTTCACCGATACCATTCTCAACCCTACCGGAGCCGCTTTGCCAACGCCCATGTCCACGGCCTCAGATCCTGTTCGTCGACACCCTCGTCCAACCTACCGGAGCAGTTTCTGATGCCCTCGTCCACGACCGCAGATCCGCATCATCGACACCATCCACAACCCAACCATTGGAGCAGCTTCACTGACGCCCTCGTCCACGGCCTTAGATCTGCTTCGTCCACACCGTAGTCCACCCTACCGGAGCCACTTCACAAACACCCTCCTCCATGGTCCTAGATCTCCTTATCGGACCCCGACAGCCAGTGCAGCGTCATCACCCTTGACGTTTCTAACCTGATTCCCACCATCTGGCACGATGCCAAGCACCCGGCGCGACCGAGGTACTGTCACCTTTAAACCCGTCCAGCATCACCTGCCAGATGTACTTCAAATATACTAACAGGTCGCTGTTACATGTTATGGAGCTGGCAAGAGCTACAAGTATGATGTTTCTTCTGGATCTAACACCTTGAACAACCAAGATCCTGTACTGAGGCATTGCTATGATCTTGTAAGTGCGTCTCTCTCTTGTATTGTTGTGTGCCTGTCAGTGTGCTTTGCTAGGATTTCCGACCAGTAATCCCTTTGTGCAGCCAATGATTTCCACTACTGGCTGCTAAATTAGAGCTGTAGACATCATACATTACACAAAATCATAGGTGGCATGAAGGAAATCCAGTGCACTAAATTAGGCTCCCTTAGAGTGTCTGCAAGTCCAGTACACAGAGTCATGGCTAGTTTATGCGACGCACACAATCGTTAATTGGTGGTTTAAATATGTGCAAGGGATATGCAATGTATTATCATGTAGAGATATCTCTAACTAGCAGTGTCAACTTGCAAATGGGGTGCCGCAATGAAAAGTACAAGATTCTTAGTACAAGATGTATGTGGCATTTTCATGGAACGTCGCAAAAAAAGGAGGGACAGCGGTGAGTCTATACAGCGTGGTATGGTAGGTCACTCCATTCCAATCATCGTGACATGTTATTTGTATGTCAGTGTTGTTGGCCAGGGTTCTTAGGGATAGTTATTTGTACTTACCCTAAGAAAATAAGCTCCTTTGAATATGAGCTCCAGATAATAAGCCAACCAGTTCTTTTCATTGCGTGCCTTTTCAGCTTATCTGTGGTATGATAAGTGAAAAGTCTAGATTGCATTATATTTTGTCATTTTACTGCCCATATAGAAATTAATTTGACTTGCAAACATCATAAATTGAACCCATTGCAGTACTTAATATGATAGGAAAACATACCGTCATTATTTCTTCAAAATGCAAATACAAAGATACCATCTACTTGGCACAATCTATTTTGGTCAATGTCTTCCAAGCAGAGCCCATTGCCTAAATTTAAATGAAGAACCCATTGCCTAAATTTAAACGAAGAACCATGATTTATCAAAATTCCATGGTCCAAGTGGCTGGTTATTATCATATACCAGCACCACCTGAAAGCATCATATAGCAGCAGCAGCTCATAGCAATTCATCATATAGCAGCAGCAGCTCATAGCAATTCATCATATAGTAGCAACAGCTTATAGCAATTCATCATATAGAAGCAGCAGTAGCCGCTCATAGCAATTCATCATATAGCAGCAGCAGTCGCAACAGCAGCTCATAGCAATCCATCATATAACAGCAGTAGCAACTCATAGCAATTCATCATATAGCAGCAGCACCAGCAACTCATAGCAATTCATCATATAGCAAAGCAGAAAGAAAATTTGGCAAAAAATCAGACGACATCCTCACCTTGTTGGATGAGCTCATCTCACAACAGCACCTCAAGGCCATGGCCTGGGAGGAGGGAAGGCGGAACGAGGTGCCTTCTGCCGGAGTGGGCGTCATCCGTAGTTATGCTGCGACCGCCGAAGTAGAGCATTGGACGGACCTTAGCGGAGCAGCTGCTAAAGACCATGAGAGTGAGGGGCGACGCCAGAGGGAGGAGCAGCCGAGGAGATGGGGCCCTACCCGCAGGCCATGTAGCCTAGCTGGATAGAGCATCATCGAGGAGCAGGCCAGACGGGACCTATGGCAGCGGCTCGCTGGAGGAACCCTAGCACTGCAGGCAGGGGATCAAGGTAGAGGGAAAGGGGAGAGGAGATGCGAGCGGGCAGGGTAATGAACGCTTGCGTGTTTGTTTTTACTTGGGGGTCAGGTGTGACACGGGTGTGAGCAGTGGCATTTTGAGTGTAGTATAGGCACACAATAGAGTCATTTTGCTATTCCCATTCCCCTCAATTTTAAGTGAGCTTCCACGGGAAGCACCCCCCAAGCTTTTTCTTATTGTGAAGGAATTGGTGGTGAAATAAGTTAAACCCTTGCCCATAACTCAAAAATGAGTTCTTTACATCTTTTATGGCTTATTTTGACAATAAGCTCTCAAAAGGTGGAATAGAACTGGCCCTTAACTTGCAATCCAATTATGTGTGCAATGATGAATCACTCCTGCCTGCTATAGTGTAGATTTAGGCATCATACATGGCATAACCTAATACATGTGCATTTCATTATAGAATCTGAAATATGCAATGTTTATGTTAGTTCATGCATTGCACATGATGTTTAAATGCCTCCTAAATCTAGTCAGTCAAGTGATGGCCTTTAAGCCTCCTTCTATACTTGTTTTCTTGATATGCAATTCAGTGTTGTGAAAGCTTTGCTCACACATGTGTTCAATTGCTTGTAGAACTGTTTGCTTTGATTACTTGTTGTTCTTGACATAACAGAGCTTCTCAACGATTTAAACACTAAGGGCTGCTGTAGTGGGGGCTTGTATAACTCATAGGTGACATAAAGGTTTGCATGTACACTAAACTAGGCTCTCCAAGAGTACCTGGAGGTCCAGTTCGAAGGTATGCCTAGTTTTTACATAGTGCACACACAGTAAATGCTCATTTGAGTGTGTGCAAGAGATGTGGCATGTTTCATTATGTGGTGTCATTTTGTTATAAACTCATACTTTGGTGTTGTTCAGAGACTGGAAAGTATGCATATTTATCTTCCATGTAAGGAGACCAGTAACTAGTTTGTGTCACCTTGCAGAGGGGGTGCAATGAAGCAAAGATTCAGGATTTCCAAGTACAAGATGTCAGGAAGGAGCCTTGCAAGAGAAGGAGGAGCAGCGCTGAGCCTCTACAACCAGTTATGGTAAGTCACTGTATTACAGTTACTAGGACATCCTATTTGTCTGACGTTGTGCTTGTGTAGGGTTCTTCACCTGTAACCCAGTCATTGGGCCACTGATTAATACTCCCTCCACTCACTATTATAAGATCTTCTAACTTTTTGTAAATCAGATGTATATAGACACATTATAATGTGTCTATTCACTCATTTCAGTATGGATGTAGTCTACATTTAAATATCTAAAACATCTTATATTAGTGAATAGTGAGAAACTCCTTACTATTATGGTAGAGTTCTCGATGTCATAAATGTCATAATCAAATGCATGTTCACATCATTAGCCTCCCTATCATTACTAGGATCTTGATTACATACTAGTCGAGATACTTCATCGGGGGCAAACAATGTTACATTACTTGTTCCATTATATAGATGATACATCAGTTGATTCAAATGTAGCTAGGCCAAGGATGTTATTGAGGCGTGCATGTATGCATGCTGCCAACTCAATAGTTCAATTCCTTGCTTGCTTCAGGCATAGTTAAATTGCTCTTTTCAATTGCTTTATTTGTCCTCAGTTAATGAGATGCCCAAACAATGATGCCTGATGTAGGGCTATAACTATTAGTTGACATAATTAACTGCCTTAGCATTTCATAACTGTGGCGAAGTGTGCCTGAATCTTTTGAAGTCTATTACTTTTTGAGGCTTACAATCTAGTTTATACGAGGCTAATGATTGCATAGTTTTGCTTGTTGTAGTAGGTCTATGTGAATCCCTCTGCAGTTCATTATGCTCCCTAAGACTCATTTGGAACATGGCACACAATGTTCCAGCTAGTTAATACGAGCTACAGAATGGCTAACTGCTTGCTTACTTATACACAAGATATTTGTGACCTGTCTGTGTTTTGGATTTGGCCCCAACATCATGCTCCTTTGGTGAGCTACGAGAGATCTCTGTACCCGGGCAGCACAGACTACCATTTTTATAATTTTTATAATATCACCTGCTTATGCTTCATGACATGTACATTATTGTTAGTCTTGTTTTTGCCATGTACAAGATAGTATTTCTTGCTCACTTCACTGTTGTAACTATATTTTTGCCCTAGTCATGTGTACTTAAAGAAACATTTCAGGATGACGTGACATCAACACAAAGATCACGAGCAGTGCGGCATGGTCGTTACCAAATGATTATTGATTGGAATTGGAATGTGTTGATGTTCTAGAGCATCAACTAGAGGTGGCAAGACAATGTGCATATGAGTCTCAACATGTAATCAACACGTTGAGACTGGAGGTGCAGATATTAGATGCACGAGTCAAAAAAATTGAAACAAGACACTGAGGTAACTGTCGGTGTCAAAACCGGCAGACCTCGGTGTAGGGGTCCCAAACTGTGGATCTAGGATCGATGGGGAACAAAGGACGACGAACACAGTGTTTACCCAGGTTCGGGCCCTCTCGAAGAGGTAATACCCTACGTCCTGCTTGATTATATTGGATGTATTGTATGGTTTACAGAGTATATCTACCTCGAGATCAGCATGAGCTAAACCCTAAGGTGATGAATAAAGCTCTAACCCTAATGACTACAACCCTCGGTTTATATAGACACCGATAGGGTTAGGGTTACCGGAGATAGATTACAATAAGGGGGAAAGAGATCCTGTCCACCCTTGACTTGGAGGCCACACCACGGCTTCATAGATCTTTCGTCGTTATGTGGCTTCACCAGTCCAGCCCATATCCATTGGGCCGACGCCCTGAGGACCCCTTAGTACATGACTCCCTCAGTAGCCCCCGAACTAGCCTCCAACGCCAAGGCTTGTATCCAGCATCTGCTCGTCTAACAGTATTCGGCTTGCGGGGCGAGGTCTGCTTCGTTTCGTCTGTGTTCAAAGCCAGGTGATGTCCAGAATATGAAACATCAGTTTTACTTAGCAACGACGGTAAGAAAAAACCGCCTAAGTATAAGCAGTGCCTTTACGTGACAACTTTTTTTCTTTCAATGAAGAGTTGCATCCGGTCATAACGCCGAGCGGTTAGTATTTCTCAAAGCGTGGCTCGAGGCCGACCCACGTTTGACACGTCTCATCAAGGTGGGGATCGTGCCCCGCCTTTCAAGGGATATGATCAATGATTTCGATTGCCCACCCCGCACATAATGTTGCGAGCGTATCGGGACGTGGAGAAGCCAACGGCGTGAAAAAAGGAACTCTTGGCATATCAGCTGCCTATAAAGGGGGAGCTACAACAGTCAGCGTCCCACTCCTTCTTCCACCTTCCGCTCACACAGATCTTCAAAGCTCCAGCGCCCCTGTCCTCTGCTCCCCACAGCAAATCCCACCCCGTCTCCTTCGACCATGGCCGGATCCGGCGCCAACGGGAAGTGGGAGGCCTCCATCATCACCGACAGCGACGTCTTGAGGCTAAAGCAGGCCGGCTATTTGTCGGCTGACATTGCCATCGGGCCCCCAAAGAGGGCCAGGTCATCCCTACGCCCAAGCCGGGCGAAAGGGTTGTATTCCTCCCTCATTTCCTTAGGGGGCTTGGATTTCCCCTGCACCCCTTTGTGAGGGGGTTGATGGTCTTCTACGGACTAGACTTCCACGATCTGGCCCCCAACTCCCTTCTCCACATCTCGTCCTTCATCGTCTTCTGCGAGGCCTTCCTCTGAGTCTAGCCACACTTGGGCTTGTGGCTGAAGGTGTTCAACGTCAAGCCCAAGGTAGTCGGCGGCGAACATGCGGACTGCGGCGGGGCCATGATCAGCATACTGACGCGGGTCCAATGGCTGGAGGGCCAATTTGTCGGCACCGTCAGAATGTGGCAAAAGGAGTGGTTTTATATCACCGAGCCAAGGGGAGCCGGTTGGGCGGCGGCTCCCGCATTCAGATTCGGTCCCCCTACCAGGTTGGCCTCATGGATTAACAAGAGCCCGGACTGGGGGTCTGCTGATGACTTGAAGGTGCTGCAGAAGCGCCTTGTCAGCATAATGGAGACCGGTGCAAAGCTGGTCAACGTGATTCAGATCATGCTCCATCGCCGACTCCTCCCCTGTCAGGAGAGGGCCAAGCCCATGTGGGAGTATGACCCCGAGGACCCAGCCACCGTGCAACATCTCTTCGGCATGACCCACAAGAAAGTGTGGGGCCTGCTATTCAAGCCGCAGAAGGACTGGCCGGTCGAGGGGGAGGACATCGGCCTTGATGCTGCGACCCCTCCAAGGAATGTGAGCGGCATTTGTCTTGACATGAGTTCAAATATCCCCATTGTGTGATTGGATCCGAACCCCTTTATGTGGATTCTGCAGGGCTGGCTTGCCAAGGCCGAGAAGATCAGCGACCCAACGCCGCTGCCAGAAGAGCCCCGATTAGAACAGCTAGAGAAGCTGCTGGTCGTGGTGCCGTACAAGGCGCCTGACAAGAAGGGCAAGAAGACGAAGGCATCGGAGGCCCAGGCCAGGGAGGGCCTCCGTCGTAGAGCTCGTCCAGACACCCGGTCCGGAGACACTGCGGCCCCATCCATACAGGAAGGGGATGAGGATGAGGACAGGGAGGAAAGCGCCTCCTCGCACTCTAAGAAGAGGGCGACGTCCAGTGACGTCGAGGAGGTTCAACCTTCTCCGGCCCCGAAAAGGCAGTGCCGGCCTAAGCTGGTCCTGTCTGATAGCTCGGACTCCGACGAGGAGTCCGGAGCGTCTGAAAAGGTTCCGGAAAGGGACCCCAGGGTCAAGCCCCCTGCGACCAGGTACGTATCGTGCATTTCCAATTGCTTCATTCGTTAGTAGTCCCTGGTAGAATGTAGATTGATTGTTTATTTTGGTGGTGTAGCCCTCAACGTGGCCACCCCGCCAAGCAAACCTCGGAGGGGACGTCTCCGCCCGCCGAACTGGTGGACAACGGCTCCGCGTCACGTTTCGCACCTCCCTTAGTCCCCAAAGAGATTGGGGAGGTGCTGTCGCGAAAGACCCCTCCTCCTCCGAACACAGAGGAGGAGGTCGACACCGTGATGGCCGAGGTTAACACTTCGGTCGCCGAAGACCAGGAGGGCGCGTCCCTCCTGGCTGATGCGGGAAAGGAGTCCGGACCATCCGGACCCCATTAGTCGTCCGTTCCCAAGCCCCCAAGGCCCTCGATGGCACAGGTTCCTCCTTCTAGTGGAGAAGGGGCCGGGGAGCCAACGCCTGTGTCGAACACCTCCGAACGGGTGGCAGCTGGCTGGCCGGACGTGCTGGAGGATTTGGTGAACAACTCCATCATCGTTGACGGGCACCGCACTCTCATGAGTGCGGTCATGCAAGGTGTTCGGTCCGTCCAATCCGGACTAAATGACGTTGTCCAAGGCCTTCTGACAGGCTTTGAGGTAAGTCAAGTAATGCTCCTTTCCCATAATTTGGATTTAATCCCTAGTTTAAGTATGCCATATATGTAGTAGCCCCCGAGACTCTGCAAGGTTTTCAAAGAAAAACTACGAAGGATCCCATTCAACAGGTCATTATTTTAAGTGGTGTGAATTTTTTTTAATATCATAGGCATCTTCTCTGGCCGCGAGTGCTAATGCTCCGGCGCTAGAGGAGATGAATCGGAAGCTCAAGCATTCCGATAAAGAGCTTGACCTTGTCAACAAATGGCTTAACGAGGCGCAAGGTGAACTCTTTGATAAGATGTGTAATTGCTTAATGCCGGATATTTACGATCCGGACTGTATGCTAATCCTTTATTGTGATAATCTTGCAGCTGCCGCCGCCGAAGTCGAGGGCTTGAGGGAGGCCTTGAAGAAAGCCGAGGCAGAGGCGACCGCAAAGAAAACGGCCGCTGACAAGGCGGTGGCCGAGCTTGAGAAGGCCAAGCTTGCTGCTGAGCAGCACGAGGCTCGAGTAACCGAAGTCCAAGTGGAGCTCCAGGATGCCGCCAAGAAGCTGGAGGCCCTTGAGAAGGAGTAGGAGGGGCGATCCTCCCAGCTATCTAAGGCGAAAAAGGAGCTTCAGGAGGCAAGGACCGATGCGCGAGGTGTCCGGGAAGAGCTCCGCCAAGTCGGGCAAATTGCAAATGGTAAGAAATACTTACTGCAGAGTGTGTTCGGAGGCAACAGGTTCGCCCTGCTGACGCGGGTCTGGCGCTCTGCAGGCGTCTTCGCCGATCTTCCGAAGAATGTGGCGGCCGCAGCGAAGCACTACGCTACTCTCGAGGAGGACTCCACGCAGCGGCTCTTATGGTCACAGTTTCCGGCGAGCGTCCTCCCCTCCTCAGCGATCAAATGAAGCAGCTGATGGAGATGCATCGGATGTCCGAGCTGGCTGTGAAGGACCTCTGTGTCAGTCTGTGGCCTGCCGAGCCCATTCCAGACACCTACTTCGGCCTTGTGCAGAAGCTGCGGGAGGCGCCACTCCGGATTGATGTCATGAAGCGCTCAGCGCGCCTTGAGGGGGTGAGGCTTGCGTTTGCGAAGACCATGGTGTATTGGCCGAAGATTAATCCAATGGACATGGCCATTGGTCCTCCGCCCAAGGGAAAAGTGCATCGCCGCCCTGAGCAGTACTTTGCATAGGTGATGAATGGCGCGTGGGCGATAGAGGGCTAGTGTTCAAAAGATGTAATGCTTGAGTGATTGTATTAAGTTTGTACCAAGTGGACCTTATGCTTTATTATGTGTCTGCCTGACTTATGTTATTTTGTCATGATTTAATTTTGACTCCTGTGCAGCCGTATGTTTATTCTGAAAGCGACCAGTCGTCGGCTTCAGCCCCCAGGTGAATATCATGAGGGGTGTTTTGTCTCCGCACTATTACCCTTAGCCAACATCTTGGTACCCGGAGGCGGTAGTGCGCGAGCGAAACCAGGCAATCGGACTATTCGGTGTTATTGCTTTCACTTAGCCTTAGGAGCTTGATGGTGGGGGCTAAGGACTAGCCCCCGGTGTATTGTGATGTACTTGGGGGTCAACACCTACCCTTTCCGATCATGTGGTTTGTGTTAAGACGAAACCTTCGCATGACACGGAGAAATCGCCAACAATTTTTGGAGTCAAACCTCGTCATCGGATCGCTGACCAGCTCGCGCTTACTATGACGGTCAGTTTTTGGCTTTCTCCTCCTGAGGTACTTGACCGGGCAAGCCAGAAGTACAATCGCAAGAGTTCTCCCTTTGCCCTCTTAGCCGAACGTGCGGAACATAAGGGGCAAGCACAGGAGCCGGGCAACCCAACTAGTGACCCAAGACATAGTTCGGAACTGATGCATATAGGGCAATATCCGAGACGTTGAACACCCAGCGGAAGGCGGTGCCGGACTTTAAGATATGGAGCTAATGTGTAAATCGAACTCTTGGTTAGTTAAATGAATACATTTTCATGCCGGGCTGTTCGAAGAGCGAGTGGAGAATCAGAAAGGAGATAGAAAATTGCAAGAAGCGGATATCCGAACACCATAAAGGGCATTTTTACTATTTCTCATAGGCTCGAGACGTCTAACCATACAATTCAAACTGCCAAGGCATTATTAAAAATAAAAGAGTTTTACAGAGTAAAGGTTTACGCAGGGCCTTGACGCGTGAGTCGAAGCCTTCACTGTGCCCTGCTGCACGTCTGCGCCTTTGCTTCTGAGAGCTGTGGGTTGGGACCTTCCATGGAACCTTGAGGGGAAAGGATCCTGCTGATGAATCTTTATGCTTGGGGGGGTCAGGAATTGGCCCCCGGGTCGTCCGAAGACAAGGTAACTCCGGGGTTCGGGTTAGCCGAACATATGCTTCGGATGTATTGGTATATGCCTCACGGCTGCCCATGGTATTTTGAGTGCGAAATTGTGCTGACGCGGCACATGAAGCACGAAGAATGTGGGTGTGCCGTGGGGTGCGTATCCCTATTTGCGGCGAACACATGCGGGTTCCCATGATGGGGAGCGGGATCGAACCCGTTTACTGTTGTCGCCGGCCTTTACGGCGGGTCGGCATCGGGGCCTGTATGGGCCGGATTGGTCTTCGGCCACTAAGGCCGCAGTGTGCTCTTTGGTTCGAAGTGAGCATTCTGTGTTGCCGTTGATAGTTATGACGCCCGAAGGACCAGGCATCTTCAACTTGAGGTACGCGTAATGCGGGACGGAATTAAATTTAGCAAACGCTGTTCGGCCGAGGAGGGCGTGATAGCCGCTGCGAAAAGCTGCAATGTCGAAGATCAAGTCCTCGCTTCGGATGTTATCCGGAGAGCCGAACACTACTTCAAGCGTCGCAGTGCCTGTGCAGCGGGCCTCCACTCCCGGAATGACTCCCTTGAAGGTGGTGTTACTGGGTTTGATCCTTGACGGATCGATCCCCATCTTCCTCACCGTGTCTTCGTATATCAGATTGAGGCTACTACCCCCGTCCATTAGGACTCTAGTGAGGTGGAATCCATCAATGATGGGGTCAAGTACTAAGGCTGCGGACCCTCCATGGTGTATGCTAGTCGGCTGATCCCTGCGATCGAAAGTGATCGGGCAGGCTAACCATGGATTGAACTTCGGCGCTACTGGCTTGACGGAATACACGTCTTGCAGCGCTCGCTTCCTCTCCTTCTTCGGTATGTGGGTTGCATAGATCATGTTTACCGTCTTGACTTCGGAAGGGAAGGGTTTCTAGCCTCCATTGTTCGGCTTGCGGGGCTCGTCGTCGTCCTCGCTGCATGGGCTTTTGCCCGAGTCTTCGGCTGTGAGCTTGCCGGCTTGCTGGATCACCCAACAGTTATGGTTGGAGTGGTTGGCGGGCTTCTCTGACGTGCTGTGGATCTGGCAAGGCCTATCCAGAATTGTGTCTAGTCTGGATGGGCCGTCGCCATTGCCTTTAGAGGCCTTCTTTCGTGGTCCGGACTTCGAATTTCGGAATCCGGCATTTACTGCCGTATCCTCACCTTCTCCGTCATTGTGGCGACGTTTACTCTTGCGGCGTCGCGGCTTTCCATTTCTGTCCCGAACCTCGGAGGTACCGGGCATGTCGGGGTTGGTGTTTTTACGAGCGAGCCAACTGTCTTCGCCCGCGCAAAAGCGGGTCATGAGAGAAGTAAGGGCTGCCATGGTTCTTGGTTTGTCCTGGCCGAGCTGCCTTATGAGCCACTCATACCTGGCGCTATGCTTAAAGGTGGCTAAGGCTTCGGCATCCAGACAGTCGACAATCTGGTTCTTCTTGGTCAGGAATCGGTTCCAAAACTGTAGGTCAGATTCTCCGGGCTGTTGTGCGATGCGATTTAGGTCGTCAGCGTCCGGAGGCCGGACGTAGGTGCCCTGAAAGTTCGCTCGAAAAGCGTCCTCAAGCTCTTCCCAGCAGTGTATAGAGTCTTCGGGAAGGCTATTCAACCAGTGTCGAGCTGGACCTTTAAGCTTTAGTGGCAAATATTTAATGGCGTGGAGGTCATCTCCCCGCGCCATGTGAATGTGGACGAGGAAATCCTCTATCCATACGGCCGGGCCCGTGGTTCCGTCGTATGATTCAATGTTCACAGGCTTGAAGCCTTCCGGGAATTGGTGTTGCATTACCCTCTCTGTGAAGCACAGGGGGTGTGCGGCACCCCGAGCTCGGGCTACATCGCGTCAGAGGTCTTCGGCCCTCCGAATCCGCCGCTGCTCCCGGATTCTATCATTTCAGTTTAGCCGATCATAATATCCTTCTCGATAAGTGGGCGGATCTTCTCTGGGTCCGTATATGGACCTGGTACGGCCTCCTCGAACGTCTAGGTCATGGCAGAGGTCGTATTTGTAGGCCGGCCGCACTTGATCCTTGCCGTGACGGCGAGGTGGTGCGGCGGGGTGTTCAGCCTCGTCAACTTCTCTGTCCCGTCCTCTAGGGGGCGGTCCGGCTGTTCGGCACGTGTGTATGTCGAACATATTGGCTCTTCGGCCTCGTCGTCGAATTGCGGTAGCAATTTTCGCTTGGGATAGCTTTTGACTGGCTGTTCGTGGTCGTACCCTTCTTCAGCGGCTAGGACTTTGGTCCATCGATCGTTGAGGGTGTCCTGTTCGGCCTTGATTTTGCGCTTTTGTTTCTTCAGGCTGCGGGCGGTGGCTAGGAGCCTCCGCTTGAACCATTCTTGCTCCAGCGGGTCTTCGGGGACGATGAAATCATCCTCCCCGAGACTGGCCTCCTCTTCAGAGAATGGGAGGTAGTTACTATCTTCGGAGTCATCGGGGTTTTCTGGGTTGAATGGGTCCTCCTGCCCCGCGGGGTCATCCTGATGATGTTCGTTGGCGGCGGCTCCGGCGAGGTCATCCGTATTATTTGCGGTGCCGTTCTCCACAGAGTCCATGTTGCTCGCGTGGCTTCGACGTGGCTTCGATCGGCAGCGCTGTCTTCGGCGCTTTGGCGGCTCATCTCCGGGCATGTCTCGGTCTTGGTTGGGAGTGCCATCGCCGTCTTTGGGGGTGTCCACCATGTAAATATCATAGGTGGACGTGGCCGTCCAGCAGCCGGTGACGGGGGGGCGACATCGGTGTTGCCCGTGGCTCCGCCATCCTCATCCATGTATTCAGAGTTTTCCAAATTATAATCTAGCATATCGGTTAAATCATCGGCAGTGGCTACCAAGTGGGTGGTGGGTGGGACGTAAAATTCCCTATGGTACGCGTCGAAGGGTTGATGATTGTGGGCGGAGGGCTGATCCTCCTGGAGGGTCATTTTCTGGATTCGGTCCAGCGCCTCGTTTAACATAGCGAGGGTTGCCGGATCCGAGGGCTCTAGGCCAAATTCCGTTGTGACGGGGTGGGGGGGGCAGTAAGCGCCCTAGCCGGTCCTTCGTTTCCACAGGCCGAGTTGAGCTTGGGGTGCGGTGCCAGATCCTTGAGGGGGTCCGGACTGTCACTGGAGATCAGGGATAGGCCTTGGTATTTAGGTGTAGTTTCCATGTCGGGATTCGAGATCGAGCTGCTTTAGGCCGGGGTTAACCCCTGGCCATGGTTGCTGGCTCGTCCTAAGGGCTCAAGGCCAGAGGGGCGTTGTGACAGGAAGATTCAGCCGAGATTGACTCTTGGTCTCCGCCACTTGATTCTACCTCGACGGCCGAAGATAGGCCCTCCGCCGACATGACGGATCCGGCCGAAGGTGGAGTCCGGCCCCCGCTTGAAGCGGAGCCCTCCTGGCTCGAAGCTATTCGGAGGGCGGGGGCCGATCTGTAGATCGGGTTGGAGGGGGACTCCAGAGCGGGCACGGCGAGGCCTGCGAAGGCGCGGGGGGGGGGGGGGGGGGGGCGGTGAATCCGGTGAAGACCAGATCGCCCCGCGTGTCTGCAACGTATTCTAGATTACCGAATCGAATTCGGTGTTCAGGAGTGAAGTTGTCGATCTGACCCAGACGACCAGTCGTATCGGCGTGCAGTACGATGCTACCGAACGCGAAGAGTTGACCGGGGACAAACAAGTCCCCGGATTCGATGCCTTCTCCTATGATCAGGCGAGCCATCGATCCTTCGGGAGACACCACAGCGGAACTCTCAATGAAAGCACCAATGTCGGTGTCAAAACCGGCAGACCTTGGGGTAGGGGTCCCGAACTATGGATCTAGGATCGATGGGGAACAAAGGACGACGAACACAGTGTTTACCCAGGTTCGGGCCCTCTCGAAGAGGTAATACCCTATGTCCTGCTTGATTATATTGGATGTATTGTATGGTTTACAGAGTAGATCTACCTCGAGATCAGCATGAGCTAAACCCTAAGGTGATGAGGTGATGAATAAAGCTGTAACCCTAATGACTACAACCCTCGGTTTATATAGACACCGATAGGGTTAGGGTTACCGGAGATAGATTACAATATGGGGAAAAGAGATCCTGTCCACCCTTGACTTGGAGGACACACCACGGCTTCATAGATCTTCCGTCGTTATGCGCCTTCACCAGTCCGGCCCATATCCATTGGGCCGACACCCTGAGGACCCCTTAGTCCATGACTCCCTCAGTAACCACAAAGGAGTTATAGATTTTGCAGACTGAAATTTGAGCTATCTGAATCCGGCCAATCCTATTTTCTGAAGAGATTATAGTTCAAATGGTAAGTTATGTTGATGCGCGTCCATGATGTATGAGCTTTATTTGCCCAGTGTATGTAATTTGCTGTTTGTGTACACTTTATTATCACCGGTGGCGAACTATGATGCCAAGTGGATGTAATATGCTATAATTTCTTTATTGTATAGTGTAGGATTATTCTTCATTTCTATGCTTTAATCTCTTTATTGTATAGTGTAGGTTTTTTAGAGGGTATAGTATAGAGTAGGATAATTCTTTGTATATGCTATCGTTGAAACGGGGGCCAACACGCCCAAACATTACCTAGACGCCATCCGATTGAACAAACATGGGTAGTCAAAGCGGGCCTTAATTGGGCTGGTCAACTAATTAGTTAGTGCATCCTAATCTATGTGGGCTCATAATGGCCCAATCAACTAGGCCCATTACAATTAGTGGATTTCATCCTCAAATGTGGGCCCATCGTAACAAGGGCTATTACCAGGCCGTTAACAGGCCAAAAGCTCGATAGGGCCGCTTAATGGAGATGGCCCGCGGGCCTCTAGCAGGCCAAAATAAGCGTCAGTTTTGTCTCGACCCATTTCCATGTCGGGCTCAATGTACAACATAGGCTTTTAACAGGCCGAAAGTTGGGTCGGGCTGGAATTGTGTCGCGGAGAATATGGGCCGCTAATGGACCCAAAGTTAGGTGGGACCATCAAAGGCCCAACTGTTGTGCGGGCCGCTAATAGGCCGAAAGACACAACGGGCTAGAAATTGGCCCAAGTACCGAATGGGCCGACAAAAGGCCGAAAGACGTACCGACGGGATATTGGCCCATCTCTATAATGGCCTGCTAATAGGCCGAAACAAACTCGGGTCGCAATTGAGCCCAAAGACATAGTGGGCTGTTAGCAGGCTGGAACTAACGATGGCCCGGGATGGGGTCAAATCTATAATGGGCCTTTGACGGGCAAATTTTTCCTAACTTGTATGGGCCGTGGTTGTGAATGGGCCAGACGCAAGTAGGCCAGTAATGGGCCGGCCCACTTATTTTGACAGGCCCGGCCTTTTAACCTAAATGGGCCACTTTTGGGCCTTGCCACGTGTCGACGTATCATAGGTGCCTCCTGTCCATTGGACGTCTGACATCTGTCGCGGCAAGGAGCTGACACGTGGTTCCTTCGGCCAATGAGAATTTTACACGTGGAAAATCGCCATTGGTCCTGGCTGTTATCGGGTTATTGGATCCAAAACCGAACCTGATAGCTTAACGGCGACCCATTACGGTGGATGCCACGTGTCGGTTACCCTTGACGAAACCACTTCCATGACGCACCAATTTTCGTCATGGAAGTGGACACTTTCGTGATGATAATTTGAGTATTGTCATGGAACACTTCTACGACAGCACAGGTATGACTATCTTGATTCTGTCATAAAATCATCATGGATGTACATGCATGACAGAAAATGTGACCTATTGTGACAAACACGTATCATCACGGATGTGTTCTTTTTGTAGTGGTGGCTGCGCGCATGCATGGCAGGCTGAGACGATGGCCTTTCTACGACGGCCCATCAGTCCGACGAGCGTGCTGCCCTGAATGATGCGTTTGTAAAGGTGTTCAGCCCGCGGCCCACGGCCGCTGTCGCTTGTCCCTCTTCTGCCGCTGCCAGGTGGGCCACTCGCATCTGCACCTTCTCCACACCAAGAAGCCACAGAACACCTGACCGAATCCAGCCAGTCAGGTCGCCTCTCACTGATCGACCATGTCTAACCCTAGTGCCTGATCCCAACCGTCCCCGAACAATGATCCAACGGCCCGGATGGTGCGGGGTTTTAGGTTGTGTTTAAGGGGTTTTGAGAGGGTTTCAGTGGTTAGGGTTGAGGATAACTAATTAAAAAAATCAAAAAAATATGAAACTTGCACACATCATCGTTTTATGTTACTAAGGTTCTAGGAAAAATAAGAAACCACGTCTTCAGATATTTTCATGAAATTCCCTTCACATAACTTAGCTATCACGAACAAGGTTGCATGCTTTTCAAGGGAAATGAGCTAGGGTTTTGGGTTACCATAACATAGTTTCTCCAAATGATCCCATATGGGGCATGGACCCTATATTTGCACACTAGATGTCTAGGATTTTTTTTGTGCTCATTTAGCGAAGGTCAAAAAAATGCTTAGAAATGGGGTTGTTTACCCTAGCTTTGGACCTCATTTAGAGCATATTTTCCATGACTATGAGTTTTACTTCACAAAAGTGCACGGATTAATCACCTAATGTGCATAAAAGTTGAGAATGCATTGGAACATCTATACACACTAAAGTACCAATTTGAAATGTGGCTCAAATTTGAAGGTTGGCTCAAATTTGAAATCTGGTTCAAATTAGGAAAATGGCACATAGTTTTCAAAGTACAACACACATCAAAATACAAGTAGCATTACATCACACAAAATGAGACTCATGGACTAATAGTTTTCACTTCTTCTTCTTCTTGCCACAACTTGCTTTTGATTTCACAACACAAAGTTCACTAATGCTCTTGGTTTTCTTCACTGGACTAGCTGTAATAGTTTCAGTTTCCAGCACAACATCTGGATTAGCTTCAGTTTGCAACATTTCAACAACAAGGGCTGGCTTGCACACTTCCTCCTAACAAACAAAGCATGTCATTCGGTTTGTAATTGCAAAAATCACTAAAATCAAAAACATCACAAACATCAACATACTTTGGCCTTTCACGAGTGTGAAGGCATTTTGGAGATCCTTTTCGATGCCCAAGTTCCTGGCACAACTTGCATCAATTTTTGTTACCTTTTTGGGACCTTTTAGGCTTTGCTTCTTTCTCTCCCTTCTTACTACTCTCACCTATCTCAAATGATGCCTTGAATGTACTCTCCTTAGGCCTGCCAGCCTTTCTTTTCATTAATGGGGGACACATGGAAAATTTGATTTCCTCTTCACACCACTGAGACTGATCTTTAAGTGCTAGAATTGGAGCTCCATACATAGCCTTGAATCTTGCTACTGAGTAATATCCATGGAAGTATTGGTGCATGTTTACCGTTGGTTGGGAGGCCAAGAAAAGCATGGCATGCTCACATGGTTTCCCAATGTGCTGCCACTCAAGGCAAGTGTAGTCATGCATTCAAGTGTTAACAACATGCCGCTTTCCAATCCTCGTATCTCTAACTTCAGCAATCCACACTGTAGATTTTTGAACAACGAAATGTGTAACATTTATGCTCCTGTTGACCACCTGTTGTACCACTACAGAAAGCTTATCCCCTTGCAGAAAATCACCAATCCTTCTTCTCAATTCTCACAAACGCATGATCATGATCCTTATTTGGTCAACCATGTCATGCATAGGAAAGTTTATAAACCGCCTCACCTTGTTGTTAAAACTCTCTGCCAAGTTGTTCATATAATCACACTTGATGGAAGTGTTAAATCCTGACCTGTACCATAATAGAGAATGGTAGGTGTTCATCCATGGACCAAACTCAATGCATGCTACCATTATCTTACCAGGATGATATGAATTGTCTGATTAGTGTAAGATCTTGTTGCTGGTCACATGTGCCCAAATTCTTTCCCACTGAATTTTTTGATCAAATTCATCCACATATGGCCGAAGCACTCCCTCTACTCAGCATGGGGGAAAACATTCTTGACTGCATTTTCTAGCTCTTTACATGCATCTGTGTGGAATGCTAATGGTGACACTGGCCCTATGCATCTTTACAACTGCATCATGATCCATGTCCATGAAACCTCTACCTCCGACTGAAACAAGCCAATAGAAACAAGGAACATCCAATTTTGGCCATCTAGAGCATTATATGCTGCCAATTGACCATTCCACTTGCCAGTCAAAGAAGAAGAGCCTATGCTCAAATATGGATGACACCCTGATTTGAATCCATCGATCCAAGGATTTAAAGCTATAAAGAACTTAGAGAAAACTAGTCATCCTCTGTTACCTCAGTATCTATCTCAACAACACTAAGGTGACCTCTTCTCCGCCTCTGCTTTGAAGTTATAAAGCATCCTAAAGGTATTTACCCAATCACCATATAATTGTTTCATTGCCCTTTGTTTTGCCTTCCACACTGTGGTATATTTCAGCTTAATGAGGTACTGATTTTCTAAGTCCACTAAAAGTTTCTTTGTAGTAGCGCTTGGTTTCTTGGCTAAAATAGGAGTGATCTTTTCTGTAACCCAAATTTGTGATGTCATGGTTGATACCCTCTGTGAATTTGTAATACAAGTATGTTAATGTGGGATTTATTAACACTTATGGTACTTCCATCAGGTTGGTGTCTAGCAGATATGTACCACCTGCAAGGCTTGGTGTTTTCATCAAAACCTCTACACATCGCATAAAACTTCTTTCTATCAGTACACTTAGTCTTGCATCAAACTCATTCTTGACTGCATAAGTCTTGAAACACATGCTAAACTCATCCATGTTTGGCCAGAACTTCCCACTTCAATAACAGGGTTTTCTTTGTCATAGACATTTACCAGCTCATCATCATGTGCATCATCAACACCATCTGCAGCATCTTCCATCAACAGTCCATCCACATCTCCAGATGAATCTCTATTCGCATCAGCGGGCAAACTAGATTCACCCCTCTCCTCCTTATCTCTATCATCTACTAGAATGCCAAAAAAAATTGCCTCTCAGTGTCGGGAATTGGTGCAGTGAACAAATCCACAGGGTCATCTAATTATACTGTTTCCAATCAATGGAAGCAACTCTTGCAGCACCATCCCCCTAGTTTGTCAATGTCGGCTCCATCTCGTTCAGCCCACCCTCACCCCCCACAATCTAGATTCAAATCGGCCAAAAATAGAGGCGACGCAGTCAGATCTAAATCTACATGGAGTAGGGTTCCAAATTCACTCACCTCATTCATCACAGCCAAGAACGATAGCTTCGCCACCTGCCGAGAATGAAGAGGGGAGCAGGGAGGATCCACTTGGGCACGGGGGCATGTTTCACTCGATGCACTGCCAAATTAAGTTAGACCCACCTGCCGTAACATAAGCTCGTTACGTTGATGACCGTTTTATCGCCCGGCCGTGCCTTGTTCTTTCTCCGTTAAAACTAAAAGTGCAGGTTTACTCCCAGAGGGGGTGAAAGGGAGGTTTTTAGAATTTCGTCAAACTCTGAAGAATTTGTCGAAGATCAGAGTGAAGAAATAGAAACACGAGGGAAACTAAGTCATCACAGATTCAGAGTACATGCAACCAGGATACATAAGAGTGAAGAACATGCAATCATACAATCATACATGCAGGAAGAAAATGAACTGAGGAAATGAAAGATAGCATGATGAAATTCTTCAGTTCAAATTCGTCAGAGCACGGATCACAAATTCTTCAGCAGCGGAATAAAGTAAGAGAGGGTTGAGGAATTTGAAACCAGGTAGGCTCGGTGAAGACAATGGAATTTGGTAGACCAGTTCCAGTTGATGCATCAACTGTACATCTGGTTGAGGCGGCTGAGTCGCAACTCAGAGGACACACAGTCCTCACCGTATTCCTGTTGAGCTAAGGTCACTTAGTCCTCGCCCAATCACTCGTGGTAAGTCTTCAAGGTAGACTTCCAAAACCTTCACAGACTTGTTCACCGGCACACCACAATGACTCTTGGTGTACTCAGAACTTGACGCCTAACCATCTGGAAGAATGATAGTCTTCAAAGGTAACAGGTGTAGGATCACATAGATCAATCTCTTCAATGATGCTCAATCACTTTGGCTCTGGGTTTTTCCTCACTTAGGATTCTCTCAAAGTCGACAGAGGATGGGTTGCTCTCTTATGACAAGTGTCAGTTTCTCTCGGAGCAGCCAACCAACAAGTGGTTGTGGGGGGCGGCTATTTATAGCCAGGGGCAACCCGACATGAAATGTCATGAATGCCCTTCTCTGATTCGACCGTTGTCAGGATAAGGATCCACTAGACAGCTAGCACACGGCACAGCACCGGTCAGAATTTGAACTCTCAAATTCGTCGGGGCACTCAATTTCCTCACTTTTAGGCAGAACACACTGGCGAACTCCTAACTCCTCAGCGTGACCAAATTCGTCAGCGACCAAATGAAATTCGTCACTGTCATTAGCAATTGCGTCAGCTGCACTAGAGATTTCCAAAGGCTTCACTCGAAGTGGCTTTTGTGTATAGATTTGAGTAGGTTTGAGCATCACTTTGGAAATGTGAAATATGATTCACCTAGGCCCCCTTTGACAGTACGGTTTTTCCTATGACTCTGGCGGCGTTCTGGGAACGGAGGTACCCAGACTTGCCTGCCTGCGGCCCATGACGTGGCTCCATCGACGGCCTGGTACGGCCTACCTTCAGCATCAACAACTCAAGACCCTCGCGAGGGGACAAGCCTCACGAGGCGGACGACACCAAGACCTCCAGGAGGGGCGGCCTCCTCAGGCTGGCTCCTGAGGAGCGGAGACTTCTATGCAAGCCTCACCTCGTGAGGTTTGGGTGACGTGAGGCATGACGACCAAGGCCAGGCGGACGCCAGTGGGCGCTGTACAGCAGGTTTCCTCTTTGGTGCTAAAGAGGCATGCGCAGGCGCAGAGTACCGAGGAATCAGCCAAAGATTTCCATTCCCGTGCAACAAGACCAAGACCACCAGGACGGCAGGACGGAGGTCATCGCCGAGCCCACCACGGCGTCACGACCAGAGGCTTTCGCAGGCGAAGACTACTTTTGTTAGGATAAGATGTACTAGTTATCTCCCTTTGAATTTGGCCATTGTGGGATCCCTTCCCGCCTTCATTTGGGAAGAGCACCAGGGCCACTATAAATAGGGCCTAGCCACCACCATAGAGAAGTGAGGACGAGAGAAGGAGGGGAGATGAAGAGACGAGAAGGGGACGGATCATTCAGACAACCCTCACCCTCACCAGCTCAAGAACACACCTCTTGAGGTTGTTCTTCCACTATACTAGTTCATCCTCAGCTAGGCCTGGGCGTTCGGTTCCCCGAACCCGATCGGGTCGGAGCTTTGGTCTAATTAAAATTTTGGTTATGTGAAAATACAGACCGATCGGTCAATGGAAAACTAGCTAACCGAGGATTTTAAGCACCGAGATTTTGGTTCGGTCGTCGGTTCTGACCGAATAGCACCGACGTATATTTAATACTTTATCCTGAAAAAAGTACAGTGTCTGAGGTACAGCGGAGCGTACTACTTGATTGACCCTCTTCACGAGGTAAATAGGACGGAGCACTACTTTATTCCGATGTACAGTATGTACAGAATGTAGCTCTGCGCGTCTACCTATCGCTAGCTATAGCCTCCTTGTCAGTAGCTCACAACCTTGTGTTAAACAAAAAATATAACAGCAAAAGGTCACAAAATATGGCAACAGGCTACATACTTAACATAGATCAGCCGGCAACAGGTCGGGGTCAGGTTCGCGATGCGGGGGATGCGGAATGCGGCTGCGGCTGTGCGGGACTAGCGCCAATTAAGAATGGGGCTGAGGAAATTGAGCGTCGGCGTGTGGCCGAGCCTTTGTTTTACTCGATGTTCGGTCAGCTCGGTT
This sequence comes from Thinopyrum elongatum, assembly GCA_011799875.1. Classification (NCBI taxonomy): domain Eukaryota; kingdom Viridiplantae; phylum Streptophyta; class Magnoliopsida; order Poales; family Poaceae; genus Thinopyrum; species Thinopyrum elongatum. Next base: position 200,390,947 of record CM022298.1, read on the forward strand.
TCCCAAGGGATAAACCCGAATTCGCTGGACTAGTTTCGGTTATCTAGAGATGCAAACCGATCATAACACCGAACTTTTCGGTTTCGGTGCATTCGGCTTCAGTGCTGGTTATTTCGGTTTGGTAGATCGGTTTTTGGGTTATATGCCCAGCCCGATCCTCAGCCCACCTCGAGGCCAATCCACCACAAAGCAGGAGTAGGGTTTTACACCGCAAGGTGGCCTGAACCTGGGTAAACTGTTGTGTCTTGTTTTATTCCTGTTCATCGAGCTAGGCCGTGGGATCAACGGGTCAGCAGACTGGGGAGGTTGAGTTCTTCGCACGCACCCCAGAGTTCGAACCAATCTTGGGTTAGCGGAGCCCGAAATCCGACATTTGGCACGCCAGGTAGGGGTGCATCGGAGCCTCTCTTCTTCTGGTCAATCTGCCACCGTTCCACCGTCCCCATGGCGGATGCTCGTTGAGTTCGTGCTGAGCGCCGGGCCACCCTCGCCGCCCGCGTCGCTCAGACAGCGCCTGCAGGCAACGGCGCTCTCCGTCGTTCTCAGTCACCAGTGGCGAACGCTGCCACCGGCCCCGCAGCCCACGAGCAGCAGGCTTCATCGCAGCATCCTTCTGTGCGGCGGGACAGGTGCACCGCCACCCCATCGCTGACTCCGGTGGCTGCTTCGTCCTCCCATGCTCGTCGTGGCCCGGCGAACGCGCAGGCTGCGCTGCTCATGGCGCGCGAGCTTCTGTGCTATCGCCCGGTCGATGACCTCTATGAGGATTGGCTGGACCGCATCGCCAAGCTCGTCAGCGCCGCGGAAGAGTCCACCGCACCATCTCGCTCGCTGCCTCCACCACCGCCTGCTGCGGGCGAGGTGACCCACGGTGCGCCTCCTCCACCTCCCAGGCAAGAAGTCGCCCTCGAGCCGAGGCGCGAGGTCCCTCAGCATGACCCACCGCGCAGGGTGCCGGCGCACGATGAAGCAAGCTGTCAAGTGGTGCAATGGCCCCAAGGAGAGACGCGCGCGCTCCCCGCGCCGCCACGTCAAGACTGCGTGCTGCCCGAGGTGGCTCCTCCTCTGCGACGGGCTCCCGTGAGCGAGGCAGGCTGCCACGCGTTCACCCCGGAGCTGCGTCGCGTCGTCTGGCCTGGGAAGTTCAAGCCAGACCTGCCTCCACACTACAATGGCACCCCCGATCCTACCGATTTCTTGCAGCTCTATGAGCTGAGCATCGAGGCGGCCAGCGGCGACGAGAAGGTCATGGCGAACTAGTTCCCCATGGCTCTCAAAGACGGTGCCCGCTCGTGGCTCCTGAACCTCCCGGTCGGGTCGATCTCCTCTTGGGACGAGATGCGCGAGCGCTTCATCGCCAACTTCCAAGGCACTCGCGACCGCGCACCAGCTGTGGGCGACCTGCGGCGCATCAAGCAACAACTAGGGGAGACCTTGCATAAATACATCCAACGCTTCACCAACGTTCGCCTCAAGATTCCCAAGGTGTCGGACAAGGCCATCATCTCTGCATTCACTGATGGCGTCCGGGACGTCAAGATGAGAGAGGAGCTCACCATACATGAAGACCTCTGCTCGGCCACGGAAATGTTCAACTTGGCAACCAGGTGCGCGAGGGCCGAGGAAGGTCGTCTCTCTCTCCAGGAGCTCCCAGAGGTCGACCCAGAGGACAAGAAAGCCAAGGCCAAGGATGTGAAGTGCAAGGGCCCTGCGGTGCTCACAGCCGAGCCTGAGATGAAGCGCAGCTACGACTACCAGGAGTCATCCAAGGGTAGCCACCCATTCTGCATCTTCCACAACGTGCACAGCCACAACACCAATGACTGCCAAGAGCTCAGGGCCATCCGCGATGGGCGCCTCGATCGACGCCCCGAACGCAACAATCGAGGCTACGGCCGCAGAGGAGGCCGAGGCGGAGGACGCTGGGACAACCTCGACCCTCGTTAGGACTGGCGCGATCAGCCTCATGAGGAGCGCTGGCAGGGCCAGCCTCGCGAGGGCCCCTGGAGGGATCAGCCTCGTGAGGACCACCCTCAGGGCAACACTGGCCTTCCTCTGCTGCCGCCACCACCAAGAAGGAACGAGGACCACCACCAGGAGGATGGGGCTGGGGGCTTCCAAGAGCCTCCTGCCGTCGTGTGCATCCTAGGCGGCGCTCAGGCCCCAGCTTCCCATCGCATCTTCAAGCAGTTTGCCCGCGAGGTGAACGCGGCTCTCCCCAAGCTCGAGGCAATGCGTCCGCTCAGATGGTCCAAGTACGCTATCACCTTTGACTCAGCTGATCAGCTCAAGTGCGCAGCCGCTACCGGCACGCTCCCAATGCTCTGCTCCCCCACCATCAGCAACGTCCTCGTCACCAAGACACTCATCGACGGCGGGGCAGGACTAAACGTCCTCTCCGTAGAAACCTTCGACAGGCTCCAGGTGCCCTACGATCAGCTCCAGCCTACCAAGCCCTTCTCAGGAGTGACCGACGGCTCCACCACCCCGATAGGGCAGATTCGCCTCCCTGTCATCTTCGGCACCCGTGACAACTACCACACCGAGCTCATTGACTCGACATCGCCCACATCGGCCTCCCGTACAATGCCATCCTTGGATATCCGGCCCCGACCAAGTTCATGGCTGCGACGCACCATGGCTACAATGTCCTCAAGCTGCAGGGGAGCAGCGGGATCATCACGGTCGCCTGTGACGAGAAAGATGCGGTGTGCTCCATCAAGTGTGCCTACCAAGCTGCGGCGGTCGAGAACCCAGATGATGAGGGCATCGCCTACCCTCCTGAGGCCATCCCCAAGAAGAAGAAATAGCTGCTCTGCCTGGGACCTCAGGAGAATGGGGCGTCCCACGGCCGCGCTTCAGGACCTGCGCCCACTGACGGGGCGCCTCCCCCTCTGGCATAGGAAGGTGTGCCCGGCGCCCCTCTCGGGCTGGGCTCGGGGGCTCTCCTCTGGAGGGCCTCTGACCTAGCCAATGTCACGAGGGAGGCGTTCGGGCACCATGTGGAGGCGTGCTTCAGCGCGCGCTTCCGCGAGAAGAGCGCAGGGCGCGAGGCGCCAGGCGCTCAGGAGTTCATCACCAAGGCGATCGAGGATCTTCAGGAAGCAAGGGCCATGCGAGGCGAGCGTCGCCCCGCACCACCAGGCGGAGCTCCCTCTCCTGACGAGGATGGTGGGCTACGCGTCTGCGTCAACATCCCAGGGCTCAACAGAGTCGCGTCTCAGGAGCTTTTCTGGCCGTCCCGTGTTGGCCGGTGCGAGGGCCCCCCTCACAGCTATGTTCGCATGCCTTTCGGTTTGCTGAACGGGGCTACCACGCACCAGTGCCACATGCGGGGCGTCTTGGCAGCTCACGAGGCTAGGCATCAGGCGATCCTATCGGAGGTGGCGTTGGACCCTCGTGAGCCTGCCGGGCGTCCCGAGCCTCGCGAGGCTCCGGACCTGGAGGACCCATGACGGACGACTTCTGCAGCACGCGTCTTCAGCTACCTCGACACTTCTTCAGCAATGGTGCCAGGTGATATTTTCCAGTTTGTTCAGTTGGGGGCGCCCCTCGGGCTGCATCATCCCCAAGCCGTGTGGGTTCGTCCCTGCGGCATGCATCGTTCTTTGCATCTATCAGAATTGGCTTTACCTTCTTCCATGAGTAGCTTTATGGTTATCACCTGTCTGTCCGGTGCTTCGCCACCATGAACGTCATACGCCCTCGCGAGCCCACCCGCAACCGCCTCATGATTAAGGACTGGCACGGCGTCTGTGCTCGGGTTCGTCCCTGCAGCATCGCTAAACCCAAGTGGCTGAGCTCTGGCTCGCGGGCCAGCTCCCGTGCACGTCACCTCCCATGGTCTTTGGTGCCTTGTTCTCACATGAGCTAATCGCGGGCGGATGAGTGAGGGCACGCGACCCGGTGCCTAGCCGCCATGGGAGCCGTGCACCGGTTGTCTTTCTTCAGGACTTTCACATGAGAAGACTGGGCACGGCGTCTGTGCTCGGGTCCATCCCTGCAGCGTCGACAAATCCAACGGCTGAGCTCTGTCTGGCGGGCCGGTCCCGTTCACGTCACCTCCTCGGGTCATTGGTGCTCGGCCTTCTCATGCGATAACCTCAGGAGATTCACTCGGCGCAGGCTGCCTAACCATCTCGTAGGACCATCACAAGAGTTCCGAATCTAATTCAGGCGCAACTCGCCTTGAGGTAGGGCCTCGTGAGTCCCGCGCTGGCTCACGAGTGCCCATACACGCCTCCTCTAGCTCTGCCGTGCAAGCCACGTGTAAGTACGGGGTTGTACATGCCCCGGAGTCTCCCCTAAGAGGGAGGCTCCCACCCACGTACCAGTGGAAGCACCATGCTCTGCGCTGGCAGACGACACGGTGGAGGAGCGGCTATGCCCGTGCAAGAGCGGAAGCGCCATGCTCCGCGCTGGTGATAAACAACTGAGGGTAGCCTCACGGCTGTAGTAACCTTAGGTGAGCCACCAGGCTCGGTGTTCAGCCTCACCGCGCTGCTTTCCCCTCATGGGAGTTGCGCGAGGGGGCTAGGCACGGGGGCTACGCTCAGGTCACGCCTAGCGTACGCCACCGCGCCAGGTCCCTCGGACCTGGTCTTCGCGCGCCCCTCCTGAGCAAGAGCTCGGCAAGGAAAGGTATGGAGGTCTATTCGTACGTCAAGGGGGACTCCTGAGCATCGCGACTCAGGAGCCTAACTGGCCACGTAGCCCCTCACCCCTTGGTCTCGTCCTAGTGATCCGGACGCCCCAACGGCGGCTGACGTATACGCGTGGCCGGGCCCTGCCGACGCAGAACGCTAAGACCTACACCCGCGTCTCCATCCCGAGGGTTGTTCGTACGTCAAGGGGGACTCCTGAGCATCGCGACTCAGGAGCCTAACTGGTCACGTAGCCCCTGTTAGGGAACGTAGCATACAATTTCAAAAAAATTCTACGCTCATGCAAGATATATCTAGGAGATGCATAGCAACGAGAAGGGGAGAGTGTGTCTACGTACCTCGTAGACCGAAAGCGGAAGCGTTTGACAACGCGGTTGATGTAGTCGAACTTCTTCTCGTTCCGACTGATCAAGCACCGAACGTACGGCACCTCCGAGTTCTGCACACGTTCAGCTCGATGACGTCCCTCGAACTCTTGATCCAGCAAAGTGTCGAGGGAGTAGATGAGTTCCGTCAGCACGACGGCGTGGTGACGGTGATGGTGAAGTGATCCGCGCAAGGCTTCGCCTAAGCACCGCGAGAATATGACCGAGGGTGTAATCTGTGGAGGGGGGCGCCGCACACGGCTAACAGATGTTGTTGTGTCCTTTTGGGGCGCCCCCTCTCCTCTATTTATATATGTGTTGGGGCTTGGAGTAGAAGGAATAGTTCCACATGAACAGTAACCGTGAATAGTACACACGTGGACTTGGACTCCAAGTCCAATCATATTCCTACTAGGACACCTTCCCTTTTTGCCTTCCCTAGCCACATGGGCTTTTGAGGACTTAGTGCTCCTAGCCCAATAAGGCCAGGGCGCTTCCCCTTAGCCCATGCCAGCCCTTGGGACATGGTGGACCCACTTGTGGACTTCCGGACCCCTCCGGAATCCTCCGAAACCTTCTGGAAGCTTCACGGTACAATACCAAAAAAACTGCACTTTTTTCCGGAACCCAAAATACGACTTCCCATATATAAATATTTACCTATCGACCATTCTGAGACTCCTCGTCTTGTCCGTGATCTCATCCGGGACTCCGAACAACATTCGGTCACCAAATCACATAACTCATATAATACAATATCGTCATCGAACGTTAAGTGTGCGGACCCTACGGGTTCGAGAACTATGTAGACATGACCGAGACACCTCTCCGGTCAATAACCAATAGCGGAACCTGGATGCTCATATTGGCTCCCACATATTCTATGAAGATCTTTATCGGTCGAACCGTTATGACAACATACGTTATTCCCTTTGTCATCGGTATGTTACTTGCCCGAGATTCGATCGTCGGTATCTTCATACCTAGTTCAATCTCGTTACCCGCAAGTCTCTTTACTTGTTCCGTAATACATCATCCCACAAATAACTCATTAGTCACATTGCTTGCAAGGCTTATTATTATGTGTATTACCGAGAGGGCCCAGAGATACCTCTCCGATACTCGGAGTGACAAATCCTAATCTCGATCTATGCCAACCCAACAGACACCTTCGGAGATACCTATAAAGGATCTTTATAATCACCCAGTTATGTTGTGACGTTTGATAGCACACAAGGCATTCCTCCGGTATCCGGGAGTTTCATAATCTCATGGTCGAAGGAATATGTATTTGACATGAAGAAAGCAGTAGCAATAAAACTGAACGATCATTATGCTAAGATAACGGATGGGTCTTGTCCATCACATCATTCTCCTAATGATGTGATCCCATTATCAAATGACAACTCATGTCCATGGTTAGGAAACTTGATACGAGCTAGTCTAGTAGAGGCTTACTAGGGACACGGTGTTTTGTCTATGTATCCACACATGTATCAAGTTTCCGGTTAATACAATTCTAGCATGAATAATAAACATTTATCATGATATAAGGAAATATAAAATAACAACTTTATTATTGCCTCTAGGGCATATTTCCTTCAGCCCCTCACCCCTTGGTCTCGTCCTGGTGATCCGGACGACCCAACGGTGGCTGAGGTATGCGCGGGGCCGGGCCCTGCCGATGCAGAACACTAAAGCAAATGGAAAGGAAATCGCAGAACCCTAGCAGATTATTATGAAACATACTGTCTCTTAAAACTCCAAGCATAAGTTCTTCCGCCTCCACGAGGCACGATACATGTTGCAGGACCAAAACAGGGGGAAGCGCCACCCTCGAGCTTCTTCCTCAACCTTGGGCCTCGCCGCCGCCCACCTAGGGAGACCCGCCATCAACGACGTCGCCGCCGTCCTTGCCGTCAGCCGTAGTCACGGGGTCGACGGCGAGAAACTTCCGCAGGCTCATCAAGATAACTCACCCATATATATCAACGCGAACCTCATGACTCAATATCTCGACCCTCACGATCTCGCTCGGGCAATGTCGCCTTCCTTTTGGCCTTAAGGGAGTTGCTTGCACACCAAAGGGGACCTCTTGAGCATCGCGCCTCAGGAGCTCTTACCAGACCTTGGGCCGCTCACCTCCTGGCCTTGACCACGGCATCGCGACCTGGCATACCAGCGACGGCTGAAGCCTGCCTAGGGACTGGGTCCTGTCGGCGTAGAGCACTAAGCTACCGCGAGAACAAAAAGGGGGAACAGTGCCAAAGCAAGATACGCAATTTCAACATCATGCTAGGAAAGATAACACTGGAGCAAAAGCACTACAGTTTCTTACATGCCCCCATGGGACTCGTCACAATTCCGCGCAGGGAAACAAGAGAAGAAGACCTCGAAGTACCCTGACCGCTGGGTATCACCGGCGACGCCGAGCGGAAGCCGCTGCTGCACTCCGGGCGCAGTGAGAGCTCGGCGGCAGATAGCTGTCATCGCTGGACTCCGGAGAATCACTGGGCTCGGGAGAATCGCTGGATTCCAGGGAGTCACCACTGCTGCTGGAGTAGCTGCTGGCGAGACAAAGAAGAAGGAGAAGGAGTGGGCAGCGAGAAGACGGAGATGAGCGAAGGGGGCTCCGCCCCTCCCCTCATTTATAGCCGGAGGGAGGCCAACCGCCGGCCTCCACGATCCCACGCAATGATGATCTTTCTCTGCATTCGGCAGGCTCTCATCAAGTCGAACGGTTGCCGAGGCCGTGTGGGGAAGCGGAGGCGCCCATGTCCCATCAAGCGCCACGTGTCGACCAAGGCTGCAGGCGGTTAGGGTCCGCGGCGCTTCGCCCTTGCCCTTTGGCTTCGCCTCGAAGCCAAGTTCGAGCGCGCCTTGGGCCCGGGGGCTACTGTCGGCGTTCTGGGAATGGGGGTACCCAGACTTGCCTACCTGCGGCCCATGACGTGGCTCCATCGATGGCCTGGTATGGCCTACCTTCAGCATCAACAACTCAAGACCCTCGCGAGGGGCCAAGCCTCGCGAGGCGGATGACACCAAGACCTCCAGGAGGGGCGGCCTCCTCAGGCTGGCTCCTGAGGAGCGGAGACTTCTATGCAAGCCTCACCTCATGAGGTTCGGGTGACATGAGCCATGACGACCAAGGCCAGGCGGGCGCCAGTGGGCACAGTACAGCAGGTTTCCTCTTTAGTGCTAAAGAGGCAAGCGCAGCCGCGGAGTCCCAAGGAATCAGCCAAAGATTTCCATTCCCGTGCAACAAGACCAAGACCGCCAGGATGGCAGGACGGAGGTCATCGACGAGCCCACCACGGCGTCACGACTAGAGGCTTTCGCAGGCGAAGACTACTTTTGTCAGGATAAGATGTACTAGTTGTCTCCCTTTGAATTTGGCCATTGTGGGATCCCTTCCCGCCTTCATTTGGGAAGAGGACCAGGGCCACTATAAATAGGGCCTAGCCACCACCATAGAGAAGTGAGGACGAGAGAAGGAGGGGAGACGAAGAGACGAGAAGGGGACGGATCATTCAGACCACCCTCACCCTCACCAGCTCAAGAACACACCTCCTGAGGTTGTTCTTCCACTGTACTAGTTCATCCTCAGCCCACCTCGAGGCCAATCCACCACAAAGCAAGAGTAGGGTTTTACACCGCAAGGTGGCCTGAACCTGGGTAAACTGTTGTGTCTTGTTTCCTTCCTGTTCATCGAGCTAGGCCGTGGGATCAACGGGTCGGCAGATTGGGGAGGTTGAGTTCTTCGCCCGCACCCCAGAGTTCGAACCAATCTTGGGTTTGCGGAGCCCGAAATCCGACAGACTCAAAGAAGAAGAAAAGAAACTATGAAAACAAAGTCTTCACATCAATTTCTTCAAAGGTCGTACCAATTTCATCACCAATTTCTTCACTTGAAGAAATATATTTTTAGGGGTCGTCTTCCATGTGTTAAACCAAATCTTTTGGGACTCTGTCTCCTATGTATACTCACAAACTCACTAGTTCCTCAACCTACTTGTCGTCAATACTCCAAAACAACTAAGGGGGCACTTGATGCACTTACAAAAATGTCGCACAAGAATTTTTTTATTACCTGTGTCGCTCTCCTTCCATTACGCGTTAAAAAACATCGCGCAGGAGGTAAGTTGCCCCAACTGTCAAGATATGGCGCGGCCCCACTAGTCAGGAGGTAACAGTCAAAGGCTTTGACTGGGCGACAGTGCTCCATTTGGCCTTTTGTGAGCAGGTGGTGGAGGGGTAGGGGAAAAGTGAGCAAAGTTAGTTGGCTTGGGAAAAACTGAGCACAACTAAGGAACCAGGGGCATGAAAATAGAAATCCCTAGGTTTCTAAGGGTTTAGGGTTTCTATTAGGGTTTTCATGTTTTAGTTTATTTAAGGTTTAGTGTTTTTACGATTTAAACTTGTCTACTGTTTGTACATCAGATTTATATTTTAAACGAGGTGAGATGTATATAGTAACATGAAAACATACATTTTAAATCAGTAAGCAAGACAAAGAATTGAAATATCGTTCTGCAACAACAATTTGAAAATAGTTAAGCACATGATTTCACGTTACAATTTATTTACGGTATGTTTATAATTAGCTACACTTGTACATCCAATATTAGAATATAGATAAACAACTTATCCTAGTCTTTGACGATATTCACTTCTATGAATGAACCGACAGAAATCAGAAATTCATGAAGAAATAGATCCCACCCATGTGTCAAACCAAGACAACCATCATGATGATCAACAGAATATTGACCTTCCATTTTAACATCACCTCTTCGATTGATAGGTGTCACGTCTCCTTCTTTTGGCACATACAATGCTTGAGTAATACTATCATTAAATGTCTACAAATAAACATATCGACATCATAGTTTTTCAAAGTATGACACAATACTATGAAAAATAGATGTACACTTGTCTTACTACATATTTTGGACTTAAAATAAATGGATGACTTACAAGCATCCCATCAATGTTAATATTGCTCATTTCCATTTTAAAAGAATGAACTAAACCTTTCATGTAACTGGGCTCAACTTGTTTTATCACTGTGACCTAGAAGATAATGATATTAAGAATTAGTCTTCATTGGTATTAAATTTTTATACAGTTATAAATCTTACCAATAAAGGTCTTGCCATACTTTGAATGAGTCTCATCTCTGTGAATGTGTGCAATCATACTGACTAACACATCCTTGAAGCAAAAAAGATACTCGATCGCCTTCTTGAATATCATGCCTACTGATAAGTCTCCAACGTATATACTTTTTTAAAACATGTTTGCTCTTGTTTTGGACTCTAATTTGCATGATTTGAATCAAACTAACCAGGGTTGACGCTGTTTTCAATTGAACTACCATGCTGTTATTTTTGTGCAGAAATAAAAGTTTTTGGATTGGGCTAAAAATTTACGGAGAATTTTGACGGGGAACGTTGCATGAAAATCAAAAAAATTCCTACGAATCACCTAGATCTAATCTAGGAGATGCATAGCAATGAGACGTGAGTATGTCTATGTACCCTTGTAGACCGAAAGCGTTAGCATCGTAATGCGAGTTGTTGTAGTCGTACTCGTCGTGCTCCAATCACGATCCAATCCAATCTAGTGCCGAACGGACGGCACCTCCAAGTTTAGAACACGTACGGCTCGGCGGTGTCCTCTCCTTCTTTATCCAGCAAGCGAGGGAGAGGAGGTAGATGAGAACTGAACCAACATGATGGCGTGGTGGCGGTAATGGCAGCGGAACACTGACAGGGCTTCGCCAAGCGCTGACGGATCGAGGTGGAGGCTTATCGGGAGAGAGAGGAGGCTTAGGTTTGCTGTGTCCAGCCCTTACGCCCCCTCCCCACTATATATAGGGGTGTGGGAGGGCTGAGTGTGCAGCCCTAGCCCCTCCTTCGAGGAGGGGAGGCGTCCAAGGGAGGAAACTTGCCTCCCAAGGCAAGTGGACTCCCTCCCACTTAGGGTTTCTCCTTCCCAGGAGCATGGGCCTTGTAGGGGCTGGTTCCCTTGGCTCATTAAGGCCAGTGTGCCCCCTATAGCCCATGTTACTATATGGGACATGGTGGAACCCTCCAAGGACTTCCGGACCCCTCTGGAACCTTCCGGTCACTTCCCAGTACAATAACGAAAAAACCGGACTTTTTCCCGGAACCCCGACAACAACTTTCCATATATAAATGTTTACCTCCAGACCATTTCGGAGCTCCTCGTGACGTCCCGGATCCCATCCGAGACTCCGAACAACCTTCAGATTTTCCACTATTAATATCTCAATACTACCCTAGCGCTACCGAACGTTAAGTGTGCGACCCTACGGGTTCGAGAATCATGTAGACATGACCGAGACTCCTCTCTAGTCAATAACCAATAGCAAGACCTGGGTGCCCATATTGGTTCCCACATATTCCATGAAGATCTTTATCGGTTGAACCACGATGTCAAGGATTCAGTTAATCCCGTCCCTTTGTTCAGCGATATGTTACTTGCCCGAGATTCGATCATCAATATCTCCATACCTAGTTCAATCTCGTTATCGACAAGTCTCTTTACTTGTTCCGTAATACAAGATCACAAGACTAAACTCATTATTCACATGCTTGCAAGCTTCTTGTGATGTTGTATTACCGAGAGGGCCCAGAGATATCTCTCCGTCACACGGAGCGACAAATCCGAGTCATGATCTGTGCCAACCCAACAAACACCTTCAGAGATACCTGTAGAGCACCTTTATGATCACCCAGTTACGAAGTGACATTTGGATACACACTAAGTATTCCTCCGGTGTCAGGCAGTTGCACGATCTCATGGTCTAAGGAACAGATACTTGACATGATGAAAGTTGTAGCAAATAACTAAACTATCTGATGCTAAGCTTATGGTTGGGTCTGTCCATCACATCATTCTCCTAATGATGTGATCCCATTATCAAATGGCAACTCATGTCTATGGTTAGGAAACCTTAACTATCTTTGATCTACGAGCTAGTCTAGCAGAGGCATACTAGGGACACTGTGTAGTTTATGTATTCACACATGTATTTAAGTTTCCGGTCAATACAATTCTAGCATGAATAATAAACATTTATCATGATTTGGGAACTATGATAATAACCAATTTATTATTGCCTCTAGGGCATATTTCCAAAAGTCTCCTACTTGCACTAGAGTTAATAATCTAGTTCATATCGCTATGTGATTAACACCCAATGAGTTCTGCGGATTGAGCATGTTTTGCTTGTGAGAGAGGTTTTAGTCAATGGGTCGGCAACATTCAGTTCCGTGTGTACTTTACAAATCTCTATGTCATACTGTAGATGCTGCTACTATGCTCCACTTGGAGTTTTTTCAAATGACTGCTCCACTATACGTATCCGGTTTGTGACTCAGAGTCATCATGATCGGTGTCAAAGCTTGCATCGACGTAACCCTTTACGACAAACTCTTTATCGCCTCCAAAACCGAGAAACATTTCCTTAGTCCTCTTTAGCTACCAAAGGATGATTTTGACTGCAGTCCAGTGATCCACTCCTAGATCACTCTTGTACCCCCTTGTAGACTTGTGGTAAGGCACACATCAGGTATGGTACACAGCATGGCATACATTATAGAGCTTATGGCAGAGGCATAGTGGACAACCTTCATCCTTTCTCTTTCTTCTACCGTGGTCGAGCTTTGAGTCTTACTCAACTTCACACCTTACAACCCAGGCAAGAACCCCTTCTTTGACTAATCCATTTTGAACTCCTTCAAAATCATGTCTAGGTATGCTCTATGTGAAAGTCTTAACAGGCATCTTGATCTATCTCTATAGATCTTGATGCCGAATATGTAAGCAGCTTTACCCAGGTCTTCCATTGAAAAACTCGTTTCAAACAACCGTTTATGCTTTCCAGAAATTCTACATCATTTCCAATCAACAATATGTTATCCACATATACTTATCAGAAATGCTATAGAGCTCCCACTCACTTTCTTGTAAATACAAGTTTCTTCATAAACTTCGCATAAACCCAAAAACTTTGATCACCTCATCAAAGCGTATATTCCAACTCCGAGACGCTTGCACCAGTCCATAGATGTGGATAGCTGGAGCTTGCATACCTTTTTAGCATCCTTAGGATCCACAAAACCTTTGGGCTGCATCATATACAACTCTTCCTTAAGGAAAGCGGTTTTCACATCCATCTGCGAGATTTCATTAATCAAAAGTGCAGCAATTGCTAACATAATTCTAACAGACTTAAGCATCGCTACGGGTGAGAAAGTCTTATCATAGTCAACTCCTTGAACTTGCCGAAAACCCTTTGCGGTGAGTCAAGCTTTATAGACAGTGACATTACCATGAGCATATGTCTTCTTCTTAAAGATCCAATTGTTCTCGATGGCCTGCCAGTCATCGGGTAAGTCTACCAAAGTCCACACTTTGTTCTCATACATGGATCCTATCTCGGATTTCATGACCTCTAGCCATTTGTCAGAATCCGGGCCCATCATCGCTTCCTCGTAGTTCGTAGGCTCATCGTTGTCTAACAACATGACTTCCATGACAGGATTACCGTACCACTCAGGGCAATTCGTGTCCTTGTCGACCTACGAGGTTTGGTAGTGACTTGATCCAAAGTTTCATGATCATCATCTTTAGCTTCCTCTTCAATTGGTGTACGCATCACAGGAACACCTTCCTGCGATGCGCTACTTTCCAATTCAAGTGAAGGTTCGATAACCTCATCAAGTTCTACCTTATTCTGTAAGTGCATCTACTGCCCCTTAGTGATTTTGGTGTATTGAAGACTTATAGGTTCAGGGACTAATGTGTTTTGAGTGTACACTGGTTCTATAAGTCTATGAGGAGTTTGATATTTACGATAAAAGTTGACCCCTAAAAATGAATGTCTTCAGTTGAAGACTTTGGTTTTCTTGAAGACTTTGAAAGTGAGGAAATTGGTGTGACCTTGAAGACTTCGATATTCATACGAGGATTATGAAGCGTGAAGACTTTTGTTTTCGTAGTTTCATTTTCTCTTTCTTGAGTCATAGGAAACACCGTACTGTTAAAGGGGGTCGAGGTAAAACTAAGGAAACACTTTCCAAGTGATGCTCATCTCAAAATCCTACACCTACCCAATCCTTTCGAGTGAAGCCATTGGAAATCTCATACAATTTAGTCAATTTGTTCAGTGACAGAGACGAAGATCTTCTGGTCTCTGAGGAATTTGTTCTGACCGAGGAGTTAGGAATTCGCCAGTGCGGATTGCCTACAAGTGAGGAACATGATAGCCCTGAGGAATTTGAGAGCTCAAACTTCCGACCGTTGCTGTGCTATGCGCCAACTGTCCAAAATATCCTACCCACCTAACGGTCATATCATTGAAGGGCATTTATGTCTTATCATGTCGGGCTGCTCCCTAGGCTATAAATAGCCGCCCCCTACAACCACTAGTGGGTTGGCTGCTCCGAGAGAAACTGACACTTGTCATTTAGAGCATCCCATCCTCTGAGGACTTTGAGCGAAAATCATCAGTGAGGAAAAACCCAAAACCAAACCCAAACTCCTACAAGCCAAAGTGATTGAGCATCACTGAAGAGATTGTTCCTGTGTGGAACCGACGCTTGTTACCTTTGAGGACTATGCATCCTCCAGACGGTTAGGCGTCATGGTCTAGAGCACGCAAGAGGAATTGTGGATCGCCGAGTGACCGAGTCTGTGAAGGTTTGGAAGTCACCTGAAGACTTACCACGAGTGATTGGGCGAGGTCTGTGTGACCTTAGCTCAAGGAGAATACGGTGAGGACTGCGTGTCTGGGACTGTGTGTCCTCAGGTTTAAATATCCAGCCGCTCCAACCAGACGTACAACTGTCACAGCAGTTGGAATTGGTCTACCAAATCATTGTCTTCACCGAGCTACTGGTTCTATTTCCTCAACCCTTTCATTTCCTCATTCATGTATTGATGGTTTTGATCGTTACTGTTTGAAGACTTTGACTGAAGACTTTCTCTATTTCCTCAATCCTATTTCTTCAGTCACTTTGTCTTCAGCCTGCTTATCCTGTTTTCACGCTACCTATGCTCTGTGCTTGTTTCATTTCATCATGATGATTATGCTTATGCCATGTTATGCTTGCATCTGAGTACTTATTCCGCTGCTAGTAGTTCGTTGCTTAGGAAATTCCTCACTTAGAATTTCCTCAGTGACGAATTTGTAAAAATCGCCTATTCACCCCCCCCCCTCTAGTCGATATAACGCACTTTCAATTGGTATCAGAGCAAGGTACTCCCTTGTTCTGTGTGATTTTGGTTTAACCACCTGGAGTTTTAGTTATGTCGACTGCAGGCATGATCAAGGTCTCGGCTGGGTGTCCTACCTTTGATGGGATGGACTGCCCCTACTGGAAGACTAAGATGTGCATGCATCTTGAGGCAATTGACAATGATCTCTGGTACGTTGTGGAAAATGGCACTCCCTCTGTCACTCCTTCCGTGAACTCTGCTGATGTGAAGAGATTCAAGCAACTCGACTCTCAAGCGAAGAATATCATATGTGGCCATCTGAGCAAAGGACAGTACGGCAGAGTGAGTGCTTTGGAGACTGCAAAACTTATCTGGGATAGGCTGTCCAAGGTCAACGAAGGAGTCTCAACTCAATGTGACTCTCGAGTTGATGTTCTTTGCAATCTCTTCAACCACTTCAAAAGACTCGACAATGAAAATATTCAGCAAACCTTTGATCGCCTCACTGACATTTCAAACGAGCTTCAAGCACTTGGTGCCACTGACATCACCGACCATGAGGTGGTGAACAAATTGCTGAGATCACTTGATTCCTCATTCGATACACTGGCACTGATGATTCAAGAATGTGGAGACTACAAGTCACTTGATCCTGCTGATATCCTTGAGAGACTGAACACTCATAAATTTCAACTAGCTGAGAAGAGAGACCTCTACGGGCCAAGCTATGGAAGATCACGCGCACTGAAGGCCAAGGCAGTTTCTGAATCTGAGGGTGAAGATTCGGATAGCAGCCTTGGTGATCCTGAAGAACTAAGCCAGGAGCTAGCAATGCTCATGAGGAAATTCCAGAAGTTCTCAAGGCATGGTCGCTTTGTAAAATCTTCAAGAGGTGATGACACGAAATCAGATTCCTCATCCCGTGATTGCAAGAAGAGGACTTGCCACAAATGCAAGAAACCTGGTCACTACATTACTGATTGTCCTCAGTGGGTAAACGAATCAAAGAAGAAGAAATACAAGGATGATAGTTCTGATGACTCGAAGAAGAAGAAGAAATCTTCAAAATCCTCATCGTCCAAATCTTCAAAGCCTTCATCTCAGAAGAAGAGCATTACCAAAAAGGCTCGGCCATTCATTGGCAAGGAAATAGACTCTGAAGCTGAATCTGAGGAAAATGAGGAAGAGGAGGCATCTGAGGAGTCAGACTCTGGTGTGGCGAGCCTAGCCCTCGCTACTACTTACATCAGCAAGTCCATCTTCAACACTGAGGAAAATGGTTTCCCCAACACTTCTGATAACGGCAATGATGACTATGCTCCCACCTATTGCTTCATGGCAAAAGGTGCCAAGGATGATCAACCCAAAGCCACTGAGTGGGTCCTCGACAGTGGATGTACAAATCACATGACCGGTGACAGGAACTTATTGATGGACACTGCTTTATCTCCATCACATCTGAAGCATATCACCTATGATGGCAAAGGCAAAAGCAAGGTATTGGGTCTAGGTAGGGTTACGATCTCAAAGGATCGACACATGGACAAAGTCATGCTTGTCGAGTCCTTAGGATTCAACCTCATGTCTGTCTCAATGCTTTGCGATCTTGATATGGTTGTTGTCTTTGGCAAATATCGCTGCATTGTGCTCATGGAATCTGACAATTCCAAAGTCTTCGAAGGCTTTAGGAGAGGAGACTTGTATATTGTTGATTTCTCTGCAGGACAACAGCCTGCCACATGTCTACTGGCAAAAGCTTCAGAAGGCTGGCTATGGCCTCGACGTCTGGGTCATGCTAGCATGAAGAACTTACACATGCTCGTGAAGAAAAAGCACGTCATTGGCATTGAGGGTGTCAAATTCCTCAGAGATCATCTGTGTGGGGCTTGTGAGGCTGGAAAGATGACCAGATCCAAGCACCCCTCGAAGACTATCATGACCACCTCTCGTCCTTTTGAATTGCTTCATATGAACCTCTCTGGCCCTACTCATTATGCCACACTAACAAATGCAGCATCTCAATATGGCTTTGTTATTGTTGATGATTATTCTCATTACACATGGGTGCATGTCATTACTTACAAAACTGAAGTGCAGGAAGTCTTCAGATGATTTTCCTCAAGGGCTTCGACGAATTTCGGTGTGAAGATCAAGCATACACGTAGTGACAATGGGATCGAGTTCAAGAATACTGGTCTTGATGACTATCTTGATGAACTTGGTATTACTCATGAGTTATCTGCCCCATACACTCCTCAGCAAAATGGCGTTGTGGAGCGCAAGAACAGGACTCTTGTTGAGATGGCTCGCACCATGCTTGATGAATACAAGACACCTCGTCGCTTCTGGCCTGAGGCAATTGATACTGCATGCCACATCATCAACAGGGTATATCTTCACGAATTCTTCAAAAAGACCTCATATGAACTCCTCACTGACAAGAAACCCAATGTGAGTTATTTCAAAGTCTTTGGTGCTAAATGCTGGATTAGAGATCCTCATCACAATTCTAAATTTGCACCAAAAGCACATGAAGGTTTTATGCTTGGTTACGGAAAGGACTCGCACACCTACAGAGTCTTCAACACCTATCACAACAAGGTTGTTGAAACTGTAGATGTGCGATTCGATGAAACTAATGGCTCGCAAAGAGAGCACCTACCTCCTGTGCTAGATGAAATGACTCCTGAGGAATCCATCAAGCTAAAGGCTACTGAGGATGTCATACCTACTGAAGAATCTGCTGAAGAAGTCATTCCAGATCATGAAGAAAATCATGCTGGTGCATCTGAAGAAAATGGCTCTGAAGAAAATGCTGAGCCAAATCAAACTCGTCAACCTGCTCATCCTCGTGTTGCAAATGAAGTGCAGATTGAGAGAATCATCAACGACATCAATGCACCAGGTCCTCTCACACGCTCAAAAGCTTCACATTTGTCTAACTTTTGTGGGCATTTTGCTTTCGTCTCTATCACAGAGCCCACCAAAGTTGATGAGGCATTTCTGGAGCCTAAGTGGATTCAAGCGATGTAAGAGGAATTACATCAATTCGAGCTGAACAATGTCTGGGAGCTTGTCAAGCGACCAGACCCATGCAAGCACAATATCATCAGTACCAAATGGATCTACCGCAACAAGCAAGATGAAAATGGCCTAGTGGTGAGGAACAAGGCTCGTCTTGTAGCTCAAGGCTACACACAGGTTGAAGGAATTGATTTCGATGAAACTTTTGCACCTATTGCTAGACTTGAGGCTATTCGCATATTGCTTGCTTATGCTAACCATCATAATATCATCTTATATCAAATGGATGTGAAAAGTGCATTCCTCAATGGTAAGCTTGAGGAAGAAGTATATGTTGCTCAACCACCAAGTTTTGAAGATCCTAAGCATCCTAACAAAGTCTTCAGACTCAATAAGGCCCTCTATGGCCTCAAGTAGGCCCCTCGGGCGTGGTATGAGACACTGAAGGAATTTCTCATGAAGAAAGGCTTCAAACCCGGTTCACTCGACCCAACTCTTTTCACCAAAACCTATGATGATGAATTATTCGTGTGCCAAATATATGTTGATGATATTATCTTTGGATGTACTAACCAACATTACAGTGACGAATTTGCCTATATGATGAGTGAGGAATATCAAATGTCTATGATGGGAGAATTGAAATTCTTCTTAGGTCTTCAAATTCGTCAACAACGCAATGGCATCTTCATATCTCAAGAGAAATACCTCAAGGATGTGTTGAGGAAATTCAGCATGCAAGATTGCAAAGGCTTCAAAATCCCTATGCCCACTAATGGCCATCTATGCACTGATGAAAATGGTATAGACTTCGATCAAAAGGTATACCGCTCCATGATTGGCTCTTTATTGTATCTATGTGCATCTAGGCCAGATATTATGCTTAGTGTTTGCATCTGTGCCCGATTTCAAGCTACACCAAAGGAATCACACCATAAGGCTGTGAAGCATATTCTTCGATATCTAGCTCACACTCCAACACTTGGATTATGGTATCCCAAGGGCTCGGCTTTTGATCTCACTGGATATTCTGACTCTGACTATGCTGGTGATCGTGTGGATTGCAATTCAACATCAGGCACATGCCATTTCCTCGGACAATCCTTAGTATGTTGGTCCTCGAAGAAGCAGAACTGCGTATCACTCTCTACTACTGAAGCTGAGTACATTGCTGCTGGTTCTTGCTGTGCTCAATTGCTATGGATGAAACAAACCCTTAAGGACTATGGCATCAATGTGAAGAATGTGCCACTATTCTGTGACAATGAGAGTGCCATCAAGATTGCTCATAAACCAGTTCAGCACTCGAAGACAAAGCACATCCAGATTCATCATCATTTTCTTCGAGATCATGTGTTGAAGGGCGACATCTCTATCGAGCACGTGAAGAATGAAGAACAGCTAGCGGATATCTTCACCAAGCACTTGGATGAGAAGAGATTTAGCAAGTTGCGGTGTGAGCTAAATATCTTAGAATCTTCAAATGTTCTTTGAAAAGAACACACATCCTAACACTTATGCAAAATTGATCACTTAGATGTGCAACACACGAAGTAATGTTTTTCTTCAATCAATGAAGACTAACCCTCTAAGTGTGAAGAAATTAACGAAGAATTTGATTCTCTGAGCCCTACGACAAGTGTACGCGGCGTCTGAAATCATTATTCTTACACGGTGGGTCACGCCACCAACAAAAGTTGAAAATCTTCAAATTTGAGTTATTCTTCAACTTGCTAGTTCTTCAAATTTTCAAATTCCTCATTTTGTCAAAGTCTTCACCTTTTCGACTGATGTTCTTCATTGACTATATATATATATAGTTTTCATGTCCTCAACAGCATTCACTTATTGCTAATTCTTCAAGTTGATTTTTCTGCTAAGTGAATGTGATCGGACCCGTTCCCCCTCTATGCTATACTCAACCCAGTCTGTTCACAAATTCTTCATGTGCGTTTTATTTGAAACCTGTTCAAAATCTTCACTGTGTCCTTGTCAACTGAAGAATTTGCGAACAAAACGTTAAAATTTTCATATCTGAATTTTCGGCTTTTGCCGCTCAAACCGTTTCGCATCCCGCGATAGGATTAAACTACTCACCCATGATCTACCATGATCTCCACCTCTCAGTACGTGGGTGACACATGTCGTTAGAAGAGTAAGGATCAGGGGCATGTTCATCCAAAAATTTCGGACGGGCAGTTTTTCACCGTGGTTATAAATACCCCCCTCCCTTCCTCTGTCTTCATTTACTCCGCTCGACCACCATCTCGCTCGAGCTCTCAGACCTAGCGCCGCCGCTACTCTCCATCGTCGCCGGTGAGGAAGAGCTTCACTGCCTCGACCTCATCACCGTCGTACTCGCGCCGGCCTCGGAAACCTTCAACTCCGCCGCCGCCGTAGCTGTCTCTCACCGCCATGTTAGGGCGTGGGAGATCTGAATGGACGAACTTCTCCACTTCTACATCCAGTTCGTCGTGTTCTTCGTCCAAGGTAAATAAAATCTGATTTTACTGCCCTACTTTGATTCTGATGATTTTCAAAAGGTGTTTATTCTTTAACTTCCGCATCCTTAAACACCTAGTTGTATCTGTTCTTGAATTGTTTCTCTAAGCTATGTTTTACTTCAAGATTCCTCAATTGTGTGGATTTTCTAATCTGTACAACTCTGGAACCTAAGTCAAGAATGCTTAGTGAAATTCCTCAAGACACCCCTGGTCAAATTCCTCAAACTTGTTTCTTTTGAAAAAAAATTGAGAACACATATGACCTCTCCAAATTCTTCGCACCTATACTCTGTTCACAGGTACAAAATGTCTGCTGCTGAATCACTTGGTTCTCATCAACTTAACTCATTTGCAGCGTTCCTCGAAGAAAAATTGCATACCTCCTCAGAAACTTCAATTGTTCAAAATCCTCAAGTGAAGAAAATGGCTGATGGTAAAAGACCTCAGAAGGGAGGAAAGAGGCCAGAAACAAATACAGCTTTTGAAATCCTTGAAGACATCTATGATGAATATTGTACTCCTGATGAAGCAACTCATGGCAAGAAGAACAAAAATCAGCGCAAAGTGCGCATACAGAGAATTGAGAGAAGATGGGCTAAGGAATGGAGGGAATATCATTATATTACTCCAAAGTACATGAAGAAATTCGCTGTTAACCCTCCATGTCCAAGACCTCCATTGGCTCCAGGCCAAGTTGCTGATCCCTCAAGCATCAGAAGAGGTGAGGAATTTTCCAAGGAATTGGCTAAGCGCCAAGCCAAGTTGGCTAAAGTAGCAAAGGAAGCAGTGAAGAAATTCAATGAAGACTCTGCTGCTGCTGCTGCTGAGGCCTCTGCTAGCAAGCCCAAGAAGGCCATGCCGAAGAAATCAGCTGTAAAGCCGAGTTCCTCAACTGCTAAGCCCTCACGGCCAATTCCTCAGGCAAACACATCAAGGGCAGCTCCAATTCCCTCAGCTGCCACAAAGTCTTCAACTTCAGCTGCAAAGTCCTCAGCACCTGTGCATC
The DNA here is from genome assembly GCA_011799875.1 of Thinopyrum elongatum. Classification (NCBI taxonomy): domain Eukaryota; kingdom Viridiplantae; phylum Streptophyta; class Magnoliopsida; order Poales; family Poaceae; genus Thinopyrum; species Thinopyrum elongatum. The sequence continues at coordinate 200,412,761 of CM022298.1, forward strand.
TTGCCACATGCCAATGGACTACAGGAATCTCTATTGCCTCAGGAGCATCTACAAGTTCCTCAGCTCCGCCATAATCTTCAACTGGTCCAACCTTGCTGAAGAAGAAAACCACTGCTGGACGAGGCCCAAGGCCAAGTCCTCACAAGAAGCAAGTTGCCTTCCAAGTTCCGTTTGATGACGATGAAGCTGATGATGAAGAACTTGCTGAGATCATCCAAGACAGGCAAGAAAAGGCCGCTAGAGCCAAAGGCAGTGCTGTGCCCCTCATGCTAGATCCGAGGAAGATCCTTGATTTCATCGACCTATGGCACAAGGATCCAAATACTCCTTTGCCTGAATTGAACCTTACTCCTGGCCAGAGCCACACGTTGACGGCCTTCATAGCCAAAGAAAAATGGAAATTTGAGAAGGCCGGGCAAGTCAAGAAAGCTCAATACAAGAAGGAGCACTTTCTGAAGAAACATGTTGTGAATATGACTCCTAAAGAACTGGTGAATCTGCAAAAGGAGATCAAGGCTCTCAGCGATAAATTTGACGCATATCGTGCAGAATGGCTAGGTGCCAAAGTCAGATTTGTCAGAATGGCCAAGGGGTTCAACCCAAATGTTGCAGCTCCATCGCAACAAGAAATTCCTCAGGCTGAAGCATCTGCTCAGCCTACTGAAGAGAATGCCAGCACAGCTGATGAAATTCAGACTGTTAAAGAAACTGAAAGTACCAGGGCTACTGAAGAAATTCCAGCTCCTGAAGAAAATGCCAGGGCAACCTCCAATGTTGCTCCTGAAGAACAACTCGGGCCAGCTGAAGCATCTGAAGCTGCGCCTAAAGAATCTGAACAAGCCAGGGCAACTGCATCAGTTATGCCTGAAGAAACAGCACCACTTTCATCTGCTCCTCCTGCAAAGTCATCACAGATGAAAGATATCCACCTTCCTTCTGCATCAGAAGCGAAGAAGACCAAAGCTGCAGAAAAGGCAGCTGTGAAGAAAAGGAAAGCATCAGAAACTGCAGAGGCTTCAGCTCCCGAGAAAGTGAAGACTTTGACAAGCTCATACACCAACCCCATTGATGTTGTTCCTATCTCAAGCATGCCATCAAAGGAGATTGTTCCCTTTGATGAGGAATATGTCATTCCAGATGACAGTGATGAAGAGAATCCTTCTGCTGCTTCTTCAGAGCAGTTGGATGAACATATTGAAGTGGATGATATCCCTTCAACTCCGCTGGTATCATCGCCCATGCCTCAGTTCACAGCTGAAGAGGCAGGCGTTGAAGAAATTGATGAAGAAGATGAGGATGTGGACATTGGGTCTACTACACCAGTTCTCAATGATGATTATTGGGAAAGACATCATCCAAATTCACCATTGACCACTCATCTGCATCAAATTCCTCAGTCCCTTGTGCAGACTGGAGAAATTCATACGGGCTCTGAAGGACATCAATCTTCCCTTCATTCTATTTCAGAAGAAGTTCCAGCTACTAATGCTGAAGAAATGGAGGCCAAGACTGCTGTTGATGAAATTGCTACTGAAATTCCTCAGTTTGTGGCTCCAGAGGTTGTGCGCCAAAAGGCTGTGAAGACTTCAACTGCTAATCTTCAGCCCAAGCCACAAAATCCTCATACCAAGAAGCAGAAATTCAACGCTGATGATTTCTTTGTTGAGCATCATTTCTTCACGGATTACAACCCCTATGACTCTGCTCGACTTCACCGCAAGCGCTTCTGGACAACAAGTCAAATGAACTTTTACTCTTCCCTCCTGTTTGGTAAGGACAAGATATTTGACCACGAGCAAATTCCTCATGTGGATAAGGAGTCGCTTCCTTGCTTCCAACCAGTCCTCAGTGTTCTTCATGATGTTGGGCTGCTTAACTTCTGCACTGACATCTGCGACTGGAACAAAGAACTCATTCTTCAATTCTACGCCACTCTTCACATCACTGGAAATGTTGAAAATGTGAATTCATGGGTGCTTGACTGGATGTCTGAAAATACTCAATACAAATCACTGGCCTCTGAATTGCTTCACGCTGTCCCAGTCAGTCCTCCCACAGAAGGTGCTAGGCTCATCTATGAGGAACCTGAACTCTCAAATCATTTGATGCAAGTGCTGATGAAGCCTTTGAAGGCTGGCCAAGCTCCAAGGACCACATTCCTCATGAAGGAATTGCTCTATGTGCCAACGACGATTTATCGCATCTTGACCAAGACCCTCAGTCCAATCAAGGGCCACAACTCTGATGAAGAAGAAGTTGTTGGCATCATGAAGAATCTGCTATTCAACATCATACATGGGATTCCCATAAACTACCACGATTTCTTCATGAGGACTTTGGCTAATGCTGCTCTGTCACCTTTTGAGTTGAAGCCTTATGCTCCCTGGATCATGAAATTCATTAGATCAAGGTCTTCAATTCATTATATGGTAGATTGTCAAAATCACCTCAGCTATTTGCCTCCAATTGAAGTCCTCAAAAGGACCATTTCCTCAGCTGATGAAAAAGGCAAGGCTGCTGTCATAGATGAAGGCACTCGTCCATTGGATGGACAGTTTCGCAAAGCTGCAACCTATTCCACCAATGATGACTCTGCAACACAAGATTCTGCCGCCAAAGCTTCAAAGCAAAATCCTCAAGCAACAGCTCCGCGTGTGATGACTGATCGTGAAATTCTCCTCAGTCTTCATCATAAAGTTGATCGAAATCACAAGTGGGTCAAGCGTCAGTTTGGTGCAATTCTTCAGAACATGACAGTCACTCAAAATACTGTGAAGAAGAATCACTATACTTGCATGAAGTCTTTGATCGCACTTGAGCTATTCTGTCGAATCTTTATAGTGCTGAAGATCTCAAGGAGATGGGCTTCCAACAGGACTTTGACTGGTCTCAGCCACCTTTGAAGAAATTCAAGAAGGTCAAAGTTCCTCAGCTCGTCGAAGGTTCATATTCTTCATCACGCGAGACGGATGAAGCTGAAGACTTGAACGACACTGCGGCAGGCCCTACACCAATGGACGACCCCAGCAACACTGGCGCTCCTCCATCAACATCATGATGATATTCTTCAGGGGCGTTAGTTCTCATTTTTTGTCCCTTTTGGTCATTCGATGACAAAGGGGGAGAAATTTGAGTTAGTCTTCAAGCGGGTCTCTTATATATGGGCATTTTTTCATTAAGTTACAACTCTTGCTCTTCTGAAGTGTTTGCTCTGATGAGTTGTAAACTTAAGTCCTATGGTGGTCTGACTCTCTTGAACTGCTTTTCTGCATGCTTATTCCTCAAAGTACCTTAATGCATGCATGCTGATTTCGTCAGACACCATATTTCATCATGCATTTAAAATTCTTCATATCATATGTCAAATGCGTGTATGAATTACAAGATATAGGGGGAGATCTCCATGATATTACTCTACAATGTGCATTTGCAATCCAAAGCAAATTCCTCAAATATGCACATCTTCAGGGGGAGTTCTTCTATATCTTACAATCAAATTCCTCAATATTAGTATTTACACTTCATATGTTTATCCCCGTTGAAAACTTAACCTATTTGTCATCAATCACCAAAAAGGGGAGATTGTAAGTGCATCTAGTGCCCCTTAGTGATTTTGGTGTATTGAAGACTTATGGGTTAAGGGACTAATGTGTTTGTGAGTGTACACAGGTTCTATAATTCTATGAGGAGTTTGATATTTACGATAAAAGTCGACCCCTAAAAATGAATGTCTTCAGTTGAAGACTTTGGTTTTCTTGAAGACTTTGAAAGTGAGGAAATTGGTGTGACCTTGAAGACTTCGATATTCATACGAGGATTATGAAGCGTGAAGACTTTTGTTTTCGTAGTTTCATTTTCTCTTTCTTGAGTCATAGGAAACACCGTACTGTTAAAGGGGGTCGAGGTAAAACTAAGAAAACACTTTCCAAGTGATGCTCATCTCAAAATCCTACACCTACCCAATCCTTTCGAGTCAAGCCATTGGAAATCTCATACAGTTCAGTCAATTTCTTCAGTGACAGAGACGAAGATCTTCTGGTCTGTGAGGAATTTGTTCTGACTGAGGAGTTAGGAATTCGCCAGTGCGGATTGCCTACAAGTGAGGAACATGATAGCCCTGAGGAATTTGAGAGCTCAAACTTTTGACCGTTGCTTTGCTATGCGCCAGCTGTCCAAAATATCCTACCCACCTAACGGTCATATCATTGAAGGGCATTTATGTCTTATCATGTTGGGCTGCTCCCTAGGCTATAAATAGCCGCCCCTACAACCACTAGTTGGTTGGCTGCTCCGAGAGAAACTGACACTTGTCATTTAGAGCATCCCATCCTCCGAGGACTTTAAGCGAAAATCATCAGTGAGGAAAAACCCAAAACCAAACCCAAAGTGATTGAGCATCACTGAAGAGATTGTTCCTGTGTGGAACCGACGCTTGTTACCTTTAAGGACTGTGCATCCTCCAGACGGTTAGGCGTCATGGTATAGAGCATCCAAGAGGAATTGTGGATCACCGAGCGACCGAGTCTGTGAAGGTTTGGAAGTCACCTGAAGACTTACCATGAGTGATTGGGCGAGGTCTGTGTGACCTTAGCTCAAGGAGAATACGGTGAGGACTGTGTGTCCGGGACTGTGTGTCCTCAGGTTTAAATACCCAGCCGCTCCAACCAGACGTACAACTGTCACAGTAGTTGGAACTGGTCTACCAAATCATTGTCTTCACCGAGCTACTGGTTCTATTTCCTCAACCCTTTCATTTCCTCATTCATGTATTGATGGTCTTGATCGTTACTGTTTGAAGACTTTGACTGAAGACTTTCTCTATTTCCTCAATCCTATTTCTTCAGTCACTTTGTCTTTAGCCTACTTATCCTGTTTTCACGCTACCTGTGCTCTGTGCTTGTTTCATTTCATCATGATGACTGTGCTTATTACGCTGCTAGTAGTTTGTTACTTAGGAAATTCCTCACTTAGAATTTCCTCAGTGATGAATTTGTAAAAATCGCCTATTCACCCCCCCCCCCTCTAGTCGACATAATGCACTTTCATTCTCCCACTCACTTATTTCGAGAGAAAAATCCTTCTCTGGAAAGGATCCATTCTCAACAAGAAAGACTTGCCTTTGGATCTGTGATAGAAGGTATTCTATCAAGGTGCACTTCTCCTCTTTGGGTTCAAGCTTATCAGGCATAAGTGTCCCATCCCAAACTTTAAGAAACGACAACATAGGTTTCTTGCCAAACCCTAGTTCATACGGCGTCGTCTCAATGGATTTAGATGGTGCCCTATTTAAAGTGAATGTAATTGTCTCTAATGCATAACCCCAAAACTATAGTGGTAAATTGATAAGAGACATCATAGAACGCACCATACCCAATAGAGTACGGCTACGATGCTCGGACACACCATTACACTGCGTTGTTCCAGGTGGCGTGAGTTGTGAAACAATTTTCACATTGTCTTAAATACATACCAAACTTGTAACTCAGATATTCACCTCTACAATCATATCGTAGACTTTTTATCTTCTTGTCACGATGATCTTCAACTTCACTCTGAAATTGCTTGAACTTTTTGTAGGATCGAAAGTAGGTCTAGAGGGGGGGTGATTAGACTACTTGACCAAATAAAAATCTAACCTTTTCCCAATTTTAGTTTAGGGCAGATTTTAGCAATTAGCACAAGTCAAGCAATCAACCTACACATGCAATTCTAAGAGTGTAGCAGCGGAAATTAAAACATTGCATATGAAGGTAAAGGGAAGGGTTTGGAGAGTGCAAACGCAATGAAGACACGGAGATTTTTGGTGTGGTTCCGATAGGTGGTGCTATCGTACATCCACGTTGATGGAGACTTCAACCCACGAAGGGTAACGGCTGCGTGAGTCCATGGAGGGCTCCACCCACGAAGGGTCCACGAAGCAACCTTGTCTATCCCACCATTGCCATCGCCCACGAAGGACTTGCCTCACTCGGGTAGATCTTCATGAAGTAGGCGATCTCCTTACCCTTACAAACTTCTTGGTACAACTCCACAACTTGACGGAGGCTCCCAAGCGACACCTAACCAATCTAGGAGACAACACTCTCCAAAAGGTAATAGATGGTGTGTTGATGATGAACTCCTTGCTCTTGTGCTTCAAATGATAGTCTCCCCAACACTCAACTCTCTCTCTCAGATTTGGATATAGTGGAAAGATGATTTAAGTGGAAAGCAACTTGGGGAAGGCTAGAAATCAAGATTCTTGTGGTAGGATTGGAATATTTTGATCTCAACACATGAGTAGGTGGTTCTCTCTCAGAAAATGTATGGTGGAAGTGTAGGCATGTTCTGATGGCTCTCTCACATATGGAGAAGGGGGTGGAGGGGTATATATAGCGTCCACACAAAATCCAATGGTTACACATATTTGACCCAACTCGGCGAGACCGAATAGATGAACTCGGTGAGACCAATTAGTTCAAAATGTGAATGTTAGGAATCTCGGTGGGACCGACTGGAACAACTCGGTGGGACCGATGTGCTAGGGCTTAGGGCAAACCTCATCTCGGTGACGCCGATTGCATCAACTCAGTGAGACCAAAGTGAAGCAATAAGGCAACAGAGAATTGGTCAAGCCATCTCGGTGAGACCGATTGCAATTTCGGTGAGACCGAAATAATTGCAACTGATAACAGTGAGTTGGCAAGGCCATCTCAGTGAGACCGAACTGTTAGGGTTTCTGGCAGTGGCTATGTCATATGAACTCGGTGGCGCCGGATAGATAGAATCGGTGGGGCCGAGTTGGAGTTTAGGGTTTTGACATATTTGGATGGAGAAAGTGGTTGAGTGTTTTGGAGCAATATCACTAAGCATTTGAGCAAGCAAGCCATTAAACAACACCTCATCCCCTTTTAATAGTATTGGCTTTCCTATGGAATTAATGTGATCTTTGATCACTTAAAATAAAATGAAGAGTCTTGAGCTTTTGCCAATATGTGTCCTTAGCATTTTGAGGGGTCCACATTTCTAGTCCATACCATGCCATTCATTGAACTTCCTGAAATATTCATCTTGAGAGGATATTAGTTCAATGAGCTATATGTTGTTATGAATACCAAAACCACCCGGGGATTAGTTGCACTTTCAATGTCCCCCTTTTTGGTGATTGATGACAACATATAGATCAAAGCTTTGACAAATGATAAAATGAATGAAATACATCGTTGCTTTGAGAAGTATGTGATGTGCAAGAGCTCCCCCTAAATTTGTGCATTATTTAAAATTTGCATTTGAATGGAAATGCACAATCGATTAGGATCATGGGTCACTCTTCCATGTCACATACATCTTGGTGGAGCGCACAAAATGATAAGAGTAGAATAACATGCACTCATCACCAAGGATACAAGTGATTGATCATACACAAATAATCACAGAGATAGACATGCAAGCACACATTAAGCATAGTATGATCAAACACATGATCACACAAGGTATCTCACAAACATAACACAAATGTAGCATCGAGTAGAAACAACCAACCAAAGTAGCAAGGCAAATAAGAACCAACAAAGAAGCAAAAGACTCTCTCTCTCTCTCTCTCAAAGCCTATGATCTGTACACTTTCTCCCCCTTTGGCAACAAGTTACCAAAAAGTTTGAAAATGTATAGTGGTATACGGCACTCTAGGCACGATCTCCAGGAGCTCTTGAAGGGGTCTTCTAGCTTGTTGCTCTGGTGTGCATAGACGGCATTGACAGGAGTGCATTTGCAAATGCTTTAGCTGAAGTCTGTTGAGTAGGAGGGGTTGACACTGGTGGTGGCACTGTGGCAGTGGCGGCAGGAGCAGAGTGAGTAGGCCTAGTGTCTGCAACTAGCTTTGTAGCATACCTCTCTGCCCTTGGCACTATCTGAAATCTGTCTGTGGTAGGTCTGTCATCTCTGTCCTCAGCATCATCTCTCAGCTTCTCAACAATGGTCTGAATCTCAATGACCTTGACATCAAGGTTGTACATATTGTCTTCAACAATCCGCTCTAGGCTCTCCTGATTCTTAGTCAAGTTGGCCAGACTCTTCTCAATCCTCAGAGTAGCTTCTAGCAGATATGTGAGCTGATCTTGCTTGGTCTTGAGATTCACAATTGATGCATCTGGAGCACTTGCTGCTTTTGCTGCTTTGGCAGCTTTTGCCTTCTCAGCTTTCTCCTGGGCCTCAACAGATGTTGGATGCGAAGCATCCATCACAACTTGATTGTCCTCAAATTCTGGCCTAAGAGGTGAATGCTCTCTATCAAGTTTATATGTGCCAGTTCCAACCTTGGAATTGATCAACATCTGAATGTGTGGTGCATATCCACATGACCTCTTTTGGTCAGCAGCTGTCCTCTTGACTGTCTCAACTATCAGACTCATAACCTTGAACTTCTGTGGGATGTCAAATAGATGCAGCAAGTTGATTGAATGTCCATGGATCATTCTCTCATCTCTAGACTTGGGCAACAATGTATGCCTCAAGATGTAGTTGGTAGTGCCCAAACCAGCAAGCAGATAGTAAATGGAACCAAACTTGTGAGTCTCAAGTGCCTTGTTTGGGATAGGCTTGTACATGTTAGCCATAGTGTTGTGGTCCATCCTTGGTTTGCCAAGCAAAATAGTCTCATAGAAGTCCTGCTATTCTCTGGTGTGGAAACGATAATCAACAGTAGTCCTCCTCGCCGGCTTCAACTTCTACAATCGGTACTCAGATCCATGCCCATCTACTTCTTGTGCTCGCTCTCTCTTCCTCAAGGCATACTTAAGCAGATTGAAAGGATTATGCGCCAATGCCTTTGGAGGGGCAATTCAGCCACTCCACCCCAATCATTGGCTGCTTGGGATTTGGTCTGCAGGCCAAAGAAATTTGGAGGACTCGGAGTTATTAATATGGGAATTCAAAATGAGGCCTTGCTGCTTAAGCACCTTTTCAAATTCTTCAACAAATTGGATGTGCCTTGGGTTACCCTAATTTGGGATTCATACTATGGAGCCTCGGCCCCACAAGTTACTCAGAGCTGTGGATCCTTTTGGTGGCGGGATGTGCTGAGCTTATATGATAAATTTTGTCAGTTGGCTGTCCCGCAGGTGCATGCGGGTGACACTGTGGTCTTTTGGTTGGACCAATGGAAGTTGGATGACAGAGCCATCTCTATGCAATAACGATTCCCACGGCTACATTCCTTTGTCATTGATGACATGATCACGGTTAAGGATTTTTTTGCACTGCCTGCACTGACTGATAATCTCCATCTACCTCTGTCATTGGAAGCTTATCAGGAGCTCAACCAGCTTCAATCCTTACTGACTCTAGTCAATCTTGACCTAGAGGGCAAGGACATTTGGAGATGGCCATCTAAATCTGAAGAGTTTCAGTCAAAGATCTACTATGAGTTTAAATACTCACACCTGGTGGTTGATCCTATATTTAAGTGGATGTGGAAATGCTCATGCACTCTAAAGATTAAGGTGTTTGGATGGCTTCTATTGATGGACCGTTTGAATACCAGGGATATGATGCAACACCGACACTGGAACATTCAAGATGACACCTGTGTAATGTGCCATATTTCCAGTCATGAGGATCGTGTCCATCTCTTCTTTGCTTGCAACTTCAGCCAATGTGTTTGGAACTACCTTGGGATTTCTTGGATCACCCAACCAAACCAGTCAACTTATATGATGGCCTCAGCTGCCAGGAGGGATTTTGGCTTCCCTTTCTTCTCTGAAGTGGTTTTCACTGCCACATGGAATATTTGGACTCAAAGGAATGCAAAGATCTTCAGAAATGAGACACCTAGTTTTAGATCTTGGAGGAGGAACTTTGTACATGATATTTCTCTTTTAGCTCATAGGATTAAATGTAAATATAGAGATAGCCTTCTCTCTTGGATAGCTTCCCTCTCATAGGTTCTCTGTAAGTATTTCCTTCTCTCTCTATGTACTTGTAACCTTTGTTGCTTTAAGTTTTAATAAAGAACTGTGAGGCTGTTGCCTTGCAGTACATAGACAAAAAAAACAGCAGTCCTCCTCCTTGTGGCATATGGATCTGTCTTCCTCCATAATCTCAGTCCATTGTCCTTCCTCAACTTCATGTTCTCAGCCACTGGATGATCATCATTGTGGTCTGGAATCTTGGGCTTCAATTTTCTGAGCACTTGGGGCTCATCATCTTCTTGAACTTCTGGCACTAGGGCCTTGTTCTTCTCTGCAGCAAGAATGTTTCTAGTGGATCTCTTTGGAGCTGTAGTCTTGGGTGCAGCAGGTGGAGCTTTTGACTTGGGCTTGGAGGGTGCATTAGTCTTAATGGCATCAACCATTAATTTCTAAGTTTTGGCTGGTGGTGCAACAGGTTTCTCCTCCTCCTCATCCTCATCATTATCCATCATCATGGATGGTCTACCAATCACTCTAGCAGTAGTTTTCTTGACTCTCTCCTTTCTCTTCTTCTTCTTCCCATCAGCAGCTTCACCTTCCTCTCTTGACTCAAGAGTGAACTCCGTACTCTCTTGTGTAGCAGTAGACTTTCTGGCCTTAGACATGGGACCTCTCTTGGCAGGAGGTTTCTTTTGAAGACCTGGTTTGGTGGCAGCAGCTGTAGCATATTCCTTCTTGAGCACTTTCTTCTTTGAGGTCACTTCTTCCTCAACAACAAAATCTTCATCCTCACTATCAGAGTTCCTCTTCTTTCTCTGTATGGTAGCAGCTTTAGGCAGGTTGCTAGGAGTGCTTCTACTGCCATCATCATAGCTACTACTTGGGCTTGTGCCCTCACTGAGGTTGACCTGCTCCTCTGATCCGTTCTGACTGTCACTTGCTTCTGACATCTCTGCAAACTGACCCTGTGAATTGACGGATATGGGTAGAGTGGATGAGCATCACAAAAAGCAGCTTGTTTTTGCAAAAAAAATTGAGTGAAAATCTTAGTTTTAGTTTTCTGTAGAAAGCATTTCGGAGCTACCGATATGAAATCTGAGTGACACAGAAGCGCTAACAGAGTCTAAACATGCAGTATCGGTCAGACCGAGTTGCAGTTCGGTGACTCTGAGGTGCTAGGGTTTCACAGAGAAATTGCTTTCGGTCTCACTGATCAGTACGCTTCGGTCAGACCGAGTTGTACTTAGTGCAATGGCTAGGGCCAATCGGTGGGACCGAAAACTCCATTTTGGTCGGTCCGAGATGAGCTCGGTGGAAACCTAACCCTAAGATTTTTCATCAAATCTAGTCTAGGAATTTCTGAGTGGATAGAAGGCTTTCAATCGTGGCAAGAGTCCAGTCATTGACTTTGTGCATAAAATCGAAAGGAGGAAATAGCACAAAGGGTTCAAACCATACCCTAACTTGGTGACGGTTCGCTACGGCGGCAACGGCGGAGAGGAATTCCGTTGACTGCGGCAGAGACCTGCGACGACGGCGCACAGGTGGAGACGGCAATGATCCGGAGACCAGGGGGCAGCAGTGCTGGGGCGCAGACTCGTGTGGTTTGAACAATTGTTCAACCGTACGGGTACGCAATGTATATATACCCAGACGCTATCGGTGGCACCGAATGGAATGTCTTGGTGGCACCGAGATGCAAAACTACTTGCAGTTACTGCAACTCGGTGAGACCGAGTCATTCTAGTCAGTAGCACCGAGATGAAAACCTAGATCAATCTAGTGGTTTCGGTGGGACCGAATATGAGTGTGTTGGTCTGACCAAAATTCACAAGAAGGTTTTGGAAGTCAGCCCATGACGGATCGGTGGCTCCGAGTGCTCCTCACCCGAAGGGTCCGAAAAAGACTTGTTCAAATTTTGTGATATAGCATGAATAGAGTTTAAGACAAGAAAAGGCATCGATAGCTAGAGGGGGTTCTTAGGCATTCTTGTCCATCCATTTGGCCAATAAAAACCAAACAATCAAAACCACAAATGGATGTCCTCGAACGGAGAAATTATGCAACCAACATGCTCACACACAATAAGAGAGCAAATGAAATATGTAACAAAGCATGCACACACAATTCTAGCATCTATCAAGCAATTGGCAATGACTAGATCATCTATATATGAGTATATTGACTGAGGAGTCAAATGACAACATTTGATCGTAGGTCATACTCATCATTTAAGCACAAGTGGGGTTGCCACTTTTACATAAAGCATTGATGTGTTCACACCATTAGAGTTGCTTTAGCTCAATTCTTAGAGCAAAGCTCCCCCTAGATGTGATATCCCCCCTAAGAGGGATGAACTAACCTAGGGTTTTGTCGATGATGACTTCATGTAGATGTTGAAGATGTGGATGTTCAATGTTGATGTATATCTTTTGGAGCAATCCATTGGAGTGTTGCACTTTCAATACCTACATGGGTTAGTCCCACAAGGAACATACAAGGATATCCATAGACATAGAGTGAATTACACATGTGATGATGTCCATGAAAGCATTAGGTTACCTTGTCCTTTGTCTTACCAACAAGAGGGTTTGTGACTCCATGAACTAGTGCAAGATATGAAAGTTGATTGCACATGTCCTTGCCAAAATGAATACGAGTGAAGTATGTTGGCGGAGTCACCCTCAAGAACACTCTAGTTCTTCTTCTTTGGGATCCACATCAACTTTATGGGAATCCTTGGAGTTGTAGTCGTACTTGATGAACTGGAACTTGACGTAGTCTTGGGAACCCACTTGACCATGGCCTTAGGGGCTTCTTCGAATGAGTCAATCTCTTCTTGAATCTTGTCCTTGCCTTTTGGCTTGTGGTCTTGTGGTGGAAGATCATCTTGAGCTTGTGTTCCCTTGAATGAAGTGGGGTCAAACTTCTCTTGTTGTGGAACAAACTTCGTCTTGGGGTATTGATCTTCTTCCCACTCAACTCCATTGGCACTGAACTTTCATTCAAAACCAACACCTTGATTCTTACGGTGCCATCCTTGCTTGCGTACAATTTCCTCAAATTACTTACTTCCGGCAAGGCTCTTGTAAACACCTTTCTCTATGATTCCCTTCAATAAGCTATTTTCTTGCTCAAGTGTAACTTGGCTAAGAGAATCATTAGTGGAATCAAGAGAACTACAAGAAGCAACAACATTGGATTTAGCATGGTTATTGTTACTACTAGAGGATGAATCTTTCTTGCTCTTATTGCTAGATTTTACTTGTGGCATATAAGTAGACAAGAGGAGACGTTTGGCAAGATAAGAAGACCTCTTCTTTCGAATATCATCATTGATAGCTTTTAGGAACCCATGCTCTTGCTCTAAATTTAGCTTCTCGAAGCGTAGCTTCTCATGAGTCCTTAGGAGCTCTCTATGATCCTCTAAAGTTGTCACATGAGCTAACTTAAGAGTGTTTAGTTCTTTAGTTAGACGCTCAATCTCCTTCTTATCATTGTTATTCGTTCATCTTGATTAGCATGATTATTAGCAAGTTCATTATAGTTTTCATCACTAGTATTGTCAACAAGTAAATCATCATCACCTAGCAAATCATCTTCATCACTATCAAAATCAACATACTCGGGGTGTGATACCTTAGGGCCTTTAGCCATGAAGCATCTTCCAATACCTTCATTTGGTGAGTCAAATATGTCGTAGGAGTTGGATGACACAAGTGCAAGACCGGCAACACCTTCATCTTGAGTATATTCGAAGTCGGAGTGATAGCTTCTCTCGGAGTAGTTGTCGGAGTCGGAACCGGATACCCATTCACCAACGTGAGCTTGATGTCTTTGTCTTGTGTAGCTCTTTGATGACTTGTCCTTCCTTTCCGAATCCTTGCTTCTACGAGAGGGTCTTTGTTCATAACGATCATCTCTACTCCTTCTCTCTCTTGGAGGTGATTCATCTCTTCTACTCCTCCTTTTTGGTGAATCTTATCTTTTCTTGTAGGGAGCCATACACTCATTGTAGTGTCCGGGTCTTCCACAATTGTATCAATTACGATCACGACTAGAAGATCTTTTGACATTGTAGGACCTTGACTTGGAGCTTCTTTCTTTGCTTCTATTCTTGTAGAACTTGTTGAAGTTCTTCACCATTAAGCTCAATTATTCATTGGAGACTTGCTTCTCACTTGATGTTGTAGGAGCATCACTTGAAGCTTTGTATGCACCACTTGACTTGTTGTGGAGCTCTTCCTTATCCTTGAGTGACATCTCATGAGCAACAATTCTACCAATGACTTCCGTGGGCTTGGGATCTTTGTAATTGGGCATCATTTGGATCAAGGTGCACACGGTATCGTATTTTCCATCCAAGGCTCTTAGTATCTTCTTGATGATGAATTTGTCGGTCATCTCTTTGCTTCCTAAGCCGGCAATCTCATTTGTGATGAGAGCAAGCCTAGAGTACATCTCGGCGACTCCTTCACCATCCTTCATCTTGAACTTGTTAAGTTGACTTTGAAGCACATCCAATTTGGATTCCTTAACGGACTCGGTACCTTCATGCATATCAACCAAAGTATCCCAAATTTCCTTTGCATTCTCAAGGCGGCTGATTTTGTTGAATTCTTTGGGGCACAATCCATTAAAGAGAATATCGCAAGCTTGAGCATTGTATTGTAACATCTTCATTTCTTCAGTTGTCGATTCATGATCCGGTTCTTTTCCTTCCTCGAAGAAATCACCATGCAAGCCAAAACGCACAACAGCCCAAACGGCGGGGTTATGACCAAGAATATGCATTTTCATCTTATGCTTCCAACTAGCAAAATTAGTACCATCAAAGTAAGGACCTCTACGGTGGTAATTTCCCTCGCTAGACGCCATACTCTCCTAGGTTGTAAAACCAAGGATATGATCACCAAAGCTACGAAAATCAAGGCAAAAGGAGACCAAAGCTCTGATACCACTTGTAGGATCGAAAGTAGGTCTAGAGGGGGTGATTAGACTACTTGACCAAATAAAAATGAAACCTTTTCCCAATTTTAGTTGTGGGCAGATTTTAGCAATTAGCACAAGTCAAGTAATCAACCTACACATGCAATTCTAAGAGTGTAGCAGCGGAAAGTAAAACATTGCATATGAAGGTAAAGGGAAGGGTTTGAAGAGTGCAAACCTAATGAAGACACGGAGATTTTTGGCATGGTTCCGATAGGTGGTGCTATCGTACATCCACGCTGATGGAGACTTCAACCCACGAAGGGTAACAGCTGCGCGAGTCCACGGAGGGCTCCACCCACGAAGGGTCCACGAAGAAGCAACCTTGTCTATCCCACCATGGCCATCGCCCACGAAGGACTTGCCTCACTCGGGTAGATCTTCACGAAGTAGGAGATCTCCTTGCCCTTACAAACTTCTTGGTTCAACTCCACAACTTGACGGAGGCTCCCAAGCGACACCTAACCAATCTGGGAGACACCACTCTCCAAAAGGTAATAGATAGTGTGTTGATGATGAACTCCTTGCTCTTGTGCTTCAAATGATAGTCTCCCCAACACTCAACTCTTTCTCACAGAGTTGGATATGGTGGAAAGATGATTTAAGTGGAAAGCAACTTGGGGAAGGCTAGAAATCAAGATTCTTGTGGTAGGATTGGAATATCTTGATCTCAATACATGAGTAGGTGGTTCTCTCTCGAAAAATATATGGTGGAAGTGTAGGCACGTTCTGATGGCTCTCTCACATATGGAGAAGGGGTGGAGGGGTATATATAGCCTCCACACAAAATCCAACCGTTACACACATTTGACCCAACTCGGCGAGACCAAATAGATGAACTCGGTGAGACCGATTTGTTCAAAATGTGAATGTTAGGAATCTCGATGGGACCGACTGGAACAACTCGGTGGGACCGATGTGCTAGGGCTTAGGGCAAACCTCATCTCGTTGGCGCCGATTGCATCAACTTGGTGAGACCGAAGTGAAGCAATAAGGCAATAGAGAATTGGTCAAGCCATCTCGGTGAAACCGATTGCAATTTCGGTGAGACCAAAATAATTGCAACTGATAACAGTGAGTTGGCAAGGCCATCTCGGTGAGACCGAGACCCATATCGGTGAGACCGAACTGTTAGGGTTTCTGGCAGTGGCTATGTCATATGAACTCGGTGGCGCCGGATAGACAGAATCGGTGGGGCCGAGTTGAAGTTTAGGGTTTTGACATATTTGGATGGAGAAAGTGGTTGAGGGTTTTGGAGCAATATCACTAAGCATTTGAGCAAGCAAGCCATTAAGCAACACATCATCCCCTGTTAATAGTATTGGCTTTCCTATGGACTCAATGTGATCTTGGATCACTTAAAATAAAATGAAGAGTCTTGAGCTTTTGCCAATATGTGTCCTTAGCATTTTGAGGAGTCCACATTTCTAGTCCATGCCATGCCATTCATTGAACTTCCTGAAATATTCATCTTGAGAAGATATTAGTTCAATGAGTTATATGTTGTTATGAATTACCAAAACCACCCGGGGATTAGTTGCACTTTCACTTTTCAAAAATTTCAGACTTGTGTTTCATCAAGTAAATATACTCGTATCTACTCAAATCATTTGTGAAGGTAAGATAATAACGACATCCACCGTGTGCTTCAACACTCATCGGACCACATACATCGGTATGTATTATTTCCAACAAGTCACTTGCCTGCTCCATTGTTCCGAAAATGGGATTTTAGTCATCTTGCCCATGAGGCATGGTTCACATGTTTCAAATGATTCGTAATCAAGTGATTCCAAAAGTCCATCAACATGGAGTTTCTTCATGCACTTTATACCAATATGACCAAAGCGGCAGTGCTACAAATATGTGGTACTATCATCATTAACTTTGCATCTTTTGTCATCAATATTATGAACATGTGTATTACTACGATCGAGATTCAACAAGAATAAACCATTCACATTAGGTGCATGACCATAAAAGATATTATCCATATAAATAGAACAATCATTATTCTCTGTCTTAAATGAATAACCGTCTTGCAATAAAGAAGATCCATATATAATGCCCATGCGTAACACAGGCACCAAATAACAATTATTTAGGTTTAAAACTAATCTCGAAGGTAGATGTATAGGGAGCTCGCCGACGGTGATCTCATCAACCTTTGAACCATTCCCGACAGGCATCGTCACCTCGTCCTTAGCTAGTCTCCTATTACTCTGTAGCTTCTCTTTCGAGTTACAACTAAGAGCAACCGAACCAGTATCAAATACCCAGGCGCTACTACGACTACTAGTAAGTTACACGTCAATAACATGTATATCAAATATAAATTTGTTGATGTTGCCAGCATTCTTATCTCCCAAGTACTTAGGGCAGTTCCGCTTCTAGTGACCATTCCCCTTGCAATAGTAGCACTTAGTCTCAGGTTTGGGGTCCAGCCTTGGGTTTCTTCACGGGAGCGGAAACTAGCTTGCCATTCATCTTGAAGTTCCCTTTCTTTCCCTTTCCTTTCTTGAAACTAGTGGTCTTATTAACCATCAACACTTGATGCTCTTTCTTGATTTCTACCTCCACGGCCTTAAGCATCACGAAAAGCTTAGGGATCGTCTCCTCCATCCCTTGCATATTATAGTTCATCATGAAGCCCTTGTAGCTTGGTGGCAGTGACTGGAGAACTCCCAATTGATTCAAGCAGTTGTAGTACCCAGACATCTTGAGTACGTGCTCGCTAACGGAGCTGTTCTCCTCCATCTTGCAGCTAAAGAACTTGTCGAAGGTGTCATACCTCTCAACCCGGGCATGAGCCTAAAATACCAATTTCAGCTCCTGGAACATCTCATATGCTCTATGGTGCTCAAAACGTCTTTGGAGCCCCGGTTCTAAGCCGTAAAGCATGGCGCACTGAACTATCGTGTAGTCATCACTTCTAGTCTGCCAGACGTTCATAGCGTCCAGATTTGCGGGAGCGGGTGGCACACCTAGCGATGCATCAAGTACATAAGCCTTCTATGCAGCAGTGAGGATAATCCTCAAATTACGGACCCAGTCCACATAGTTGCTTCCATCATGTTTCAACTTTTCTTTCTTTAGGAACGCATTATAATGCAAGGGAGCTACAGCGCAAGCCTTTGATCTACAACATATTTTTTGCAAATACACTAAGACTATGTTCATGATAATTGGTTCAATTAATCATATTACTAATGAACTCCCACTTAAATCAACATCCCTCAAGTTGTCTAAGTGTTGCATGATCCAAATCAACTACCCATGTCCGATCATCACATGAGATGGGGTCATCATCAATGGTGAACATCCCCATGTTAACCATATCCACTATATGACTCATGTTTGACCTTTCGGTCCTCCATATTTTGAGGCCATGTCTGTACATGCTAGGGTCGTCAAAATTAACCCATTACAGCCGTTATATGTGAACGTAGAGTCTATCACACTCGATCATCACGAGGTGCTTCGAAACGATGAACTTTTGCAACGGTGCATACTTAGGGAGAACACTTTTATCTTGAAATTAAGTGGAGGGATCATCTTATAATGCTATCATCGTCCTAAGCAAAATAAGATGCATAAAAAGAAAAAACATCACATGCAATCAATATAAGCGACATGATATTGCCATTATCATCTTGTGCTTTTGATCTCCATCTCCAAAGCACCGGCATGACACCATGATCTCCATCATCGTGTCGTCACGTGGTTGTCTCACCAACTATTGCTTCTACAACTATTGCTAACGCATAGTGATAAAGTAAAGCAATTACATGGAGTTAAATCATTGACACGCAGGTCATACAATAAATTAAAGACAACCCTATGGCTCCTGCCGGTTGCCGTACTCATCGACATGCAAGTCATGAACCTATTATAAAACATGATCATCTCATAGATCAACATATATCACATCACGTTTTGGCCATACCACACCACAACATGCCCTGTAAAAACAAGTTAGACGTCCTCTACTTTGTTGTTGCAATTTTTACGTGGCTGCTAGGGCAGACTATAAGAACCGTTCTTATCTACGCAAAACCACAACGGTGATATACAAGTAGCCCTTTAACCTTCTACAAGGACCGCCTTTGTCAATTTAGATTCAACTAAAGCAGGAGAAATAGACACCCGCAAAGGCACTTTTATGCAGACAAGTTGCATGTCAAACAGTGGAACCGGTCTCATGTGCGAGGACATGTAAGGTTGGTCCGAGCCGCTTCATCCCACAACACCGCCGAATCCAAATAAGACAAGGGCAGAAAGCAATCTGAACATCAACGCCCACAACAACTTTGTGTTCTACTCGTCATATACATCTACGCATAGACCTAGCTCATGATGCCACTGATGGGGAACATTGCATGAAAATCAAAAAAATTCCTATGAATCACCCAAGATCAAATCTAGGAGATTCATAGCAATGAGAGGTGAGTTTGTCTATGTACCCTTGTAGACCTAAAGCGTTAGTGTCGTAACACGGTTGATGTAGTCGTACTTGTCGCGATCCAATCACGATCCAATATGATCTAGTGCCGAACGGACGGCTCCTCCGAGTTTAGCACACGTATGGCTCAGTGGAGTCCTCTCCTTTATCCAGTAAGCGAGGGAGAGGAGGTAGATGAGATCTGAACCAACACAACGGCCTGGTGGTGGTAATGGCAGCAGAACACCGACAAGGCTTCGCCAAGCGCTGACGGATCGAGGTGGAGGCTTACCGGGAGAGAGAGAGAGAGAGAGGAGGCTTAGGTTTGCCTCTAGGTGTGTCCAGCCCTTGAGCCCCCTCCCCATTATATATAGGGGTGTGGGAGGGCTGGGGCCGCAGCCCTAGCCCCTCCTCCAAGGAGGGGAGGCATCCAAGGGAGGAAACTTTCCTCCCAAGGCAAGTGGGCTCCCTCCACTTAGGGTTTCTCCTTCCCATGCACATGGGCCTTGTAGGGGCTGGTTCCCTTGGCCCATTAAGGCCAAGGCACCCGCCCTACAGCCCATGCTACTGTATGGGATGTGGTGGAACCCTCCGAGGACTTCCGGACCCCTCCAGAACCTTCTGGAACCTTCCGGTGACGTCCCGGTACAATACCAAAAAACCGGGCTTTTTCCCAGAACCCTGACAACAACTTTCCATATATAAATCTCCGAGGACTTCCGGACCCCTGCAGAACCTTCTGGAACCTTCCGGTGACTTCCCAGTACAATACCGAAAAAAATGAACTTTTTTCCCGACAACAACTTTCCATATATAAATCTTTACCTCCGGACCATTCTGGAGCTCCTCGTGACGTCCCGGATCCCATCCGGGACTCCGAACAACCTTGAGATTTTCCACTATTAATATCTCAATACTACCCTACCGCTACCGAACGTTAAGTGTGTGATCCTATGGGTTCGAGAATCATGTAGACATGACCGAGACTCCTCTCCGGTCAATAACCAATAGCAGGACCTGGGTGCCCATATTGGTTCCCACATATTCCATGAAGATCTTTATCGGTTGAACCACGATGTCAAGGATTTAGTTAATCCCGTCCCTTTGTTCGGCAATATGTTACTTGCCCGAGATTCGATCATCAGTATCTCCATACCTAGTTCAATCTCGTTACCGGCAAGTCTCTTTACTCGTTCCGTAATACAAGATCCCATGACTAAACTCATTATTCACATGCTTGCAAGCTTCTTGTGATGTTGTATTACCGAGAGGGCCCCTCGAGCCTCCGTTTGCCCTACCTCCAAGTCCATAAGTACCGTCTCATGGAGAAAAAATTGGAAAAAAAACTTTCATCGCGTCTTACGATATGGAGTCGCTGTCAGCTCCTGTTCTTCACCGAGAGGGCTGATCTAGAGTCCGTTCTGGGCTCTGGAGAGGGGGATTTGTCGCCGTCATCATCATTAACCCTTCTTCATCAATAATTTCATGATGTCCACCACCAAGAGTGAGTAATCCCTTCGTAGGCTTGTTGGACGGTGATGGAGTTGGATGAGATTTGTCACGTAATCGAGTCAATTTGTTAAGGCTTGTGATTGCTTGTAATCTGTGTTGGTAATTCCGCGAAGAGGAGGGGATGATGCATCACAGCAAAGGTAAGTATTTCCCTCAGTTATGAAACCAAGGTTATCAATCCAGTAGGAGAACCAAGCAACACTATGTAAACAACATCTGCACACAAACAACAAATACTTGCAACCCAACGCGTAAAGGGGTTGTCAATCCCTCAACGGTGTTGAGATAGATTAAATTGTATGAGATTTGATAAATAGATCTAACTAAAACACAAAATAAAATAAATAAAATAAAATTGAAGCAAGGTATTTTGGTTTTAATATGATAGGAAATAAACCCAGGGGCCGTAGTTTTCACTAGAGGCTTCTGTCAAGAAAATAGCATATGGTGGGTAAACAAATTACTTTTGGGCAATTGATAGAAAAGCAAATTATTATGACGATATCCAAGGCAATGATCATGTATATAGGCATCACGTCCAAGATTCGTAGACCGAAACGATTCTGCATCTACTACTATTACTCCACACATCGACCGCTATCCAGCATGCATCTAGTGTATTAAGTTCATGGAAAAACGGAGTAATGCATTAGGCAAGATGACATGATGTAGACAAGATAAACTCACATATGAATAAACCCCATCTTGTTACCCTAAATAGCAATGATACGTGCATGTCATGTCTCTTTCTGTCACTGAGATTGAGCACCACAAGATCGAACCCATAACAAAGTACCTCTTCCCATGGCAAGATAAATCAATCTAGTTGGCCAAACCAAACCAATAATTCAGAGAAGAAATATGAAGCTATAAAAATCAAGCATAAAAGGGTTCAAAGAAGACTCAAATAATATTCATGGATAGATCTGATCATAAACTCACAATTCATCGAATCCCAACAAACACACCGCAAAAAAGAGTTACATCAAATAGATCTCCAATAACATCAAGGAGAACATTGTATTGAAGATCAAAAAGAGAGAAGAAGCCATCTAGATAACAACTACGGACATGTAGGTCTGTGGTAAACCACTCACACATCATCGGAGGGGCAGCAAGGAATATGAAGAACCCCTCCGTCATAGTTGCCCCCTCTGGCAGAGTGCCGAAAAAGGCCTCCAGATTGGATCTCGTGGTTTTGGAACTTGCGGCGGCGGAAAAAGTATTTCATCAACTCCCCTAGGGTTTTGGGGATTTTAGAGTATTTATAGAGGCGGAGGTAGGTCAAGAAGCCACCTGTGGGCCCCACTACCCATTAGGGTGCCATAGGCCCCTAGCGCGCCCTGGTGTCTAGTGGGGCCCCACATGCCTCCTCTCGTCTGCTCCAGAAGCTTCCAGGGTCTCTTATCACCAGAAAAAAATCTCCAAAAAGTTTTATGGCAATTGGACTTTGTTTGGTATTGATATTCTGCAAAGTAGAAAACAAGCAAAAAAACAGCAACTGGCACTGGCACTAGGTTAATAGGTTAGTCCCAGAAAATGATATAAAGTTACTAGTAAATGTATATAAAACATCCAAGATTAATACTTTAATAGCATGGAACAATCAAAAATTATAGATACGTTGGAGACGTATCAGCTTGATTCCTAGTATCCACTATGTTCTGAGTTTGATGTTGCTATGACTTTGCTATGGTTAATGCTTGTCACTAGGGCCCGAGTGCCATGATTTCAGATCTAAACCCTTTATGCTTCCATGAATATATTTGAGTTCTTGATCCTATCTGCTAGTTATATGCACTTGTTATTGCTCTGAACCAAAGACCCCAAGGTGACAATAATTCGGATACTCTCAAGGGATGATTGTAATTCGAGGAGTTCATGTATTCACTATGTGTTAATGCTTTGTTTTGGTTCTTTATTAAAAAGAGGCCTTAATATCCCTTAGATTTCCTTATGGACCCCGCTGCCATGGGAGGGTAGGATAAAAGATGTCATGCAAGTTCTTATTATAAGCATGTATGACTATAAACGGAATATATGTCTACATTGAATTGGTGAATTGGAGGTATTGTGTCTCGCTCCATGTTATGACTGTTACATGATGAATGTCATCCACACAAATATCCATCACTGATCCAATGCCTATGCTTTGCACATATTGATCTTTGCTAAGTTACTATGGTTGCTGCTGCTGTTACGATCACTCACTGGTACAGCAAGGTGCTATACAAACGGTTTTTAACCCCTTTCCGTGACGGTGTTTTGAACCGTCGCAAAGTGAGTGTGTGCGATAGGGGGGTCCTTCCCACACGACCTAGAAACCATCGGGGATAGGGAGCCTTGATGCATACAGTTGTCCCTATAAAACTATTTCTAATATCTCGAATATCCCAAACGCTTCATCCTTGCAACTCGTTTGTGCTCGCATTGCCATCGCAGTCGGTATTCTGTGGTGCTACATTTACGATGCGCGACCCATCACAAATAGTTCACGATTATAGAACGTGTACGATAAGCAGACAATCACACACATTTACTTTTCCTCAACTGTATGCGATTCGATGTAAGAGCGCATACAGTTGTCCCTATAAAACTGTATGCGAAGCTTGAATACATCCCACACGATTCATCCATCGTACCTGCGTCAGATGAAGACCTATCACACGCGTTCTTCTGTGACCAAACGTTTGCGATGCGCACAACATCATAAACAGTCCATAATTGCCAAGCATGTGTGATAAGGTGACTTTCGCAAACATTTAATAAGAAGGAACTATGTGCGATGCTGTTGTTAATCGCACATGTTTTTTCTTGGCTGATCGTGTGTGCAGTAGAGATTGATCGCACACGTAGTGGATCCGAGAAACATGTCTGATCTCCACATCTATCGCAGATGTTTTGCTTTCGCAAATCGTGTGCAGTGTAATCCCTAATTAATCTCTAATTTAAAAATCACATATTTTGAATTGGAAAGTAGGCAATCAGTTATTTCATATCGAACCATGTTTATTACAAATATAGGTTCAACCACGAATGCATAATTCGATGCACAGGTACATATACTGAAGAACTACAGAAGCACCAAGTAAAGAATGATGAACCACAGTTGTACTAAACACTATAAAGAGAGAGGCGAAAGACATTCTGGTTGCTGGAGAAGGTGAAGTGGAATGCCCATATTGTGCCCTCCTCCATGCATAATGCGCGCACGACTCTAGGCCAACCCCTTGTGATGGCTGCCTGTCCATCCTTCACTGTCTTCATTAGGACTTCTCGATGCTCATTGTAGTCTGGATGAAATACTTTAACCTTCATTGCGTGTCCACCAATCATGTACTTTGCGACGTAATCTTGAGTAAACTGCTTCGGAAACCACTGCGAAAGAAAAAGATTCAGACATTGTTGTCTAACAACTCATTATGGGCAGTAAAAAGAGAAGGCTGCAGAGTTTGTAGTTACCATCGTACATCTCACTGTTGTGTTGGATAGAGCATAAACAAATAATTTGTTGGCCATCATTCGTATGTTTTTGCTAATAATCTTTATTAGTTTCCTCACTTGATGCTTGTTCATGAATATCTCATTGCCCCATACGGAAAAAGGGTCGATGCGTGGATCCTATCCAAGGGCATATGTACCTACAAGCAACAAGTCAATATTAGAAGCTAACAAGTGTCCAGGCCTGGATCTATATGCACTACATTGTGGAACGACAGGGGGAGTACAAGCCGAGGGATGAAACTAACCTCGGCAGAAAATGGTGGCCACTCCCGTTGTAGTCCTGCATAAGTAGTAGAAAGGCATGATAAGTACAGCAACCTTAACATCAAACAAATATAGCAAAGGTAAACAACATCATCTCCAAATGATAGCTTGAATGTGTTGGTTTCAGCATGCTGTTAAAGCAGATATAAAATGGAAGGGAATGTTACCTACAACAGGCTTAACAGCCATCAAATATTGCAATTCAAACTAGTCTTGTTGAAAATGAATAGAATCTAGGTCATGCTTAAACATCACACTGGATAAATGTGTAAAACTGAAATAAAGGGCATGTGTTAACTACACCAGGCATAACTGGAACCAAATATAGCCGTTCAAACTGGTATTGATGCAATCGAGCGGCACAGTTCCAACTTGCACATAATGAACATCACATTGTGAATGACTGAAATAAACAAGGCATAAATGATCGGTATAACAACCAAATATAGCCATTGAAAACTGGACAGAGTCTCACTTCAACCAACCTAACAAGCAAATACAGATTAACAGGGCATATGCTTGAAAACTGGACAAATGCTCACTGCAACCAACCTAACAAGCAAATACAGATAAACAAGGCATCTACTTGAAAACTGGACAAATGCTCACTGCAACCAACCTAACAACCAAATACAGATAAACAAGGCATCTGCTTGATAACTGGACAAATGCTCACTTCAACCAACCTAACAACCAAATACAGATAAACAAGGCATCTGCTCGATAACTGGACAAATGCTCACTGCAACCAACCTAACAACCAAATACAGATAAACAAGACATCTACTCACTATAAACAACCAAATATAGCCATTCGTGAAACTGAAGTGGACAATTCATACTTAAACATCACATAGCCCTATTGAACATTACATTTTTGCATAACTGAAATAATTAAACACGGCACAGTTAAAACACCGCATGGCAAAAGCTACTAAAACAAAGGGTATGGGTTGGCAAGCTAGAAAAGGTAAGATTTGCTGATAGGATGTTGCCTCACATGTCATGGACGGGATCCTTCCAATTGGAAGAGCACAGACCCATGGTGAGCTCTCTGATGTCACAGATGGGCTGTTTCACCTTGGAAGAACCTTTGTGGGTGCCCTCCTCGTGGTCGTGGTCGATGAGATCTGACTTGGCAATTGAGGATCCCAAGCCGCCGCCGTAGAACGTGTCCTTCAGAAATGACAAAATGGGCTCAATGGCGTACAAGGATCGCAAATCCTTGACCACGTGGCGGAGGAGATCAGCGGCAGGGCCATCGAAGAGATCGACGGCAGTTGAACCAAAGGGGCTGCGGATGGACCACATAACTTGTGACATGGCCCGAGTGAAGACGTCGCTGTCGACGAGCTTGATGTCATAGCCAGCTTTCCCAAGATACAGTAATATGCTAGCCCGCTGACGTGAAGCCTTCAGCATGGCAACGTAGTCAATGTCTTCGTCGGCTTCCGCGGTGAGGTGTTCTCCTGGATCGACAGGTCGGGGCGAACGGCGGCCACCTCACCAACGTCCACCGGAGAGGCCATGATAAACCTCTTCTTGGCCGAACGCTCGTCGGGCTCCCCGAGATATGTGGTCGGGCTTAGGCTGCGACATTCTGGAGTAGGGGATGTGGATCTAGCGGGGAGGGACACCGCAGGCCTCATCTAAAAACTCAGGGGAGTGAGGCGACGGTATGGGAATCGCTGGGTAACCTGAACTTTATTATCTAAGATAG
Source organism: Thinopyrum elongatum (assembly GCA_011799875.1). NCBI lineage: Eukaryota > Viridiplantae > Streptophyta > Magnoliopsida > Poales > Poaceae > Thinopyrum > Thinopyrum elongatum. The sequence goes on from CM022298.1 coordinate 200,439,078, forward strand.
GAGGAACGGGCAGACCGGTAGGGGTTGGCGGCGAGCTAGGGTACGAGGGGGAGGGGGCCGGGTGGGGGGATTGTGGAGGGGGGCAGGGTGGGCGGGGTGGTGTTTGAGGATGCGCCGCGGCTACTGAAAATTTTAGTAATGGTGGTGGACGAGGGAGGGCGATAGTTCAAATGCCTCGGCTACTACAATTTTACTATAAGGTCGGTGCTGGAGGAGTGGGGGCGATGGTTGAAGTACAGCGGCTACTAAAATTTGGGTAAAGGAATTGATGCGGGGTGGGAGTACCCAATATCGCACACGGTCCAATAAGAATATGCATGTATGATAATAACGAAAAGCGGCGGAACCGCCAATTTTTGCAACGCTCAAGGCGGGTAGTTTGTTTTTTAGATTTCTAGCTAGCTGGTCTATCGCACACGGTTTGTCCTAATTTTTAGACGCAGACATGGAATTCAATCTAAATAAACTACCCCCTTTAGCTTGCGCAGGTGGTGATTTTACAGCGCACTAGCATCGCACACGGTTAAGCCAGTACCTCCACCTTTGCTCGCGCTTGCGCACTCATGGTGACTCACAACGCACTTGCATCGCACACGGTTAAGCCAGTACACCCGCGTCCATTGAGCGTCATCCGAGTCTTTACAGCAAAAAAAATGTCAGAGAGGGTCAGAAGACAGCCACACCAGCATGTGGCCCAACTATATATGAGTGAAAAGGGTGGTCTGTGATGTTCAAAATTCCAATGCACAACTTTGACCGCGCGGGCCCACGGTTGGGTGCGTCGTCGAAGATCGATGAGAGGGGCCAGAAGTCAAGAACCACCTGGAAGTGGCCAAATATATGTAGGAATATAGGGTGTGATGTTTAAAACTTTAAATACACAATGCACAACTTTGCTGGCACCTGCCTCGCAAACCCGAAAGCACACATGGATATATCTATAATGACATAATGTCGTAGCTGCCTAGCTAGGGTGCTGGACCCACCTCCCACTTCGTGTCAGCGGGGCGGATGCACGTAATGATACTTTGGTCATACATGCATGTCGCCATGAGCTACCATAAGATGAACCAGTGAATCTATCGCTTGGTCAAACGACAACTGTTTTTGTCGATAATAAATGGATAGAATATATGTATATACCGCTTGGGCCAATAGATTGAACCATCATAAAAAATCGCACGAGAGGACCACAAAACCAGCACCGCCTGCATGCGGCCCAAAATGATGTATGTTGGAAGGGGTGATGTGTGTTTTCAATATCGAATAATGTACAATTTAGATGTGGCGCCTGCCTCTCGATACAGACAACAACCATGAAAGCCAGGTAATTAAGGACGAGATACGCAGGGTACGGTGTCGGTCGAACCCAGCAATCCGAGCGTGTGGGAGGGAATCCTGACAATGCATGAGCTCAAACTTTGGTTGAACAACATGTGACGGTGACCAGCCCTAAAACGAACTAGGAGGAATCCATTCATGGCCAACACATACCCCTCATTATCGGTCAAAGGGATGATATATATACACTCGGGGAGCCCACAGATATGTGTGTCCTCACAAAAAACCGCACAAGGGAGACGTGGTCGATCAGAAGACCCCTATACACTACATGCGGACTGAAAATATGTATGGGTGGTGTGTGCTGTGTTCAAATCGCGAATGCACAACTTCGATGGGGCACCAACTACATTACAAACCGAACACCGTACCCGAACCCAAGCAAGGTTCAATACGTATGATGTCGGTTCCCCAACTTCGAGGCGGGGGGGGTGTCGTCCAACGCATGCGCTCAAACTTTATTTGGTCTAACATGGCACACATAGCAATAGGAAACCATCATGGTCAAACCATTCTCGTATGTTGGGTCAAAGGGATAGATTGTGTGGGCCCCCCATCATTATCGGTCAAGGATGATATATATATATACCTACCTCGGGGAACCCACAGATATGTGCGCCGTCTATAAACCGCACAAGGGAGACATGCTCGATCAGAACACCCGGCCCCCTATACCCTGCATGCGGCCCGAAAAAAATGTATGGGTCTGGTGTGTGATTTGTTCAAATGCTGAAAGCACAAGTTCGATGGGGCACCAACTACATCAGTAACATTACAAACTTAACATCGTACCCCCGCAGCCAGGTTAAGGACGTACGATGTCGGGAATGCAACTTCGAGGCGGGTGGGGTAGGGGTGCCGTCCAACGCATGTGCTGAAACTTGATTTGCTCTAACATAGCACACGGAGCAAAGAGTAAACCCTTCTCGTGTGTTGGCTCAAAGGGATAATTTGTGTGGGCCTACAGATGTCGATCATTCTTTGATTTTTGAGAACAAAAAATAACCAATTAAAAACATATTCTACAAATTAGCAAAACAAGGATCCCAAGGTTTATATACTCATCATGACAGGTCACTGTAGAGACATTTAGATGATAAATGTCTATAATGACCGTATCATAGCGTTTAAATAAAGCTTGAGATATGCAACTTCCCATCGGGTCACCCATCCTTAGACTACTCCAGCCCGAGCACGCTTAACTTCTGCGTTCTATTCGACTAGGTTAGTGGACGGGAAGCCGCCCCTTGCTGATGAGAATTGCCTCCTTGCCTTTAAGGTGTTTCATGTTGGTCACCCTATGGGTGAGGGAGTCCTAGATTAGGGGGTCCTCGGGTGTCCGGACTATTTGATATGGGCTGGACCGATGGGCCGTGAAGATAAAACTAAAGACTATATTCCCCGTGTCCGGGTGGGACTCCTATATGCGTGGATGGCAAGTTTGGTGTCCGGATATGTTATTTCCTTCTTCTGCAAACCAACTATGTACAACCCTAGGCCCCTCTGGTGTGTATATAAACCAGAGGGTCTTAGTCCTTAGGGGCTATCAGAATTCTCATAGGCTAGACAGCTAGGGTTTAGCCATTACGATCTCGAGGTAGATCAACTCTTGTAACCCCTATACTCATCGAATATAATCAAGCAGGAGGTAGGGTTTTACCTCCTTTAAGAGGGCCCGAACCTGGGTAAACATCGTGTCCCCATCGTCCCTTGTTACCATTGATCCTCAGATGCATAGTTTGGGACCCCCTACCCGAGATCCACCGGTTTTGACACCGACATTGGTGCTTTCATTGAGAGTTCCACTGTGTCGTCGACAGACGGATCGGTGGCTCAACTTGTCGTCAGCGACGATGCTGTTTCTGGGGAGACCTTTCTCCCTGGTCAACTCTTTGTGTTTGGCGGCTTCGCTCTGCGTGCCAATTCAACTGGTCACCTCAAGCAGATCGACAGCTACACCCCTGGTCATCAGATCAGGTTTGCAAGCTTGAATTACATCACGAATATCCAAGGAGACTTGGTCTTCGAGGGGTTCTCGGCCTCGGCCGCCACTCTTCATCAACATGAAGGAAACCCGTCGGATCCGTCGTCAGATTCCGCTCAAGGATCAACTCTCATGCCTGCCCTGGCCTTAGATCCAGGGCGAACCACTCTGTCCGAAGACGGGAGGATAAACCCCGCCGGACTCTTTCCCATTACGGAGCTTCCTGCTGGAGACCCAGAGGCGACTATACTGTCAGCAGACCCGTAGTCAAACGTGACTCTTCCTGACATCGGGGAGCCGGATTCGCCTCTGGACGTCAACTCCGAACTCTCGAGGTCTGCGTCCATTGAGCTCGGTCAAGTGGTTATTACTGAACCTAGCTCCGCAGATCATCATACGCCCGTCCAGCTTTCGCTCTTAAACGAGACACTGGACCTAATGCGATCTCTCGCCATCACAGAAGTATCACCTCCGAAGTACGACCAACCTAAACTGGGGGCTGAGAGCAGGGAATTTTACGTCCCACCCACCACCCACTTAATAGCCACTGTCGAGGATCTAACTGACATGCTAGACTATGCCTCCGAAGACATCGATGGTATGGATGACGATGCCGGAGCCGAACCAGGTCAAAACCCGCCTATCACTGGGCGTTGGACGGCCACTTCTACCTATGATGTATACATGGTGGACACACCTAAGAAGCAGAACGACGATGGCACTCAAGATCCAAATCAGGACAAGCCCGTCGATGATCCACCAAAGCGCCGGCGTCAGCGGCGCCGCTCACGATCATGTCTGGCGAAGGACAGCAACACCGGCACCAGAGATGATGACACTCCGGACAATGCCGAAGACCCCGTTGACCCTGCGTTTGAGCAGGATGATAGGGAAGAGGGACAAGTCAACTCCGACAAACTTGTCGATCATGAGGATTCGGAAGATAATAACTATCTACCGGCCTCCGAGGAGGATGTTAGCCTCGGCAACGAAGATTTCATCATGCCAGAGGAACCCCTCGAACAAGAACGCTTCAAGCGATAGCTCATCGCCACTGCGAGGAGCCTGAAAAAGAAACAGCAATAGCTTCAAGCCAAACAGGATACGCTCAACGACAGATGGACCAAGGTCCTAGCTGCCGAAGAATACGGCCTCGAGCGCCCGACAAAGAGCTACCCAAAACACAGGCTACTACCACAATTTGACGACGAAGCCCTTGAGCCAATACCGTCAGGACACAATCATGCTGATCAACCGGACCAACCACCACGTGGACGTGACAAAGCAGCTAATTATGCTGAACACCAGCCCGCGCCACCCCGCCGTAGAGGCAAAGAAGCAGCGGCTCCGGGCTACACATATGACTTACGTCAGGACCTGGACAATAGAGCCGGCCAGACCAGATCAATCTACGGATCAAGGGGACGTGCTCCAACACGAGATGATGGCCATCAAGCCTGGCACGACAAGCATAACCAAGTTCGAGCCGAGAACCGAACACGGATGTCATCCGAACTCCGTCGTGATGTTGCCCGATATAGAGGCGCCGCACACCCCATGTGCTTTACCGACGAGGTAATGCAGCACCAGTTTCCGGAAGGGTTTAAACCCGTAAACATCGAGGCATATGATGGAACGACAGATCCCCCTGTGTGGATTAAAGATTTTCTTCTCCACATTCACATGGCTCACGGCAATTATCTCCACGCCATTAAATACCTTCCTCTAAAGCTAAAAGGGCCAGCACGGCACTGGTTGAATAGCCTCCCAGAGAACTCCATTGGCAGTTGGGAGGATTTAGAGGATGCTTTTCGGGACAACTTTCAGGGCACTTATGTCCGGCCATCGGACGCTGATGACCTGAGTCACATAGTCCAGCAACCCGGAGAGTCAGCCCGCAAACTCTGGACTCGGTTCTTAATTAAAAAGAACCAAATTGTCGACTGTCCGGACACCGAAGCCTTAGCGGCATTTAAACACAGCGTCCGCGACAAATGGCTCGCCCGACACCTCGTTCAGGAAAAGCCGAAAACTATGGCAGCTCTCACTGCACTCATGACCCGCTTCTGTGCGGGTGAAGATAGCTGGTTGGCTTGTAGAAGCAACAGCACCAGCGACCCTGGCACCTCTGAGGCCAGGGACGGCAATGGAAGGCCATGACGTAGCAAAAATAAGCGTCGGAACAACAATGAAGAAACCGAGGATACAGCAGTCAACGCCGGATTCAGCGGCTCTAAACCCGGTCAGCGGAAGAAGCCGTTCAAAGGAAATAGAGACGGCCCGTCCAACTTGGATAAAATACTGGATAGGCCCTGTCAAATCCATGGCATCCCTGACAAGCCTGCCAACCACACCAATAGAAACTGTTGGGTTTTTAAACAGGCCGGTAAATTAAATACCAAACATAAGGGGAAAGGACCTCAAAGCGAGGACGACGATGAACCCCGCCCTCCGAACACCGGGGGACAAAAGAAGTTTCCCCCCGAGGTGAAAACAGTGAACATGATATATGTCACGCATATCCCCAAGAGAGAGCGCAAGCGCGCACTGAGGGACGTCTACGCCATAGAGCCTGTCGCCCCGAAATTCAACCCTTGGTCGGCTTGTTCGATCACCTTTGATCGCAGGGACCACCCAACAAGTATCCGTCACGGAGGTTCGGCGGCCCTGGTACTCGATCCCATCATCGATGGATACCATCTCACTAGAGTCCTTATGGACGGCGGCAGCAGTCTCAACTTGATTTACCAAGACACTGTCCGTAAGATGGGTATTGACCCGTCAAGAATCAAGCCCAGCAACACTACCTTTAAAGGAGTGATACCTGGCGTAGAGGCCCGCTGCACGGGTTCCTTAACACTGGAAGTGGTATTCGGCTCTCCAGATAACTTTCGAAGTGAAGAATTAATCTTCGATATCGTCCCTTTCCGCAGTGGTTATCATGCATTGCTTGGGTGAACTGCTTTCGCCAGCTTTAATGCAATCCCGCACTATGCTTATTTGAAGCTCAAAATGCCCAGACCGCGCGGCGTCATCACAGTTAATGGAAATATGGAACGCTCCCTCCGTACTAAGGAGCACACCGCGGCCCTAGCAGCCGAGGTACAGAACGGCCTCAACAGCTCATCGGTCATCAAGACCCACGACACCGCTAAGCAAGTCCAATCAACATTACAGCATGACAGCTCGGCGAATCCAGAGCTTGAATAGCAGTTTGGCCTCCGCCGATCGCCCCATAAGGTTGCGACATACGTACCGCGCGTGCATAATTATGCACTTAAAATACCTTGGGCAGCGCCGGAGGCATACTACGGAACAGGTCTATAGTACGGCTTGACCCTATTCGGACCTTAACTTTCTTTTTTTCTCTTTTGCCATAGGTTCATTAAAAACCTACCTACTCTACGGTTGTACAGGGACTCCTTTCTAGGATCCCCTTTCTTATAGACAACCATCGACTCCTCCTCTCAAAGGATTTCCAACCAAGGAGAAACGGCGCAGACGTGCAGCACGGCATCATTAGGACCTTCAAGCCACTATTTTCTCAAAGAAGCCCTGTATAAACCTTTCCCTTGTGTAAACTTTCGGCATGTAAAATGGCCTTGGCCTTCGGGAATTATCTGTAATGACACGTCTCGACATATTAATCAGGCCATAAAGGAAGCAGTTGATCACCACTTTTGTTTGGTACTCATCTATTTTATATCTGTCTTCCCTCCCTACGCTCGACTGCCACACTTGCCTTAGTTCGGTCTTAAACATCGGGGGCTATATCCGGCCCAGCACATTTTAAAGTCCGAACTACTATGGGGTACTCTTCGGCGTCCCGAATATTGCATTATATGCATCGGCTCCGAATCATGTCTTTGGTCTATAGTTGGGTTGCCCGGCTCCTGTGCTTACCACCTTACGTTCCACTCGTTCGGCTAAGGTAGTAAAGGGAGAACTACTGCGATTGTATTTCTGGTTCGTCCGGTCAAATACCTCAGTAGAGAAAGCCGAAAACTGACTGTCATGATAAAGTGAGAGCTGGTCGGCGATTCGGTGACTTAGTTTTATACCACAATCGTTAGCGATTTACTCCGTGTTATACGAGGGGCTGGTCTTCGTCCAAGCCGCGTGGAAATGGCTATTCAGCCCGGATTGCCGCACATGCACAAGGGGCTAGTACTTAGCCCCACCGTCAAACTCCTATGGCTAAGTGAAAGTAATAAAGCCGTATAGTCTGATTGCCTGGTTCACCTCGCGGACACCTCCTTTACGGACCAAGACGTTGGATAAAGTGTGGTCACGCGTCACTACGAACACCCCCGTAGCATCTACGTGGGGGCTGAAGCCGACGACTGGCAACTTTCAGAAATAAATGGCCGCACAGGAGGAAAACATTGCTTGAAACAAAAGGCGCAATATACATTACAAGCATGGGTTCATAACATAGTTTTTAGAACCCGAATACATCTACTCAAATATGACGTCCTTAGAACATTGGCCCTCTACTATTCGGGCCCCTGCCAGGACATCGTCGAAATATCTCTCCGGCCTCCGATGATCTTTGCCTTCGGGCGGGCCTGCGGTCGCCACATTGGTGGCCTTCATCTTTGCCCATTGCATCTTAACGCGGGCGAAGGCCATCCGAGCACCTTCTATGCAAGCCGAACGCTTCACAACATCAATTCGACGCAGCGCGCCGACGAGCCGCTTCACCAAACCGAAGTAGCTACTGGCAATTGGTTCGGCGGGCCAAAGTTGGACTATTAGATCCTTCATCGCCAAACCGGACACCCTATGCAGCTCCATCAGCTGCTTCATCTGGTCATTTAGGAGCATCGGGTGCTCCGGTGCAAGAAACTATGACCAGAACAGGTTCTCGGTCGAGTTCCCCTCCCGAGCTCGGAAGAACTATGCGGCATCACCGGCACTCCTCGGGAGGTCCGCAAACGCGTCTGGAGAACTCCACACTCGAGTGAGCAAAGCATATCTTTGACCTCCAAAAATACTCTGCAAAGCAAAGGCCTTACCAGCCGCTATCTGCCTCACTTGACGGATCTCTTCGCGAGCACTCCGGGACTCGCTCCGCGCCTCTTTGGCATCATGGAGAGCCTTCGCAAGCTCGGACGACTGGGCCGAAGTCTTCTGCTCCAATGTCTCGCATTTGCTGATGGCATCCCTCAGCTCCTGCTCGACTTCGGCCACCCGAGCTTCGTGTTGATGGCGGGCAACTTGTTCGGCTTCTAGTTCAGCAGCCGCTTTATCAGCGGCTGCCTTGTTCGCCTCGGCTTCCTTCTTGGCCTGGGTGAGGGCGCCTTTGAGGGTCTCGACCTCGGCTGCGCCAACTATGCTCATAATCAAAGCATCCTATGAGTTAACCTCTCAACTTACATATCACTTCTGACATGAAAAATGAATTTTTTTCATCATGCACATACCTTGCGTCTCATCGAACCGCTTGTTGATGCGGTCGAGCTCTTCATTGGCCGCTTCAAGCTTCCGATTGAGTTCGGAAACTTCTGCGGCCTGAGCGGTGGCCGCCAACAGGGAAGCCTGTTGCAACAGCAGAGTAGTATGATAACACGCCCGAGTACTATGTGGATCCTCTGTCCGGTTCTTTTCAAACCGAACAGAGCCTCAGGGGCTACTGTCTGTATACAGGTATATTCCTCTAAATGAAACAAAAATGTTTAGGACATTACATCGCATACCTCAAAGCCTGTCAGTAGGCTGGTGAAGGCTTCGTTCAGTCCGCTTTTTGCAGACTGAACCTTTTCCACCACCGCACCCATCAAGGTACGGTGCTCCTCCACGATGGAAGCACGTTGCAGTGCTTCCGCTAGAGCGTTCGGCGCCTCCGGATTAGCGGAGGTCGCTGACGGAGCTGATGCTCCTCCCTCCTCTTTTGAAGGGGCAGCTCACCTGATCCCGGAGTCACATTGGTCTCCGGAATGGTGTCCGGCTGGGGCCCGGATTGTTGGGGGTCCCCACCGTCGGTTGTCATAGGGGTTGCCTTCCCTATGTCTTCGGCGACCAAGGTATTAACCTCGGGCGCTTTTTCGACAGCCTCGCCCGCCCCTCTGTGGCCAGGAGAGGTCCTTTGGGATAACACCTCGGTGTCATCCATGGTGATAGGTGAGGGGGCTCGGGCGGTGTCTCGCTCTCTGCCATCTCGGGTGGCAGAGAGTTCCCCTCCGATAACGGAGTGTTCGGAAGCTCGTGTGGAGGGCTGAAAGGCACACAACGAATGGCTTATATAATGGAAACAGGAAAACCGAAAAGATTAACTGGTAAGTCTATGAATACTTAAGATTCGGCCAGGGGCTTCGCCCTGGGAGGTTTTTTGGAGACTAGTTCGGAATCCGAGTCCGAACTGTCCGGGAGGGTCATCTTCCCTCTTTTGGGTGCCTCCCCCTTTGGGTCTTCGGAGGCCGTCCTCTTCTTTTTCCTCCCCTTAAGAGGGGAGTCGCTTTCCACTTCCTCCTTCTCTTCTTCCTCGTCTCCGTCACGGGATGAGAGGGCTTCGGTCTCTCCGGATACTGTGTCCACAGGACCCTTATGGCGGGGGCCGCTCTTGGACTCCTTGCCCTTCGTCTTCTTGGCCTTCCTCTTCGGCGCCTGATACGGTGCCGGGACCAGCATATCTGTTAGCTGGGGTGTGGCTGGGTTCTCAGGCAGCGGTGCCGGACAGTTGATCGGCTCCGCCTTTGTCGTCCAGCCCTATTCAGAAGGCAGGCAATATGACTTACATTATATTCAAACTGCTAACCGGATAAGTCTTCGGAAAGGTTATGCTTACCAGTGAGGCCGGGTTCTCGATGTCGAGTCCGATGTCCTCGGTCTTCTTCGGCCATGTTTTTTGGGCCTTGAAGAGCTGCTTCCAAATATCTTCATGCGTTGTGCTGAAGAAGCGCTTCAGGGTCCGTGGCTCCTCCGGATTGAACTCCCACATGTGAGAGGCCCGGAGTTGGCAAGGAAGAGTGCGGCGGAAGAGCATCACCTAAATCACGTTTGTGAGACCGGTGTTTTTGCTTATCATGTTGGTGATGCGTGTTTGCAGCATCTGCACCTCCACTGTGGACCCCCAATCAAGGCCCTTGGCGGTCCAAGAGGTGAGCCTCGTGGGGGGTCCAAGAGGATGCGCTCAAGCCTAGCCACCACATCATCAGGATCGAGGTTGACACGGCCGCCGCCGACAATGATGAAGCTGCAGGCTGGCTGTGTCTTGACTGAATCGCAGAGGTCCTCTGCCCATTCCATGCGGGGCATCAGGCTCTCGATGAGCACTGGTGACGGCGGCTCTTCGGGTGGGTCGTCGATCATGCCGCCGAGCAGCTCTGGATCTTTTGCACGGTGGATGGCAAACTGCTCATCACACTTCCTCTACAATATGTCGATTGTGCGCCCAAGGACTATCACGCCGATATCGCTGTCGATGGGCCATGGTGCCTGCACCGGCCGATGAAGCTCTTGCTCCCCGACCTGCTCCGGCTCATTCTCCTCCCCGAAGATGTAACACAGGTAGGGGTCGACGTCGAAGCTTTGGTCGTTGCCTGGCATGCTTGGAAGAACTAATGGTAGATGGGTGAGGACTAGATCGGCGCACAGTGTCGCGATGGTGCGTTGCCGCCTGGGTTATATGCATCAAGCCATTAACTGGTGGCAGGAAACCGATGAGGGAAGAGGCGGGGATTTTACAATTCACCCATGTGGAGCGCGGGAAGCATTTGCTGGAGTGCGGAAGCCTTCCCTGGAGCGCGGGAAGACTAAGTGGAGCACACAACCCGAATACCGTATGCGGTGCCATGTGTTATCTATCACACCGTGTTAACATAAAGAAACGTATGTGTAACTTACTAATCATCGCACATGAATATTCACAGAAGCATTGTGTGCGATACTCCTAGCCATCGCAAGCAACTAGTTTGCATTTTTCAAAGTTTTTTGTACACACAGAATTGCACACGAATTAACTGTAGTAACCGTCTGTGTTATAATTTCTCATCGCAAACAGTTCATCCGAGTGGGTTGTTTGCCGCATATCACACACATCTTGTTTACACGAATTGTTTGTGTTCTTTTGGCTCATCGCAAACAGTTCATCTATGTGAACTGTATGCCGCATATCACACACATCTTGTTAAGTTGAACCGTTTTTGTTGTGTTCCCTAATCGAAAACAGTTCGTCCGAGTGAACCGTATGCCGTATATCACACACACCTTGATCTGGCTGACCGTTTCTGTTGTGTTGCCTAATCACAAACAGTTAATCCAAGTGAACTGTATGCCGTATATCGCACACACCATGATATGGCTGCCCGTTTCTGTTCTTCTGTCTCATCGCAATCAGTTCGTGTGGATCAACCGTATGCCCCGCATCGCACACGCAACTAAAATCTGATTCGTGTTCGATGTCTTCGCCATCACAAACATTTTGCATCTTTTTTGATGGGTTTTTTACATCACCATTTGCGATTAATGCATCGCACACAGTTTCGTCAAAGGGTCTCTGATCGTAGTGTCTCGTTAGCACCATCCTACAGTAGTGACTACAAAACTGCTATTGTTACTGTTCCTATTACTATTGCTACTGTTACTGTTACTATCAAAACTATCATACTGATGTGCTACTAAATACTTCGTTGTAGAGAAACAACTCTCCAGGTGTGGTTGAATTGACAACTCAACTGCTAAGGCTTATAAATATTCTTTGGCTCCCCTTGTGTCGAATCAATAAATTGGGTGAAATACTACTTGCAAAGACTGTCACGATCCCCTATACTCGTGGGTTATCAAGACCTTTTTCTGGTGCTATTTCCGGGGAGCATAGCTCTATTTATTAAGTTCACCTGGGACTTGAATATCTGGTTATTACTTGATACGTCTCCAACGTATCTATAATTTTTTATTGTTCCATGCTATTATAGTATCAATCTTGGATGTTTTATATGCATTAACAAGCAATTATATATCATTTTTTGGGACTAACCTATTAACTTAGTGCCCAGTGCCAGTTGCTGCTTTTTGCCTATTTTTGGTTTTTCAAAATGCCATGAAACTTTTTGGAGATTTTTTCTGGACATAAGAGACCCTGGAAGCTTCGAAAGAGGGCCAGAAGATGAAGGAGGAGCCCATGAGGCACCAGGGCGCGCCCAGCGGGGTGGGCGCGCCCTGGTGGCTCGTGGGGCCCACGTGACTCTGTTTGCCCTAACTCTGCCTCTATAAATTCTCTAAAATTGGGAAGCCATCAAAGAGCCAGCCAAAATACTTTTTCCGCCACCGCAAGTTCCTGTTCTCGCGAGATCCCATCTGGAGGCATTTTCCGGCACTCTACCGAAGGGGGAATCGATCTCGGAGGGGCTCTACATCAACCTTGCTGCCCTTCGGATGTTGTGTGAGTAGTTTACCACAGACCTACGGGTCCACAGTTAGTAGCTAGATGGCTTCTTCTCTCTCTTTGATCTTCAATATAATGTTCTCCTCGATGTTCTTGGAGTTCTATTCGATGTAATAACTTTTTGCGGTGTGTTTGTTGGGATCCGATGAATTGTGAGTTTATGATCAGATTACCCATGAATATTATTTGAGTCTTCTCTGAACTCTTTTATGCATGATTATTATAGCTTTGTATTTCTCTCCGGTCTATTGATTTGGTTTGGCCAACTAGATTGATTTTTCTTGTAATGGGAGAGGTGATTTGTAATGGGTTCGATCTTGCGGTGCTCAATCCCAGTGACAGAAAGGGACATGACACGTATTTGTATCATTTCCATTAAGGATAAAAAGATGGGGTTTATTCATGAGTGAGTTTACTTTGTCTACATCATCTCATCTTGCTTAAGGCGTTACTCCGTTCTTTATGAACTTAATATTCTAGATGCATGCTGGATAGCGGTCGATGTGTGGAGTAATAGTAGTAGATGCAGAATCGTTTCAGTCTACTTGTCTCGGACGTGATGCCTATATACATGATCATTGCCTCGGATATCGTCATGATTATTCGCTTTTCTATCAATTGCCCAACAGTAATTTGTTTATCCACCGTATGCTATTTTCAAGAGAGAAGCCTCTAGTGAAAAGTATGGCCGGGCCTACTTTTTGTCATATATTAAAATCCTAAAAATTCTCCACAAGTTTGTATAAAACCAAAATCTTAGATCACCTCATCAAAACGTATATTCCAACCCTGAGATGCTTGCACCAGTCCATAGATGGATCACTAGAGCTTGCATACCTTATTAGCATCCTTATAGGATCGATAAAACCTTCTGGTTGCATCATATACAACTCTTCCTTAAGAAAACCTTTAAGGAACACTGTTTTGACGTCCATTTGCCAGATTTCATAATTGAAATATGCGGCAATTGCTAACATAATTCTAACAGACTTCAGCATCGCTACGGGTGAGAAAGTCTCATCGTAGTCAACCCCTTGAACTTGTCAAAAATACTTTATGACAAGTCGAGCTTTATAGATTGTGACGTTACTGTCAGTGTCTATCTTCTTCTGAAAGATCCACTTATTCTCAATGGTCTGTGGGTCATCGGGTAAGTCTACCAAAGTCCATACTTGGTTCTCATACATGGATCCTATCTCGGATTTCATGGACTCAAGCTATTTGTCGGAATCTAGGCTCATCGTTGCTTCTTCATAGTTCATAGGTTCGCTGTTGTCTAACAACATGACTTCCAAGACAGGATTACCGTACCACTCTGGTGCGGAACGTGTCCTGGTCGACCTTCGAAGTTCAGTAGTAGCTTGATTCAAAGTTTCATGATCATTATCATTAGCTTTCAAATCTGGTGTAGGCATCATGGGAACTTCTTTCTTTGATGTGCTACTTTCCAATTCGAGAGGAGGTACGATTTCCTCATCAAGCTCTACTTTCCTCCCACTCACTTCTTTTGAGAGAAACTCCTTCTCTAGAAAGGACCCATTCTTGGCAACAAAGATCTTGCCCTCGGATCTGTGGTAGAAGGTATACCCAATGGTCTCTTTATGGCATCCAATGAAGACACACTTCTCCGCTTTGGGTCTGAGCTTATCAGGCTGAAGCCTCTGGACATAACCGTTGCATCCCAAACCTTAAGAAACGACGGCTTAGGTTTGTTGCCAAACCATAATTCATACGGTGTCGTCTCAACGGATTTAGATGGTGCCCTGTATAAAGTGAATAATGCATAACCCCAAAACGATAAAGGCAAATCGGTAAGAGACATCATAGAATGCACCATGTCCAGTAAAGTACGATTACGATGTTCGGACACACCATTACGCTGTGGTGTTCCAGGTGGCGTGAGTTGTGAAACAATTCCACATTGTCTTAAATGTGTGCCAAACTCATAACTCAGATATTCACCTCTGCGATCAGATCGTAGAAACTTTATTTTCTTGTTACGATGATTCTCCACTTCACTTTGAAATTCCTTGAACTTTTCAAATGTTTCGGATTTGTGTTTCATTAAGTAAATATACCCATATCCACTCAAATCATTCGTGAAGGTAAGGAAATAATGATTTCCACCACGTGCTTCAACACTCATCGGACCACATACATCGGTATGTATTATTTCCAATAAGTCACTTGCCCGCTCCATTGTACCAGAAAACGGGGTTTTAGTCATCTTACCCATGAGGCATGGTTCACATGTTTCGGGTGATTAATAATCAAGTGATTCCAAAAGTCCATCAGCATGGAGTCTCTTCATGCGCTTTACACCAATATGACCTAAGCGACAGTGTCACAAGTATGTGGTACTAACATTATTAACTTTGCATGTTTTGGCATAAATATTATGAACATGTGTATCACTACGACCGAGATTCAACAAGAATAAACTATTCACATTGGGTAAATGACCATAAAAGATATTATTCATAGAAACAACCATTATTCTCTGACTTAAATGAATAACCGTCTCGCAATAAACACGATCCAGATATAATGTTTATGCTCAACGTAGGCACCGAATAACAATTATTTAGTTTTAAAACTAATCTCGAAGGTAGACATAGAGGGAGCATGCCGACGGCGATCACATCAACATTGGAGCCATTTCCAATGCGCATCATCACCTCGTACTTAGCTAGTCTCCATTTATTTCGCAGCTCCTATTTCGGGTTACAAATATTAGCAACCAAACCAATATCAAATACCAGGCACTACTACGAGCACTAGTAATGTACACATCAATAACATGTATATCAAATATACATTTGTTGACGTTCCAGCCTTGTTATCTGCCAAGTACTTGGGTCAGTTCCACTTCCAATGGCCATTCCCCTTGCAATAGAAGCACCCAGTCTCAGGTTTGGGTCCAGCCTTGGGTTTCTTCACGGGAGCGACAACTGGCTTACCATTCTTCTTGAAGCTCCCTTTCTTTCCCTTGCCTTTCTCGAAATTGGTGGTCTTTTTAACCATCAAGACTTGATGCTCTTTCTTGATTTCTACCTCCATGGCCTTCAGCATCGCGAAAAGCTCAGGGATCGTTTTCTCCATCCCTTGCATATTAGGACTCGTTTGGTTGCTGGGAATCCCCCAGGAATCCCTGCCATTTTCCAGGGAGTAAAACCCATGTGAAAATTGTCCCCAGGAGGAACGAGCGGGACATTTGGAGGCCGAACCCACGGGGCATGCCAGCCCTAACCCCTCTGTTTCCCCGGATAGACTTTCCATGCCTCCGTACTCGTGGATTTTTTTCCCTCGTTACCTTCTCGCGATCGTGGTTCGCGATGCCCCACTTCCTTTGTCTCGCCACCATCCGTCTCAGCCCCGTCCATCTGTCGTCATTTGGAAACAGATGATTTGGTCATATTTCCCCCACAAGAGGAGAGGATCCGACATGCCCCTCAAATTCCCCCAAGGGGGTTAGCTGCCCTGGGTTTGTTTGCTCTTGTAACCAAATGAGGCCTTATAGTTCATCACAAAGCCCTTGTAGCTTGGTGGCAGTGACTGGAGAACTCTGTCAATCGCTACTTCATCCGGAAGATTAACTCCCAACTGATTCAAGCAGTTGTAGTACCTAGACATTTTGAGTACGTGCTCACTAACAGAGTTGTTCTCCTTCATCTTGCAGCTAAAGAACTTGTTGGAGGTGTCATACCTCTCAACCCGGGCATGAGCCTGAAATACCAATTTCAGCTCCTAGAACATCTCATATGCTCCGTGGTGCTCAAAATGTCTTTGGAGCCCCGGTTCTAAGCCGCAAAGCATGGCGCACTGAACTATCGTGTAGTCATCATTTCTTATCTCCCGAACGGTCATAGCGTCTAGATTTGCGGGAGCGGGTGGTTCACCCAGCGGTGCATCAAGGATATAAGCCTTCTATGCAGCATACGGACCCAGTCCGCATAGTTGCTTCCATCATCTTTCAACTTAGCTTTCTCTAGGAACGCATTAAAATTCAGGGGAGCTACAACACGAGCCATTGATCTAGAACATCAATTTTGCAAAGACAATTAGACTGTGTTCTTGGTAATTGGTTCGGTTAATCAAATTACTAGTGAACTCCCACTTAAATCAACATCCCTCAAGTTGTCTAAGTGTTACATGATCCAAATCAACTAACCCATGTCCGATCATCACGTGAGATGGGGTGGTCATCAATGGTGAAAATGTCCATGTTGATCATATCTACTATATGACTCATGTTCAAACTTCTAGTCATCCGTGTTTTGAGGCCATGTTTGTACATGCTAGGCTCGTCAAGTTTAACCCAAGTATTATGCACGTGTAAAAATGGCTTACACCCGTTGTATGCGAATGTAGAGTCTATCACACCAGATCATCACGAGGTGCTTCAAAACGACAAACTTTCACAGCGATGCATACTTAGGGAGAACACCTTTTATCTTGAAATTAAGTGTAGGGGTCATCTTATAATGCTACCGTCGTCCTAAGAAAAATAAGATGCATAAAAAGATAAACTTCACATGCAGTCAATATGTGACATGATATGGCCATCATCATCTTGTGCTTTTGATCTCCATCTCCAAAGCACCGGCATGATCTCCATCATCACTGGCATGACACCATGATCTCCATCATCGTGTCGTCATGTAGTTGTCTCTGCCAACTATTGTCTCTACGACTATTGCTAACTCATAGGGATAAAGTAAAGCAATTACATGGCGTTTAATGATTGACACGCAGGTCATACAATAAATTAAAGACAATCCTATGGCTCCTGCCGGTTGCCATACTCATCGACATGCAAGTTGTGAACCTAGTAGAAAAGATGATCATCTCATACATCAACATATATCACATCACGTTTTGGTCATACCACATCACAACATGCCCTGCAAAAACAAGTTAGACGTCTTCCACTTTGTTGTTGCAATTTTTATGTGGCTGCCAGGGAAAACTATAAGAACTGTTCTTATCTACGCAACACCACAACGGTGATATACAAGTTACCTTTTAACCTTCTATAAGGACTGCCATTGTAAAATCAGATTCAACTAAGATGGGAGAGACAGACACCCACCAGCCACTTTTATGCAATACAAGTTGCATGTTAGTTAGTGGAACCGGTCTCTTGTGCGAGGACATGTAAGGCTGGTCCGAGCCGCTTCATCCCACAATACCATTGAATCCAAAATAACAAAGGGAGTAAGCAATTTGAACATCAACGCCCACAACTTCTTTGTGTTCTACTCGTGCATACATATCTACACATAGACCTAGCTCATGATGCCACTGATGGGGAATGTTGCATGAAAATAATAAAAAATCCTACGAAACACCCAAGATCTAATCTATGAGATGCATAGCAATGAGAGGGGAGTGTGTCTACGTACCCTTGTAGACCGGAAGCGTTAGTGTATGTAACGTGCTTGATGTAGTCATACCCTTCACGACCCAATCTGATCTAGTGTCGAATGGACGACACCTCCAAGATTAGCACATGTTTAGCTCGATGGCGTCGTCTCCTTCTTGATCCAACAAGTGAGGAAGAGGAATTAGATGAGATCGGAATCATCCCAACGGTGAGCTGGTGGTGGTGGTAGTGGAATTCTGGCAGGGCTTCGCCAAACGCGTACCGGATAAAGGCGGGAGGAGTTGGGAGGGACGGATGGCCAAGGTGGAAGGGTGCAACCCCATGCGCCTCCCCACTATATATAGGGGTGGGAGGGGGCATCGGCCCTAACCCCTCCTCCAAGGGAGGGGCGACGGCCTAGGAGGGAGGCTTGCCTGCCAAGCTGGATCCCCGGAACCCATTTGGGGCCCCGGACACACTGCGGCAAAACCCAAAACTTTTCCAGTGACCAAAATAGGACCTCCCATATATAAATCTTTACCTCCAGACCATTTCAGAGCTCCTCATGATATACTCACTACAAAAAAAGACACATCCGTGACATTTTGGGCCGAACGAAATTTTTTCCTGTCATGCTTATGACACTTCTATGACGATAATTGTGACAAAAGCATGTATCATCATAGATGTGGTGGGCTCCTACTTCTATGACAAAAAATCATGACAGAAAATGGGCTTTTCATCTTGGGCGGGCCGGGGACGCACATGCTTGACATTCTTTGGGCTGTCCATGACAGAAAAAATCGTGGTAGAAGCGAGGGCGAGGAAAATATCGGGGAGTTCCCGGTTACGGTGGGTGGTCGGGGCCGAGCGATGCATGGAGGTTTGCGTGTTTCTCTCATATACGTATGCGCGTGTGTGCGAAGCGTTGGGCTCTAACTGAACCCGAGCGAGGCGTTCGCTTACTGAACCCGAGCGATTGCACTAGCTACGCGCGTTACTGAACCCGAGAGATCGATCCCTTGGCTATTAACTGAACCCGATCGAGCGATTCCTTCGCTACTGCTGCTAACTGAAGCCGATCAAACCTGCTGCCTCTTGATGAACAGTGACCGTTGTTGGGGGTTGGATGAACAGTTCTCGGTGGGTGTTGGATGAACAGGACCCCGTGGTAGTAGTAGGCCGTTGCCGCTGGATGAACAGGACCCCGATCGAGGAGGTGGGGGTGGATGAACAGGACCATGTGGAGGGCTGGTTGAACAGTAGCCGGTGGAGGCTGCATGAACAGGACCTCATGGATGAATAGTAGCTGGTGGAGGCAGGAGGAAGGTCGCGGTGTATGAACAGTAATAGGTGGAGGCTGGAGGAAGTCAATGGTGGATGAACAGTAGCCCATGGAGGCTGGAGCGAGGCAGTAGACGGTGGATGAACAGTAGCTCGTGGAGTCCCGTTTTGCGGTACGCCACCCCTCCTGATGAACAGGACCCCGTTTCGACCGTAGGCGCTCCAAACCAAGTCTGTTTCGTCCGTTTTGTGGTACGCCACACCCCTCCCGATCAACAGCATCCCGTTTCAACCGTAGGCACTCGAACAGAAGGCTGTTTCCTCCGTTCTGCGGTACGCCAGACCCTTCCCGATGAACAGGACCCTGTTTCTACCATACGCGATCGAACATAAGGCCATTTTCCTTCGTTTTGCGGTATGCCAGACCCCGTTCCGGCTGTTCCATCCAAGCCGGTTGGCTCCCAATGAACAGGACGTGTTCCGACCCAGTGGCTTTGCTCCCGATCAACAGGACGCATTCCGACCCAGTCACTAGGCTCCCGATGAACACGACGATGTTTCCTCCATTCCGACCCAGCCGGTTAGCTGCCGACGTCGCTGCCGTCCGTTGCCTCTCCATGTACACGAGCCCTGGCCGTCCGTATGCGCGAGTACGCGTTTCGAGACCCCGCTCATATGTACGTATGTGGCCGTATTTTTTGGAATGTGGCTGTATGTACGTGTACAAGGTTTAGATGGGACAGCCTGAACTGCTATGTGGGGGGCTCTACTATGACATGTGCCGCTACTTACTCGGCCACGGTTCATCGTTGCAGAGCGACCGATCGACCAGTATGTACGTACACGTTCACGACAAGACAGACAACGCTACGTACACTTTGACCGGGTGGGTCCCAGCATTCAGGGAGGATAAGGACGCACTTCCTTGCGTGCGAAGATATAGCTGCTGGGTCCCAGCTGTCAGGGGGAGGAATCATTTCTTTCCTCCTAATAAGGAGGCACTTCCTTGCGTGTGAAGATGTAGCTGGTGGGTCCCAGCTGTCCGGGGGAGGAATCAATTTTTCCGCATAATAAGGAGGCACTTCCTTGCGTGCGAAGATGTAGCTGGTGGGTCCCAGCTCTCAGGGGGAGGAAACATTTTTCAGCTTAATAAGGAGGAACTTTCTTTGCGTGCGACCATGGACCTCGTGGGTCCCAGCTGTGAGGCTCTCCATGTACCGTCCTCTTCCTATGACTCTCATTTGTTGACCACGCCGCGCTGAGCGCAGCAAGGCGGTGGACGACAGCGAGGCCCCGGACGGGAACGACCCGGAGATGGGAAGACGCGGTAGTGGAGTCACAGACGGAGAGGAGTACAAGGGTTATAGCTGGTTCTGGTGCGGCGTGGGGCTGCAGTCGGTGGAGAATAACAGAAGGTGTGGAGGGGTGGAGCGATAGCCTGGCCGGCGGTGGGGTAGCGCTTCGCAGTGATGCGTGCTAAGCAGAGCCGCTAGCCGCTGGAGGTCGGAGCAGGCGGTCCCGGCGACGCTGGAGGAAGAAGACGAGAGATTGAAGGTGCATGTCAGCTGTTGGATATAAATCCAATGGTTGTGGATGTCAGAATCATTTGTTGACTAAGTTGACAACGCCTTGCGTAGGCTTCGACCTATTGGCCCACATGTCAGCGTGCACAAATATGGCATATATTTAACCCATGTTTTCTAGAATTTACAGTCCATTTGCTGGGCTAGGTGAACAAATAATTTCGCGTCAATGCGGCCCATTTAATTTTTTTCTAAGAAATCACAGCCAATTTGCACTTTCTTGAAATACACGAATTAGCTATGCTTGTTCTATATTTAATGTTAGGTTAGAAGGAGCAATTAATATCAAAAAATAAACCGAAGCTACACATTTTATTATATATAAAATTAACAAATTAGCGAGTCATTGCTCAAAAAGAAAAATGAGCGCGTTATTATTACATTGGTCCTTAAAATCTTCGCAAGCTTTTGTACGCAATCACCAGGACTTTCCTTGCCTGAGAGTCAAAAACAACCAGGATTTTCCTTCCCAACTTCTGTTAAACATTTTTTTTATAAGTTAATAAGACGTGGGATGTTTTTATAATGTATATATAAGTTTCTATTAAATATACAATAATAGCAATAATATAAATATATATAATGTGGTTAGAAGGGAAAACATAAATTGGACACTGCATTATTATTCTTATATATAGATAAATAGAACAGAGATCTGCGTTTTATTAAAAAATACATTGGGCTACCGATGTTTAAGAAAAAGTAAAACCTACGCTGGGAGGCACATAGGCCGGTACATACATGATGGACCTCAAAAAATAAGTTGAAACCACTGTCTCGGTATGTCGTGGGCTACGCATGTTAAAAAACAAAACCTAGGCCTTGCTGATACTTGTTCGTCCTCTGGAAAAAAATTATACCAGCTAGATCCCCGATACCCCTTTCCCGCAAAAAAAAAAGATCCCCGATACCACTAAAAAAAGCTCCCCGATGACAGTCATTGTTGGAAATTTATTTCGTTTATCGACTAGGTTGACAAACCCGTGGGCCCCAACGTCAGTATACAAATAGGAGGAAGCTTTTTTTCCAATGAGGCACTTGCTTGCGTATGGCTTGGACCTGCTGGGTCCCCACTGTCAGCCTCTCAGCGTACAGTCCTCTCCGGATTCCTCTCGTTTGTTGAGCATGTTGACAACGGCATACGGCAGCGCCACGGCGAGCGCACACGGACGGGAAAGAACCGGAGCCAGGGAAGACGCCTTCATTCTTTCGAACATACCGCACTAGCCTGGTGGCTGCAGCCCTCTCACCCAAAAGCTGTACTGCCCGGGTTCAATTCCAACTGGTGCAGTTGAAAAATATCTAGCACTTGCCAAAATTTCATCCCTAGTTTACCCAATTTTTCGCACACTCAACATTGTCTTGCCATTTTGAAAATATCATATCTTTTTTACTTTGCATCATATGAAGATGTGCTATACATGAATGTTGATCAGCATGATGTTAACTTATTGTTAGTTCCATTTTTTACCATGAATAAAATTTCCAACATTCTGTTATCCATCTTTGAAAGTGTGTGTTGATTTAAATGCTCTGCCTCTGAAACATGCAGTTTCTTATCTGAAAATCACTTGGACAAGCAGCCATCACCGGTGTTGGATTCAATGCCGCGCTTCTTCAATCCCCCGGCAGTGCGAGGGGGAAATAAACTTCCGTCCCGTGTTGGCGGTTGGGGAATGGAGCGAACTGGATTAAAGAGGGGGCCGGCGGCGTGAGTGAAGAAGCACATCAGACGCGGTTTTTTTCAGTGGATGGCCCTCGATGGCATTTTTTTACTTGCCTTTGCACCATACAACTTGTATTTTTAGCCTCCATGTCCGTGGTGGACCAGCAGCCCATTTGCTGGGCGGGCCAACCTACAAAAAGCAACACTTGATTTTTCATCTAGGCCCAAAAACAACGCAGTACTATGTTTGTTTTGAGGCCGAAAACATTACGGCAGGGCTTGAGCGGGCGAGGGGGAAGACAGAGCAAAAAGATAAAAAAGAGTTGATGCGCCGTTGCTACCCTAACAAGCAGGTGCAATTCTTCTCGGGAAGAAGGTGTGCCGTTGACACTCACACGTCACAATCCCACAGTAGACATTCTAACAAGTTCACACACAAGTACAACATTAAAGGTAAACATTCGTATCAAACTCAGGTTCACAAGACACATTCATATTCATAGCCAGCATTCACAATCAACAACTCAAAAGATTCATATATACACAAGTTTAGCATGTCTATGCATCCAAATGATTGATAGATCACAAGACAATATTCATAGATAACATTCACAAAAAGATTCAGATATACACATGTTCAGCATGTTTATGCATCCAAATGATTGAGAGATCACATCCAATATCATCCATGGACAAACTTTAATTACCTAGGGTATAGACTGGTAAATGGTGTTCACTCGGTGGTACTTCTTGCTAAAATTAATGCTTGTACGAGCAAACTTTCGAGTACATAAGAGGCAGCACAGACAATCTGAACTTTGCTTGTAGGTTTATCCTCGAGATAGTGGCCTCGATGCCGAGGGAGGTTTGAGAAACTTGGCCACTACTTTCATCCAACCAGTTTACTGGCTCATCTTGGTCATGTAGCTCACCAAAATTCTACATTGCAGACAAGAAAGGAGGTGGACGATAAAATGAACCACCCAATTTTTT
The DNA here is from genome assembly GCA_011799875.1 of Thinopyrum elongatum. Classification (NCBI taxonomy): domain Eukaryota; kingdom Viridiplantae; phylum Streptophyta; class Magnoliopsida; order Poales; family Poaceae; genus Thinopyrum; species Thinopyrum elongatum. The sequence goes on from CM022298.1 coordinate 200,462,679, forward strand.
TGTGCAGTTCAACTGAAATGGAGCATCCCTGGCGTGCAGACTAATTAAGTGCTAGATGAATATACGCATCAACCAACTTGTCTGGAATCTTTAGACTCCATGCCATACAGTTCGCTACCATATGTGCCGATAACCAAAAGGCACAAGTTGGGACCAAAAACTGGACTGCGTTTTTCTGGGCTATGCGCCAAGCAATATTGTTGGCGTTCACTCTGGCACTTCTTCTTGTCAACATTGATGCTTGTCTGAGTGAACTTTGGAGTACATAGCAGCAGCATAAGTATCTGTCCATCTGATCTTTTTGTGCAGTTCTACTGAAATCGCCCAATGTAATGATTTGCCTGCGAGTTCAGGCTCCAAGTTACTCCTTTATGAAATCGGCCAACAGTAGCACAATACCAAATTACCAATACATATGACAAGCACAATAATCAGGATAAAGACCGGTACCAACCTGTGTGAGGAAGCATATCAGTTACTATTTCCTTTGACTGGAAGCCGAGATAAGCGACTAACAGGAAAGGAAGGATGCAGTCGAGGCAATGAAGCACCCAAAGTTTTTGTGCAGTTCCACCAAAATCGAGCATCCCTGTTGGCACATATATTGAGGGAGTGAGATTACTGTAATAGTGGGACTAGTTGATGAAACATACACTAACAAATAGAAGCACCCTCATTATCTTAATGGGTAAAGTTAGCAACATAGTAGTCTTGCTTAAAGAGAGGTATTAGTTTATTTAATCAGTGCCAATTAGCTCAACACTCAAAGCATTTCCATGTATCATAGGTTGCAAAAATTTAACGTGCAAAGATAAAGGAGTTTCTCATGACAGTAGCAACTCAATAGCACGACGCAAATAGAGATGACAGCAAACTAATATGGATGAAGGCCTTAGGCCGGTACCAACCTGAGCAAGAAGCTTATTCAAGTAGTCCCAGAAGAGATGATAATGCACTCACTAGACTCATTCAATAGTATATATTTTTGTGCACTTCAAATGTATGGTTGACATCACTCTTGTTTACCAGTGGTGAGATTATATCGAAAGATTATCAAGAACTTCCAGTAGAGTTAAAGCACTGGCTGGGATACAGTTCATTGTATTCTCTTGTGCAGTTCCACTAAAATGTACGATTGGCACAACAAGATCCCTATTTGCACAAGTAGGAACAAGGTGAAACCTTCATTAGCTTAGTGAGAAAGGATAGAAAGACATTAGCATATTGCTTTAACAGTAGCATCAAATTCATGATGGACAATACGCAAAACATTGCCTCATTGAAACAGTGGGAATGAATTGACATGCAAAACAATAGCATTATTATGTCATGACACTACCAAGATCCCCTTCCTGCTCCACCACATGGTTCACCTCCACAGACACATGTACACACGTACATGATTCAGCATAGGGTGCTACTAAAGATTTGTTTAACTCCGACAGGAAAATTAGGCAGCAATTAATTAGTGCTACTTAAGTACTCCTAATTGATTAAGTGACCTTGCAGGAGAGACACCATAAGTGGAAGGGCTCCTGGACGATCGTCTCACATGTAAGGGAGACGTTGCCGGAGCCCTTGAATGGCCTCGACTAAGGCCTCGGCTTCAGCAAGATCACCTTGGCACTGTTCATCATGTAGAGCTGGGTCACACATGCATCCAGAATCCAGTTAATTAGTACGATGTGTCCTCAAGCCAAGTACTACTCTGCTATGTACTACAAGTGCATTTCTTCAAGTAAATTAAGACTAGTAGCAACACAGCAATACAATATCGCTAGCAAGATGTCTGGATAACATAGGACGGTACAATCGTGTGATCTTCTTCATTTCCTTCTTATTCTTCTTCTTCTTCGACTTCCTCTTCTTGCTATGTTTCTCTTTCTCCTCACCAGTTGGTGAAACCAAGTACATGATTGGCCTTCTATTTCAGATTTGGTTTTGTCAGTGAGGGAGTACAAGTGTACTAGTAAACAATAGCATTATTTTCTCATGGCAGTAGCAAAATAGAGGTGAACACATGCAATAAATATCGTTCTTACCTAAAGGAAGGTTATGGTGCCAATATGGAGGATGAAGATTGGAACGCAGATCTCCCTTTGTGCAGTTCCACCAAAATGAACCAACGGTTCCGTTGCCACATTCCAGTTAAACAGCATAAAAGTCACTTCTTTTAAGAAGTGTTTTGTGCAGTGCACCAAAAGGTCACAATAGCAACGAGGTGAATTGGATATCCCTGTTTGCATAAAAAGCTACATAGGAAACAGTCAGAGTCTCAAACAATTACTGGCAAAAACAATTGGTTAAACTTGTCATGGCTTATAACAGTGGCATGGCTTCATTTTACCAGGGGCATTAGATTAAGAACAGCTAAATATTTGCTATAAGGGCATGGGACAATGGGTGCACCAGCAGTTTAGCACCATGTACCTAAACCGGGGCATAAAGTGGTGATTCAGAGTTTGTTGCCCCGAGAAACAAACATCCAAGCAACATATCTGGGCTGGTCCCATTTTTGTTCACTCTAGCCACCTATTCCTATGTGTGGATAGCAAATCTAGTCCTGGTCATACCACTGTGTATAGCGTTTCCCCTATATTTCCCTTTTCGACCAAGAGACCGGTTGGATGACCAGTCTGTACTACTTTCACCCCCTTTCTTTCCTATTTGTACCAAGTCCGATGTACATACTAACTTTTCCCCCTTTATTTCTTGTTTGAACCAAGTACAAGATTCGACTCCATGAAGTAGCTTTACCTCTAACAATAGAAAAAAATTAGGTGACATTGGACCATCCGATCGAGCCTAGCTACGAGGGGGGCTGAGAGGTAGAAAATGATGCACATGCAGCGACGTAGCGATCTGGGGAAGTAGAGCTAGGCCGGTTTCGAAGGAAGATATACCTGAAGGTCGTCGGGGTGTGGATAGGTGGGCGACGGGAGGCCGGCTCCGCCCACACTAGGGCAGCGACGAAGGGATCGGAGAACTTCCCGCGCCGGCGCTCGGCTAGAGATAACGGTGCGGCCGGCAGTGGGTCTCCTCCCTCGCTGTCGACGACGGCCTAAATGCTGCCCCTCCTCCCCTTCACCGGCGGAGGGGGATACGTCTGGATCTGTAACCAGCGGTGAGGATAGAAAGACAGTGTTACCACCACTATCTTGTTTAGATCTGAAGAGGATGAGAGTGTGTGAATAGAGCAACCCTAGCAAGCAAGCGCGGAGGCTCCTGCCTATATATATATATACGTATAGTGGGGTAGTTTCTTTTTTCACTCCATCAAAACAATCATTTAAAATTGTGTACGTGCCAGGTCGCCTTTTTTTTTGAGTTGTTGATTGTTTTTTGAGATAGCTACCCGCTTATTCCAAGTGGTGTGCAGGGGTGGATTAACGAGCTGCTCGGCTCGGTTCGTTCGAAGCTCGTTAAAAGAAAACTCACGTAAGATGAAACATGTGTTGTGTTGTTACTAACGAACTTAGCGTGAAACTTGTTAGCTGGTTCATTAAGCTCCTTAATAAATTGATGATTGGCTTTGTTCATTAAGAAGCGACCCACGAGGATAACAAGCCAAACTATCGAGGGATCATTGCTCGCGAGCTACGAGCTTTTGTTCCAGCCCTAACGGTGTGCCAGGTCGCACTTTGTATCGTTCAAGTCTGGTACTAGACCCTCCATTAAATGAACAACCACCGCCTCGTAAAAATTGTGAACAAGCCCACGGCTCAAATTATCGGAAACGTGGGCTGCACCAACATGCATTATTATTTATATTTTCTATGTGGGAGTATCCTCAAAGCAAGATGTGAGAGTACAATCTTTATTGGTCCCCTTTGTAATTTGTGCTAAATTTTGACCAAAGATTTAACTGACAAAATGTTAGTGCATGTTAAAAAAAAAATATCCTTGGATTCGTATTTGAACATAGTTTTCAATGATGTAATTTTTTGTGACATGCATGAACATTTGGTTAGTTAAATTTATAGTCAAAATTTGGCACAGATTATCATAGGGACCAATAAACCAGGACAGAGCTCCTCGTCTGTCGTCCAAACTCTATGACTAGCCGCTCTATTACATGCGGGACATCAAGCATCCGGGCCCGCGTGCCATCCACCAAATCACAGCGAGGTGCTACAGTCGAGACTCACCAGTCACCCCAGTGTGGCCGTCATGACCCGTCATATCACAAAACCCACACCTTTACCAGCAGTGGTAAAGTGGCCTCGAAGTTGGACGGTGTGAAGCAACCATCATTTCACTGGAACGCTCATTGAAGCCCTTTCTCCCCTATCTTGAAGAAAACCTCACTCCAGGCTACTCACTTCTGCCATTTTTCTTCTGTACCGATGAAGGAAAGGTGGGCGAATCAGTGATGCTACTATATTTTCATTCCAAGAATCTTCTTTTTGCGAAGCACCGACCGATTCTCACTGCCTATTCTTTTCCTGTTTTCATTGCGATTGTGGTTTCCTTTCGATTGCTTTTTGTTTGTCAGTTTATTGATGGATCCTAGAGCACTAGGCAAAGAGTTGCCGGCGGACAACCCACTTGAGACAGAGATCTCCAGGAAGCGAGCACCGACCAACGAGTTGGCCATGTTGGCGGGCCAACCCATGGAGATGAAGAACTCCAAGAAACAAGCACTGGCCAAAGAGTTGACGACGTTGGCGGATGAACTCCTCAAAGAAAGTTGGAAGAACAGCAAGGGCCCCACCGTGCCTACCCCAGAAACTCTAATGGCCACCTATGAGAGGCTCAAGGCCGAGTTTGAGGAGATAGTCGCCATTCAGAAGCAGTATTTCCCTGGCAAGGCGATGGCCCCCATCGAGGAGATGGCCCCGAGAGGGATGGGATCCCCCGATGAGCTGCACAAGGTACAAAAAAATGGCTTACCATAGTTGTGGTTTTTGATTAATTGCAATGTGCTTGCTAATATGTTAGGGTTGTGCAGGTGTCGGTGGACGTCCTTGATGATTCCGATGACGCGGTCTATCCTGTGGACATCGCCCCAGAGATCGATTCTGATGTTGTGGTCCGTCCTGTGGACATCGCCCCGGAGATCGATTCCCATGCCGATGTCCGCCCTGTGGACTTCGCCCCAGAGATCGATTCTGATGTCGCGGTCCGTCCTATGGACATCGCCCCAGAGATTGATTCCCATGCCGTTGTCCGTGCTGTGGACATTGCCCGAGAGATCGATGACAAGAAATAGTTGGTCGCGCTAATCCTTCAAGGTAGTTTGCATTGTGTTTAATTACCAGAATGATGTGTGTTATCAAACCATCTGAGGGCTAGTGCACTGTCTTGTGTGGGCGGTACTTGCTACTTTTGTTTGATAGTGAATCATGCGAACCCTCTCCGAGTTATGGAAACAGATGTATCCTCACCAGCTTTTGATGTAATATATGGCATGCTTAGATGTAAGTTTGAACTGTTTACCATATCAGCAGGGCTTGTTTGATGATTCTTGGTGTTAGTAGGGTAGCTACTATGCGAGCTATAGTACTTGCAAACACTCACCAAAGAGAAACGTTGGGGCTGATGAGCTCGTGGTACGCTTATAGGTCTAATCCGTCGTCGATCGGCCAATAGCCCAGGCTCCTAAAATTGTAGGCTTAGCAATCGATCAGACAATAGTCCACAATTATACATTAATTCACATCAAACTCAAAGAGTTGGTTCACGGATACATTCACACTAATAGCCAGCAAAATTGGCACGTACTTGTAACATGCGCGAATGTGTAATTTTTTTGCTGGAAGCGTGAATGTGTAGTGACGTCGTACTTTCGGAGTGGCTACAGAGAGTGTGTACGTGTGCTAGAGGGGTTGTGGGATGGAGAGGGATCTAGAGAGAGAGAAAGACCCTCCATTTCTTTCTAGTCGTTAGATTGACAAAGGATACGTGTGCTACAAAATCATAGCAGTACAAGGACGTACAAATCCTAGGCGGGCTAGTTTGGCCTAGTGGGTTTCAGTGATATGACGTGCTACAGTGGTGTCCAGTCTTCGCTTGTGGTAGCAGTATTGCGGGTACAGTAAGTTTTCTTGAAGAAGCGGATTCAACGAAGTCATGATGGTTCCTTCGTCCGACCAACTTACAGTGGGAAAGGTTGGGCTTGCGCTACGACCGGGGTGACTCTCCCCTGCAGTACTGTGTGGTGCACTATAATTTTGTGCATGGCAAGTGGACCAGGATGGTCGACATCCCACATGTCAGCGAACAAAAGTATTATTTCTGATATCGAGGACGAGCAAGGAGTATTCATTGTTTATTTTTTATGAAAGGTATTGTCTCCATTGTTATGACGGAGGAGTGCGAAACACGGCAGCCCAGTGAACTTGGCATGTGCATAACTCCCTCCTTCCTCATGTACCATAGTGTTGACTATAAGGTTGGCTATAAGGTTACAACTTTTTCTCATTTTCTCTCTATCTATTTCGTCTCAAATGTTTTTTACCTTATTTTTTTTAGACACAATTTTTTTTATACCTAGGAGCACGTGTAGAGACGGGCTCTTGCATTAGTGCCCACTCCTTCACTTTTTCAATGCCTCTCTCCTCCACATAAGCGGGCTTATAGCCCAGTATTGTACTTGCTCTGAATGCGAGCAGCTGGCGCCTAGGGGGAGCGCGTGCGGGAGGGGGAGGGGTTTTCTGGTGGGCCAGGGCGGTCAGAAGCGGGCTTGGGAGCGGTCCGGACTCCCGCATGGCCCACCTCACATATTTCTTGGAGTCCGTGCACGGCGGGCGGGCGATCTCTTCTCCCTCCCCTGTCTCTCTCTTCTCAGCCGACGTCCGCCGAGCGATTAGATTTCGGCTATCGACGGTTTATTCAATTGCAGTCCCACATGTCAGTGAAAATGCAAGACAACGCGTGTCCCCTTTGGTGAGCGGCGTGTGAGACGGACTGTCGGGGGTGTGACGCGAACGCGATAGGCGTGCTTTAAGTGTGCCGCCTTTTCCTTTTGAACTTGCAAAGTGTAACATTTTCGTGCGATCGATCGATAGAAATCCAGAACAAAATGACGAGGGCGGGGCTTTCCCGCGCGTTAGGCGGGCTAGTTTGGCCTAGTGGGTTTGAATGATATGACGTGCTATAGTGTCGCCCACTTGCTCCATTTTTATGTAAGCAAGTGTCTCCACTCTTACGAGGGAGGAGTGCGAAACACGGCGGATCTGATATTGATCAAGGGATAACTGTTCCCTGCGAAATAATGGAGCACTGTTAGCGATTATAGCATGATAGTTAGGGAATCTCCAGCGCTGACCCACAAATTTACACCGGCATCTGTCCGAGGACACTGATGCCAGAGGATGCTATCCAATGCTGCCCGCATACCTTTCGACAACTATATGAACTAACTGGACGAAATTCGTGCAAACAAAGCAAATTTCATATTAACCGGATGAAATTCATTACATTTCAAAAACTTTTCCTATAAACCGAACAAAATCCATTACATATTTCGCACAAACCATACTAAAACCTATTGTAAACCTAATCTAAATGATCGCCGGCGCCCGACCACCATGTCCGGCCATGAGCCCCGAGAACTAATGCTCCGGCTATTGCCTTTGCTTCCTCCTCATCCGCCTCGGCTTTGTCCAGCTCCGCCTACATAACCTCCTCCTCCGGAGCACAAGGTTCTGAAGATTTCCGCCTCCATGTTGCCGTCAAGCGGATAATCGGCCGCCGATGTTTACCCCACCAAGCTTGGCGTCGACTGAGTGGAGGAGCGGTGGCCTTCCTGGGACCAGAGCGGCGGTGACCTACCATGTACTACTCTTCCTCGCTGCCGGCTGCGCCCGCGCACGCGCGCCGGCTTCGTGGTCGTGGCGGCGGAGGGCGGCCGGGGGGAGCCGGCGATGTCCTTTGTCTGCTCCTGCGACAGTACGTCCAAGAGAGCTTTGGAGCGCGCCCGGAGCGGAGCCGGTGATGTCCTTCGTCTGCTCCTATGACAATACGTCCAAGTGAGCTTTGGAGCACGAGGAGTCCATGGTTGGAGAGGTGCCGACAGAAGGAAGGGACCAGAGGAGAATGACTGTGGGTCTTTGGCTATGGCTGGGGCTGAAGTTAATATAGCGGGCGAATGGCAATGAGCCGCGGCAGACGGACGGACGGCTAGCGCCGGAGTAGGTTCGTCAGCAGCCGCGTGTCATTAATGTGGGCGGAGGACGGACGGATGGCCGTGGCGTCGTTAACGCGGAGCAGTCGCTTGCACCGGGATGCCGCGCGGGTGGCGCTCTCTCGGCCGTCGCACTGCTGCAATGCCGGCGCCAGTGAGAGGTCGCGTCAGGAATGAATGCGGCATTGACGTTCTGTAGAGACGGTGACCGTTTCAAGCGGGAAGCGCGCGCGAGCGATGGAAGGGGTTTCGGTGGGCCAGGGCGGTCAGACGCTGGCGTGGTGGTATATTGTTTTTTTAGTTTGCAAAAGTACTCAATTAATGTGGCGGTTCACTTTTTTTTCTACGATCAACATACACCCTACAAAGCACCATGTTCAAATTTGGCACTTCTCCGGGTTCATTTACCACTAGCAATGTGCCCGTGCGTTGCAACGGATCCAAAGTAGAATAGTACTTGTTCACAAACTTGAAAGAAAACACTCTTGTTTTGATATACATATATACCACCAAAAATATATTACTTTTCACTCAAAATATATTTCTCAGGCTGTTTTGATGAGGTGAGGGAGGGATGTGGTTGCTTTCAAGATAATAACGGGTTTTCTGCAAATTGGAGCAGAGACGTGGGCCATTGTTGCAAAAATGCCACAACTTACCTCACAGCCGTTAGATGCAGATCTAATGGTCAGAAATGACGGATGGCAGACACACCATCATCACCAACTGAGTCTTTTATAGGAGTAGAGATATTTAGGCCATTATGTGCATTTTGTAGAAATTTACTACCACCATCCTAATTTATTGGTCCCTTAGTATTTTGTGCCAAACTTTGACCACAGATTGAACTAAGAAAATAGTAATGCATGTCACCAAAAATTATATCGTTCGATTCGTATTTCTATATCTATATGTATACCCCTATATAGTGTGCGAATAACTTTGAAAGATGGTCGTTGGAATGAGCCAATCCGACGGTGCAGAGATGGCAAATCCGAGCACTACTGGCCGTTGGATATCATCTACATTCCACCAGATTCTGCCACATGTACAATCTAGAAGACTCCATGGTTGAACTTAAGCATAATGCACAAACCTCAAAACACAAGCACTTCTCCTTTCTTCTAGAATCTTCCGTATCATAATTGCCCAAACTTTTTTTTCTAGATGAATTACCATTATTTGTTTTCACTTTATGCTTTACAATGCACAATTCCATGAATCTTAAAATAGATTAACTTTTTTATAAAAATTAATTGATTTTGAATGAGATGAACTATAAGAATTAAACGAACATCTACATCATGCATATATGACTCAAAGCTTACATGCTATAGTGTGGTATTTATTCATAATTTGGTTGCCAAATCTCATGTGTGCAATGCACGTGTACCTTACTAGTAAACATAGTTTCTAGTGATATTATTTGTAGTTACATGCATCAATCAGGACGGAGGTAATAGCGCAGAAACATCAAATCCCAGCTATAGCTACACAGGTGCGATGATAGGGACGTGGAATGCCGTTTGATCACGGTGCATGCGCGCGATCCGCCTGGCTGGGGTGGTGGCCAATCAGAAAGCAACCCACAATAGGGTCAGCGCACACAGCTTCCAGAGGCTACGGAAATAAACCGTCTACGGTAATAAATGACTAGGATTGAAGGGGAATCCAAATTTCCTTCGTCGTCTGTCCTTGAGCTCTTGACAAACCAATGCACTATACGGTTGTCCGTCCACTCCGCCCCAGAGCTCTCACCAAGAATCGTTCATACCACCGCGCCGCACACTAACCGGTAAGGAAGCGATGGCATCCCGCCACGCCGAGTTCCTCGCCGCCCACGACCGCACACAAAATGGTAGGGAAGCGATGGCATCCCGCCGTGCCGAGTTCATCACCGCTCGCGACCTCACACCTACGTGGGCGGACTTTGAAGCTGCCAAGGCCGAATGGGCGGTAGAGCAAGAGGCGGCCAAAGCCGCACAGAGGGAGCGGAAAAGGCAGAAAGCACTCAAGAAAAGAGAGTCCCGCCGCCGCAAGAAAGAAGAGGACGCACGCGCTGCTGAGGAGAGCTCGGTGGAGATCCAAGCACGGTGGGGTGTCGACGACAAAGCCAGGAAGGAGAACGACGGTGTCTGGCTAGCATGTGAGAAGTAGTAGTACTAGTAGTTAGTGTGTGTGTGTCTGTGTCGCCCGTACGTTTGTTTAATTAATTACGAGCATGTACTAGTACTAGTTACTACTGTAGTTTTTAGAGCAAATTACCAGTACATTAGCCTAGACTCAATGGAAAAATTCCTATCCTATGCATCAAATGGCATCTCTTTCTCTATAGGAATTGAGATGCATGTCATCTCACTTCCTATGATTTTCCTATTCCTATAAAATTCCTATCCTATGAACCAAAGGAGGCCTCGGCTAGTGTACAGTACTACTGTAGCTAGCAGTATTGCTGGTATAGTAGTTTTCTTCAAGAAGCGGAATTCAACGAAGTCATGATGGTTCCTTCGTCCGAGCAACTTTATAGTGGGAAAGGTTGGGCCTGTGATTTGACGGCTCATTAGTCATTATTACTGCAGTGCAACGACCGGAGTGACTCTCCCTTGGAGTTCTGCGTGCATGGCAAGTGGACCAGGATGGTCGACGTCCCACATGTCGGCGAACGAAAGTATTCTTTCCGATATCAAGGAGCAAGGAAACCGTGTGGTATAGTATCACTGCTGGTTTATATTTATTTTTTATTTTTGATGAAAGCTAGCGTTTGAACTCTTATGACGAAGGACTGCGAAACACGGCACGTGCTGGATGTCCCACACGTCAGCGAAAGGAGTGGGACATGAACAACATGGTAGAGCGTCTCCACTTCTTCCACTTCTAGGTCGGAGACCACACGTAGTACTAGTAGTATATAACGATACAAAGTGCGACCCGGAGACACATACGCGTCTAGTTGGAAGGTCACGGACCATACACTTAAACAAATATAAAACCTAATATGTGCCTCAATTAATATAGTAGTAGAGTACTTAGGCACGTACATCATAATATCACCGTGCATTGCACGTACAACATTTAGTGGTAGTAAGACAAATGCCTATATGCCACGCATGTTCATATTATTTGTGCCTTTCTACTTCACTTACTGCGCTACATTACTCAGGTTCGTACATCCCTGGGTACATGTCCGTCTCGTAGTTCTAGTCCCATGTGTTCTTCATAGATGGCACGATCCATAACGGTGGGTAACGGGAGTCCCTATCATCGCAGCTTCTTAGTGTGGCTCCCCACGATGGAGACTCATCCAAACTGAAGTGGGATAGATCAAGGATAGGGGCGTTCAAGATATGAATCCGTAGGTGCGAAATGAAAATGCACCCGTTCTTCATGAACGGCAGGCCGTCGGCGTCGTGCACGGACGGTGGCATCGTTTGCACTATGGGGTAGTTGTCCCCAATGAAAATCGAGTACTCTTCAAGTGTGTTCATCCGCACCCAGGTAGCATCACGGGGGTCAAACACGCCGCCGTCCATCTGGTACACCTGGCATCTCAAACCTGCATACATGGTGACGTGCATGGTTATGGTCCATGCAGTATAATAAGGTGACGTAAGCAGAGGATACGGATTAAAATAAAATACTTTATATTGCTTATTTCTATGAGGGGGAAGGGAAGCAATGTATAGACCAGCTGTGGCACGGGCGACGACAAACAATTTGAGAGTGTTACCTGGGCCATGTACATTAATTAAAGTAGGAGTAGTTTTGTTTGATGGGATTATGGCTACCTAGCTAGTACTACAGGGAATTGAAATTGTTAAGGCCTTTATAGTTTATACAACTGGCATTATAAAGTTGCGTAGATGACTATCCCAATCAATAAAAAAAAGAAGGAAAGAACTACTCCTGCTCCTGGAGTATAAAGAGAAATGTACTGAAATGTTATAAGATGATATGGCAATAAGATATACGATAGCTCCTGTCTCTACTACTCTTGGATCGGAGAGAAGGGACTACCTGGGTACATGATCAGGGTCCGATCGTGATAGATCGTGGCACCTTGTTGCCCTTCAATGGTACCATGGGTAACGACTGCTAAGATAGTACGTCCCAACTGGGTGGTGTCAGCTACAAGGTTCCAAGATAGACCAAATGACCCATGCACATCCATGATTGGCGATCTGATTTTGATCGGGGGATAACTTTGCCCTGCATAATCATGCAAACAAGGCGGAATTCATAGAAACCGGACAAAAATCATTACATTTCGAAAACTTTTCATATAAACCGGACGAGATACATTATAGTTTTCATTCAAACCGGAGTAAAACCTACTCTAAACAAGTTACAACTGTAATGTGGGCGGCGCACGGACGACGGCCGGTCGTGGTGTCATTTGAGGCTACTCATAGTGGGGAGTATCATATACAATATACTAGTGCATGATACTAGTGTATGATATACTACTTTTATAGCGCATACTACCTCCGTCCTGGTTTATTGGTCCCCATTGTATATTGTGTCAAATTTTGACTATAGATTGAACTAACAAAACATTCATGCATGTTACCAAAAATTATATCATTGAAAACTATGTTAAAATACGAGTCCAACGATATAATTTTTGTTGACATGCATTAACATTTTGTTAGCTAAATCTTTGGTCAAAATTTGGCACAAACTACAAAGGTGACCTATAAACCAGGACAGAGGTAGTAGTATCATAGAGTAGTATCATAGATGATCATATTTATTGCCATGCATGGCCCCCTGTCTCTTCTTTAATTCTCTGCCACATCACCATGTATGCTAGATATTCCCGAGTGTATGTACCAACTAAGTTACCACCACTATGGCCAGCCTCGATGCGGAGCAGTCGCGTGCACCGGGAAACGACGCTCTCTCGGCCATCGCGCTGCTTCAAAGCCGGCGCCAGTGAGAGGTCGCCTCCACTCTGGCCGGGCATTAATGTGGCACTGACGCTCTGGGGCGGCACTGACCGTTTCAGGCAGGAAGTGCGTGCCGGCAAGGGAGGGGGTTTGGGTCGGCCAAGGCGGTCAGACGCGGGCATGGTGGTGGTATTGATTTTGTAATGTTTCAGGTGTAGTACTGGTAGTTTGCAAAACTACTCAATTATTGCACTCAGTTTCCTAAAAAATTGTGGTAAAAAACATTACTCGCAATGCATGCTTGTGTGACCAATAAACAACTACTACATGCACGCAACGATTTAATGCACATTGTAATCTCAACATGTGATGGGGAGCTCTATTTTTTTTGCGAGTAATGGGGAGCTCTAAATTTGAATTTGAAACTTATAAAACGGAAAAATTCAAAACAAATAAACTGGAAGAGAGGGAGTATACCATAGGATATGTCCCATACGAAACAAGTCCCCTGGTTTGTCACCGTGAAGATGCAGTTAGAAAGGAGCACAGCGTCTTCGTACTCGTACGGCAACAAATCGGCCGCATATAGCATGGTCCACCTTTGACCGCCATGTGCAGGGTTCGTGAAAGCAATCGCGATGTTGAACACCGCGATGAGAGTGTAATTTTGGTTGGCGGACGACCTTATCGGGGCTTCCGGGATTGCTATCATCTTCAATCTCACAGTGGTTCCATCGTACCAATTCAGGCGATGGCCAATTGCATGGCTGATCCCAATGTTGGACAAAGGTTCTATGGGAACGGTGTCACCGTTGTAGATGTTGTGCAAATTGATGTTGGTACCCTCCCGTACATATGCAAGCCAATCTCCACTGGCACCAAGCCTAACCTGTGAAACAGTGGGCAGCGGGGGAATTAGGAAATGGACACGGAAGTAGTCTTTAGAATGCATTTACTACGTGATCAAACTCATCACTTATCTGCTCATCGGACAAAATCCGAGTACCCCTCAACGTAGGCATCTCAAGGGGCGTCAACTTGCAACTACGGCCACGCCGCGCTGGAGAGACCCCCAAGGAAACATCCTCGTCCTCAAGGACGCATGGCAGACCAACTAGCATGGCCTTCTCCCACGCATATTTACGCACCCTCTTAAAATATTTGGTGCAAGTATGGCTAAGTCTTGCGGATGTGAGGAAGTTGGAGCGACTTACGATTTCTCCCAAAGGATTGTCGTCCAAGGTCTCCCAACCTCGATGAGGACGAGAAGCACCACCGCCTTGCGAATCCATGGCAATGGCGACAAACTGCCTTGTCCCTTGTGGAGCTGGTTTACACGAGAGGAGATGGTAACTCCAGGGCTTCGTGACTTCGTCCCTTCAGAAAGGATGTTCTACGGGCGCGCACTAGTGCAGTTTATATTTGAGACTAGCAAGAGGCCCCTGCGTTGCACGGAACATCAAGATGCATTTGTATGAGTAGTTTATCTTGTGGGAGAAAAGGATGAACGAGGGAAGGCCTTATTTGCAAATGTGGAGAGGGGTGTGGGTATCTTTTTGCAAAATTGCCATCGTTTCCTTCCTATCTGTCAGATATAAATCGGACGACCTATATTGCAGGATGGCAGGCACACCATCATCACCAACTCTATTTTTTATAAGATATATATATATATATATATAACTAGCCAGGAGCCCGTGCATTGCAACGGAACCACAATAAAATTAGCTCTGCCATGGCTCAAAGTTTGTTAAATATTTCTACAGGGAGATTGACTACAAGGCATGGTGGAGGAGCAGCCAACGTGGAGGGCGTATGGAGGGGACGGGAGGATGTTGCAGTGGGTTCTAGAGTCTGGACTCCATCTTCAGGAACCTTCGCCGCCGCCGGCAAGAATGCAAGGAGATGAACCAGAAAGGAAATGAGGCTGGGATGAGTAGTTCCATATTTTATACAGTGGCAGAGGTGGGTAAATATCTGCTACCTCCAGTGGCAAGGCCATGTCTCTATGCACACACATCTCAGCCGTTGGTTCCAGGTAAATCAAATGGCTCACGTTGTCCAGAGGCAGACACACCATCACCACCAACTGAGATTTTTATAGGAGTAGAGATAGAGATACTAGCAAGATGCACGTGCATTGCATGGAACATCAAGATGCATTTTTTTTACAAAAGTCCTGTTGTGATTGACCCATGCAGGAGTAATCCCATGTGTAAAAACTAATGATATCTCGAGAATTTCATCGAAAAAAATGGTAACTTGAGAATATCATCGAAAAAATGATATCTTGAGAAAGATGAGAGATAAGGTGAGGAGGAGTGGGGCGCGGTGGTGATTGGTGGTCGGACTTAGCGGAGGCATGGGGATGGATGATGCCGGCAGCGGCCACCATGCCAGATTGTTCCAGAGGCTTCCTTTTTTAATTACTCAACATGTTTGTTGTGGGAGATAAGGATGAACGAGAGAGGTGCGGGTATCCTTTTGCAAAATTGCCATAGTTTGCTTTCTATCCGTCAGATATAGATTGGACGGTCTGTATTGCAAGATGGCAGGCACACCATCATCACTAACTCGGTTTTTATAAGAGTAAGATATACTAGCAAGATGCCCGTGCATTGCACGGAATATCAAGATGCATTTTTTTACAAAACACCTGTTGTGATTGACCCATGCAGGAGTAATCCCATATGTAAAAACTAATGATATCTCGAGAATTTCATCGGAAAAAATGGTATCTCGAGAATTTCATCAAAAAAATGATATCTCGAGAAAGATGAGAGATAAGGTGAGGAGGAGTGGGGCGCGGTGGTGATTGGTGGTTGGACTTAGCGGAGGCATGGGCATGGACGACGCCGGCAGCGGCCACCATGCCAGATTGTTCCAGAGGCTTCCTTTTTTAATTACTCAGCAATGAAGTTGTGGGAGATAAGGATGAACTAGAGAGGTGCGGGTATCCTTTTGCAAAATTGCCATAGTTTGCCTTCTATCCATCAGATATAGATCGGACGGTCTGTATTGCAAGATGGTAGGCAAACCATCATCACCAACTCGGTTTTTTATAATAGTAGATAGTAGAGATAGAGATTTATAAGAGTATAGATTAGGGAGCTGGCGGGCGGTTCGTTGTACGGCACGTTCGCGTCCATCCACTAGCCTGGAATTAAAGTACGCACGACATTTACAGTGACAGGGATTAGTTGTTTTCCAGGCGCATGGACCAACGCGGACTAGCGGACCTCGTCGCCCTTTTTCGAGCACGCCTTCGACAAGTGCGTGCGTGACATGCGTGCATGCAAATCTTGTGTGACCAAACCATGCGAGGCAGAGCGGTAGGCTATCGAACTACAGCCTACATGTTGCAGCCATGTCATCCACACGCAACCTAAAGGCCAATTCATACTCCGCTGGACTATACTGTACTACTATGCATTGTTTGGCATGAACGTTCCTTGGAGCTCCTGCTGCAACTGGTGTACTCCACAGCCCGCTTCCCTTCTCCTTCCTCTTCCTCCACCCGCGCACGTCTGCGGGAAGCGACCGGTCAACCCTTATATAGGAGTGCTAGCACAAAAAAGATGCATGCATGACCACTAAAATTTCCTTTCTCTTATCTCTATGAAATAAATGTGGAGTGAAACTCAAAGCCCTTTAAGTCTGAGTATAATGGAAATCTATTTTTTTAGATGAGCCCTTTAAACAAGAAAGAAGGGAGTATTAGAAGTATGTTTATTTAACAAACAAAAGGCGCTCGCCAAGCTTTCATTCATTCGTCTTAAAAGCAGTTTACATCGAGGAGTAGTACTGTATAAGTCATCTTACGAAAACCAAATAATCCCAAAACACTTAGACGCGGTGCATTAACTTTCACCTCGTTTCTTTTTTCTTCACATAAATAAAGGAATCAACCAATAAGAAGAGATGTGGGGCGTGTATGACTTCAATGACTTGAGACTTTCAAATACGACATGCAGTGGTCAGTTCATTGCATGCAATGTTATTAATTAGGCAAAAAGCATTAAATTCTCTCGTTTTTTCCTTCGCCTTGGTCACGGTGCACAACCTAAAGATGACATTAGCTTTGGAGGGAGTACTAGATATCTCTACATAGTACCATGCAATAGTAGTAAGTACATAACCTAAGCTAGACAACACTACTCATCGTCGGAGATGGGTAGGCGGCCGCATGCTGCAACTCCAGGTCCTCCTGCTCCTCCTCCAGTTTGGCGAACATCTCGTTGATCCCCCACTCCCGCTGCCAGTGGAAGCGGCGGTTGGCCTCCACCTCGGCCTCCGACAGCATGGACTCAAGGATGGCCTGCTGTTCCGCCGCCCCCTCCGCTTGGGTCAACTCCTCCATGGCGAAGCATGCAGCCGGTGGCGCCGGCTCCGCCTCGCCCGCGTCGTCGTCCTCCTCTTCCGGCTCCTCTTCGCCCGCGTCGTCGTCCTCCTCTTCCGGCTCCGTGTCATCTGCGTCGTCATTCTCCTGCTCCCACTCCACGTGCTGCTCCGCCTCCACCGCCTCCTCCTCTGGCTCCGGCTAGTCTGGACTCCAGAGGCAGGGCGGCTGCGATCCCGGCTTCGCGCCACCTCTAGATCTCCGGAAGCAGCCCAAAGAGCCACTCCAGTGGGAGCATGGTGTATGTCGTTACCTTCGGCCGGGCCATGGCTATCGGGCGACGGCGACCGGAGAAGAGGCGGCGGGACGGGAATGAATGCAGCTACTGTTTGGGTTCGCCGTCCGGCTTAAATAAATGCGCACCATAACATGTACCCGCAGGTGCACAAATTGTAACATACGGGTCTGCTTAGGGGGCGTCACGTAACTGGTATGTGTGTGAGATTCTGAGAGAGAGAGTGTGTGTCTGCGCCTCTACTCTTCGGACATGTACTCCACCTTTTGCATCGGGATATAAGTATAATGGTATTACACTTTAGCTTGTGATTTACGTGGCCATGTTAATGTGGTTGTCTAAAAAAATGTCACTTCCTGCTCGTGATTTGCGTTATATAATTATGAGAAGTTTGCTAACTACTAAAATAAAGTGGAATTTGTCCATGTTATATAAGTAAATTAAGGTGATTGTTTATCATACGGGTAAGGTTGGACGAAGGGTGGTAGGAACAAATGCTCCACCTAGAGCATGTGTGTGTGAAATGGAGTCTTTGTGTGTGTGTGTGTGCGCGCGCGTGTGTGTGTGTATGTGTGTGTGAAGCGGAGTCTTCGGTGGTGAAAGTAATTTAAGTGTGTGTGGCTTCATCGTAGAGAGGTGATGTGTATGGCAGAGGCCTCCAACGAGGGGGTGCGAAAGAGAAGAGGCCCGTAAAGAGGGAAGAGAAGGCGTGTGCGCGTGAGAGGAGTGGACATCGAGATAACGTGTTTGTTCGAGAGACACCGAGGAAGACTACTATATATCGATGGTGCATGTAGGCGGGAATCAAACGAAGGGATAGTCTTATTGGTTTCGGGGATATAGGGAAGGAGTGAGAGAGGGGGTAGCTAGAAGGAGATTGTTAAGCGTGAGTGTGTGTTTTAGAGAAGAGACCCATCTGGGCGGAAGTCATGTGCACACAAGAAGAGAATGATTCGATGTGGGGTGAGGGCTAAGGGTAATTAACTACGTATGGAGACATAGGAGACCTTGAACGTGCATGTGCGAGAGATATACATGTATACGTGGGACGCGCATGATCGAGATAAAAGAAAGAAGACATAAGTCATAAGATCAACGGCATGGGAGAGACGGATCGGTATGACAGTATGCATGCATGTGAGAGTGGAGGGAAGAAGGCCCGATAATTGAGCATGTGTTTTTGTCTTTAAGAGATAGTGGCGTGGGCTGGAGCATGCATCTATGGTGAGCAGTGAGAGCGAGACACAACGATTGTGCAAAAGAGATCGACCTATAGATGCATGTATAGAGAGATAGATATAGTGTGCGTGATAGGAAGCAAGAGTGCGTGCGAGAAAGAAAGGTTGACGGAGAAACTGCAGATAGATAGAGAGATAGAGATGCTAACTATAGGGACATCGGCTAGTTGGTGTGTTAGAGATAACCGTCGAGTGGTTCAGAGGGGTGAGTTATGTGTGTGTGAGAGAAAGGTAAAAAGAGGGCGCATGACTGCATGTAGAGAGAAACATATATGGTGTGCGTGATAGGAAGCAAGAGTGAGGGCGAGAAAGAAGGTTAATGGAGAAACAGATAAATAGAAAGATAGAGATGCTAGCTAGAGGGAGATCGGCTAGTGTGTGTGTTAGAGATAAGAGTCGAGTGGATCAGAAGGCTGAGTTATGTGTGTGGGTGTGAGAGAGGTAGAGAGAGGGTGCATGTGAATCACATACAAATGAATATTAGAGAGAAATGAGATCCCGAGAGACGGAGTTTTGTGTTTGCGAGAGAGAAAGATACTTCACAAGGAGAGTCATAGCTAGAGAGACATATCAGGGAACGCAAGATATCCCTAGGGAGAGAGAGTGTGTGTGAGCGACATACAAGGGAATGGTGGAGAGATATGAGACCCTGGGAGACAAAGTTTGTGTTTGTGTGTGAGAAAGAGATATTTAAGAGGGAGAGTCGTAGCTTCTCATACCTAAGGAGCGCAAGACATCTCTGTGTGAGAGGGGGTGTGCGAGCGGCATATAGGGGAATAGTAGAGAGAAATGAGACCCCGGGAGACGAAGTTTGTGTTTGTGTGAGAGAAAGAGATTTCACAGGGAGATCATAGTTAGAGACACATAGCAGGAAGAGAGATATACTTAAAGAGAGATAGAGTGAAGGTCGAGGGAGAGAGTACCGTCAGTGTGTGACGAAGATAAAAGACCATTGTCGATAGACAAGTAGCACGAGAGATACCCGAGAGACGGTGAAGGCGTATAGGTCTAGAGAGATATATAAGCATGAGTGATAGCTATATGAGACGAATATCTGGATTAAAGGGGATTCAAATATTTAAACTAGAGATCACGACATCGATAATATCATAACGAAAATTGGTCTATGAAACATGCATATTCATTTGAATTTGGGGACATGTGTAATGTTATATAGTTTATAAATATTAGTGATCCATAGATTCTTTAATTAGAGATAATGCATGGTTTATATGCAATTAATGTCTAAACAGGATTACACTATATGTTGCGTGTGTCAAACACATTATACGTATTTGAGAAGTAAAAAAATCCCGCATGAAACATACATTAATTGGAGACAGTTAGTGAGGAATTCATACATTGGATTTCAACATAAAGTGGTTTCAAATATTTGAAAATCTGAGATCATGCCATTTGTAAACAATATTTATGTATAAAGGGTGTTGTGCTTTTGAAAGTATATTTAAAAAAATGATGTATATAGATTTGTATTCGAATACAAAATGGATCCTGCCCGAAAAAATACAAAATGGATTCGAATTGAGTTGGCACGGTAAACGTGCACTCTTTTTCTGCAAAAAATTGAACGAAGCGGGGAAACTCGCAGTAACCGCCTGAAACCAAAATCTGCGAGATGGAAATTACTGCCTAACCCTGACACGCAAAGCCGATAGGCTCGATTTCTATAGGATTCGATAGGGGTAGGCTTGTAATTTCACTCAAACGTGACATAACCGCCTCTGCCTCTCACCTCCCCGGATTCATATACGGTGGGCGCCAAAACACAGTTTCTCCTCGGCCGAAATCGCCTCTCACCTCCCCGATTCATACACGGTGGGCGCCAAAACAAACTCTCCTCGGCCGAAATCTCCGTCGGCAAATATTCGGTGTATGCGAGATTACCGTCCTATCCCCAACCGACTAATATTGCTGTGATGTAGGAAATTTTAAACGGGGGCTAAGTTTGTAAATTTCCTCGCATTTGAGACAAGCGCGCCCTGAAGACATGGTTCCCCCCTACCTCTCTCCCTCCATTTCCCCATTCGTACTCCGTGGGCACTAAAACACCCTCTCCACCACAGTCTCCTCCGTCCGCCACCCCATCCACCGCCGTCCTCCTCCACCATGCCGGAGCTGATACCCTGACGCCGTCATCCATTACAAGAGATCGGCCTCTCTCATCCATGGCTTCGGACCAAGATCCTTGCATCGCGTCCTCTCGCTTCATCCGCGTCGTCGTCCACCTTGCCGAGGCTGCTCGTACGACCGTCTCGTCCACCGTGCTGGGATATTTCCCTCGCCGCCACCGTCTGGCCTCCTAGATCTGCTTCCACGCCGCTGACAGCCATCGCTACAGCAGCACCCTCAACGCCTCAGCAGATGCTTACACAGCGCCACACCAGAGGCAGTACTCTTTCGTATCTGCTCAAGTTATTTATCTCAGCAAGAAAATATATCTCCACTGATTTACTGTGATTTCTTGTCCATCACTTAGAATCTTACTTGTTAGTTGAAACCAAACATTGGTTGCGAAGTTGCCTTTGTCCGGTTTGCACCTTCAGATCCGCCATGGCACACTCACCACTATACTCGCAATGCTTATGGTTTTCCCCTTTTATATTCCACATTAGCTTAAATGACAGTCAACTGAATTTCAAATTGGGGTCAGTCCATTTTTGGGAGTTCATCAGAGGGAAGGAAGGGGCTCACCGGAGGGCTGCCCCATTATCTATCTTAGGGTTTCGGGTGGGGACAGTGGTTGTGGGGGCTGTCATCAGGCTATGGTGGGGCCTCGCCGGAGGCAAAACTCGACTAGGGTGGGGGTTAGCTAGAGGGATGGCCGAGGGCGACGGAATACCGGAGGTGGTGGGCAGTTCAGGGGAGGGCGGGGGCCGGTGGTTCAGCCGGCGGCCCGTGCGGTGGTCTTTAGGGGAAGAATAAGAGGCGAGGAAGAAGAAGGGTTAGGAGACGTAGGATCTTCATCCAACCGCCTGAAATGGTCGACTGACCCAAATGACGAAAGTCAGGCGACTTCCATGTAGACATTCCCATATATTCAGTACCGTCATCGTAGGTGCTTCGAGACGTACGTGCAAGCAGTGCTCCTCAACCCATCAAGCTAAACAACATGCCACTCATAATTCCAAACTTAGTTGCTCAAATACGAATCTGATATGATGCTGACATGTACTAAAACAGAGAATGTTTAATTGGTCAGCTAATGTTCCTACTTTACTTTCGAAAAGCACATGCGCCACATATCGAGGGACAGCAGGGAGCTGCATTCTTTATGTGCTCTGGTTCATCATGTGTGGGTAACCAACATTTTAGTATCCAAAATCTGCTTGCTCTTCTTTAGCATGTTCCTCTTCTGTTCTTCTTTTATAAGTACTCTCTCCATTCCTAAATATAAGTCTTTGTAGAGATTCCTCCATGGACTACATACGGAGCAAAATGAGTGAATCTACACTCTAAAATGTATCTATATACATCCGTATGTGATCCATAGTGGAATCTCTACAAAGATTTGTATTTAGGAACAGAGGGAGTATAATAGTAGTACAATATGTTCCATGTAGTGAAGAGTAGCAGAGACATTTGCAGTGTACAGGTCTATTCGGTCGCTTGTCATGGACGCTTTCAACTCTTCGTGTTGGGCTTCATGCTGCTTGTCATGGACGCTTTCAACTCTTCGTATTCGGTCGTATGTGTCGCCTTTGAGAGTTAGACTGATAGTAACAGTACCGCGCCTTCAGTTGTAGAGAGATGGTATCCGAAGCCTTTCTAGCCGTACCGGCAATACTAGCACATATTTTCCAGCAAGTTCCACTTTCCTGATTTTACTCCTGATTCTTAGGGTTTTCCCATTATATCTACACTATGATATGCGTAGGTGCTTTGTGTCCTACTAGCAGCAGTCCACACTTTAAAGCTAAATAACACACCAATCATACGTCCTAAGCTTCTTCAAATACGAATGTGATATGATACTGACATTAGCTAACAGACACACATTTAATTGGTTAGCTAATGCTCCCACTTGAGTTTCCATATGCATGTGGCCACATATAGAGAGACATCATGGAATGGCATTTCTTTGGGCGCTCTGATTCATCATGGGTGGGCAACCAACATTGTATAGAAAGAAGGGGAATCTCAATAATATGCTTCCCCTTCTATTCTTTAACATGTTCCTCTTCTGTTCTTCTTTAGTAAGTACAGTATGTTCCTCGCCAGGAAGGGGAGCAGGGACATCTGCAGTCGACAGCTCTATTGGGCCGCTTCTGCTACTACATGATTTCAGCACTTCGAGTTGGTCTGCCATAGCATCCCGGAAATGGTAGGAGCCGCGCGGTCTTTGATAGACTAGACTGATAGTAACAGCAGTGCGCCTTCACATGAATAGAGCTGGCCTGTAGGTGATCGATAGGCTGCATATTAGTAGCGGCAATACAACCCTGTATTTTCCAGCCAGTTCCGCTTTCCCGATTTATTTATGGTGGTACCCCTTTTATCTACACTACGATCTGCCTAGTGGCTGTGCGCTCTCGTTATCATGGTTTGGCAATAAACTTTCTATACGGTATGTTATGAACCTATCATCTGCCAACTATCCTTACATCTGGAGCTCCCAACAGGGAGCCTATTTTTTGTGTAGTTGTGCCAGATTATATTAATCTACTCACCATATTACAGCACACATGGGCTCTCTCATCAGAATCCAGTGAATAGCACACAAGGGTTTACAAGGAGCCCCTATTATATTAGAATATCCTATGCATTACAAAGATAATCTCACTACTATTTATATTTTCATGCTTCTCAGATATTGTACGTAATCACAACGAATATAAGAATGCGCACATCAGAAGAATATTGCGGAACAGTTCAATGGGTAACAAACTTGGCATCAAGGGATTGAGGTCCATTGTGGATGCAATGAAACGCACATGCTCCTGACCTATAGATTTGTATTTAGAATATGATCCTAATGACTATTCTGAGCTCAAGGAGTCAAAGGCAGATGGCCTATCCTGTTCACCCAATAAGGTGCCTGTTCTAATTTGGCAAGGTTTTATTGGTTGCACGTATCTTGCATAAGGTGTCTTGCATTTCTTTTGCTTCGTTGCACCGCCATCTGCTTAGTTTACTCATGATATATGTGAAGATGCCATGCCCATCCATTATCAATACCTATTCCATTTGTCGTCATACCATGTTTTTCCAATCAAATGTTGTTCTTGTGTTTCAGACATCCAAAAGGAAGAGGGTGATTGCAGAACCTGAAGGAGTACAAGCAAAGTCCTTGAAAAAGGTGGTGGTACCGGAGAAATCAGATAGCACCCCACTTATATTGGCGATAGAACCAGCGGTGCAAAACCTAGGATCTCGCAACTATGCTGGTCGCTGCTTTGCTCTTGTTAGTACCTATTGTCCTATCGATGTACTTACATTCATACCTGGTGGATTATGTGACATCATTGTGCATTATAGCTTGCTTATCCACTGTTCGCTCCAAATTATCAGATCTATATTAATGCTTACATTAATGTAGAATAAACCCAATGCTTATGAAGAAATTTAGTTCTACATTGTTCTTGTAAGTATCTGTTGTCCTTCATCACTGTACTTATATTGTCAGCTAGTTCTTTATGTACACTTTGCAGCTTATTTTCCCTTGCCCTCCATTTTCTACACATCAGATCTATATTTACTCTTGCCAAAATATTGAATAAAACCAATGCTACTGAAGAAGTTTAGCTCTGCATTGCTCTTGTCAGTGCCTTTTGCCTGTATGCTATATTTACATTTGTACTCTGCATCTTAGCTTAAATAATTGCCATTTGTTCCTATATTTTCACATCTATATTTACTCTTAACAAAATATAGAATAAAGGCAATGCTCTTGAAGAAGAGTCCGCGGTAAACTTCTTGAATTGCCCCCCCCATCAATATGGACAAGGGCTTTACAGAGCCGGTCTTCACTACTAATGTAAGTTTGTCCTCCTCGAGCCTTCAAACTTTGTTGTGTATATTTGGATAGCTATGAGTGCAAATGCTGTTTATTTTTGTCGTCTGCATCAAATTGCTTGTTCAAAGTTTACAACGAAGAAGTACATAAACATAAGTTTGTCCTTCTCAATTTCAGTCTTCAGTTGTACAACCTAGTTCTTTATTCATACCATGTAAATTAAACTAAACATAGCAAGTTATCTTCTTTAGCACCGCATGTATGCTTGTGTTCTTGATCTGTAATCCAGTGCTGTGGAGAAACTACCAACTCCAGCACAATGTCATATCCTGCTATGTCTTAACTATGAACAATGCCATATTATATTAATGTTATTTACATCATGTCTCTTTATTTACCAATCTGAAATGGTATAAATTGACAGTACACTCACCATTCATGTTTATACGTTGTTTAGCACTACATGTATGCTCGTGTTCTTGATCTGTAATCCAGTGGTATGGTGAAGCTGGCCGCTCCTGCACAATGTCATTTCCTGCCATCTTAACTATGAATAATGCCTATTATGTTAATGCTATTTTAAACCGTGTCTCTTTATTTCTGACAAAGAAATGAGATGAATTGACAGCGCTGATGCTTATACGTGCAAAACCTGTTATCTACCTACTTGTTTCTCTTTCAGGGTGACAGCACTGATGCTAGGAAGAACTGCCACAATGATAGTGAGACGAATCCATTGTTTGTTCCTCTAACATATATTCCAGAGAAGGAGGCAACACATCTTGAGGGTAGCGATACAACCCCAAAGTCATGTCTTGATGTAGTGTCGAACTTACTCAGTGACACAAGCTCAATGAAGTCACCGCCTGAATCTGTTCGACGTCTTCAGTCTGAAATTCAAGCAGAAAGACATGCCTGCGCTCAAATCCGAGTGGAACTCCAATCTCTATGCAAGATTAACCATAAGTACAGGACGTCTATTGATGCTATGCAGCTTGAGTTGGTGGATATAAGCGTCAAACAAGCGCAGTCTCATCAGGTTGCTAAGCTGCTTGCGCTGTAGCTCCTGGGCAGGGCTAACCTTTCTTGAATTGTGTTGAAGTGTTGTCGGTTCTGTCTATTATTTTGTCGGCGT
Source organism: Thinopyrum elongatum (assembly GCA_011799875.1). Taxonomy (NCBI): domain Eukaryota; kingdom Viridiplantae; phylum Streptophyta; class Magnoliopsida; order Poales; family Poaceae; genus Thinopyrum; species Thinopyrum elongatum. Next base: position 200,488,674 of record CM022298.1, read on the forward strand.
GTTTACTTCCACTGGTGGCGACCTGCCCAGTGTATGGAATTTGCTGTCTGGTTGCCCTTTATTATCACTGGCGGCGAACTTTGATGCCAAGGGGATGTAATATGCTGTAATTTCTTTGTTGTATAGTCTAGGTTTATTCTTCATCACGATGTTGTAATTTATTTGTTGTTTATGCTGTCGTCACTCTGAGAAAAGGTCGTAATCTTTGATCGGAGTGCAATGAGCCAATAGGTTAGGTTTATATAAAAATAATTTCGGTACTAAAACTGGCCGGTCGCCAATCGCTAGTACGGGCCGAACCGTGGGCCTACAATCATCTTGGGCCATTAGTTAGGTCTGGACTTAATCTAGCCCACTATTAGTTTCGGACCTTTAAAAGGCCGAGTAAATCGCTTGCCTTAATTGGGCCAGAAAATTAAATAGGCTTTTAACAGGCTGAGATCTAGATTGAGCCTTAATTGTGGCGAACAAATCACGGGCCGACAGCAGGCTGTAATATACATCGGCCCATTATTAGGCGATTGGTATGATGGGCCATTAATAGGCTGAAATGTTTTTGGGCCTTGGCTGACCCAATTACATGATGGGCTGGAAGCAGGTCGGATGTATAACGGGCCAAAATTAGGCCCAACACTATCAAGGGCCTTTAACGGGCCGATAGGCAGTTTGGGCTAGAATGTATCCATGAAGACTACGGGTCGTTAAGAGGCCGAAAGTCACTACGGACCAGAATTAGGCCCAGGTGCAACTCGGGCCTTTAAATGGCCGAAAGTGAAACCGGGCCGAAAGAGGCCCATATGTAGACAGGGCCGCTGACAGGCCGAATCTAATATCGGGTCGAACTGTTAAATGGGCCATTAAGAGGCCGAAGAGCAAATCAGGCCCCCAATGGGCCCAATGGCACAGTAGCTGTTAAAGGGTCGTATCTGTTATGGGCCATAATTTGGCCCAAGATATGAAAGTCAGTTAACGTGCCGGATCAGATATGGACCGTAATTTGGCCCAAACTATTGCAGGCTGTTAACGGGCCGGATCTGATATGGGTCGTAAACTGGCCCAGAATATTGCAATCCTTTAACGGGCCGTATCTGATGTGGGCCATAATTTGGTCCAGAAAATGTTAGGTTGTTAATGGGCCGGGCCATTAGATCTGACGAAATCTTGTGGGCCTGTTCCTGGGCCGGCTTTTAAACCTATATGGGCCTCTATTGGGCCATCCCATGTTTCAACGTTTCATTGGCGACTCGTGTCCAGTGGGCGGTTGACATGTGTCCGAACGTTGAGCTGACACGTCGATCGTCGGCGAATGAGAATTTTACACGTGGAAAATCGCCATTGGTCCGGGCTGTTAACGGGTTATCGGATCCAAACCGGAACCCGATAGCTTAATGGCGACCCGTTACGGTGGGTGCCACGTGTCGGTTACCCTTGACGAAAGCACTTTGATGACGCGCCATTTATTGTCATGGAAGTGGACACTTCCGTGATGATAATTTTGGTATTGTCATGGAACACTTCTACGACAGCACAGGTATGACTATCTTGATTCTGTCATAAAATCGTCATGGATGTACATGCATGACAGAAAACGTGACCTACTGTGACAAACACGTATCATCACGGAAGTGTATTTTTTTGTAGTGCCTGGATCCTATCCGGGACTCCGAACAACCTTTGGAATTTCCACTTTTAATATCTCATTACTACCCTAGCGCTACTGAATGTTAAGAGTGTAACCCTACGGGTTCGGGAATCATGTAGACATGACTGAGACCCTCTCCGATCAATAACCAATAGCGGGACCTGGATGCCCATATTGGTTCCTAAACATTCCACGAAGATCTTTATCGGTTGAACCACGATGTCAAGGATTCAGTTAATCCCGTATGCAATTCCCATTACCCGGCGATATGTTACTTGCCTAAGATTCAATCGTCGGTATCTCCATACCTAGTTCAATCTCGTTACCGGCAAGTTTCTTTACTCGTTCCGTAATACAAGATCCCATGACTAAACTCATTAGTCACATGCTTGCAAGTTTCTTGTGATGTTGTATTACCGAGAGGGCCTAGAGATATCTCTCTGTCACATGGAGTGACAAATCCCAGTCTCGATCCATGCAACCCAATAGACACCTTCGGAGATACCTGTAGAGCACCTTTATCATCACCCAGTTACGAAGTGATGTTTGATAGCACACAAAGTATTCCTCCGGAATCTGAGAGTGGCATGATCTCATGGTCTGAGGAACATATACTTGACATTACGAAAACTATGGCAAAGTGAACTTAGTGACATGATCATATGCTAAGCTTACGGTTAGTACTGTCCATCACATCATTTTCTAATGATGTGGTCCCGTTATCAAATGACAACTCATGTCTATGGTTAGGAAACCTTAACCACTTTGATCAGCAAGCTAGTCTAGTAGAGGCTTACTAGGGACACGGTGTTGTTTATGTATTCACATATGTATTTAAGTTTCCGGTCAATACAACTCTAGCATGAATAATAAACATTTATCATGAACAAGGAAATATGGTAATAACCAATTTATTATTGCCTCTAGGGCATATTTCCAACGAATAACACAGGATAAAAATAACCAGTTATATGTTAAATACATTTGAAATCTATACAACTTAATGGATGAAACTATTCTCCATTCAATAATTGATGAATGTTAAAACTAGTTTCTGCTTTGTTCGTCTTCAAGTTTGCCAAATGATATAACATTCGTGAGCCAGCGATACCAACTGTTTTCTGCAAAGCACAACAATATTCTATCAGAAATGAAATAAATGAATTACACTGAGAATAATGCGCGGCATAAAAATTACCTTATTATATTGCATTTTACATAACTACCATCAAAATATGCTTCGATCATCAAACAGGCTATTCCAGAATCTTGGTTGCATTTAATATAATTATTAGGCACATAATCTATTTCTTAATTTGTTGAACATATTTACTTGCCTGCCAAGAGGAACATGTGTTGCATCACTAAATTTCTTAGACCATCCAATACCGCAATCACATACTTCATGCTTGTATTTGATACATGATGTAGTACCATTCGAATACTGAGTATCTATAACGTTAATCACCTTACCCTTTCTATCCCAGACATAAGATGACCAACCTTCCTTCATCGGTACGTTAATGATTAACTGATTTTTTTGCATCAAATAGATAATGTAATTATGATCAAATATTGGTGAAAACAATTCATAACAGTCAATAAATTACCATTCTTGTACAACTAACATCACACTTGACATTACTCCCAATTAATATATTATAAATTGATTTCACCTTCGTTGCATCAATTTTTGCAAAAGCAAATGTTTGCATATCATCTTAAATATATTAACAACCATTAACATGTTAGCTTGCTAAATATATGAAGAATATAGAAAAGACACTTACAGCAAACTCAGGTTCAAGAAGCATCCTACCCGTGTCGTAAACCACCAAGTATTGGATGATCATCATCCAACTAATTAAGCCTTCTAACACATATAGTATAAACCTCGTGATCAATTCATTGTTTGGTAATCACTTTCTCTATGATACGTGTTCTAGTGATATTTATATAGTTGCTATAAAAATGTTTTATCCATGGAGTAAAACAAAGTTAAATACTAAACATTAGACTGCTAACATTTTTCACAAAAAGATACAAGAATACCATTAGCTATTCATACCAATCAACTTCTTCTTTACTTGTGTTTAATATCTGTTCCTCAAGAAATTGAAGCTGTTGTTGTGATGGTAGATCCAACCACGAGGATACACTTAAAATATTTGATTCAAATGGAATAGATTTAACTTCTTTTTGTATAACTTGAGTATTGATAAAATGCCCAAAATCAATGTCATATTGTGCATTACTTTCAACCTACTTATAATGAGAATTCACTTCCTGTATAATTTAAAGCGCAAATTTCTGGACATTCTCCTGAATAGTTTATATGAACAAACTTTGAAGTTCCTATTTATCCACTACTTTATAAACTACAATGGAAGTATTCATCAATTAATAGTACTATGTTGATTAACAATGAGTAAGGAAGCAAACCATCAACAAGATACTTGGTGTACTCAATGCCAACATGTGTCAAATTAGGCAACAAACCATCAACAAGATACTTGGTGTACTCAACGCCAACATGTGTCAAATTAGGCAACAAACCATCAAACCTGATCTCTCTAAGCATGAACTTTTTCTAATCTGAGACCCCATCTAACACAGTTTGTACATGCTCAACGTCTAGTGTAGACTGTAAAACACAATCATGAGGTTCACTAGCTGCAACAGAAATTTCGTTTGCCCCAACATCACTCTATCCAACAGACATGTTTTTTGAACAAGCTAATAAAATTTAAGATGAAAACATGAATTGACTTATTAAGTTGTCTTAAAGAGAAGTTACAAACCTTATTAATACCGACATTACTGATAGTTTCTCAGAATAATACTTAAGTTAATTATTGCTATTTAATATGGTGCTTACAGTACAAAAATATTTTTTATATTTACTACCTCACTGAACTAAATTTACCAACAGATGGACATAACAATAAGCTTAATTGTTCCACACTTAATGTAATGATGTTTAGACGCTTTATTAATCCAATCAACTAAGTTTCAACCTAATAACTTGAGACAAAGATCATTACATTCTACTTCTTATGCACTGAAAGCGATTATTAAATACAAAGTATAATATAATAAGTTTCATCTATACGAAAATCATACTATCTCAGATCATAGACTGTTATTATATGAAACATATTTTAGTGGTTATCGAGTCAAAAATTGAACTAACTAAAACTACAATCTATTACGTTTCGTTTCCTGTAACTTAACGTCATGTTTTTGTACATACATTACATACATCACAACATGGGTAACCATAATATGCCCCTTTGTAAGATTTGGAATCGTATAATGTCACAGCAAACACAGCCAATATAGGACTTCGATTTAATATAGTCGATATATTTTAGTACTCATGAAGTAAAACAATCTAAAAACTAAAAGTTGAATATATTAAGTTTCATCCTCAGTAACTAAACAAAAATAATTGTTATATACATTGCACTGCTGGTAAAATATCCTTCTCCTTCGAACTTTGAAAATAGTAGTATAGCAGAGAAAACTAAGCTAATATATCCAATATGTCGACTGAACAAACAAAATAAAAGAATTGAATTATCAATGTGGAACAGGAAAAAACAACAACGAGGACATTCGACAAAATATTATAGATTTCAACTGTGGTAGAAGAAAAAAAGTTATGAAGAACAAATATGTAAACATAACTTACCTTTTTCAGCAACCTTCGATAGAACTCCACTTGTCTTGCTGACAATCTTTATCTATTTAAGTAGATTCAAATAATTACTAGTTTTACTTGACGAATCTATTTCTTGTAAGATGAGAGCGAACTAAAGGGCAGAGATAGCAACGAAGAACAAGAGGGGAAGGAGAGCTAGCTATATGTACTGTGAATAAATCGTTTTCTTGGGACGTGTATATGTGCAGATTCACTTATCGTCTATATACCACACGAACAGTTATCTAGCCCGCAAAAAAACAGATATACGGTTAGATATACATAATATTATAGACATATACCAAGTCTTAAACCACACAAAAACACAATATGCACAGCCATATGTTCAAATCTTGGCGCAGATCGGTGGCCCACAAAATGCGTGCCCCGCACTTGCCTGCCCTAAATCCCCTCCTGGTCGTCAAAGGAGATGTACGGAATCGAGGGAGCAACTAGTTGACGAGCGCTCCTTCGGGAGCCTCGCAACGATCAGCGCCACTTGGCGCACTCTCAGCCGCCCGCCACGTGTCGCACTCTGGGCGCTCCCTTCGAAAAAAAAATATTTTTCCGCACGCGTTTTTGGCTTTTTAAACTTTTTTTTTTCGACGTTTCGGTTTTCCACCGGTCTTCCTTAGCTTTTGTATTAAAAAATTTTGAATTTTTTTTGCACGAAAAAACGTGTTTTCGCTTTTCCTTTCTTTCGCGAGAGTCACGGTTTTGCTTTCGCGAGAGAGGCACGGTTTTGCTTTCGCGAGAGTCACGGCCGTGCCTCTCAGAAACGAAAAAAAAACGTGTTTTCTGTTTTTTTTCTTTCGCGAGAGGCACGGTTTTACTTCCGCGAGAGTCACGGCCGTGCCTCTCGGAAACGAAAAAAACGTGTTTTCTTTTTTTTTCCCTTTCGAGAGAGATACGGCTTTGCTTCCGCGAGAGGCGCGGTTGTGCTTTCGCGGCCGTGCCTCTCGGAAATTAAAAAAAAACGCATTTTCTGTCGCGAGAAGTTCGATGAAAGCGGTCGGGGAAAGAACAACGCGCAGGCGGAAGGTCTGCCATCGGTCGCCCGTGCCGCCACATCGGTGGACGCAGAAAATATTGCTAGCGGGGCTTTCAACCGCGCGCCACGACAGGGCTGATGGTGAAATCCCACAGCCATTGCATTCCCCTCCTCCCTCGCGCGGACGCAAAGACATCACCGCCGCCCTTTGGCTCCCGCACAACGCCCGGCCGGTTCCTCCCGTAGTCCCGTTATCGTTTGCTTCCCACGTCCCCGCCGACCCGCACCCCGCCCGACGACAAGCTGCTGCCGCGTTGCTTTCGTCTTCACTTCACGGGTATTGGATTCATCGAACAGCAGGTACGGCACCACCGTTGAATATCATAATCGCGCTATTCTTGCTAGGTTATGACCCCTGTATTAGACTTCCATTTTCCCTCTCCATGGATCGATGACAGGACAGGGCCGCTGCCCCCACGCATCAATGGCGTCATGGACGACCCTATCTACGTAGCAGGAGTACTAGTACACATCCATGGTACGCATTGGATTCACCAACGATGTATGGGTCCGAGGAGCAGCGGAACCCACCTACCGTATTCCGGTGATCACGACACTGTTCTCCCCCAACTCGCCGCTCACTGCAGCAACGGAAGCCAGTCCGAATAGACAACCGACTCCCTCTGCTCTAGCGCACGGCTCACAGCAGCACTGTAATTACTGCTCGCCTTCAGTCAACACGCAGAATATTCACAGCAGCTGCAAGGCGTACGGGCCCGTGACGGGCTTCAATGCCTACCTGCCTTTGCCAGAAATAAAAGGGCTATAGGCAGAATCTGACCGGAAAGTCCTTTCTCAGCCCAAGCTCAAATGAGCTCGGGTGAACAGTAAAATCAAAAACATTTTAAAAATGTTTAAAAAATTTTAAATTTTTTTTGTGGTTAACTTTGACAAATATTCTAACTGCTTGTAAAATTTCATCTTCAGATCACATTCGTACAAGGCGTGGCAAAAAAAAAAATCGGTGCTCCAAAATGCTTTGAAAGTAGCATTTTCAGAGTATCGATTTTGTTTTTTGTCATGCCTTCCACGAATGTGATCTGAAGATGAAATTTTGCAAGCAGTTAGAACATTTGTCAAAATTTACCAAAAAAAATTCAGTATTTTTTGAACATTTTTAAAATATTTTTTGATTTTACTGTTCACCCGAGCTCATTTGAGCTCGGGTGTAGATACTCCGCGTGGGTAGCAGACTAACGGTAAATGTAGTATACGCCTACCACCTGAACTGGAAGGCTGGAGCCTAGCCACCCGGGCAAAATGAATCACCAGTGTTAAACATGTTGAAATATATAGTGGGCCTTAGGCCTATCTCACAATTTCAAGAAAATCTCCAAGGGCCCGTATAGATGAGTAAGTGGTGAAAAATTTAATCTCACCTCGTTAGTAGAGGAGCAGTTGAATCAGATTTTCTTCCACGTGCTATTAGAGATTGAGAAGAGAAGTTGTTTCCACGTGCTCCTCCTCCTCCGTCCGCTTTGCCATGATGCGTCCACGCCGCGGATTGTAGGAATGAGGCGAGTCGGGCTCACATCTATGCCCTTATTTTTTTGCCGGTTAGAAACGAAGAGTCCGTAACAGATGCACCACGAATCCGTGATGTCCGATCGTGTGTTGTCACCGACTCGGATGTGGATCCAGCCCACGATGCACCACGAATCCGTGACATCGGATCATGGGCTGTCATCGACTCGGACGTGGGTCCAGCCCACGTCCTCCTTCCCGACCGCACCTATATACTGAAGGCGTCGGCAACCCTAGTTGCCACGAGAAGAACAGATCGCATCTGCTCTGCCTCTACGTGCACCCTTCCACTGCCGTTCCTTTTGCTGCTGCTGCTGCCGATGATCCCATCCCGTCCATCGCGTATACGGTTGACGGAAGATTAGGCCTCCGAAACTGCACCTCTCGAGATCCTGTACGGGACAGGGGTGATTAGATTTTTGGGAGTGTCTCCTACGCGACTGCTCGCCACCGTTAGTCTACGTCGTCTTCGCCTTCGCCGTCACCATGAGTTAGCCATCCGAAGCAGACTAACTCGTCGCCGAGAAACTTGAAGACGAGAAGAAGGCCGCCGAGGATACCGCTGCCGCCGCCGGCGCGGCTTTGGCCTGGCCAACTAGAGGGTATAACTCCTTTATTCCGCTCGTGATTATTTCCGTCGTAGCAGTACTAGCGATGTACGTACATGTTTCTACTATATGTGTAGTACGTGCTTACTTGGATCGTAATCAGAATGTGATTAATTCTATTAATGTCATGCTCATGATTTATTCATGGATTAAATTAATCAAAAAATTGCTAATATACTCAACAAAACATGTATATTGTTAAGATAAGTCTGTTGTAGATCTCCTGTAACTAACCCATGTACTATGTCGTGTGCCACGTATATAAATCCATCCAGAGGCCACCATGTTGGTTGTGCCGATCCAATCTCTTTCTCTTGTTTCATATGGTATTATGCCATTTCACTTAACAGCGAGATGGGTTCTCATTCTGCCGCCGCTTCTTCCTCCTCTGCCATGACAACCCTTTCCATGCCCGCCTCCTTCTCCTTGTCGGCTCCCTCTGTTGTGCCCGCGCCTTCTGCTAGCCTCATCACGGCCCGCCTCACGACCTCCAACTACCTCATGTGGAAACCGCAGGTTCTTCCTTCTTTGTGCATCGCCAATGGCACCAACTACATCGATGGCACCATCAAGGCTCCCGATTGACTCCTAGAAGCTGACGACAAGGGGGTGCAGACACCCAACCTGGAGTACGACACCTAGTTTCGCCAGGATCAGATCGTCCTCAGCTACCTGATGGCCTCTCTCACCGAGAACATCCTACAGCAGGTGATCATGTTTGACACCGCTCATGCCATCTGGGCACACTTGGAGGAGATGTACTCCTCGCACTCTTGTGCTAGCATTGTGCCGATCAAGCTGGACATGGCGACTTTTCACAAGGGTAACCTCTCCATGGTGGACTATTTTACCAAGATCCGCGTCAACGCCGACCAACTTGTTGCCGCCGGCCGCCCCATGCGCGATGAGGACATGATCACCGTTGTCATCACCGGCCTCGACAACGACTATGAGCCGCTCATCACGGCTGCCACCACCCGGCTCAGTGGCATGTCCCTTAGGGAGTTCTACTCCCATGTCATCGCCTTTGAGCGCCGGCGTGAGTACAACGATGCCCCTCCACCAGGGGATCGGTAACTCCTCTGTTAACTACGTTGCCCGTTACAAGGGCGGTAACAACAATCACGACAATGGTGGCGACCATCGTGGCAAGGGTCGTGGTAATACTGGCGACCACGACGGCTACAACAACAACCATGGTGGTGATCGCGACAATCGTGGCGGCGGTGGCGATCTCCAGCAAGGTGACTATTGCGGCAACTGCGGTGGTGACTATGGTGACGGCGACAACCGCGCCCACTGCTTGCTCTGCCGCAAGCCTGTGCATCTCACCTAGGAGTGTGTTCAGTGCTTCAACTACGCCTTTCAACCACCACAGTTCCGAATGGCTGGTCTTGCTGTTGCGTCTCCTCCGTCTATCCTTGGCGACACCGCCTGGTACAAGGACACGGGGGCCACCGACCACATCATCTCCAACCTGGATCGCCTTACCATAAGGGATAAATACCGTGGCAAGGATCGCATCCACACTGCTGACGGATCAGGTTTGCACATAGCTCATCGTCGTCATGCAATCCTTCCTACACCATCTAGTAATCTCAAACTTTGTAATATCTTTCATGTACCCAATTCAGACGAGAATCTCCTTTTTGTTAATCATCTTGCAATTGATAACCACGCCTATCTAAAATATTATCCTATTCATTTTCCTATGAAGGATTTGATCAAGAGAATCCTTCTTCAAGGCAGATGTGAGAATGGGCTCTATCCAATTCGGACATCCTATCATGCACTGTCTTCAGTTAGGCTCTCAGCGAAAGATTGGCACTCCAGACTCGGCCATCCATCATTCCAAGTTGTTCAACATGTTTTGGCGTCCAATAAATTAGTGTCACCTAGTCGGCCTATGACCCACATGTGTAACGCATGTCAGCAAGGCAAAGCTCATCAGCTACCCTTTCCTAGATCATTGAGTGTTTCCTTTGGAACTAGTGTTTTTAGATGTGCGGGGAGCCGCTATGGCTTCATCTAGTGGATTCCAATACTATGTTTCATTCATTAATGATTATAGTAAATTTGTTTGGATCTATCTTCTCAAAATGAGAAGGGATGTGTTTAATGTTTTTCATGATTTTATTGCACATGTTGAACGCCTATTATCTCACAAAATTCTATGTGTTCAATCCGATTGGGTGGTGAATACAAAAAACTTAGCAACACTTTCTTTCGTCAACTTTGTATGAACACCATGTATCTTGTCCACACACACATCATAAAAATGGTTCTGCTGAAAGGAAACATTGCAATATTGTTGATATGGGTTTGTCACTTTTATCCCATGCATATATGACTTTGCGGTTTTGGGGTGAAGCTTACCTATCTTCCTGTTACTCATCAAAAGACTTCCTAGCTAGTTGTGTCATCGGCAACCTCGGCCCCATGGAAAATTTATTTCATACTAAACTAGACTATTTTCTCTTAGAACTTTCGGATGTGCTTGTTGGCCCAATTTGCGCCCATATAACACTCACAAACTTGCTTTTTGTTCTCAACAGTGTGTGTTCATGGGGTATAGCGTTCGCCACAAAAGGGTACAAATGTCTCCATCTTCCCACCGCTCGAATGTATATCTCACGTGATGTTGTGTTTGACGTGAAACTTTGTCCATTCGCTGATGCCTAAACCTCTTCGATTCCTCCCAGAGTTGCAGAACATGCCATTATTTTATTTTCGCAAGACACATGAAATACGTCACTTATTTTTCGGATGTCAATGTGGATGCAGGATCAGGTGTGGCGCAGAAAATCATGGTTGCCAACAGTCCGGGATCCCGTGCAGATTCTAGCGCCCGATCCGGAGTGGATCCCTCCTCGAATCACACACTGTAGGTGACAACACGGAGATGCAAAACGAGTCTCGCAACAGCGACACGCCTGCCTTGCCATTGACCCATGTGGTGGGCGATGATGGGTCAGCTCCCTCGCCCCCCGCGTCGCCAATGGATCATCTCCGTGTGGCGTACACGTCCTCTCATGTGGCGGGCCCGCTTCTGGGTCGGTTTCCGCCACACCCGACATGCCCGCCGCTGCGGCTCGCGTGGCGCCTGCCCATTCCCCTCCACCGGATTGTGTCATGGGCCCTTCTGTGCTCTCTGTGCCCGGTCGCGGCTCACGATCCCAGGCGGATCTGGCTGGCCCCTCCACCGACTTGCCTGCGTCAGGCTACGGCACAGTAGCCTAGGAGGATCCGGTTGTTGTCTCATCTGCACGCGCTGCAGCTGGATCTTCCGTGGCTCCCAGATCGTCTGCACCATCGGTTCATGCCATGGTTACGCGTACACGCGACAACACCCGCCACATCAAGTAGTGCATCGATGGCACGGTCGTTTATGATCCGTCTCGTTGCGCGTTTTTGGTCATGTGTGAACCCGTTGATCTTCACGAGGTTGTCCATTCTCCGGAGTGGCGCAAGGTCATGCAAGTCGAGCTCGACACCCTTCATCTGAATGGCACGGGGAGTCTTGTTGCCCCTCTGCACAGAGTCAATGTCATCGATTGCAAGTGGGTGTTCAAGATCAAACACAAGGCTGATGGTTCTATTGATCGCCTCAAAGCACGTCTTGTCGCCAAGGGGTTTAAGCAACGGTACGGTTTGGACCCCATCCATGCTGCTGAGTTGCTTCTCAAATGCAGACTGGGTTGGGTGTAGTGATGATTGCAAGTCCACAAGAGGTTTTGCAGTATTTTGTGGCCCTAATCTTGTGTCTTTGAGCTCAAGAAAGCAGGCTACTGTCTCAAGGTCGGGCACAGAGTCAGAATACGAAGCTTTAGCCAATGGAACAACAGAAGTAATTTGGATACACTGAGTCCTTGGAGAATTGGGAGTCTTCATGCCATGACCTCGAGTCTTGTGGTGTGACTACTTGGGAGCCGCCTATCTGTTTGCCAGTCCTGTGTTCCACGCCGGAAGAAAGTATACAGAAGTGGACTTTCACTTTATTCGAGAGACAATTGCAGCTAAGGCACTTGACTTCGGGTTCATATCCCCCAAGGAGCAAACTCCTAATATATTTAGTGCTTGTTCGGTACCTGTAGGATCGAAAGTAGGTCTAGAGGGGGGTGATTAGACTACTTGACCAAATAAAAATCTAACATTTTTCCAATTTTAATTGTTGGCAGATTTTAGCAACTAGTACAAGTTAAGCAATCAACCTACACATGCAATTCTAAGAGTGTAGCAGCGGAAAGTAAAACATTGCATATGAAGGTAAAAGGAAGGGTTTGGAGAAGGCAAATGCAATGTAGACATGGAGATTTTTGGCGTGGCTCCGATAGGTGGTGCTATCGTACATCCACGTTGATGGAGACTTCAACCCACGATGGGTAACGGTTGCGCGAGTCCACGGAGGGCTCCACCCATGAAGGGTCCACGAAGAAGCAACCTTGTATATCCCACCATGGCCATCGCCCACGAAGGACTTGCCTCACTCGGGTAGATCTTCACGAAGTAGGCGATCTCCTTGCCCTTATAAACTTCTTGGTTCAACTCCACAATCTTGTCGGAGGCTCCCAAGCGACACCTAACCAATCTAGGAGACACCACTCTCCAAAAGGTAATAGATGGTGTGTTGATGATGAACTCCTTGCTCTTGTGCTTCAGATGATAGTCTCCCCAACACTCAACTCTCTCTCATAGATTTGGCTATGATGGAAAGATGATTTGAGTGGAAAGCAACTTGGGGAAGGCTAGAGATCAAGATTCTTGTGGTAGGATTGGAATATATTGGTCTCAACACATGAGTAGGTGGTTCTCTCTCAGAAAATAAGTAGTGAAAGTGTAGGCATGTTCTGATGGCTCTCTCACTGATGGAGATGGGGTGGAGGGGTATATATAGCCTTCACACAAAATCCAACCGTTACACACATTTGACCCAACTCGGTCAGACCGAATAGAAGAACTCGGTGAAACCGATTCAGTTCAAAACGTGAACGTTAGGAATCTCGGTGGGACCGACTAGAACAACTCAGTGGGACCGATGTGCTAGGGCTAGGGCAAAACCTCATCTCGGTGAGACCGATTGCTTGAACTCGGTGAGACCGATTTCAGCAAAGAGCAAACAGAGAGTTGGTCAAGCAAACTCGGTGGGACCGATTGCACATTTTGGTGAGACCGAAATAATTGCAACAAGCAACAGAGAGTTTGCAGGGCCATCTCGGTGACACCGAGATCCGTATCGGCGTAACCGAATCGCTAGGGTTTCTGGTAGTGGCTATGTCAACTAAACTCGGTGGCGCCGGATGGATCATTTCGGTGGGGCCGAGTTTGACTTTGAGTTTTGGACATATTTGGAAGAGAAAGTGGCTGAGGGTTTTGGAGCAATATCACTAAGCACTTTGAGCAAGTAGACCATTAAGCAACACCTTATCCCCTTTTAATAGTATTGGCTTTCCTATGGACTCAATGTGATCTTGGATCACTAAAATATAAATGAAGAGTCTTGAGCTTATGCCAATCTTTGTCCTTAGCATTTTGAGGGGTCCACATCTCTAGTCCATGCCATGCCAATCATTGAACTTTCTGAAATATTAAACTTGAATGGATATTAGTTCAATGAGCTATATGTTGTTATGAATTACCAAAACCACCCAGGGATTAGTTGCACTTTCAATCTCCCCCTTTTTGGTAATTGATAACAACATATAGATTAAAGCTTCGACAAATGATAATATGAATGAAATACATTATCGCTTTGAGAAGTATGTGATAAGCAAGAGCTCCCCCTAAATTTGTGCATTATTTAAAATTTTCTTTTGAATGCAAATGCACAATCGATTAGGATCATGGGTCACTCTTCCATGTCACATACATCTTGGTGGAGCGCTCAAAATGATAAGAGTTAAATAACATGCACTCATCACCAAAGATAAAAGTGATTGATCATACACAAATAATCATAAAGATATAAGCATGCAACCACACATTAAGCATAGTATGATCAAACACATGATCGCATAAGTATCTCACGAGCATAACACAAATTGTAGCAAAGGAATCAAACAACCAAACGATCAAAGTAGCAAGAGAAGCAAATGAAACCAAAACACTCTCTCTCTCTCTCTCGAAGCCTATGATCTATACACTTTCTCCCCCTTTGGCAACAAGTTACCAAAAAGTTTGAAAACGTATAGTGCTATCCGGCACTCTAGGCACGATCTCCGGGAGCTCCTGAAGGGGTCTTCTGGCTTATCGCTTCGGTGTGCGTAGATGGCGTGGAGAGGAGGGCATCTGCAAAAGCTTCTGAAGAAGTCTGTGGAGCTGGAGGGGTTGACACTGGAGGAACAACCGTGGCAGGTGCTGCAGGTGCTGAAGTGGTAGTCCTGGAGTCTCTGACAACTGGCACGGCTGATGACCTTTGTGCCATTGGCACTCTCTGAAAAGTATCTGTGGTTGGTCTATCTTCCTTGTCCTCAGCATCTTCTTGGAGCTTCTGTTTTCTGAGCACTAGTGGCTCATCATCTTCTTGAACTTCAGGCATTGGGGCCTTGTTCTTTTCAGCAGCAGAAATGTTCCTAGCTGATCTCTTTGGTGCAGATGGCTTGGGGGCTTGAGCTGGACCTGAAGGCTTGGGGGCAGACTTGGGCTTAGATGGAGCAACCCCAGTCCTTATGGCATCCCCCATAAGCTTCTGAGTCTTTGCAGGAGGTGCAATAGGCTCTTCCTCCTCCTCATCTTCTTCATCAGAATCTCTCATCATAGAAGGTTTACCAATGACTCTGGCAATAGTCTTTCTGACCCTTTCCTTCATCTTCTTTCCACCTGCAGCCTCTTCCTCTCTTGGTTCAAGAGTAAATTCCATGGTTTCTTGAGTTGAGGCTCTGGCTTTTGACATTGGAGCTCTTTTAGCAGGAGCCTTCTTCTGCATTCCAGGCTTTGTTGCAGCAGCAGCAGCATATTCTTTCTTGAGCACCTTCTTTTTGGAGGTCACTTCCTCCTCAACAACAAAATCCCCATCCTCAGATTCAGATGTTCTCTTCTTCCTTTGCCTAGTTGCTGCCTTAGGCAAATTGCTAGGAGTGCTTCTGCTTCCATCATCATAGCTAGAGGGACTAGTGCCCTCACTGAGGTTGAGCTGCTCTTCAGACCTGTTCTGACTATCACTGCCCTCTGACATTGCTGAAACTGGCCATGTGAATGGTTGGGTGTAGATAGAGTAGATGAGCATCACAAAGTACAGCTTGTTTTGCAAAAATATTGAGACAAAAACTTAACTTTAGTTTTCTGTAGAAATCATTTCGGAGCTACCGATTTGAGAAACTCGGTGACACCGAAGCACAAACAGAGTCTAAACACATAGTTTCGGTCAGACCGAAATGCAGTTCGGTGACTCCGAGATGCTAGGGTTTCACAGAGAAAGTGATTTCGGTCGCATCGATCAGTACACTTTGGTCAGACCGAGTCGTACTTGTGCAATGGCCAGGGCCAATCGGTGTGACCGAGATCCTCAGATCGGTCGGTCCGAGATGGGTTCGGCGGAAACCTAACCCTAAGTTTTTGCATCAAATCTATTCTAAGGAGTTCGTTTGGTGGATAGATCAATCTCATACGTGGGAAGAACATAGGCATTATGCTTTGTGCAAGAATCGGAGTAAAGGAAAGCACAAAGGGTCAAATCCGTACCCTAACTTGGCGACAGACTTGCTACGGCGACAACGGCGATGAGGATTCCATTGACGGTGGCGGAGACCAGCGGTAGAAGGTCACTGGCGACGACGGCGACGATTCGGAGACCAGAGGTGGCAGTGCTGGGACGCGGCTCGTGCGGTTGAAGTGATTTTCAATCGTACGGGTCCGCAGAGTATAAATACCCAGGCGCTGTTGGTGTGACCGAGTGGAACTACTCGGTGGCACCGAGATGCAAAACTGCTAGCAGTTGCTACAACTCGGTGTGACCGAATGGTTTTAATCGGTTGCACCGAGATAAAAACCTAGATCAACTTAATGACTTCGGTGAGACCGAGTAGGAGTGAGTTGGTCTGACCGAAAGGCATTAAGAGGTTTTGGAAGTTAAGCCCTTGACGGATCGGTGGCTCCGAGTGCTCCTCACCCGAAGGGTCCGAATTCGACTTGTTCAAACTTTGTGATGTAGCATGAATAGAGTTTGAGACGAGAAAAAGCATAGATAGCTAGAGGGAGTACTTAGGCATTCTTGTCCATCCATTTGGCAAGAAGAAAAACCAAACAATCAAAGCAACAAATGGATGTCCTCGAATGGAGAAAATTATGCAACCAACATGCTCACACAATAAGATAGCAAATAAAACATGTGGCAAAGCATGCACAAACACTCTAGCATCTATCAAGCAATTGGCGATGACTAGGTCATCTATATATGAGTATATTGACTTAGGAGTCAAATGAGAACATTTGATCATAGGTCATACTCATCGTTTAAGCACAAGTGGTGTTACCACTTTTACATAAAGCATTGTTGTATTCACATCATTAGAATTGCTTTAGCTCAATTTTTAGAGTAAAGCTCCCCCTAGATGTGATATCCCCCCTTAGAGAGATGAACTAACCTTGGGTTTTGTCGATGATGACTTCATGTAGGTGTTGAAGATGTGGATGCTCAATGTTGATGTAGATCATTTGGAGCAATCCATTGGAGTGAGTTGCACTTTCAATACCTACATGGGTTAGTCCCACAAGGAACACACAAGGATATCCATAGACATAGAGTGAAACACACATATGTTGATGTCCAGTGGCAAATCCAGGATTCGGCCAAGTGCCCCAGGCTTGGTACAGTGTCACTACAGTGTCAAACAGTGCACATGCAGCTACAGTCAACAAAGGAATTGCTGCTCACGCCCCGGGCCCAGGCCCCCCCCGGCCTGGGTCCTGGATCCACCACTGATGATGTCCATGAAAGCATTAGGTTACCTTGTCCCTTGTCTTACCAACAAGAGGGTTTGTGACTCCTTGAACTAGTGCAAGATATGGAAGTTGGTTGCACTTGTCATTGCCAAAATGAATATGAATGAAGTATGTTGGCGGAGTCACCCTCAAGAACACTCTAGTTCTTCTTCTTTGGGATCCACATCAACTTGATGGGAATCCTTGGAGTTGTAGTCGTACTTGATGAAGTAGAACTTGATGTAGTCTTGGGAACCCACTTGACCAAGGCCTTAGGAGCTTCTTCAAATGAGTCAATCTCTTCTTAAAGCTTGTCCTTGCCTTTTAGCTTGTGGTCTTGTGGTGGAAGATCATCTTGAGCTTGTGTTCCCTTGAAAGAAGTGGGGTATACTTCTCTTGTTGAGGAACAAACTTCGTCTTGGGGTATTGATCTTCTTCCCACTCAACTCCATTGGAATTGAACTTTCGTTCAAAACCATCACCTTGATTCTTCCGGTGCCTTCCTTGCTTACGTACAATTTCCTCAAATTGCTTACTTCCGGCAAGGCTCTTGTAAACACCTTTCTCTATAATTCCCTTCAATAAGCTATTTTCTTGCTCAAGTGTAATTTGGCTAATAGAATCATTAGTGGAATCAAGAGAACTATTAGAGGCAACAATATTGGATTTAACATTGTTATTGTTACTACTAGAAGAAGAATCTTTCTTGTACTTGTTGCT
This sequence comes from Thinopyrum elongatum, assembly GCA_011799875.1. Classification (NCBI taxonomy): domain Eukaryota; kingdom Viridiplantae; phylum Streptophyta; class Magnoliopsida; order Poales; family Poaceae; genus Thinopyrum; species Thinopyrum elongatum. Next base: position 200,506,838 of record CM022298.1, read on the forward strand.
AGATTTTACTTGTGGCATATAAGTAGACAAGAGTAAACGCTTGGCAATGTAAGAAGAACTCTTCTTTCGAAGATCATCATTGATAGCTTTTAAGAACACATGCTCTTGCTCTAAATTTAGCTTCTCTAAGCGTAACTTCTCATGAGTCTTTAGGAGCTCTCTATGATCCTTTAGAGTTGTTTCATGAGCTAACTTAAGAGTGTTTAGCTCTTTAGTTAGACGCTCAGTCTTCTTCTTATCATTGTCATTCGTTTCATTTTGATTAGCATGATTAATAGCAATTTCATCATAGTTTTCATCACTAGTGTTGTCAACAAGTAAATCATCATCACCTAGCAAATCATCTTCATCACTAGTGAAATCAAAGTACTCAGGGTGTGATACCTTAGGACCTTTAGCCATGAAGCATCTTCCAATTCCTTCATTTGGTGAGTCAAATGTGCCATAGGAGTTGAATGACACAAGTGCAAGACCGGAAACACCTTCATCTTGAGTATATTCGGAGTCGGAGTGATAACTTCTCTCGGAGTAGTTGTCGGAGTCGGAACCGGATACCCATTCACCAACGTGAGCTTGATGTCTTCGTCTTTTGTAGCTCTTTGATGACTTGTCCTTCCTTTCCAAATCCTTACTTCTACGAGAGGGTCTTCGTTCATAACGATCAGCTCTACTCCTTCTCTCTCTTGGTGATGATTCATCTCTTTTATTTCTCCTCTTAGGTGAATCTTCTCTTTTCTTGTAGGGAGCCATACACTTATTAGAGTAGTGTTCGGGTCTTCCACAATTGTAACAATTACGATCACGACTAGAAGATCTTTTGTCATTGTAGGACCTTGACTTGGAACTTCTCTCTTTGCTTCTATTCTTGTAGAATTTGTTGAAATTCTTCACCATTAAGCTCAATTCTTCATTGAAGACTTGTTTCTCACTTGATGTTGTAGGAGCATCACATGAAGCTTTATAAGCACCACTTGACTTGTTGTGGAGCTCTTCCTTATCCTTTAGTGACATCTCATGAGCAACAATTCTACCAATGACTTCCGTTGGCTTGAGATCTTTGTAATTTGGCATCATTTGGATCAATGTGCACACGGTATCATATTTTTCATCCAAGGCTCTTAGGATCTTCTTGATGATGAATTTGTCGGTCATCTCTTCGCTTCCTAAGCCGGCAATCTTATTTGTGATGAGAGCAAGCCTAGAGTACATCTTAGCGACTCCTTCACCATCCTTCATTTTGAACCTGTCAAGTTGACTTTGAAGCACATCCAACTTGGATTCCTTGACGGACTCGGTACCTTCGTGCATATCAACCAAAGTATCCCAAATTTCCTTTGCATTCTCAAGACGGCTGATTTTGTTGAATTCTTCGGGGCACAATCCGTTGAAGAGAATATCGCAAGCTTGAGCATTGTATTGCAACATCTTCAATTCTTCCGCGGATGCTTCACGATCCGGTTCTCTTCCATCCTCGAAGTATTCACCTTGCAAGCCAATACGCACAATAGCCCAAACGGCAGGGTTATGACCAAGAATATGCATTTTCATCTTATGCTTCCAACTAGCAAAATTTGTACCATCAAAGTAAGAACCTCTACGGTGATAATTTCCCTCGCTAGACGCCATACTCTTCTAGGTTGTGAAACCAAGGCTATGATCACCAAAGCTATGGAAATCAAGGCAAATGGAGACCAAAGCTCCGATACCACTTGTAGGATCGAAAGTAAGGTCTAGAGGGGGGGTGATTAGACTACTTGACCAAATAAAAATCTAACATTTTCTCAATTTTAATTGTTGGCAGATTTTAGCAACTAGTACAAGTCAAGCAATCAACCTACACATGCAATTCTAAGAGTGTAGCAGCGGAAAGTAAAACATTGCATATGAAGGTAAAAGAAAGGGTTTGGAGAAGGCAAACGCAATGTAGACACGGAAATTTTTGGCGTGGTTCCGATAGGTGGTGCTATCGTACATCCACCTTGATGGAGACTTCAACCCACGAAGGGTAACGGTTGCGCGAGTCCACGGAGGGCTCCACCCACGAAGGGTCCACGAAGAAGCAACCTTGTCTATCCCACCGTGGCCATCGCCCACGAAGGACTTGCCTCACTCGGGTAGATCTTCACAAAGTAGGCGATCTCCTTGCCCTTACAAACTTCTTGGTTCAACTCCATAATCTTGTCGGAGGCTCCCAAGCGACACCTAACCAATCTAGGAGACACCACTCTCCAAAAGGTAATAGATGGTGTGTTGATGATGAACTATTTGCTCTTGTGCTTCAAATGATAGTCTCCCCAACACTCAACTCTCTCTCACAGATTTGGCTATGGTGAAAAGATGATTTGAGTTGAAAGCAACTTGGGGAAGGCTAGAGATCAAGATTCTTGTGGTAGGATTGGAATATATTGGTCTCAACACATGAGTAGGTGGTTCTCTCTCAGAAAATGAGTAGTGAAAGTGTAGGCACGTTCTGATGACTCTCTCACTGATGGAGATGGGCTGGAGGGGTATATATAGCCTCCACACAAAATCCAACCGTTACACACATTTGACCCAACTCGGTCAGACCGAATAGAAGAACTCGGTGAGACCGATTCAGTTCAAAATGTGAACGTTAGGAATCTCGGTGGGACCGATGTGCTAGGGCTAGGGCAAAACCTCATCTCGGTGAGACCGATTGCTTGAACTCGGTGAGACCGATTTCAACAAAGAGCAAACAGAGAGTTGGTCAAGCAAACTCGGTGGGACCGATTGCACATTTCGGTGAGACCGAAATAATTGCAACAGGCAATAGAGAGTTTGCAGGGCCATCTCGATGAGACTGAGATCCGTATCGGTGTAACCGAATCGCTAGGGTTTCTGGCAGTGGCTATGTCAACTGAACTCGGTGGCGCCGGATGGATCATTTCGGTGGGGCCATGTTTGACTTTGAGTTTTGGACATATTTGGAAGAGAAAATGGCTGAGGGTTTTGGAGCAATATCACTAAGCACTTTGAACAAGTAGACCATTAAGCAACACCTCATCCCATTTTAATAGTATTGGCTTTCCTATGGACTCAATGTGATCTTGGATCACTAAAATATAAATGAAGAGTCTTGAGCTTATACCAATCTTTGTCCTTAGCATTTTGAGGGGTCCACATCTCTAGTCCATGCCATGCCAATCATTGAACTTTCTGAAATATTAAACTTGAATGGATATTAGTTCAATGAGCTATATGTTGTTATGAATTACCAAAACCATCCGGGGATTAGTTGCATTTTCAGTACCGCTCCACGAAATCTCCAGAATCTTCGAAGCACCTATTTTCCCGCTCTATGAAATTCAACCGCAGCCCGCTCCGCTCCCGGAGCAGAGTTGTGAAGCGGAGGGACTCCAAACAGGCACTTACTAAATCATTAGTTTTACCTAAAAAAAACTAAATCATTAGTTGTACCGTCATTTGTAAATAGGTACAATCTTAATCTTTCTAGTAGAAAACTAAGATTTTGTGTGTGTGTGTGTGTGTGGGGGGGGGGGGGGGGGTTAAACAAGTATATTGTTGAGATAAGTTGTCCAGGCGCCTAGATCTCCTCTAACTAACCCATGTATATATGTATATCAGCTATGCCATGTGCCCTAGAGCTTGTATATAAATATTCCCGAGGCCAATCCAACCTCTTTCTCTTGTTTCACAACGAAGGTTGCAAATTACTTGCCAAGTTACTCTTCTACATGAGACGCAAAGAGGAGACCAAGAAGGTGATGATATGAACACACATGGTGAACCCACGATAAACCGTCGTCGTCCAGCGGCCGGATATATGGATGGATTTTGGCAGTCGGTTAATGGAGGTCACCGTCACCGGGCACGACCAAGAAGCAAAAAAGCAAGCTAACAAGAAGCCAGGCATTAATAAACTAAACTGTGTTCTCGTTTGGCCGAGTTTGCTTCTACTATATATGCTCTCGCTCTCCCATCTCAACGGGCCCCGGCGCATTCATGCTGGTCGTTTTCCATCGGTAATGGTGGTGTCGTGTCCCGTAGCACGGTGAGCTAATTGTTTACCAGATATAGCGGTGTGTGCCCTGCCCTGTGGCTCGAACACGGAAGCTACACAAGATAGGCCGCGGCACAGGAGATCCAGGAGGAGGCGGGTCCGGCGCATTGGGGACCGACACGTCGGCTCGATCTGGTGTCCCGCCGATGGGAGCCGGGCCCCGTCTGTCGTGACAAGGTTCGGTGGAGGGTGGTGGCTCGTAGCCGCGTCCCGCTGTCTAGTCCACTCCGGTACCACTCTCCACCCTCCGTGCGTCCTAGTGCAACGGTGCCGTGAGGTCTCACTCTCTCTCCTTTGGGTGAACCTGTGGCGGATAACGGAGATAATTGCATCTATAGTTCTCGTACTCGCTGGCTACGTTCACTTCAGTCCTGGAACTTGCGTATTGCACCGATACGGTCCCGGTATATGAAAATACGTCGTCAATACGGTCCCTGAGCTTGAAACGCCAGTCCTGACTCTACACGTGCACTACGTACAGCGTACTCCGCTGTATGCCACGTCAGCCCGGGATCCGCACGTCAGATTGGACCCACCAGACCCACCAGTCAGCTCTAGCCCCACCCGTTATTTCGCAAATTGCCCCCTATATTTCTGTCTTCTCGTCTCGATCCCCCTTGTTCTCCCCCACCGCTAAACAGAGAAGTGCGAACACAGAGCGAAACCTAGCGGCGATGGGGTGCGGCAGCGGATGATCGGCGTATCGGGCGCCCTCTGTTCGTAGTGCGTGCGGCGGCTGAAGCTAGTTGGACGGCCACTGAAAGGAGTCGGTGCTGTTTGGTGGCGATGAAGGGCCCGCGACGGCGGCCCGATGGCGAGGCGGCTCCGGCATACGGTACGTCAGTACCCAGTGTCCGTAGGTCGATTTGATGTACATTTGGGGTGAAAAAATGCTTCTTTGCTGTGATTAGGCCGTTTTGCCCATGCTATTTCTATGAATATGTCGACTGGATGCAAAATTGCCGAAATTATTCTAGGGTTTCAGTTATTGATGTTCTTAATGTTCAGTTATCTGAAATTATTGATGTTCTTAATGTTTTTCAGAGAAAGAAAGTGGATTTTTCACTGTTGAGGTGATCCATGGAGGTTTTTTCTTTGGGAGTGGGCATAATAGGTGCTATCTGAATGGCCATAAGGTTTGCTTTGATTACTGTCATAAGGACAGCGCCTATTTCAGAATGTTTGAAGAAATAGTTGAGGAATTGGGTTATGAAATGTCAGGTAGAATTGATATCTATTGGTTGCCCCCTGGTTGTCAGCTTAATGAAGGTGGTGCTAGGCTTTTGGCTAATGATACTGATGTGGACTGTATGTATCTAAAGCTAAATCTAGGGCACCACTTTCAAATGATATACCTGGATCATTTAGATAGCCACATTTCTGGAGGAGGAGCAGAATGGGATGATGTTGTGGCTAATCCAGTAGCACAAATCCCTCCTGTTTTCAGCCCAAGGAAGAAGGAAATGAATGCAAGTGAGAACAAAGATCCCTGTGAGAGCAATGTTTCTTGTGGTGTTGTGGATGAAAGTGTTGAAATTGAGAGCACTCAGCAGTTCTTTGTGAAGTTGAGACCAAGGGGAAAGAAAACAGAAGAGGAGGAAGAACAATATGCAGACTCAGATTCCTCAGACAGTGATTATGTACCTGAGATTGTGGATAGTGACTATGACTTGGAGGATGGAGATGATGATCTGTTGCAGGAGCAGTTGCAACCAATGCATGACAAGAAAGGGAAGAAGGTGGTTGAGGATTGCAACTCAGAAGATGAGGAATTAAATGCTCCAGATTCAGATGAGGATGACATGAAATTCAATTTCAAGTCTTTCACAGCAGCAGACATGCATGAACCTAAGTTCCATGCAGGGCAATTGTTCTCTTCTGTGGAGCTCTTGAGGAAAGCTGTGAGAGAGTATAGTTGCAAAGAGAGAGTTAACATCACATTTCCAAAGAATGACAAAATCAGGCTTGCTGCAAAGTGTGAAAAGGGTTGCCCCTGGTATCTGTATGCATCTTGGGATAATAGAACAAATTCTGTAATGGTGAAAACATTTAATGGGGAACACACTTGTGAGAAAAAGTGGCAAGTTACAGCCTTTACAGCTAGGTACATTGCTCACAAATATGTGGACAAAATCAGGGCATGTGAGAAATTATCATTGAAGGTTTTTGCAGCTTATGTGCAAGATGATTGGAACATGACAATTAAAAGGGGCAAGCTGGGGAGAGCTAGGAAGATTGCATATGATATCATATATGGAGATGAGATTGCACAATACAACTTGCTGTGGGACTATGCAAATGAGCTGAGGAGATCAAACCCTGGAAGTACTTTCCTTCTTGGACTGTCAGAAGAGGGACAATTTTAGAAGTGCTACTTTTCTTTTGATGCATGCAAGAGGGGGTTCTTATCTGCTTGCAGGCCAATCATTTTCCTTGATGGTTGCCACTTAAAGACACAGTATGGAGGTGTTCTATTAAGTGCAGTAGGAATGGACCCCAATGATTGCATTATTCCTATTGCTCATGCAGTGGTGCAGAGTGAGGACACCAAAGCTTGGAGGTGATTTCTAACTGCATTGAAGCAAGATTTAGGAATTGTGAACACTGAGTTATGGACAATCATGTCAGACAAGCAAAAAGTATGTCTTTAATTCTGTGATGTATTTCTGTCAAATTATTGTGTGCTATATTTCTATCAAATAAATTTGTTCCTATAATTCTGTGATATATTTCTGTCAAATTATTGTGTGCTATATTTCTGTCAAATAAATTTGTTCCTATAATTCTGTGATATATTTCTGTTTAATGCAGGGTTTAATGAAGGCAGTTAAAGAGTTGTTTCCTCTATCACCTCACAGATTTTGTGTGAGGCATTTGTGGCAGAATTTCAACAAGAACTTCAAAGGAGAAGCTTTGAAAAATCAACTATGGAAGTGTGCTAGGAGTACTACAGAGGGTAGATTTAGGGAAAATATGAACCAGATGTTAGTGCTCAGCCAGGAGGCCCATGATTGGCTTGCAGAGTTGGACCCAAAAACCTGGGTTAGGGCTTACCAGACTGATTTCCCCAAGTGTGATGTGTTGTTAAATAACAACTGTGAGGTGTTCAACAGATATATTTTGGAGGCTAGGGAAATGCCAATCATAAGCATGATCCAAAGGATCAAAGGGCAGAATATGGGAAGGAATTTTGCAAAGCAGCAGGAGAGTTTGAAGTGGCATGGTGCTATATGTCCAAAGATAAGAAAGAAACTGGAGAAGAGTGTAGAATTTTCTAGAACTTGTCAAGCTGCACCAGCTGGCAAAGGACTGTTTGTAGTGAATGATAGAGGAGTTGATTTCAGTGTGGACACAAGGAGGGAAATGTGCAGTTGTAAAAGATGGGATTTGTCAGGTATACCTTGCTGTCATGGGATTTCTGCTCTTAGGTATGACAAAATTCCACCTGAGTCTAGGGTCAACTCATGTTACTCCATTGCAACTTATTGCAAAGCATATGAGCACATAATTATGCCTTGTAAAGATGTCAGTGAGTGGGCAAAGATGAAAGGCAGAAAAATCTTACCACCACCAATTCAGAAGAAGAAAGGAAGAAGGGCAAAAAACAGAAGACAACAACCAGAAGAGAAGCAAGGAAAAAGAGGAGTGCAAATCACAAGGGCAGGTGCTGTCATACACTGTGGCTATTGTGGTGGTCCTGGCCATAACATAAATGGCTGTTTCGACTGGAAGTTGGGACTTAAACCAAAGAAAAGAGAAAAAAAACATAGAGTTAGAGCAGAGCCAGATGTGTCATCTTCTGATGAAGAAACTGTGGGCCTTACTCAGGTAATGTGTGTACTTCTCCAAGCATTGCATGATTTCCAAATAGTAATGTGTGTACTTCTCATAGCATTGAATTATTTGTATATACTAATGTGTTACTTGTCAGCAGGAGATTAATCTTCAAACAGCTGGTGCGACAAACCAAGTCCCACCATTGTATGAGCCAGAGATAATAGCTACACTGACACTGGAGGTATGTTGAACTGTTTGGACAAGCTAATACTCTGTAGACATAATTTGCACACACTAACAACTACCTTAACACTAATGCAGAGAGAGTCTAGGCTGGTACAAGAAGTTGTGCAAGGGCCACTGCCTCAGAGTGCTTTCATACAGGAGCAATCCCTCTCACAGCCTCCAGTTCAACATAGCACAACAACCAAAGAAGGAGATGTTCACAGGAAAAGAGAAGTGATAGCACTTGCCAGACTTAGGGCTGCAGCAGAGAGAAGGGAAATAGCAGATCAGGCCAAGTATGATGCAGCAATGGCAAAATTAAAGGAGGAGGAAGAGAAAATTAATTTATCTGCTCAAAGGAGGAAAGATGAACTGCTTGCCAAGAAAAATGCTGCTGAGGAGAGAAAGAAAGCTGTACTAGAATAGAAAAGACTTGCTGCTGAAATGAAGAAAAAAGCTAGTGAGGAAAAGAAAAGGAAGGCCCTAGAGGAAAAACTAGCCATGGCAGACAAAAGAAGAGAAGCTATGGAGGAAAAGAAAAGAATAGCAGAAGAGGCAAAAAGAAAAAGAGCAGAAGAGAAGAAGAGGATAGCTGAGGAGAAGAAGAGACTTTGCAGGACTGCATATGATGCAGAGGAGGCAATGTTCCTTATAAATCAAGCTGAAGAGTTGGAAAGAAGGCAATTATTTCTCCAAACACAGGAGGCATCAAGACAGGAAGCTTGGGAGCACAACAGAAATCAAGAGGAAGAAACAAGAGCTGAGGCATGTTTGCATGAGAGAAACAAGAAGGAAGCCCAACAAATAAGAGAAGCAATGGCAGAGGAACAGAGGATGATTGCATGTCAGTCCAAACCTACACAAATGAAGAGAAGTGGAACTTCAAGTGCACCAACTTCAAGTAACAACATGAGAGGATTTAAAAAACCTAGAAAAGTGAACATGTTCGATGAACTAAGGTAGGACAGGAGACAAGCAGGTCAGGCTGGAGGAAAGTAGATGGTTTTATTTTGTGTTCTGCTTATGATCAGATGTGGAACATGTTAAAGAACATGTTCTGTTCATGATCATGCTCCAGATCATGTACTTGTAAGATACAACAGATTGTGTACTCCAGATTATGTATGCCGATTGTGTTCATGATCATGCTCCAGATCATGTAATACAATATTTTGTGTTGTTACCACCAGATCAGTAACTTTTAGTATGTAATGTACTTGTAAGATACAACACATTGTGTACTCCAGATCATCTCGTAATTCACACAAGACATAATGACACAACAGGTACAACCATATTAGAAGATCATCTCAACCATACATAGATAGTCTTACATAGTCTAGCAATTACTCAATATTACATAGTCTCACAATTACTGAATATTAGATACCAAGTTCACAAAAGACACACTTAAAATAGATAGTGGTTCACAGACTACATTTGAGACATAGATAGTGGTTCAGACTCCTTTACACCTCAGAAATCAAAGATAGTGCCATCGATTTGGCCAAGCACAGTGCTGAATCGGTGCTTGCGAGTCAGGTCCTCCCCTTCGTTCGGCAGCCATGCATCCGGCAGGCCTTCGACGAGCAGCGGACCACGATCAGTCACCTCCTTCATGTGACAGATCACAGGATACACCAGCGTTTTCTTCTTCCTCGGCGACGAAGGACCGTAGGACGACGCCATTTCACGCTCGACGAACTCTTCAAGCGACTGTGGAGGAGGATCTGTGCACAATGCCAGCTTAGGCTCGGGTATCTCCACGTCCACCACTTTGCCAACTTTAGACGGGTCACGGAGCCACGCCATTACCTCCAGCTCGCGCCGATTCTTCGGCGGTATGATCTCTATCAGCTCTCCGCCCAAGTCCTTCAGCAGGCCTTTCACTGACTGCATCGACCACGCCTGATCGGGAAGGCCTTCGAAACTCAGCTTGCACTTGTACTCCAGAGCAGTCGGAGTGCCGCGAATCTCTCTTACCCAGCGCTCAAACTTGATCCACCGGCGGCACCACCTCAACTTCATCGACGATTGGAGCACCACCGTGCACTTCTCCTCCGTTGAGAACAACAACCACAGGTCATGAGGGGGGCAGGCAACCTCGATGCTCACCTCCGACGGCAGCACGCCAAAGCGCTCCTGGATGGCGGCCAGCAGAGCGGCCGGCGTCACAGCCTCCTCGCCGTCTCCTACAGCAGTGGCCAATAGGACGAGCCCGCGGTAGCGAGCCTCAAATGCATCCATGGATGGAGTGCGCGTTAGCATGACATGGCTCCTCTCCGGCCGGAGACATGGCTCGCCCCGACGCCAAACCTCCTGCGGATAAGCCCGCGCCAGCAAGCTGCGACTCGATCCATCTCCGGGGACGAGCGCCGCAGAGAAGGTGCCGCCGTCTTCGCTCTCCGAGCCGGCGGACAGGGTGGTGGAGGTGACGCTCGCGCCGCCCATCAGAGGAGTTGGGTGACGAGAAGCTAGGGATTGCGGGAGCGGAATTGGGGATTTTTTGCCACAGGACGAAACGGCTACAGCGCCTTATCCACTCCCACGGGTGGGGCTAGAGCTGACTGGTGGGTCCAACCTGACGTGCGGGTCCCGGGCTGACGTGGCATACAGCGGAGTACGCTGTACGTAGTGCACGTGTAGAGCCAGGACTGGCGTTTCAAGCTCAGGGACCGTATTGACGACGTATTTTCATGTACCGAGACCGTATCGGTGCAATACGCAAGTTTCAGGACTGAAGTGGACGTAGCCAGCGAGTACGAGGACTATAGATGCAATTATCTCCGGATAACGTGGCCGTTGAGGTGGTGCTAGTACTTATTTACTGTACACAGTCCAGCAGATGGTGCATGCTGCACAGCCGCTACTCCTCTGATCTCAGGACGAAGAGACAGGCATGTGTCGACGTCTCCGGAACGGCGATTGCTCACACGGCACCTTTTATTCTCTCTTGTGGGAGAATGAAAGCAATGTGGCCGTTTCACCTTTCTACATTTTGTAGTCCAGTGGCATGAGCTTCCGGAGGAAGAGAAGGCGTTGCTTCATTGACGGGAGGATTCATTGAACCACGGGTGTCCGTCCAGACAATTTTCTATCAAACGTGACGACAGTGAAATACAGCTAGTGCAGGGGTATATATAAGGCCAAGAGGCCGTTTGGCGTTTTTGATTTGTATAAAGCACCCAAAGTGACGTGTAACAACGTGCGCTCCTAACACTGATATACACGATCGTCTAAAAAAACACTGGTACACGATGAGTGGATGACTACGACGCCCGAAAGGGACGAAATCTGCTCGCCTTGCCCACTTTCCATTTCCGAACGTGGAAGCGGAACTGGTTCGCACTGCTGGTATCGGCGGGCCTCGGAGCATCCATGTCGCTTCTCTTCCTCTCTGGGTAGAGAAGCATCGATACGGCTGGACCATGGCACAGCCACGTCATCTCAAGTTTGCCGGAAGGATGGCGCAACTTCCGACGGATACGCCAACGTCCCACCGCCACCGAGAAGCATGTGATGTGTGCATCCGGCCATCCAGTGATTTCCGTTTGACGCTGGTCCCCGGATGATCTTTCTATACGAAGGATTATTTTCATATTTTTTTCCTTTTTTCTTTTCCAAAAGGAGTTTACCCCGGCCTCTGCGTCAAGTAATGCATACAACCATAGCTCCAACCACACAGTATACTATCCGCAAAAAAAAAAAAAAAAACCAGCATACTGTACTATAGACGATAGTACTGGTACTTGTTCAAGACTCCTTTCATTCGGGCGGATTCTACAGTGATTTTAGAGGATTGGAATTATAAGACTTTTTTCCTACGGCGATCATTTGATTCGTATGATTGGAATTTTTAAAAATTCTCCTATAGCATCTATTCGTAGGAAAAATATTATCCACTCAAACTTTTTGGTAGAATTTTTTGTTTTATCTGTGCTATCAAACACTATTTTATTTATATTTCTATAGTTTATATTATAATCATATACTCCCTTCATTCTAATATGTAGTGCATATAGTTTTTTTTTGAAAAGTCAAACCTTACAAACTTTGATCAAGTTTGTGGAGAAACACATTAACATCTAAAATGCCAAATATATATCATTAGATTCACCATAAGATGTAGTTTCATATTTTATATATTTGGTATTGTAGATATATATATATAGTTTTCTCTATAAATTTGGTCAAAATTTATAAAGTTTGACTTTTCAAAAAAATTATATGCACTACATTATGGAACGGAGGGAGTAGAATACAAGAAGACATGTCACCCTATTCTTATGTTTTTCTTATTTCTACATTTTTAGAAATCTGCAAACCAAGGAGGCCCTCCCTGTCTTACAGCTCAAATGGCACCATACAACTATTTCTTATGAATATCACGCCACCTCCATTACTTATCCATTATACTTCACCAAACCCGGTAGGGAGGGGATAAGACAACTCCGACAGAATCGTCATAGGCCCCGATTGCCATAATAATTGTTTTTTTTGGATGAAAAAACGCACTCTAGTAGCATAATAGTCATATGGCCTCGAGCCCTGAGTGGCCACAATTTATGGACAAGTTTCATATTTAGCCCGCGAGCCTTCAAATGTGTGCTCCATCCATCAATGGTCATGCGGGAGGGAAGTTTCAGGTGCGTTTGGTTTACCACCAACGCTAACCATACCAAAAAATCGGCTCGCCCACGAGATTTGGCAGCCATTTGGACGAACGCCAAAAAATCGGCTCGCCCAGCCCGCCCGGAGCGCCCGCGTGTTATTCTCGCCAATTTATGGGCGTGGCGAGGGCGCAGAAAACGCTCGCCAAATAACGCTCACTTTTTTCATTGACGCGTTCGCTTGGATGGATCAATCCCGTGTAAACGGCAGCACAACACACCTTTTATACTTCCATAAAAAAAGCTCACCTTCTACTAGGGGACTCCCTTCAATAAAGAAAACCTTTTACTACTGGACTAATTGTCCCAAAACCTCTAGTGCTAATTATCTTGGCTCGGTCGTGAGTCTCTGTACTGTTGCATGCTCATTTTGTTTATTTTGGCATGATATAGTTAATTAATTTTTATATTACTAAATATAAGTTTTTTAGGCTGGTTGTAATGGGGAGTATCATATACTAGTATCATGCATATGATACTAGTGTATGATACTATATCCTAATGCATAGTATAATATATTAGTATTATGTAGTACTTTGTTTATTGCCATGCATGACACATATTAGCATAGAATTTATTATGATACGGTATCATGATATGATACTTAATCCTCTATTTCTTCATTTAATTCTATGACACCTCATCAAAATTGCTTAGTTGGCATGCATGATACTAGCTATGATACTACCATTACAACCAGCCTTATGTGTCCCTTCTTTGTTGGCTCAAGGTACGGCCAGATTAATCAAACAAACATTAATCAATCCAAGTTACTCGTACCAAATATTTGGCAACTCGGTTGGTGGCAAACCAAATGAAATCTTAGCAATTTTGCCAAAATTTTGGCAAGTACATTGGCTACAATCCAAACAATTACATCTTGCCAAAATTTTGGTCATGCCAAATTTTTGGCTGGGCTAGCCTGGGCACAAACCAAACACACCCTTCATCTCCCTCCTCAGCCTTCCACGTCTCCCATCTTCTCCCTGCCAATGGCACAGAGAGGCAGACGGCCATAACATCGAAAGCGTGCCAATGACAGCCGTCGCATCCCACTGTCCGCGGCCACTTCCGTCACCCGTTATGTTTTCCAGTCACCCGCCACCCGCGACTATAAAATGCAGTCGTCATGATCAAATACAGTTGCCCTTATTCCACATGACCATGGTGACATTCATCGTGACAAAGCATGTTCTATTGGACCTTGCCCTCTAGGAAAAAGTCATCCCCAACCTTGACGATGACGATCAGGAACGTGACAAAAACGTGGTCATCAGACCATTACACTGCGACGCGTAGAATAAAGTCTATTTTAAACCTTGATTTCATACAGCTGGTCGGAATTGAACCTTAACCTCTCAATCCCTGAAATCCACACTCTGTACTCAGTTATCCCGACCAATCTCGACCCTGGACCTGTTTGGTGCAGCAGGAAAAGATCGATCCCGCTCGGGATCATAGTATACTCTCGCTGACATCCGTGCCCCACGCGTCATCTCCATCCTTATCCTCAATGGCCGTGGTGGGCGTGGCTCCTGGTCGCGTTGCGGCGGCTAGCCAAAGCGTAGCAGCCATGTCAAGCACGCGGGCAGGGGAGGACGCTACACGGCGCTGGCACTTCTTCAACCTCCGCAGTCCGCACAACGCAGGTCCATGGAGCATGCGCACGGAGAGGCTGGAGCGGCACAAGCGGCTGGATCGCAGGTTGCTGCGAGCGGGCGTCTACGGGTCGATGCCATGGCGGCGAGTTGGATTGAGGCCGTGGCAGGGTGTTCACGTGTCAATGGCAAGTTGGACGGCGCCGCCGGCGTGGTCGGCATCCTTACCATCGTGGTTACCGCCCGAAGTCAGTGCCACGCTCTTTCAACAGTCAACAAGGCCGTCAAACGAGCCGCTAGCCCGCAATAGAGCACCCACGCGATGGCGCTCACGGCGAGCGCGTTCAATTTGTATTACTCGGCTGACGGCGAGGCTATCCAGGGTCTGGCGCTGGCTGTTGTCGGACCATGACCACGAGGCGCAAGCGGGGAGCCGCCGCCAGGCGCCAGCCCGACCTTGTCAACCGGCTGGTCACCTTCCGCGGCCATGTCGGCACCGAGAGGACGGCGTCACAGGCCTCAGCATCAAAGCGTTACTCAAGTGCTACGTACATGCTCGATCGTCATTCGTCACCCTGTAATTGACCACATGTGTACGTGCAAATGTATGTCCATGGTTCAGGCGTGGCAGTTCCCCGGAGGGCACGAGGCTGCTCGTTGACACATAGGCCATGGGCTGGGACCCAGCTGCGTGGCTAGAGCCGGCGAGGTTCGACCCGGGAGGTTCATGGCACAGGGCCATCGAATGGCCGCGGCTGGCAACCAACCCGTACCAGCGATGGCGCAGTTCTTGGGGAGATTGAAGGAGAGAAAATAAATATGACATGTGGACCTGTGTTGTCAGTGAGTGTAGAAAGTGATACCGACCGGGATTGTCAATTTTCTCACACGCCAAACTGATCTAAGCGAATCCAGGGTTTGGATTGACGGGGATCCGTGAGTATAAGGTATCAGTTTCAGGGATTAAAAGGTTAGGGTTTGATTTCGACTGGACGTATGAAATCAAGGTTTAAAACAGACTTTACTCCAACGCGTAAAGGACAAATGGGCTCCTCATATATGATGTGCCCCGTACATTGCATTCACCGTGGTGGGGAGCAACTAGTGCTTCTCCCGAAACCGTAAAAAGTCATCAGTTTAATCCTTAAATGTGTGTTTGATTGTTAAGTTGACGCAGGAAAAAAATAAATGGCAACATTATGGCAACTATGTGTTTGCACACAACAGGCGTAAACTTTGTATCTATCTGAAACATGCTCCGTATCTTAGATGACGACTATGCTAAAGTTGTTTTTTCGGAAAGAATCAGATTTATTATAAGAATTCATTGAAAATACAAAGTATATCAAACATAATAAAAATTACTTCGAGATTCTGAGACCATCAAATAACGACTACTGTCACCAAAACAAGTTGTCGGCGCGTCGCTGTCACCGCACTCTTATGCGACGCCGCTCCCTCACCGAAGCCGGCTTGACCTTGTCGATGACAGCCGGGAAGTTTTCGTGCACGTTTCCCTAAGGACCAGCGTCCTGTAGCCGCAATCGTCGCCGTTGAGCCCTCACATAGATCTGAAGCATTTGACACCAACTCTCGACACATGATGAGAAAATCTAACCCCACCGTACCAAGAAGACGGTAGAAATCTACGCCCGACCTCCGTCGACTACGTCCAAACGGATGAACTCGAGGAGGATCGAGGCCCGGTAGATAAATTTGGAGAAGAAGAAGAAGCGTCGTCATCCGCCTGAGCACCGCACCTGCGAGGACTAAAAACCCTAAACTAAACTACTAATCGGAGCAGAGACATCGGGATTCTTCTCCTCATCACCGGCCGCCGAAGCGGCGGGCAGAGAGGAGACGAATCCATGGATTCACCAATGAAGTGCGGAGAAGAAAGTTTGCCTCAACAGTGTGACTATGCTAGGTGTCTGCACAGCGAGGCTGTATGCTATAACAATCCACTCGGGCACGGCAGCAGATATCCAGGAGTAAACATCTTGAGCATTTTGACCAAACGTTATTCTTGGCCGTCAATTCAGTGAAGGCCAAATGCAAGTCGGTGCTCGGAACATGTGCCGACACATCGCGGGCTAGAGCCATGGACGCAGAGTATTGCGCATTATTCATCAGAAAATCCAATCTGCGGCTGCTGGGCCCACTGTTCGGTGGAGCCTGCCACTGCTAGCCTCGAGTCTCTGTACTACCTTGGAGTTGGTGGTGCCGTGTTCGTGCAACTTTGCTCCACCCCGTGGGTCCTCACCTGCTCGTTTTCGTGGGTCCCACTTGCGGAGACGAGCAGCACACTGGGATTTTCTGTGCCATGCTGTTGCATGCCTGTCTTGTTTTCTCCGTAGCTTCTGCCGAAATTGATGGAAAATGATTTGCACCGGGGTCGCTTTTTAAAAAGACAGCGAAACATTGGACGGAATGGGCCCTGCCCTCTCCTAAAAAAAACCAAAAGAATGGGCCCTGCCCATCACTGTGACCACTATCAAAGTAGCACTACTATGAAAAGGATTTTCTAAAAAAAAAAACTACTATGAAAAGGACGGGGAGGGCTCGTTCCTTCTCCTTTTCTCGATACTGTTCGGGAGAGGCGAAAAAGAAAGCGACCCGATCCCGGATCTTCGCCACCGGTTGGAGAGGTGATGGGGAAGGCGCGCGGTGCTCTATACTAGCTAGTAGGTGTAGTTTCAGCTTTTCCTTAGAGGAGTTTGGCCTCGTGCCGGAGATTGGCGTTATGCCGATGAGGATTTTGTCGCCGGCGCGCCCGAGCCGCGTGCGGTGGTTCCCGGCGATGCTCTTGTTGGTGGCGGCGGTTGGCTCGCTACTGCTGGAAGTATGCGTGCTGGAATCCTCGGAAATAAGCTCGATGTCTTCCCTGGTATGCAGGAATCCCCTTCGCTTGCTCTCGCCGACGGCAGTCACCATGGTGGTGGTCAAGTCGACGGGGACAGGTATGAAGACGGTTCTTGCGACCAGTTCCAGAGCAAATCATCGATGGTGCTTGAGCTTTGGCGCTCCCGGCGGACAGCCGGCTTGCAGCGCCACCGCGCCACCGAATCTTCTGGCCGAAGGGCGGCCAAACCTCTTCCTCCCAGCCTTGAAGCTATACGGGAGGCAGTGCTACTCTAGCTCGATGGTCACGGCTTGCTGCGGTGAAGAACTTGTCGGACCAAGTGGTGATGTCCCCGGCGCCGGCGAGTTTAGAGTCGATCGGGAGTGGCTCGGACCTGATTGCGTTCCTCTTCAGATCTTTGGGGTCCTTTCTGCATATTTCAGGGACTGCTTTGTAACTTTCAGTTTGTTGTGTGTCCTGCTGCTCATGTTTGTACTGTATTGTAATATCAAATAAAGTTTGGGGTCCTTTTGGACCCTGCCCGTGTTCCAAAAAAAAAAAGGACGGGGAGGACAGTATAAAGTCACTGCTAGCGCTCTCTGAAAAGGCCACGAAACCAGAGGAATACCGCGGCGCCAAAGGTGGCTTTCCTCCTCGTTTCTTTCTTCCGCGTTGGTTGATCGTCTCCGCCTCGAGCGTCATGTCGTCGTCGTCGCTTGCCTGCCCTGGAAGCTGCCATGGTGGAAGCAAGCTGGCGACGGGCAGCTGCCATGCCCGCTGCCCGCAGCCGGCCGCACCGGCCGCCCGTGTGAGTCTGCCTTTTGTACGGGCCTGCTTTCCGCCTCTTGCGGAAATGGTCCGATCGATCTTCAAGCTTTCGCTGATTTCTTGTAATCTTGTCCTCCCGACGTAAATGTCTGCCTGATTGTTTTCATTTGTCGGTTGCTGTGCATTTTCTCCTCGGTGATCAAACTTGGCCGTAATATTTTCCTTCGGTGATCGAACATCTTTGGAAGGCCAGCGTCGAAGTTGTGTTCTCTTTTCCCCTGGAATCATCTCCGCGATGATCGTGATGTGTTGTTTGTGCCCAATGCGTTGCTCAGATTTTATCAGTTTTGCCATTTTGTGCCCATTGAAGCACAACAGCATTGCTATGCTGTAATTCTGAAGGTTTTATTGCCTAAAAAAAGAAGATTCAGATGTACTCACTCTGTCTAATATAAGGCCTTTGGTTCGGAGGAATCTTGTAGGAGTTTCATAGGATAGAATTTCTATAAAAAAAAAATCCTTTAGAGCCTTTTGGTTCGTAGGAATGGAATCCTATTCATACGGAGGAATTCTTTCTATCCTCCACATTTCATAGGAAAATAAACATTAGCCTAGACTTAATGAAAAAAATCCTATGATATGAATCAAAGGGTATCTTCTTTCCTATTTCTACTTATAGGATTTGGGATATATGTTATCTTATTTCCTATGATTTTCCTATTCATACGATTTTCCTATCCTATGAACAAAGGAGACCTAATAGCGTTTTTAAAGCTAAACAGTAGATGATAGATATTAGATCGACGAAAGATATCCACTCGATCTAATATCTATCATCTACTGTTTAGCTTTAAACTGCAGCTAATAGGTGTATGGGGAAGGCGCGCGGTGCTCTATACTAGCTAGTAGGTGTAGTTTCAGCTTTTCCTTAGAGGAGTTTGGCCTCGTGCCGGAGATTGGCGTTATGCCGATGAGGATTTTGTCGCCGGCGCGCCCGAGCCGCGTGCGGTGGTTCCCGGCGATGCTCTTGTTGGTGGCGGCGGTTGGCTCGCTACTGCTGGAAGTATGCGTGCTGGAATCCTCGGAAATAAGCTCGATGTCTTCCCTGGTATGCAGGAATCCCCTTCGCTTGCTCTCGCCGACGGCAGTCACCATGGTGGTGGTCAAGTCGACGGGGACAGGTATGAAGACGGTTCTTGCGACCAGTTCCAGAGCAAATCATCGATGGTGCTTGAGCTTTGGCGCTCCCGGCGGACAGCCGGCTTGCAGCGCCACCGCGCCACCGAATCTTCTGGCCGAAGGGCGGCCAAACCTCTTCCTCCCAGCCTTGAAGCTATACGGGAGGCAGTGCTACTCTAGCTCGATGGTCACGGCTTGCTGCGGTGAAGAACTTGTCGGACCAAGTGGTGATGTCCCCGGCGCCGGCGAGTTTAGAGTCGATCGGGAGTGGCTCGGACCTGATTGCGTTCCTCTTCAGATCTTTGGGGTCCTTTCTGCATATTTCAGGGACTGCTTTGTAACTTTCAGTTTGTTGTGTGTCCTGCTGCTCATGTTTGTACTGTATTGTAATATCAAATAAAGTTTGGGGTCCTTTTGGACCCTGCCCGTGTTCCAAAAAAAAAAAGGACGGGGAGGACAGTATAAAGTCACTGCTAGCGCTCTCTGAAAAGGCCACGAAACCAGAGGAATACCGCGGCGCCAAAGGTGGCTTTCCTCCTCGTTTCTTTCTTCCGCGTTGGTTGATCGTCTCCGCCTCGAGCGTCATGTCGTCGTCGTCGCTTGCCTGCCCTGGAAGCTGCCATGGTGGAAGCAAGCTGGCGACGGGCAGCTGCCATGCCCGCTGCCCGCAGCCGGCCGCACCGGCCGCCCGTGTGAGTCTGCCTTTTGTACGGGCCTGCTTTCCGCCTCTTGCGGAAATGGTCCGATCGATCTTCAAGCTTTCGCTGATTTCTTGTAATCTTGTCCTCCCGACGTAAATGTCTGCCTGATTGTTTTCATTTGTCGGTTGCTGTGCATTTTCTCCTCGGTGATCAAACTTGGCCGTAATATTTTCCTTCGGTGATCGAACATCTTTGGAAGGCCAGCGTCGAAGTTGTGTTCTCTTTTCCCCTGGAATCATCTCCGCGATGATCGTGATGTGTTGTTTGTGCCCAATGCGTTGCTCAGATTTTATCAGTTTTGCCATTTTGTGCCCATTGAAGCACAACAGCATTGCTATGCTGTAATTCTGAAGGTTTTATTGCCTAAAAAAAGATGATTCAGATGTACTCACTCTGTCTAATATAAGGCCTTTGGTTCGGAGGAATCTTGTAGGAGTTTCATAGGATAGAATTTCTATAAAAAAAAAATCCTTTAGAGCCTTTTGGTTCGTAGGAATGGAATCCTATTCATACGGAGGAATTCTTTCTATCCTCCACATTTCATAGGAAAATAAACATTAGCCTAGACTTAATGAAAAAAATCCTATGATATGAATCAAAGCGTATCTTCTTTCCTATTTCTACTTATAGGATTTGGGATATATGTTATCTTATTTCCTATGATTTTCCTATTCATACGATTTTCCTATCCTATGAACAAAGGAGACCTAATAGCGCTTTTAAAGCTAAACAGTAGATGATAGATATTAGATCGACGAAAGATATCCACTCGATCTAATAGGTTCGACGAAAGAACATACATATGCACCCATGCTCAAGAAAGCACAAAATATAGTAAAACTCCTGTATAGACAGCTCACCTGTCAAATGTAGCAAGAAGTGATTAGCAATTAGAGTACCGCATTCGCAATTGCTTAGATTTTCGGAAATCATAACGGCGAACGGTCGCTGGGGGGTGCGATCCCAACAAGCCCCTTCAAAGCCGTCAGGTCTAGATCTGACTGTAACAGTTTTATGCCCTACCCGCAATTTAAACAAACTGTCGTGGCAGTTTTGCAAAACGCCATCCACCCTCACCCAACACACTAAACTGCTAGTCAGGGGGTTCGCAAAATGCCACCTAACTAGCAAACGGTCGCCATCTAGAGGGGTCCTAGATTTTTTTTGAATCAAACCTACCGTTAGGGCAACTCCAACACTGGATATCAAATCTCTCTTGAACGTCCAGATCGTCCAGTTCAAAGTTCAAACATACATTGGCTGTGTTTGTTTCAGCTTTGGAGACCAGTTTCTGGATACAAAAAAGCTAAAGCTGTAAAAGCTGAAACAAACAGCTAAATCCAAGCCGTTGCCAGTTCACAGCTCGAATCGGTTTCTGGCCTTTTTACGTGTGACAGCCCGAAGCCAGCCGAGGCGTACTTCGGCCACGAAGCTGGTCTTGCTCGGTAAAATTCCCACCGTTATCCCTGCCACTTCACACAATTTACGAAGAAAATGCCATTTTCGATGGATGCTTGCTGTAGATGCTGGTTGATGGATTGTTGGATGGATGCATGCTTGCGGTACATGCTGGTTATTCCCGGTATATGTACGGATTATTAATTATGTGGACGGTCGAATCCTTTACCTCTCTCTTTTATACGGATCATTCCATGTATATGTACGAATTATTAATTATATATGACCAAAAAAGTGAAAGAAATATTAGTATGAAATATTTTATACATTACTATAGAACAAATCATTCCATGTCAGTCAAAATACCATTTAAATAATCTATTAACATAAAATCAACAAGTTACACTGATCTCAGTACTATAGGGGCATTTCAGGTTTTTCATCAGCTCACAGCCGTTTCCACAGCTGTGTTGCCAAACAGCTAACATTCACTACAGCAGTTTCCTCAGCACAACTGTTTTATCACCACAGCAAGTCCACAGCTGAATCTGTCGAAGCTGAAACCCAAACAAACACAGCCATTGCCATCCAACGATGTGCTTCAAATGTCCGCGGACGCATTCAAACGCAAAATGCCACCTAAGTGGCAAACGGTCGCCATCTAGAGGGGTCCCAGATTTTTTTTTGGATCAAACCTACCGTTGGGGCAACTCCAACACTGGATATCAAATCTCTCTTGAACGTCCAGATCGTCCAGTTCGAACATAAATTGCCATCCAACGATGTGCTTCAAATGTCCGCGGACGCATTCAAACGTCCGAAATACCATAAAACCATACCAAATCCGTGAAAGGTTTGTGAGCGACCGGACTCATGCCACGTAGGCCTCGGACTACACAGGCCTATCCAAAAGTCTCTCCGCAGCTTCCGCTCCAAAGTTCGCTCTCCGCGCCGCATTCATGCCGGTCCAAATGACCGTGACTTGTCACTTTCGTATGCCGACCGAACGGTGAGGCACTCAACCGGCGCCGCAGTCAAAACCCCACTTCAGCCCGTCACCTGCTCTCTGTGCCTTGCTAATGTTGAATCGAGAGACGTGATGGGACAATCCGACGGGAAGACTTCCTACCGCATTCAAACCGCCGCCGACAGTTCGTCTGCCTACCCGGCATTCAACCGGCAAGGCGCCCGAGAAACTAATTTTGGCGCCCGCATTCAAACTGGCGCTCGGCTGGCTGACGCCAGTATTAAAAGACGATCGTCCATGGCACAAACCACACCACCTCCGAGCTCCATCTCCCATAGTCCGTTGTCGGCCCGCCACTGCTTTCCTTCCTCCTCCTTCCACGATAGTCGATGCAAATCGCTTGGATCTGACGCGGGTGCTAGAAGAGGTTCTCCCCGCGGCGTCGACACGAGATCGTGGACCTTGTGCACGACTTGCAAGCCCGGCGCGTGCAACGCATAGAGGCGGGACTGCCTCCAAGCTCGCTGGAGGAGAGCTCGGATGACGAGGACTGGGCGATGGAGGAGGCGTCCGATTAGGGGCAGGCACCCACACCGGTCGTCAGGTTCACCATAGGGCAAGCACACTTCGACGATGTCATGGCGGATGTGGAGCGGGAGGAGTACGCGGCGGCGCCGGTCTCCATGTTTCGGATGTTGCAGGAGGAGCAGCGGTACAATCTGCAACTCCTCGAGCAGCACCGGCTCGGAGGGCCAGATCGTCGGCGAGCAGGCTAACAAGGGGGCCATCGTGCCTATGGTCGCGGAGAATCCGGGCATACTGAATGAGCAACGAGTGTTGTACGAATCCATGAGAAGTTCCCGCGCCATTCGCCGCAAGCGATGATGGCTCCGCGTCAACGAGGCCGAGTGCGACCTTCTGTTCATCGGATGCTGACATATACACACATACATGATGCTCACATATGCGCACATACACTCGTCCCTATGAACGCACTCACGCACACCCTATCCCCATGATCACCTCCTAGATACTAAGCTGACACAACATTTTGAGATTGACGAAGTCACCAAGCATGTCCCGTAGTCAACGGGACGTCTCCTTGTACTACACAAACATCGCTAAAAAAACTAAAATAAATCCAAAAAAATGCGAGCACCAGCGTTAAGTATGAGACTTGAACCTTTGTGGGTTGATTCTACCATAACGAACATAGCTATCCGAGCGATGATTGGAGAAGAAAAATTGGTTCCTGGGTGTATATACACCCTATATGAAAAAATAGAATTAAATAAAAAGTCAAAAGATTCTGAAAATATTTTTGAAATAAACCTGACCTTCCATTGTACTCACAAAAAAATTTCACAAAAGAAAAACCCCGTTGACTTCAGGTAAAGAAACAAAAAAATAGGCCAAAAAGTGTGAATAGTGATTTGTATATAGCAATAAATTTTACTTTTTTTGCCCTGAAGTCAACGATAGTTTTTATTCATGAAAATTTATATACTAGTGCAAAAGAAAGTCAAGTTTATTAAAAAAAACTTCTAACTTTTTAAACTTTTTAAATTATTGTTTTCCCCATATCTGGTGACCCAGGAACCAAAGGGCATTCCCAGTGCTCCGTTCGCTATCTTAGAGCAGTCCAGGATAGCGAACTGAGCGCTCAAAAAAATAATACTCCCTCCATTCCTTATTATAGTGCGCATAGGTTTTTTCCTTAGATTCTAAATTGTAGTGCGTATAGACTGTTTTGGACGAAAGTATCTTGGCTAGTCACGGGAGTGCAGCAGCAGGCACCCATGTGCTTGACAGACCTAGCAGATATAGGGGCAATTCTCGTAAAAAAAAACCCCAACACATGTCTTGGTATAAGAGCCACTCCACAAGGCGCACTACAAATAAGAACAGAGGGTGTAATATGGTGATTTATTTGACTAAAAAAGAGAGTTATCATGTTAATCTAAATATAGTTCTTATCACTAAAACAAAACAAAAACTTATTTTTTCCTAACAAAATACATCAATCATGAAATTTTTCGATACTCGACAAATAAAATACATGTGCAATAGTGGTTTAATTTTAAAGTACTTTTTCTGCAAAGAAATATAAGATCGTTTAGATCACTATGGAGCAATCCGAGCACTTGGATTTTTTACTCTCTAGTCTATATCCATTGCACATTCCATGCTTGGATGCCAGCGGATATCTTAAAATATCTCTAGCCAATTTGAAAAATATCTTGTTTTTTATCTGTGGAGTTGGGATTTTTTGAGGTGGGGGCTGAAAAATATCTTACTGGCCGTGTAAAAGAAAAGGAAAATATTTTGTTGACCAAAATTCCGAACACATGAGTACCTAGCTACCATATCCTTTCCCCGATCGACCAATCCACATCGTCTGGTCTCCGGTGGCCGGCGATGGTGCCTGAACGAGTGCACGGTCCAGATCTTCGACGTCGAGAGCCCCGAGATCTCATCGCGACAGGGATAGCCGTGGGCCCCGCACCGCGGTCCAATCTGCTATCCGCGCCCACCTAGATCCACGTACACGTGGGGCCACGCGCGACCCGCTGCCGTGTCCGTATAGTTCTGCTATGCTCCTCCAGGGGGTCCCACGTCTTCATAAGCCGCGGGTCCCACTATCGGCCGGTTGTCGTTGCACGGCTAAATTTTGTGTTTTGACCATTTTCTGAAAGTTGATCGAGATCTGACCTTGGTTTGCAAAAATTTCGGGATCTGACCCTTTTCTTACCGTCAGGGTCCATGGCGGTAGGCTTATGGAACACAGTGCGTGCTCGTGTCTACCGCTGGGCACCTTGGCGGTAGGTTTGTACAGGCTACCGCCAGCCTGTTTGACGGTAGGGGTGTTTCCTACCGCCAAGGTCCCTGGCGGTAAGCTGTTACACCCTACCGCCATATACCCTGACGGTAGCAAAAGGGTCCGATGCTGAAATTTTTATAAACTAAGGTCAAATCTCGACTGACTTTTAGAAAAGGGTCAAAACATGAAATTTAACCTCGTTGCACTACTCGGTGAGTAAATATTTCAGGGGTGGGCCCGCATGAATAGACAGCAGATGCTGGGCCACGGAAGCATGGGACCCACTAGCTTTTTCACTCCTCCCCAAATCCACCAGTACTAGTACTCCACAGATTACAGTGGCTGACATTATGTGCCACTGCTCTGGCTGGCATGTGCAGTCGGCATGGTATAGTCAACCCGAGGGACAGTACAAAGGCAGAGGGCGCCGCGCCGCGCCGCGCCGCGCTCTCTGAAAAGACGAGGAGAGCAGAGGAATACCACGGCGACGAGGGTGGCTTTCTTTCTCCTCTCCTACGCCATCGCCACCGCCGTCAGCTGCCGTGGAAATCTGCGCTGCCTCTGCCTGGGAGAACGGCGACGGAAGCGAGATGACGACGGCGGGGAGCGGCCACCGCGGCCATCGGCTTGCTACCTTCCATTTCCGCCCTGGCCGGTGCGTTTTTGTTGGTTTTGTTTCTGATTCTCCATCTGCCTCGGTTGAACGGTTCGGTCGATCTGATCTGCCTCTTTCCAATTTGCGCCGGGTTCTCGCTCTTGTCCCCTCAAAGTCTGATCTATATATATGTTGTTTTCGTCGGTTGCTCGCCTCGCTGCGCATTTCCTCCTGGGTGATCGGTTCCACTTTTGAGCATCGTTTTCCGCCGCTTCAATCTCGAAGCCTCTGAGATTTTGACGTGTCTCCTAGATTGCGCCCAACGCACGCACGCCTCCGGCTTTTCTCATCAGAAGTGCTGCTAGTAAAAGATGTTCAGTAGTACTTCCAACACATTAGCACCGTCTAATCGAATGGCCATTTTCCATTTTTTGAAGGGGATCATTTTCCTGACCTTGCAAAAAGGAAAACAACCGTGAGAACAAAACGAACTGCATGGTAATAATTTGCTAATTGCTGCTTCTCCTATCGTTGAGGTGATATCTGACGGACACATGAAGTACTCCTATCCTACTCGAGCAGTAGCACAGCATTCAAATTGCTTACCGGTCCATGCCGGCAATGAATACTTTGCCTACCGGAGTCGCCATCACTCAATCCTAGTGGAGAGCACAGGAATGGGACGTACTGTATGCCGGGACCACCCGCCGATTGGTAGCCCTACCACTGCCACACGAGTCCGGCCCGTCCTTCCGTGGGGCCGGCACCAGCGTCCGTAATTATCGCAGCCTGGTCGTTGTCGGCAAGGGACGTGTCGCCCTGCCAGTCATCATCTCTGAAGTGTGGATATTTTCACATGGGACCCATGATACACTGGCTACAGCCGGTGGCCGGCCTATCGTGTCAAAGATACAGTAAAGCCTCGTTCCAATCTCTGAAACATGGAAATAACTTGCCCAATTTGTACCACCCGATTGGAGTGGAGCCCAGCCCAGGGTATATAATTAGCAAAGGAAACATGAAAAGAACTTTTAGAGTGCACATCACAGAATTTAATTCATGGAAATATTGACAATGGCACTCGGACAGCAAGACGGCGGCGAAGGCCTAATTACAAAAGGGAAACGATGGACGCAGCAGCACTGTCTGAACTCGCATCCATCAGTTTTAGCAAAAGACTCCAACAACCCAATGAGTGCATCCCAGCGCAGTGGCAACCATCCGATGACAAGAGGAGGGCTTCAGAAAACATGTAGCCTGTAGAAATTCATGTGTTAGCTGCTAATTTCATGAAACGACTGCCGTTTTAGGAGCAAGGTTCTGTGATAACCCAACAAATGTGTTGGTTGCTGATACATCAGTTTCTTCAACACAGCCAAGGTACTTCACAGGACGAAATGCGACTCACCAGTTTTTGTTCAGTCGGGTCAGGATCTAAACCTTGCTCAGTTCCTGAAAAAAAAATCGATAAGGTTTTGTTTATTTTTGCATGGTTCTCGAGCGATGATGAATAATAGTAGCTTCTTTGGCATCAAGTGAAGCCATTTTTTACTCGTTCACATCCTACTAGTTGTGTCGAATTAACCAATTACTCCCTCCATCCCAAAATAAGTGTCTCAACCTTAGTACAACTTTGTAGTAAAGTTAGTACAAAGTTGAGACACTTATTTTGGGACGGATGGAGTATTATCTTAAGACAGTAGTAACATTGAAGTGATAAGCAGGACCATCTTATGGACCAAAGTACCTGTTCCTTCTGCTTTTGGATGGCTTCAACCTTTTTCATGTACTCGTCTGTGATTTTCTGTAGAATTTGTACAACAAGTTAGGCTTAGTCCCCAATGCATAGCTGTACTAACTACAGGTGGATATGGCAGTGTGTATCCTCACTTGTAGATCAGCTGATAAATCCTTCACATTATCTTCAGAAAGTTTCTTTTCCTACGTATACAAGCGCAAGCTGTTAATTTGAGGGCAAAGGTAGAATAGCCTCAATGAACTAGTACCAGCTGAGAAGAGCAAACCTTCTCTAGCTTATCGTAGGCTTTGATTGCGTCTCGTCTTATGTTTCTGATAGCAACCTGAAAAAAAAGTCATAGTTAACACACACTGTTATCAGAATCCACTTAGGAGAAAGAAATCACAATATTTTATGAAAATCATCTGCAACTCAACATGTATATACTAAAGCATAAGCATCTACAGATGTTAGAAGAACAGCAGAAAAGAACAGAGATCGACATACCTTTTACCAAGTTCGGAAAAGAACATTTCTATAGACCAATTTATGTGTAACAGACACAGTAAAGAGCATGTAGATTAAAAACTTCCGTGAAACATCTACAGTTCATACATGGTTCTTGCTAAATTCTATCTGATGGACATCACGATCACAACATAAGTAAGTTGTAAAGGTGAGATTAAATAACTTATCAGTAAATGCATAAAGGCTTCAGATATAGTACTTCAAACTCTTGAAATAGTGCAAGTAGGGTGGGCAATCAGAAATAAAATGCACGAAAACGGTGTACGGAAAATTAAGCCCCAGTACAAAATGTAATTATAAATATTCTGCTGAAAAGAATGTAAAATGTGTGCAGATGTGAGGCTGTACCTTGCCTTCTTCAGATAACTTAGCTACGGTTTTTGTCATTTCCTGCCCCATGAAAAAAGAGAAGATTAGTTGGGAATAAAGCTATAAGAATTTCATTATCTATGCAAAACCTATATATATAATATTGGACATGTTATCAAGCTATAGAAAATTCCTATGCTTGAACAACTACACTTAAGCAGCATTGCAACACTTGCCAGATAGTCCATCTAAAGAGTTCCATTGAAATAACATGCGCTTTTTACGTATCATGTTCAAATCAATTTCTGATCTTCTTTGATGTAAGGAATGCTGTATTTTATGGTGCTAGCAAACAGTGAAGGTGCTACTTGGGGATCACATAAGTTTCAGAAACATATTTTATTACAAGTGTTATCTTTTCTCTTAGGCGCTGTCGAGGTCTCGGATATGAATTATTAAAGTGTCCTTGCTATTATGACTCAAGAAATGGTATGCGTATTAAGATTTTTTGTTGCCATATTTTCAAAATGAATTTTAACACAAGGAAGAAGAAAGAAGGCACAAACATGAAACTAAAAGCTTGACCAAACGAGACAGAATTCAAATGCATAGTACTACTAATTTAAGCACAAGAGGTTGGAAATGTAATGCAAAAACCTTTCTGCGATCAGATGTCAATGGTGGGACAGTGACTCGTATCACTTCTCCATCATTGCTTGGTGTTACCCCAATATTTGCAGCAACTATAGCTTTCTCAATGAGCTTGAGGCTGCACAGTATATGTATGTCAACAACACGGGACGTACAAAGCAATACCAAGTTATGCCTAAACTGGGGACAATAAATAGCTTACCAAGACTTGTCATATGGCTGGATAAGAAGAGAAGTCGCATCTGGAGTATTTATTTGTGCAATAGTCTTCAAGTTTACAGGAGTTCCATAGTACTCAACCTGCAAGGGATTATTCGCCATATGAGCTGCTTCACCTTTGCACAGTAACCTATTTGTGCTTTAGTCTTAATTGCAGACGCTAATTCAATTGTTTCCAAACAATATCAATGAATTTTATTGATCACACATTGTTCCACTGATATCAGTTCAGAATTTAATGGTAACCATTAGCCTACTGAAATAACTACTGGTTCGTAGCCTAGTTATGAAGTAAAACCAACTAAATTGTTATACAGATATATAGAAAGAACATTACATGGAACGACAGGTGCTAGCATGCAATTGTTACTTTCAGAATATAAAAAAGGGAACAAAGCTAAATTATCAAACCTCAATCCTGTCAAGCATAGACGGGTTTGCCCGCCCAGTCCTCACGGTATTGAAGTTCGATTGAACTGTTTCAATGGCCTTCTCCATCTTTTCTTTCTGACAATACATAGTGCCAGCTAGTTAGCACCATACGTAAAAGACTTTACAAGGCAAATATTAACACTTCTAATACAGAGTTGCATTGTTATTTACAGCTTGTTCTTCAACGATTGCCTTTTCTTCCTCAATTTCTTCATTAGTGGCATGCCTCAAAACTGCTCTGATACATGATAATCACAAGTTAACGAAGATTAACTTGAAGCTCATTAAGTACAAGAAATATTAACTTGAAGCTCATTAAGTACAAGAAATATTTAAATGCAAAATACTCGCCTCTTGTCCGAGTGTTGAAGAACCAAAGGCACACCAAAGAAACCCACTGCTCCAGACTGAAATTTCATGAAGTTTGTGGACGAACTTAACAGGGATGAACGGTTTGAGAGACAAGCACAACCTGTGAAATACAGTATTCTCTGATGAGACCTTGCCCAATATTGAGTTCTAGTAGGAATATGTACTCTGGTTGCTTGGCAAACTAGTAGGAATATGTAAATAAGGTAGAAACAGTACTGAGAAAGAACCACAACATGTTGAATGCAGTATGCTCTGATGACTGATGATGCCTTGTCACATTGTTCCTTGCTGATGAAATTATGTGAATACAGCAGTCTGCTATTATCTACTTCCTCCGTCCGGAATTAGTTGATGCTCAAACAAATGTATCTAGCACTGAAATACGTCTAGATACATCCGTTTGAGTGTCAACTAATTCCGAGGGAGTAGAAACTAGTTACTTGGAGCCACATTAGCTACTATCTCACCAGTTTTCCACGACAAACAACGAACATCCAGTGATGAGTTTCGTGAGATACATCCATTTATAAATGGCTTCGGTCACTTCTCAATGACCCTGAATTGTGAAGGATAACAACTGTCAATGGTTTCCTGATATCTAACCATTTAAGTGCAAAGAAATACTAGTATTCCAACAGCCTGGGGAGGACATTAGCTCGAAACCACAAGTAATACTAGTGCATATTCTCCACAGGTATCGTGAAATGCAGGCTGAAATGACTCTCAATTACATATCCAAGTGCACAGTGGAGTATAGAACTTGCCGTTCCAAATCCGATTCAGTCTTAGTTTGTCTATATGCTGGCTCGATGCAAACAGCAACCTAACTGCAAAGGTTGTGCCGTGAACGGAGAAGCGATAAAAGCACCGGCATTTGCATGCCACCGCATTCCTGACCTGGGGTTCGTCTTAGCGCTACAGTGCTTACTACGCCGAAACCCGTACCATGAATGATAAAAGCAGAATACGGGTGATACTTGCGGGTTTCAACGAAGAGGGAAAGCGCGGAGGGATGAGGAGCAACCTGGGCGCTGGGGCAGACGGGCAGAGGAGAGGGCGCAGGGCGGGGAGGCCGCCGCCGCAGGGGAGACGGCGTGGAGCGCCATGGCGCGGCAGCAGGCGGAGTGGTAGCGAGGGGAAGGCCGAGTGGAGAGTGGTGGATTGGTATGGAAATTGTGGATAAGGAGAGGAAGAAGGAGGGGAAGGAGGGAAATGGCCGAAGAGGTTTGTGAGCTCTCGCGGGCTTCACTCCAACTATACCGTATGTCAGGAATTTCTTATGGGCCGTGTGTAAAACTTGAGAGATTTTTTTTGCATAGTTAATAAAAAAGTAGTTCTCAAAAAAGTTCATAAAAAAAGTTTTACCATTAAAAAACATTTCCAGCGTGCATTAAAAAAAGGTTTAACATGCATTCAAAAAATGTTCAAATCATGTTTTTGTAAAAATGTATTTACAAAATATGAAACATCTATAAAAAATAATATGTACAAGAAAAATATAGAACGTGTATGATAAAAATTAGATGTAAAAAAAATATATTTTTAAAATGTTAATCATGTATTTGAAATATGTTAAACATGTGAAAACAAAATTCCTAGCATATAGGAAAAAAAGTACAGTGCATATGAAAAATGTAGACATGTTTTAAAAAAGGAAAAGGGATTAAAAAAACCCTGAGAAAATTGGTGAAAACCGATGAAAGAAACAAAGAAACCCATAGAAAAAATGGAAAATACACAGAAAACCGTAGAAAACGAATAAAAACAATAAAATGAACATATAAAACTGAAGAAAACAAACGACCGGTGACAGTGCGCAAGGGGACAAATGCGCGAACACGCAAAAATGGACCAGTCTGGTACTGTAGCGACTGTAGGCGAGCCCTATTATATATCTATACGGGTCATACATAGCAATTGCGGTGGGAGCTATATCTCGCTTGCAGTGAGATGTATGCTCCCCTCGCTGGCCCAGAAGTGTAGCATGGTTTTGGGCTGTTTTGCAATTGTTTTCCGAATTTTCTTCTATTTTTTTTGTGGTTTTTGGTTTTATTTGTTTCCTTTTCATTTTTTTAGTTTTTTCTTTGGTTTTCTATGTTCCTTCCTTCGCTTTCTAGTTTTTTCCTTTTCTCTAGTTTTCTTCAGGTTTCTTAACGCAAGTCTATAATTTTTATGTATACATTAGATACATTTCTTATACATGTTTAACAATTTTAAATACAAGATTAATATTTTTCTAAAATATGTGTTTTGATGCCTATTTTATTTTTCATACGGATTATACATATTTGTTATTATATGTGCTTATATTTTTAAAATACAAGATTAATATTTAAAAATATTTTTTGAGGTCCACTTTTTTCATACATATTTTTTTAATACAATAAGAACATTTTTATATACTAATTAAATAATTTCAAATACATGATTAACCTATTTTCAGATATGTGGTTTGATGTTTTTTTTTAATAAAATTGGACGTTTTCCATATACATTGGAGACATTTTACTATACACATTCAACATTTTTCAAGTACATGATTAACAATTGTTCATATATATGTTTTGATATCTATTTTTCATAAAAATTGTACATTTGTTGTGTACATAAGAAACATTTTCTATACACGTTTAACATTTCCCAGGTACTTCTGAACATTTTTTTTTTAAAACCAGGTTCTAATTTCAAAAAAACTCATTACGTATTATAATTTTTTCCATTACATTATGAACATTTTTAACACATCTAACATTTTTCAAATACATGTCTGTCATTTTTTAAAATTATATATCTTGATGTGTACTTTTTCCATACACCATTTCGCATATTTTTTTATACATTAGAAACATAGTTTTATATAGGTTTAACATTTTTTCAGATATATGTTTTGATGTCTATTTTTTTCATACACGTTATACATTTTTCGTATACATCAGAAACAATTTTGTATACATGTGTAACATTTTTAAAATGCATCATTAACATCTACTCGAAATTTTATGTAAATTTATTTTTATAATATATATGTTAAGAATATTTTGAAACATAAACAAAAGTAAAAAGGAAAATAAAAATGTGAAAAAAACCCGAGCTCTTAAGGCCGGACCTCCAGCGCGCTTTAGGCGAGACCTTGTTCGATCTTGCACCAAGCGACACATAGTCGCGCCCAAGCAAGGGGGCGCCTCTCGCACTGCGTGTGTGTGTGTGTGTGTGTGTGTGTGTGTGTGTGTGTGTTTGACGCGCGGTTCTTGCTTTTCTGACTGCTAGAAGTTGTGCTCTATCGTGAGGGTAACTTCAACGCAGATCATCGAATGGACGACACCAAAATACACGCACGCATCGTCGGGCGGGCGGGAGTCATCAAATAAAGAAAGGAAACTGATTCTTGTCAACTGGCTATAATCATGACTCGCGCTTGTCACCTTTTACGTGGGCGACGCGCGTCTGGTGGATTCCACCCACCGCTCTATCCCCTCTCTCTCCTTATTAAGACACACGCTCTGTTCCAGCCACACGTTTTCGCAGGTCATGCCGTCTTTCTCTCATTATCTCTCTTTTCCTCTATCTCATGGGATATGGTTTGCCATGGATGGACTCCACGAGCTACCCCAAGTGAAATCCGAGGAAAATAAAGGGACCCACTACTGGTTGGGGGTAGCCCCGCAACTACAACTGGACAGCTGCCGCTACGGCATTATCAATAAAATCAATATACATGGTTGTTTAGTTCTGGAAAGTTAGAAAGATGGTAAAGCCCATGTAACTTGTATGTTGTGATCATACTGTTCCAATTAGAATTCTGAATAAGATATCTGTTTGTTGGAAACATCCTTATGTATTATTGTTTTGTCTTTGATTGTTGAGATTCTTGAAAATAAATAAAGAGTATCAGGCTGGGGATAGTAGCACTGCGTTGTTCAATTTAGACAAGATTGACATGGAAGCCACAAAAAGCTCTAAATCATGGGAGTTAGCTAGCGGCAATGTGCACACAAACATATCCATGGATAATTGCAATTGTATAATAATTTCATAAGCGGTTCTATCACTTTAGAGGAAATAATAACACATGATAACACATAAATTTGTTTACTTTCTAGTGCACTGGTGCCTTTCAACTATTACATTAAAGTTGCCAAGTGCATTGAAAATATCGAGAACAATAGTTAGATAAATACCGCGTGACCAAGAATATTTTGATCTAGAACATCATCCTCTGAGGGTTTTTCTCTTTTATTGGACCTTTTCTGTTTAAAATTCATGGAGCGAGCCCGAAATAAAACAAATTCAGTGAGCTCACACATACGAATTTGGGTCCTTATTTTTCACAAAAACGTAATATAAACAAGGATAACTTCTGTACAGCTTCCTTCTTCTCCTTCTATGTAGCCTTTTTCTCCCCCCCCCCTCCACTACTAGGGAAAACCCTAGGTATAGCGCGGGTTAAAGTCCTACCAGTAGCGCGGGTCCCCGCGCTATTGCTAGGGCACTGCAGCTAACTTTTAGCAGTAGCGGGGGTTTAATCCGGCACTACTGCTACTGA
Organism: Thinopyrum elongatum; assembly: GCA_011799875.1. Lineage (NCBI taxonomy): Eukaryota > Viridiplantae > Streptophyta > Magnoliopsida > Poales > Poaceae > Thinopyrum > Thinopyrum elongatum. The sequence goes on from CM022298.1 coordinate 200,541,213, forward strand.
TATGTAGCAGCAGCGCGGGTAGGACCCACGCTACTGCTAAGACAGAGCTGCTGCTACTGTTGTCCCCGCGCTACTGCAAATATTTTCTGTATTCTTTTCTTCTATGTATTTACGCTAATCCGTATTTCTTGCACAACTATTGATATAACAACTCATCATCCGTAGTCATATAATAATAACGCATCGTCATCATCCGTAGTCATATATATAATAACTTGTCACCATTCTAGCACATGACAAGTAGTACGGCCTCATCATCATCATCTTAGTCATATAATAACTCATCATCCGTAGTCATAAAATAACTCACCATCAATATAGCACATGACAAGTTAACCAACATTAGCTAATGGTTATCATCCTAGGTAATAACTCATCATCATTCTAGCAGATGACAAGTACTAGCTAGGACCTGCTTCTCTCTAAGGTAGAATAGCATAAAACATGATAGCCCCTCCATCTCCATTATGAAGAATAGAGATCCACCCATCTCCAATTTGTGGATTGTGCACCATGTTGTCTCCAAGTAGTTCCCTGCGGTCATTCATAACTTTTCTCTATCCTTTGATTGTGAGGTCTTCATCTCTTTGAGAAATCGAGTATGGACTGCGGAAAACCGTAGGCAGACTTGACCGTTAGCTAATAATATCCATGTCACCTTCCATATGCATCATATGAGGCACACAATCCTTCGGGAGTTTTTGTTGAAGAACATAATAGTAACATAGTTAGCAATGTAGTTTAGCTTAAGAAGAATGTATGCAAAAGATGCACTAGTGACACAATAGTAAAAAATCTTACCATGCTATTTCCATGGATGTTACCGTAGTTCAACACGTGGACTAGTGGCACGTATTGAGCATAATTTTGGTTAATTTCATAATTGTTCTTGAAAGTCTAAACATCATTAATAAATGAGACACGATAATTTTTCTCCTCGTAAGTAAATTCTGAACCATAACCGTAGTAGGTATTGTCCACTACCTTCTGTATATTTCTTGGAGAATGGAAATAAGCTGTCAATGGAAATAAGTTGTCAACTATTTTTAAATAAATAATATAAATTACTTAACAAATTTGTTTGACAAACTCACATAGAGGTAGAACTGGAGGCATATCCACATCCACCAAAATGTCGATATTATCTTCAATATCATCTTCAGGACGAATAGCGAAGGTTATTTTCATATCGTCCTGAAATCCATAGGCCTTGCATAGTGCTCTCCAATTTGAGCCACCAAAATGTGAGTGATTTACTGCATTGTAGAGTTTAACCGGAAAAGCGTAACCGTATTGAGTCCTAAGATGAGCTATCTTCGTCTCCATATTCTCACTATCTTCGAAACCGAGCTTCTCCAAGACATACCGTCTTGCATGGCAGGGGATGCACTACTCGAATTGTAAAAAACGGAAATTATACATTGAAGCAAAGAAGCACAAGTCATGCTTAATGACGAAAAAAATACTTATCGTCCTTACGTACCATAAGAACTTCGAAGGTCTCGTCCAGCTTGACAGTGAAGAACCTATCGTTTTCGAGGTGAGGCCTGTCGGACATACCCCGGTCGTTGCTTCAGTAATCGCACTCAGGGGTCCTATCATCGTCAGACATTTCCTGTGTTCATAATTCGATTATTAAAAGTCAACGGCAATTACCAGGAACTCAACACACAGATCACTCTTCAGCATGAGTTGACTTTCGGTCTATCGAGTCTTCCTTGAAAACTCTCATCTCACGTGGTGTATATGATGGGCACTCCCTCTCTGATATATTCGACCATCGGTGATGGTCGCTCCTCCCTTCGTTACCAAGTGCATTACACCAAAATGTCTAGCACACAGGAAAGAAGGAGAAGCGACCCCCACGACAACAGTCGGGATTCTTCCTCTCTCATATTTTGACCATCGGTGATGGTCTCTACACCTCCTTCCCCTAGTGCATTACAAAGGTCCAGCCCAAGGAGAAGAAGGAGAAACGACCCCCACGACAACAGTCGGGATTCTTCCTTCAAGAACAAACTGAAAGTCACACAAGGAGACCCAACAGACTGAAATTCAACCCGTTACATATATGGAGTAATGACATAAAAAATGGCCTATGTTTTGCCACAATGTCGTTTAATTCCTGTTTCGGCAAATGACGAGCACTTGATATTTCCTACTTTTTAGCACAAGTCATGCTGGAATCCACGAAATTTTTTGTCATGACCTTTGCTAAAATAGGACATATCGAGCGCCTGAAATTTGCCGGAATGGAAATGAATCAACATTCCGGCAAAACATAGGCCACTCGGAGGTGTTCCCTGCCAACATAGGCCACTTAGGCAAGCATATATCCTTTATTTTCCAAATATTCATGTGTCCGAATCTCCAAATCACATGTCCAAATCTCCATCATATTTTAACAACTACTCCCTCCGTCCCAAAATAAGTGTCTCAAGCTTAGTACAACTTTGCACTAGAGCTAGTACAAAATTGAGACACTTATTTTGGGACGGAGGGAGTACAACACTAGATATACATGAGCAACCACATAGACCGGGTTTACTCACTATCGACGATGGCTGTCGAGGATGCGGGTGTCATCGGTGATCTTCTGGGCGTCGTCAACCGGCTCGTCGGTGATCTACCCTGCGCCACATGAGCATTCACACATTAGCATTTATATAGAAAATTTCAAACTTGGTATGCTCATTGCATTTCAGTGGTTCAATTTTGACAAAGAACATTGCAATATATCTTCTAACCCTAACATTTCATATGGACATCAAGCATAACTAAATTTGGCAAGCATAACTAAATACCCTAGTTCTTCAACAAAGTAGGACTCTCTCTCTCTCAAATTTCAGAGCACATATCTCTACTCCTATAAAAAAACTGAGTTGGTGATGATGGTGCGCCTACCATCCATCATTTTCGACCACCGGATCAGTATCCGACGCAGCGGAGGTAACCCCACCTCACATTTGCAAAAGAACCCCTTGTTCTCCTATCCTACTCCATCCATCTCCACCTCATCCAACCAGGCAACCAGAGGCACTGGATCCTTCTCGAAAAGGGGATAAAACAGAGGAACCGAACTGGGCAGCAGGTGCTGGCTGCCGCTCACACGCCACCGGTGCTGGCCGCTCCCAACACCTCTCCTAGCTCCTCTCTTCCATAGCAACCCCACCACACACTACCACCTCCATCTCCACCCTCCTCCCCTGGTCTCCTTCGACGTCGATGCTGGCATCTACGCCATCGATGTCGTACGCCCCGAGTGACGCCCCTTTTGTCTCCTTCTCTAACGCAGCATCCCCTCCGCCCACCATGTCCCTCTACCCCTTCTCCTTTGATGCCGACATCAACACGTATGCCAGTGCTACTTGTGAGCTGCGTTGGGATTTCCTCGAAGAGGAGAGGATGATGCAGTATAGTAGAGATAATATTTCCCTTAGTTAAGAACCAAGCTTATAAATCCAGTAGGAGAACCACGCAACACCTCATTAACAGCACCTACACAAAAAATAACAAATACTTGCACCCAACGCAAACAGGGGGTTGTCAGTCCCTTGGCGGTTAATTGCAGGGATCAAATCTCGTAGTGATAGATAGATAAACAAAACACAAAATAAAATAAAAGTAAATAAATTGAAGCAAGGTATTTTTGAATTTTAATATGAAGATAGACCCAGGGGGCATAGTTTTCACTAGAGGCTTCTCTCTCGAACAAAAAGCATGCAGTGGGTAAACAAATTCTTGTTGGGCAATTGATAGAAATGCACATAGCTATGACGATATCCAAGGCAATCATCATGTATATAGGCATCATGTCCGAGACAAGTAGACCGATTCCTGCCTGCATCTACTACTATTACTCCACACATCGACCGCTATCCAGCATGCATCTAGAGTATTAAGTTCATAAAGAACGGAGTAACGCCTTAAGCAAGATGACATGATGTAGACAAAGTAAATCCAATCGATATGAATATACCCCATCATTTTATCCTTAATGGCAATGATACAAATACGTGTCATGTCCCTTTCTGTCACTGGGATTGAGCACCACAAGATCGAACCCATCACAGAGCACCTCTCCCATTGCAAGATAAATCAATCTAGTTGGCCAAACCAAACAGATAGATCGGAGAGAAATACAAAGCTATAATAATCATGTATAAAAGAGTTCAGAGAAGACTCAAATAATATTCATAGATAACCTGATCATAAACCCACAATTCAACGGATCCCAACAAACACACCGCAAAAAGGGATTACATCAAATAGATCTCCAAGAACATCGAGGAGAACATTGTATTGAAGATCAAAGAGAGACAAGAAGCCATCTAGCTACTAGCTATGGACCCGTAGGTTTGTGGTAAACTACTCACACATCATCGGAAGGGCAGCAAGGTTGATGTAGAGGCCCTCCGTGATCGATTCCCCCTCCGATAGAGTGCTGGAAAAGGCCTCTAGATGGGATCTCGCAACAACAGAAGTTTGCGGCGGTAGAAAAAGTATTTTGGGTGGCTCTTTGTTGGTTTCCAAATTTTAGAGAATTTATAGAGTTGGAATTAGGTCAAAACAGAGGAACGAGGGGCCCACGAGGCACATGAGCGTGCCTACCCCCTGGGCGCGCCCATGTGGCTCGTGGCCCTCTCCGTCGTCTTCTGGCCTCCTCCCAAAACTTCTAGGGTCTCTTATGTCCAGAAAAAAATCATCAAAAAGTTTTGTGGCATTTGGACTTCGTTTGGTACCGATTTCATAGAAAACCAAAAACAGGCAAAAAACAGCAACTGGCACTTGGCACTAAGTTAATAGGTTAGTCCCAAAAAATGATACATATATATAGTTGCATATAAAACATCCAAGATTGATACTATAATAGCATGGAACAATAAAAAATTATAGATACGTTGGAGATGTATCAGCCAATGCTACTTCTTGATCTTGCATTGGTTTTTCCCTTGAAGAGGAAAGGGTGATGCAGCAAAGTAGAGATAAGTATTTCCCTCGGTTAAGAACCAATGTATCAATCCAGTAGGAGGAACACACAAGTCTCCAATAATTGTACCTACACAAACAAACAAATACTTGCACCCAACGCGATAAAGGGGTTGTCAATCCCTCCACGGTTACTTGCAAGGATGAGATCTGATAGTGATGGATATGAAAGATAAGTAAAAGTGCAAAATAAAATAAAAGTAAATAAATTACAGCAAGGTATTTTTGTGTTTTTGATTTTGTAGATATGAAAATAATATGATAAAAGATAGACCCAGGGGCCATAGTTTTCACCAGAGGCTTCTCTCTTGAAAGAAAGCATACGGTGGGTAAACAAATTATTGTTGAGCAATTGATAGAAAAGCGCATAGTTATGACGATATCCAAGGCAATGATCATGTATATAGGCATCACGTCCGAGACAAGTAGACCGACTCCTGCCTCCATCTACTACTATTACTCCACACAACGACCGCTATCCAGCATGCATCTAGTGTATTAAGTTAACGAGAACGGAGTAATGCCTTAAGCAAGATGACATGATGTAGAGGGATAGGTCCAATCAATATGAACAAGCCCCATCTTTTTATCCTTAATGGCAATAATACAAATACGTGTCATGTCCCCTTCTGTCAGTGGGATTGAGCACCGCAAGATTGAACCCATTACAAAGCATTTCTCCCATTGCAAGAAAAATCAATCTAGTTGGCCAAACCAAATCAATAGATCGGAGAGAAATACAAAGCTATATAAATCATGCATAAAAGAGTTCAGAGAAGACTCAAATAATATTCATAGATAATCTGATCATAAACTCACAATTCATCGGATCTCAACAAACACACCGCAAAAGAAGATTACATTGAATAGATCTCCAAGAACATCGAGGATAACGTTGTATTGAAGATCAAAGAGAGAGAAGAAGCCATCTAGCTACTAGCTATGGACCCGTAGGTCTGTGGTAAACTACGCACACATTATCGGAAGGGCAGCAAGGTTGGTGTAGAAGCCCTCCGTGATCGAATCCCCCTCTGGCAGAGTACTAGAAAAGGTCCCCAGATGGGATCTCACGAAGACAGAAACTTGCGGCGGCGAAAAAGTATTTTTGGTGTGCCCTCTGGTCTTCAGGGAATATTTGGGTATTTATAGAAGAAAAATTAGGGTCGGAAGTGCCATGGGGGGGCCACAAGCATGGGGGGGGGGGCGCCCCTGAGCTTGTGGCCACCTCGTGGCCCTTCTAGCCTCCTCCCGAAGCTTCCAGGGTGTCTTGTGGTCCAAGAAAAATCGTCAAAAAGTTTTGTTCCATTTGGACTTCGTTTGGTATCGATTTTCTGTAAAGACAAAAACAAGGAAAAAAACAGCAACTGGCACTGGGCACCAGGTTAATAAGTTAGTCCCAAGAAGTGATCTGAAATAGCATAATAATGTATATAAAACATCCAAGATTGATAATATAATAGCATGGAACAATAAAAAGTTATAGATACGTTGGAGACGTATCAAGCATGCCCAAGCTTAATTCCTTCTCGTCCTCGAGTAGGTAAATGATAAAAACAGAATTTTTGATGTGGAATGCTACCTAACATGTTTATCATGTAATATTTCTTTATGTGGTATGAATATTCAGATCCATAAGATTCAAAACAAAAGTTTAGTATTGACATAAAAACAATAACACTTCAAGCATACTAAAAAGCAATCATGTTTTTTCAAAATATCATGGCTAAATAAAGCTATCCCTATAGAATCTTATAGTCTTGTCATGCTCCATCTTCTTAACACAAAGTATTTATCATGCACAACCCCGATGACAAGCCAAGCAATTGGTTCATACTTTTTAACACGCTTCAGATTTTCCAACTCTCACGCAATACATGAGCACAAGCCATGGATATAGCACTATGGGTGAAATAGAGTAATATTGGAGGTTGTGTGGTGAAGACAAAAAAAGAAAGTCTCACATTGACGAGGCTAACCAACGGGCTATGGAGATGCCCATCAATTGATATCAATGCAAGGAGTAGGGATTGCCATGCAACGGATGCACTAGAGCTATAAGTGTATGAAAGCTCAAAAGAAAACTAAGTGAGTGTGCAACCAACTTGCTTGCTCATGAAGACCTCAGGCATTTGAAGAAGCCCATCATTGGAATATACAAGCCAAGTTCTATAATAAAAAATTCCCACTAGTAATATATGAAAGTGCCAATATAGGAGACTCTCTATCATGAAGAACATGGTGCTACTTTGAAGCACAAGTGTGGAAAAGGATAGTAACATTGTCCCTTCTCTCTTTTTCTCTCATTTTTTCCTTCTTTTTTTTCCTTCTTTTTTTTCTTTTTGTTGGGCACTTTGGCCTCTTTTTTTCTTGGGCTTATTTGGCCTCCTTTTTTATTTCCTCTCTGGGACAATGCTCTAATAATGATGATCATCACACTTTTATTTACTTACAACTCAAGAATTACAACTCAATACTAGAACAAAAATATGACTCTATATGATTGCCTCTGGCGGTGTACCGGGATGTGCAATGATCTAGCGTAACATGTATAAAATTATGAACGGTGGCGGAGCCACAAATACTATGTCAACTGTATGATCATGCAAAGCAATATGACAATGATGATGTGTGTCATAATAAAACACAACGGTGGAAGTTGCATGGCAATATATCTCGGAATGGCTATGGAAATGCCATAATAGGTAGGTATGGTGGCTATTTTGAGGAAGATATAAGGAGGCTTATGTGTGATAGAGCATATCATATCACGGGGTTTGGATGCACCGGCGAAGTTTGCACCACAACTCAAGGTGAGAAGGGGCTATGCACGGTACCGAAGAGGCTAGCAAAATGCGAAAATGTAAGAGTGCGTATAATCCATGGACTCACATTAGTCATAAAGAACTCACATACTTATTGCAAAAGTTTATTAGCCCTCGAAGCAAAGTACTACTACACATGCCCCTAGGGGGAGGTTGGTAGGAGTTAACCATCGCGCGCCCCTGACTTTCACGCGAAGGAAGACAATCAATAATAAATCATGCTCCAATTTCATAGCATAACGAGAGACCATACGTGCATGCTTCGGGAATCACAAACCTTAACACCAATATTCTTACTAAATCACAATTACTCACTAGCATGACTCTAATATTACCATCTTTATATCTCAAGACAAATGCAAGGAACAAACTTCTCATATATTCAATGATCTTCATGAAAGTTTTTATTATATCCCTCTTGAATACCCATCATATTAAGACTAAATTCATAACCCAAGCAAATTGCCATACTATTTATAAGACTCTCAAAATAATATAAGTGAAGCATGAGAGTTCATCAATTTCTTTAAAATATAACCACTGCTGTGCAAAAAAAGATATAAGTGAAGCACTAGAGCAACAGCCTAGCTCAAAAGATATAAGTGAAGCTCAAAGAGTATTCTAATAAATTAATAATAAATGTGTGTCCCTCTAAAAATGGTGTGTCCAGCAAGGATGGTTGTGGCAAACTAAAAAGCAAATAAAGCAAAGACTCATATAATACACGACGCTCCAAGCAAAACGCATATCATGTAGTGAATAAAAATATAGCCTCAAGTAATTTACCGATGGATTGTAGACAAAAGAGGGGATGCCATCCGGGGCATCCCCAAGCTTAGACGCTTTGTTGTCCTTGAATATTACCTTGGGGTGCCATGGGAATCCTCAAGCTTGGGATGTTGCCACTCCTCATTCCTTAGCCCATCGAAACTTCACTCAAAACTTGAAAACTTCATAACACAAAACTCGACAGAAAACTCGTGAGATCCATTAGTATAATAAAGCAGATCACCACTTTTAGGTACTATTGTAAAGTCATTCAAATTTTATATTTGCATATATCTACTGTATTCTAACTTCACCATGGTTCATACCCCCCGATACAACCCAAAGATTCATCAAAACAAGCGAACAACACAATGAAAATAGAATCTGTCAAGAACATAATAGTCTGTAGTAATATGGACATTAGCCAAACTTCTGTAACTCCAAAAAATTCTGAAAAATTAGGAAAACGTGGGAAATCTTTATACCAATCTTGTGTAAAAAAATCAGAATTTTATCACGCTCCAGAAAATTTTAACAATTCTGCTACTAGGCGCAAAAGTTTCTGTTTTCTGAAAGAATCTAATCAACAATCTTCCAAATCATCCCAAAGGACTTACTTGGCACAAACACTAATTGAAACACAAGAACACCATCATAACAGAAGCATAATGGTATATTTATTGAAAAACAGAATAAAAAGCAAGAAAAACAAAAAAATATTGGGTTGCCTCCCAACAAGAGCTATTGTTTTACGCCCCTAGCTAGGCATATTGCATAGATCTAGGTTTTGTCATCTTTGGTATTCAATCCCTCAATGGCATATCCATACTTCCTAGGGATTTCATTAGGTTTATTAATGATCACACTCCTAGGTAGAAAATCAAGAAATTTGTTTGTAAGAGTAGGTTCCTTAATCAAATTGGTAAAACTAGGGCAAATATTTATTATCTTAAGATCCTCGTTTCCTTTACTAGATGATCCACTCTTATTTTTAGGAACATAAATAAACTTAGTAATTTTATTAGGAGGAAATTTGTGGTAGTTTTAACAGAAGCAAAAGCGTAACCCAAATTGGTAATAATCTCCTCCAACTTATCGATTCTAGCAGCACTCCGTTCTACCCTCTCATTAATTATAGGCTCCTTCTCCTTTAGTGTTTTTAAAGTAATTTCTACCTTTGATCCAATTTGAGTAATATGATTATGAATATTTTTATCTAAATTCTCAATATGCTCTATGGTAGAAATTTTATTCTCAATAATATCTAGCCTTTGCATCACATGTTCCAAGGTTAATGCCGTTTCATTAATCATGATTGGTGGTGAACCCACCAAGTTTCCCATAGCATTAAAAGCATCCATAGGGTGGCAACCCAACAAATTACCCCCAGTAACAGTGTCTAGCACAAATCTATACCATGTGGTAACACCCACATAAAAATTTCGAAGAAGAACGGTAGTAGATTGCTTACGAGTAGATCTATTCTGAGCACCACAAATTCTATACCAAGCATCTTTTAAATTCTCTCCTCCCCTTTGTTTAAAATTAAGAACCTCACTTTCCGGGGTACAAGCTACGACTAGCCATGATAACAAAGAAAGCAATCTAGCACACAAGCAAACAAGAAGCAAACAAAAAGGTAAACAGAAAGAAGGCAAATAAAAAGGAAAATATTTTTGTATTTTTCTGAAAACGTTTTAGAAGTGGGGGAGAGGAAAATGGAAAATAATGTAAATGCAAGAGATGAGAGTTTATGATAGGTACTTGGTAGGCTTCATGAAGATCCTCCCTGGCAACGGCGCCAGAAATTCTTCCTGCTACTTCTTGAGCTTGCGTTGGTTTTTCCCTTGAAGAGGAAAGAGTGATGCAGCAAAGTAGAGACAAGTATTTCCCTCAGTTAAGAACCAAGATATCAATCCAGTAGGAGGAACACACAAGTCTCCAATAATTGCACCTACACAAACAAACAAATACTTGCACCCAACACAATAAAGGGGTTGTCAATCCCTCCATGGTTACTTGCAAGGATGATATCTGATAGTGATGGATATAAAAGATAAGTAAAAGTGGAAAGTAAAATAAAAGTAAATAAATTGCAGCAAGGTATTTTTATGTTTTTGATTTTGTAGATCTGAAAATAATATGATAAAAGATAGACCCGGGGGCCATAGTTTTCACTAGAGGCTTCTCTCTTGAAAGAAAGCATACGGTGGGTAAACAAATTACAGTTGAGCAATTGATAGAAAAGCGCATAGTTATGACGATATCCAAGGCAATGATCATGTATATAGGCATCACGTCCAAGACAAGTAGACTGACTCCTGCCTGCATCTACTACTATTACTCCACACATCGACCGCTATCCAGCATGCAATAGTGTATTAAGTTAACAAGAACGGAGTAACGCCTTAAGCAAGATGACATGATGTAGAGGGATAGGTCCAATCAATATGAACAAGCCCCATCTTTTTATCCTTAATGGCAACAATACAAATACGTGTCATGTCCCCTTCTGTCACTGGGATTGAGCACCGCAAGATTGAACCCATTACAAAGCACTTCTCCCATTGTAAGAAAAATCAATCTAGTTGGCCAAACCAAATCAATAGATCGGAGAGAAATACAAAGCTATATAAATCATGCATAAAAGAGTTCAGAGAAGACACAAATAATATTCATAGATAATCTGATCATAAACCCACAATTCATCGGATCTCAACAAACACACCGCAAAAGAAGATTACATCGAATAGATCTCCAAGAACATTGAGGAGAACATTGTATTAAAGATCAAAGAGAGAGAAGAAGCCATCTAGCTACTAGCTATGGACCCGTAGGTCTGTGGTAAACTACTCACACATCATCAGAAGGGCAGCAAGATTGGTGTAGAAGCCCTTCGTGATTGAATCCCCCTCCGGCAGAGTACCGGAAAAGGTCCCCAGATGGGATCTCACGAAGACAGAAACTTGCGGCGGCGGAAAAGTATTTTTGGTGTGCCCTCTGGTCTTCGAGGAATATTTGGGTATTTATAGAAGAAATATTAGGGTTGGAAGTGCCACGGGGGCCCACAAGCTTGAGGGGTGCCCCCACTAGGGCGCGCCCCCTGAGCTTGTGGCCACCTCGTGGCCCTTCTGGACTCCTCCCAAAGCTTCCAGGGTGTCTTGTGGTCCAAGAAAAATCGTCAAAAAGTTTCATTCCATTTGGACTCCGTTTGGTACTGATTTTTTGTAAAGACAAAAACAAGGGAAAAAACAGCAACTGGCACTAGGCACTAGGTTAATAAGTTAGTCCCAAAAAGTGATATAAAATAGCATAATAATGCACATAAAACATCCAAGATTGATAATATAATAGCATGGAACAATAAAAAATTATAGATACATTGGAGACGTATTAGCCAGCGACGTCGTCCACCCCCCAATTCTGCGACGGCTCTAGTGAAGCAGCCCCGCCGCCTGCTACTTGTGAGCTGCGTTGGGATTTCCTCGAAGAGGAGAGGTGATGTAGTACAATAGAGATAAATATTTCCCTGAGTTAAGAACTAAGGTTATCAATCCAGTAGGAGAACCATGCGAAACCTTGTTAGCAGCACCTACACACAACAGAGCAAATACTTGCATCCAAGGCGATCAAGGGGGTTGCCAATCCCCTTGGCGGTTATTTGCAAGGATCAAATCTGATAGTGATAGATAGATAAATAAAACACAAAATAAAATAATGGTAAATAAATTGCAGCAAGGTATTTTTGGATTTTATATATGATAAAAGTAGACCCGGGGGCCATAGTACTCACTCGAGGCTTCTCTCTCGAGCAAAAAGCGTACGGTGGGTAAACAAATTACTGCTGGGCAATTGATAGAAAAGTGCATAGTTATGAAGATATTCAAGGCAATTATCATGTATATAGGCATCACGTCCGAGACAAGTAGACCGACTCCTTCCTGCATCTACTATTATTACTCCACCCATCGACCGCTTTCCAGCATGCATCTAGAGTATTAAGTTCATGAAAAACGGAGTAACGTCGTGAGCAAGATGACATGATGTAGACAAAGTGAACTCAACTAATATGAATAAACCCCATTATTTTACCCTTAATGGAAACAATACAAATATGTGTCTTGTCCCCTTCTCTCACTGGGATATAGAGCACCACAAGATTGAACCCATTACAATGCACCTCTCCCATTGCAAGATAAATCAATCTAGTTGGCCAAACTGAACGGATACGTCAGAGAGAAATACAAAGCTATAATAATCATGCATAAAATAATTCAGAGAAGACTCAATAAATATTCATGAATAATATGATCATTGTAACACCCCGAGAATCATGCTATAGTGATCTCCCTCTAATGGCAGTCATGTCATCATGATCTCTAAGCCAATTTGCCACTTGTCCAAAATCAAAGCCAAATTCCAATTTGAATTTGCATGTCAAATATTTACTTCTTCTGTCATGCAATCAAAATAGTTCATAATTTTGCAAATAATTCCTAAGTAATTATGTTGGGGAAGACAACATCATCTATATTCCCAAAGTGCCATTAGGATTTAAAATAGTGCCCAAAACAGCCCCATTAATCTATTTTCATTTATATAAAATTTAAATGAAATTATCTTGCCGCAAAACCTTTTTATGGCAGTGCCAAATATTGCAAAGTATTTATGTGGTACAATTTCATATTTTACAAAAGTCTTTTTGTGGCTTAACATTTTTGCAAATCAGAAAAGATTAAAGAAATCAGAAAAGGAGAAAGAGAAAAGGCCAAAACCTCACTGTTCACTCTAGCCCAATGGCTACAGCAGCACGGCCTAGCCCACTTAGCACTCTTCTTCTTTCTTCTGTTCATATAGACGCCGTGGACAGAGCGCGTGCGTCGACGCCGCCAATGTCCACGCGTCGGCCATCCAACCCCCCTGGCCGCCTACATGAGCCGCCCCGCGCCACCTCCCGAACCCTAGCATCCCCTTTCCTCCCCCTCGTCGCGCCGCTTTCTTCTTCCTCGCGCATAGCTGAGCGCTGCATCGCCGCGCCACCTTCCCCAACATGCTCCGAAGCCACCCGCGCTGCAAGGATACGTCCAGGAGGATCCCCGATGTCGACCACGTCGTCTACGCCTGTTGATTTGGATCGAGGAGCCGCCAAGACGTCGACCGCAACCTTCTTCCTCGACGACGACCACTGCTTCCAGGCGTCGATCCGCGCTGCTCCAACTATCCCCGACCTCCTCGAGCGTGCCAATCGCCTCCCCATGAGCTCCTCCCTCGATCCCCTGCTTTCTCCCTCGTACCCATCGCGTAGCCGCCGCTTCGTTCGTCGCCGCCGCCCGCGTCTTTTCGAGGCCGCGCCCGGTGCTCCCGCGCGCGAGCACTCGCCCCTGGATGCTGCCTCATCGTGCCCCGGCCTTGCTCCCCGCGGTGGCCTGGCCTGGCCGTGCCTCCCGCTGCCGCTGACCATCGCCGCCCGCGCTTCCCGCTGCCGCGCTCGCTGCTTGGGCCTCCCGCACGCGAGCTCACCGCTGCTTTCCCGCGGCTCCCGCCCGCCTGCTCCCATGCTTGCTGCTGCTGCGCGGCTGATGCTGCTGCCCAGCGCCGCCCCACTCCCCCGCGCCCGTGGCTCGCTCGCAGCCCCCACGCAACCCCCCCCCCCCGCACGCGCCGCTCGCCGCCTATAGCTCACCGTCCCCGCCACCCCTGCCTGCGCCCGGCCGCGCCTGGCCGCGCCGGAGGCCGCACCGGGGCTGCGCCGGGGCCGCCCCTCCCGCTGCTTGCCGCGCCCCTCGGTCGGCCATGGACGCCCGTGCCTGGGCACAGCCCTTGTGGCCTGCTGGCCCACTGCCAGGTGGGACCGGCCAAAAAAAAAAGAAAAGAAAAAGAAGAAGAGAATAAAAATAAAATAAAAATAAAAGTGAGACAATGACATGCGGGTCCCACATTCACTGTTCATCTTTTGACCAAGTCAACAGTCAGCTGTTGACTGGGTCCGCTGGACCCACCTAACAGCCTCTCTGTGCCCACTAGTTGGTACAGATGTGGGTACACTTAGCTATTTCTATTTAATTTCGAATATATAATAAAACCAGTAATTTCAGAAAATGCAATAAACTTCAATAAATCATATAAAATAAACCGTAACTCGGATGAAAATACTTTGTACATGAGAGTTTCTCAGAACGACGAGACGAATCCGAATACGCGGTCCGTTCGTTCGCCACACGTCCCTAGCATAGCAAACATGCAACCGTCCCCCTCCGGTCCCTCCATCCGAAAATGCCAAACATCGGGAATACTTTCTCGGATGTTATCCCCCTTCCCCAATATCACCGGCACTGCGTTAGATCACCCCTGGCACCGCGTCTTGCCTTGTTATATTTTGTGACGCTTTGTTTGCTCCGTATTTACTGTTCTTCCCCCCTTCTTCTTCTCCGGTAGACCCCGAGACCGGCGCGGATGCCACTGAGTACGACTACGTCACCGACGGCCCTTCTTCCTGTGCAACAGAGCTTCCAGGCAAGCACCCCTCCTTTGAGCATACCGATATCGCCTATTCTTTCTCTCTCATGCTTGCATTAGAATTGCTGCTGCTACTGCTTTACCTATTCTGATGCATAGCCTGTTTACTGTAACCTGCTGTTGATAATTACCTGCATATCCTAAGCTGCTTAGTATAGGCTGGGTAGAGACCTATCAGTGACCCCACTTCTCTCAATTGCCCCGCTGGATTATCCAAAGACCCGATCAACGGGATTGAAGACCAGGCCCCGGCACCGCACATCACCTCCCTTAGTTGTAATGACACTTCAGCATTACTATCGAGTGCCGACGGTGAAACCTCTTGTAGCACTTCTGATGTTAACTCTGTAGAGTAGCTATTCGGTCGTGGTCATCGAGGGTGATTCCTCCTTCACCGTTTCCGATAACGACGCCGTCGTACAACACCTCAAGTGTGAACCCAGCGAGGGTGATTCCTCCGAGTTCACCTTGACGGATACATCGAGTAGGAATCCAACGAGGGTGATACCTCGGATTCCCCTGATGTTATGGACACACGGATACTTGGACTGTACTATTGCTACTTGGAAAGGCGGGTCGACCCTGAGGGGTACCCGCGTGTGATGTGAAGACGGGTTGCCTGGATGGTGCCCGAGTGATGAATACGAGGCGTGGCCGGGCATTCTTGGCCCTTGCCGCAAGTCCTTGAGACGGGGCGACAGGGTCACATCAATCGTGAGTCTCTGCTCGTTACCGCACCCCCAAGGTACTAACGGTTTGGATATGTGATCTGAGTGGGCCTCTGGCCCGATAGCACTAACCATCACGTGGGCATAGTATGGGCGTTCTGCATCGTATGCATCAGCCGAAAGCTCTGTCAGACGTCCAGTTCAGCAGTGCGGCATGGAGTGATTGGCGCCACTCACGACAGAGGTGGTGCTTGGATCTGAGCCATGTGTGCAACGACCCGGAGGGCGAGGGGCGATGGCCCAAGACCCCCTTGCGCTTAGGATGTAGACCGGCGGGGACCTCTCTGCTAAGCTCTAGGTAGGGCTGCGGTGTGTCGTTTGGCCGAGGTCGGGCATAACCCGGAAAAGTGTGTCCGGCCGGAGTTAAGCGAGCGTGGTGGGTAAGTTGCTGCACCCCTGCAGGGAAGAACTAATCTATGCACAGCCGGATCCTCGGTAACGGACACTCGGAGTTGTATCCCGATCGATACAACTAGAATTGGATACTATGGCTCTGGGATTGCTTCTCGCAGGGAGTCGAGAAGGGATCTCCGAACGAGGTTGATGAATGTATGGCTCTGGGATTGCTTTCTCACAGGGAGTCGAGAAAGTATCTCTGGGTGAGGTTGATACATTACTACTACTTTATATGGTACTAATCTACACTCTTCTAATGCTGCAAGACCTCTGAAGATGCTAGTCTCCGATAGGACTAGGCCTTCTCTCTATTCTGGCATTTCTGCAGCCCAGTCCACATATACAGCCTTTCTTTGATAATGTTGCATATGTAGTGTAGATCCTTGCTTGCTGAGTACTTCGGATGAGTACTCACGGTTGCTTTGCTTTCTTTTTCCCCCATATCCTATTGATGCAACTAGATGACGGAGCCCCGGATACAGCTGCCTCCACCGACGATCGCTACTACTACCCCGAGGATGGATACTGCTACGAGCTGGCCGACGACCAGGAGTAGGTTCGGAGGGTCCCAGGCAGGAGGCCTATGCCTTTCGATCGTAGTGTTTTCTTTTGTCCCGCCTCTTACAGGCCTTTCTATGCTTTCTTTTATATCTGTACTCAGATATCTGATGCTTCCGCTGACGCTTGTACGCAAGCTTGTGTATTCGAGCCCTCTGGCTTGTAACATAAAGCTTGTATGACTTTAATTATGTTTTAGAGTTGTGTTGTGATATCTTCCCGTGAGTCCTTAGGCTTGATCGTGTGCATTTGCGTGTATGATTAGTGCACGATTGAGCTGGGGGCGTCACAATCATAAACCCACAATTCACCGGATCCCAACAAACACACCGCAAAAGAAGATTACATCGAATAGATCTCCAAGAACATCAAGGAGAACATTGTATTGAAGATCAAAGAGAGATAAGAAGCCATCTAGCTACTAACTATGGACCGCAGGTCTGTGGTAAACTACCCACACATCATCGGAAGGGTAGCGAGGTTGATGTAGAAGCCCTCCGTGACTGATTCCCCCTCCGTCAGAGTACCGGAAAAGGCCTCCAGATGGGATTGTGAAAGAACAGAAACTTGCGGCAGCAGAAAAAGTAATGTGGGTGGCTCTTTGTTGGTTTCCCGATTTTAGAGAATTTGTAGGGGTGGAATTAGGTTAGACGGAGCCACGAGGGGCCCACAAGGCATCAGGGCGCGTCTTGTTGCCTTGATGTCTCCTCGTTTGCCTTCTGGTCTCCTCCCGAAGCTTCTAGGGTCTCTGTTGTTCGGAAAAAATCGTCACAAAGTTTCGTAGCGTTTGGACTTCGTTTGGTACTGATTTCCTAGAAAACCAAAAACAGGCAAAAAAACAACAACTAGCACTTGGCACTAGGTTAATAGGTTAGTCCCACGTATAATAGCATGGAACAATAAAAATTATAGATACGTTGGAGACGTATCATACACTATATTTTCTCCATCCTTTTTCTTCGTCAATTAGCACATCCTCGGTTCTTTCATACGTTTCTATTGCCCCTTCTTTTTGTATTAACTTATGATCACAATACATAATATCTGTTAGCTCTTCTTGAAATTCTTTGAACTTTAAATTTGTATAGATTGACTGAAATTGCTTCTCGATGCCAAATTGTGTGATAGAAGCTTTGGTTGAATTGAAAGAAATGAAATCAACAATACTCTCCTTCTCAACTATATCACGAAGAGCATTCTCGTATTGACTAATAAAATGCTTCAATGTGGTTTTTGCATTAACATATGTTGGAAATATGCCCTAGAGGCAATAATAAATTGGTTATTATCATATTTCCCGTTCATGATAAATGTTTATTATTCATGCTAGAATTGTATTGACCAGAAACTTAAATACATGTGTGAATACATAAACTACACCGTGTCCCTAGTAAGCCTCTACTAGACTAGCTCGCTGATCAAAGATGGTTAAGGTTTCCAAACCATAGACATGAATTGTCATTTGATAACGGGATCACATCATTAGGAGAATGATGTGATGGACAGACCCAACCATAAGCTTAGCATCATCGTTTAGTTATTTGCTATAGCTTTCTTCATGTCAAGTATCAGTTCCTTAGACCATGAGATCATGCCACTCCCGGATACTGGAGGAATACTTTGTGTGCTATCAAACATCACTTCGTAACTGGGTGATCAGAAAGATGCTCTACAGGTATCTTCGAAGGTGTTTGTTGAGTTGCATGGATCTAGACTGGGATTTGTTGCTCCGTGTGACGGAGAGATATCTCTGGGTCCTCTCTGTAATACAACATCATAAGAAGCTTCATGTGACTAATGAGTTTAGTCATGGGATCTTGTATTACGAAATGAGTAAAGAGACTTGCCGGTAACGAGATTGAACTAGGTATGGAGATACCGACGATCAAATCTTGGGCAAGTAACATATCGCTGGACAAATGGAATTGCATATGGGATTAACTGAATCCTTGAGATCGTGGTTCAACCGATAAAGATCTTCGTTGAATATGTGGGAATCAATATGGCCATCCAGGTACCACTATTGATTATTGACCAGAGAGGAGTCTCGGCCATGTCTACATGTTCCCGAACCCATAGGGTCGCACGCTTAACGTTCGGTGGCGCTAGCGTAGTATTGAGATATTAATAGTGGAAAGTCCAAAGGTTGTTCGGAGTCCCGAATCAGATCCGGGATATCACGAGGAGCTCCGAAATGGTTCAGAGGTAAAGATTCATATATGGGAAGTCCTGTTTTGTCCACTGGAAAACTTCAGGGCATACTGGAGATACGTCCCAAACGTATCTACTTTTCCAAACACTTTTGCTCTTGTTTTGGACTCTAATTTGCATGATTTGAATGGAACTAACCCGGACTGACGCTGTTTTCAGCAGAATTGTGATGGTGTTGTTTTTTCGCAGAAATAAAAGTTCTTGGATTGAGCTGAAAATTTACAGAGAACTATTTGAGAATATATAAAAAATATTGGCGAAGGAAATTACCAGAGGGGGGCCACCAGGGCGCCACAAGCCCAGGGGGCGTGCCACCCCCAGGGTGCGCCTGGCAGGCTTGTGGGCCCCTGGCAGCTCCCGCAACCCTAACTCCAACTCCATAAGTACCTATTCGCCAAGAAAAAAATCAGGAAGAAGGAATTATCGTGTTTTACGATACGGAGCCGCCGCCACCTCCTGTTCTTCATCGGGAGGGCAGATCTAGAGTCCGTTCAGGGCTCCAAAGAGGGGGATTCGACGCCGTCGTCATCATCAACATTCCTCCATCACCAATTTCATGATGCTCACCGCCTGGAGTGAGTAATTCCTTCGTAGGCTTGCTGGACGGTGATGGGTTGGATGAGATTTATCATGTAATCGAGTTAGTTTCATCATGGCTTGACCCTAGTATCCACTATGTTGTGAGATTGATGTTGCTATGACTTTGCTATGCTTAATGCTTGTCACTAGGGCCCGAGTGCCATGATTTCAGATCTGAACCCTTTATGTTTTCACGAATATATTTGTGTTCTTGATCCTATCTTGAAATTGTATGCACCTATTATGTGTTATGATCCCCATACCCCAAGGTGACAATAATTGGGATTCTTTCCGGTGATTACCGTAGTTTGAGGAGTTCTTGTATTCACTATGTGTTAATGCTTTGTTCCGGTTCTCTATTAAAAGGAGGCCTTAATATCCCTTAGTTTCCTTATGGACCCCGCTGCCACGGGAGGGTAGGACAAAAGATATCATGCAAGTTCTTATCGCAAGCGCGTATGACTATTTACGGAATACATGCCTACATTACATTGATGAATTGGAGCTAGTTCTGTGTCGCACTAGGTTATAACTGTTACATGATGAATGTGATCCAACATAATTATCCATCACCGATCCAATGCCTACGAGCTTTTCACATATTGATCTTTGCTAAGTTACTATTGTTGTTGCTGCTGCTGTTACAATCACTACAAAACTACTGCTACTGCTATTACCGTTACTATTGCTATCGTTACTACTACTATCAAACTATCATATTACTGTGCTACTGATCACTCTGCTACAAATATTTTGTTCTCCAGGTGTGGTTGAATTGACAACTCAACTGCTAATACTTGCAAATATTCTTTGGCTCCCCTTGTGTCGAATCAATAAATTTGGGTTGAATACTCTACCCTCGAAAACTGTTGCGATCCCCTATACTTGTGGGTTGTCAAGACCTTTTTCTGGTGCCGTTGACGGGGAGCATAGCTCTATTTGCAGAGTCACTTGGGATTTATATCTATTGATCACTATGAAGAATCTTAAGGATGATAGAACCAAGATCGTTCCTTCTAGAACGAGGGGAGGTAAGGAACTGTTATCTAGCTCTGCACTTGATTCACCTTCTGTTTTGAGTAAGCTTGCAACACCACCACCTGCTATTAATTATGATATGTCGCAAGTAATTGATGATGCTACTTCTGCTATGAATGATGCTATTGATGATGCTAGTACTTTGCTTGATGATACTGTGCCACTTGGAGAATTTCTTGATGAACAACTTGCTAGAATTTGAGAATGCTGAAACTGAAAATTATGAAACAGCTATTAAACCTAGCACTCCTAGATATGAAATGCCTAAGATACCTGAGGGCTATGTTATGGATGGAGAGATAGCTAGAGAATCTCTTGCTTGTAATGATAGAGATGATCCTAAGATATTACTATGTAAGCTGAAAGAAAAATCTCTGAATGCTAGAATGAAATATGACCCTAAGTTTACTAGTTCACCTATCTTTGTTACTGATAAGGATTATGAATTCTCTGTCGATCCTGAGTTAATTACTTTGGTTGAATCTGATCCTTTCCATGGTTATGAATCTAAACCGTCGTGGCACACCTTACTAAGTTGAATGATATAGCCACCCTATTTGCTCATGAGGAAAAAATTCGCTACTACTATATTCTTAAGTTGTTTCCTTTCTCGCTAAAGGGTGATGTTAAGATATGGTTTAATACTCTTGCTCCTGGTTGTGTGCGTAGTCCCCAAGATATGATATATTACTTCTCTGAAAAATATTTTCTTGCTCATAAGAAACAAGCTGTCTTACAGGAAATATTTAACTTTGTGCAAATTGAAGAAGAGAATCTCCCTCAAGCTTGGGGGAGGCTTCTCCAATTACTTAATGCTGTGCCTGATCATCCTCTCAAGAAAAATGAAATACTTGATACCTTTTATAATGGACTAACCGATGCTTCTAGGGGTTAACTAGATAGTTGTGCTGGTTGTGTTTTCAGGGAACAAACTATTGAGAAAGCTGAAGAACTATTAAATAATATATTGCGGAATGATAATGATCAGACACTTCCTGAACCACCACCTAAACCAACTCCGAAGAAGAGAGGTATTCTATTTCTCAGTCCTGAAGATATGCAAGAGGCAAAGAAATCTATGAAAGAAAAGGGTATTAAAGCTGAAGATGTTAAGAATTTACCACCTATTGAAGAAATACATGGACTTCACACCCTGACACAGGTAGTAGAGATAAATTATCTTATAAGATTTGATGAAGGTGATATTCCTTACAATAAATCTGCTAGTCAATGCTCGTATTTATTTGACAATTACATTATTGAGCAAGATCATTTTAATGTGTATGTTATGAAACAATTGAAATGTAATGCCTACATGATTGATCGCTTGAGTGACTTGTTGTTTAGAATTGCTAATGATGTCAAAGGTCTAGGAAAACATGCTTCTATGGTCCAGACTCAGTTAGAACAAGTTGCTAAGTCACAAGAGGATTTGCTTACTGAAATGAATAGTGATATGAATGATCATCCTGTTAGAGTAACGACTAGAGGGGGTAGAATGACTCGGGAGGAACTATATCCTGAAGGTCATCCTAAAAGAATGATCACTGCTTTATGTGATTTAGGAGCCAGTGTTAGTGTTATGCCTTTCTCTTTATATAGAGGACTTGATTTGAATAAGCTCACACCTACCGAAATATCTTTGCAATTGGTTGATAAATCTACTACTATACCTATCGGTATTTGTGAGGATGTGCCCGTTGTAGTTGCAAATGTTACTATCTTGACAGACTTTGTTATACTTGATATGCCCGAGGACGAAAACATGTCGATTATTCTTGGTAGACCCTTCTTGAATACTGCAGGGGTTGTTATTGATTGCAACAAAAGCAAGGTCACTTTTCATATCAATGGTAATGAGCATACGGTACACTTTTCGAAGAAGCAATTTCAGGTGAATGGTATTAATGTTATTGAAAAGGCTCCAACAATTACTATTGGAAGTTTTCAACTTCCTTGTACTATTGTCAAAAAGAAATATGAAACTCTTATAATTAGGGAGATGCATATCCCCGTTGAGGTAACCTAGTGTTATTCGAAGATTCTTCGGTTTCGTGTCATTCGAAAATGGTTTGTTAATAAGACTTGATCAACCTTATTAATGGATTTTTTTAGGGGCATGTAGTCAATGAATTTAGTAAGCACAAACCTTCAGTACCCACTATTTGCTCTCTGTTATTTAAAGTTAATAAAGTAGAAATGCCATGATTTTCCTGTTTTCTGAATTTTCTGTGCAATAAAAAATGACCCAGAAATAAAAGTTCTCAGAATGCCCTGAAAATTTAGTATGATTTTTTGTATAATATTTAAGAATTTTTGGCACTGAATACACCCCAGGGGGTGCACCTGTGAGCCACAAGCTCATAGGGCGCACCTAGTGCGCTTGTGGGTCCCATAGGGACCCACTTACTTATCCCAGCCGCCCACTCCCTTCTTCTTCCTCTAGAAAATAATCACTTGCTAGCTCAAACCCGTGTTCTTGCTCCTTTGACTGTGAATTTCGATCTCCTTGCCCGGGACTCCGTTTCCGAAACTGTTTTGGGAGATTGTTCTTCGGTATGTGACTCCTCCAATGGTCCAATTAGTTTTTGTTTTTGTGCTTTATATATTGCATTTTTTTGCTACTGTGGTGACCATGTTCTTGATCTTGCATGTTAAATTTATATGGTCCATAGTAGTTTTGATGCATGATATAGCCTCTAGACACTTAGGGGAGTAGTTTCTATCAATTTTGTTGAGTTTGGTTCACTTTTATTTTGAGTCAGTAAAAGTTTCAGAAAATTTTCAGAAAAAGAAAATGCTCAAGTGGATGCTAAGAGGATCTTTGAGCCGGACTCCTAAGGAGGCTCCGAAGCCCAAATATCACCTTCCTCGTGTAGCCGAAGTACGGCCATGCAACACTTTCTTGAGGGATGAGGGAATTCTCGATGACTTCTATCATTTGGCGAACACTGCCGGTATCATTCCCTTCCTTGAAGATAAGTGTGACAAGTACCTTCTCCTCACAAATACTTTTGTGCAAAGTTTTCATTTTCACTCTAGGGCAGAATCACCCACTGTTACATTCAACTTATATGATGTCCCTAGAGAGATGACACTAGATGAGTTTTGTGAGGTTTTGGTTGATTCCACCTGAGGGCAGCCCTATAGAGCCACGTCCCCTTGACCTTGCGGATTTTATATCCGACGTCACTGTTGGGGAGACGAGAGGAGCTTCTGAGGCTAGAGTTTCTAGTTTACATTTCCCCGTTTTGCGCTATTATTCATTATTTGCCGGGAAGTGTTTGACTGGACGGTGGGAGAGTGGAACACTCAGCTCTCTGGACCTTGCTATTTTGCGCCATGCTCTTTGCAGCAGTAGGACTTTTAGTTTGGGCACTATGATTGCTCGACGGTAACATACTAACCGCTCGAAGGGAGTTATTTATGGTTGTATTTATGCCTCTTGCCTCGCTAGACGTTGTGAGATCTCTATTAGGCATGATGAGGCGGAGGAGAAGCTTTTACCTGTTAGATACCTCGACTATGCTAGTATGGTTGTGCATGACTTTATTGATGGTGGCAAGACGCGATTCCGTTATAACTTAGTATTTAGTCAGGGAACTCGTGAGACTATTACCCTCCCTACACCTTCTTTGTTCGATCTTTATTTAGGCAGGTACACTATTATGACCGCGGACATTTACGTTTATTGGGGATGGTGCCGCCCCAAGTGGTCGAGCCTAAGCCAACACCTGAGCCTGAGGCAGCCGCAGAGCCTGTTTACTAGTGGGATCCGCAGGATCCCGTCTATCAGTGGAACCTTGATGAGCCTCAGAACTATCCTGGAGAGGGATACTTTGACCCGTGGCTGTAGACCAACTTAGGCCAAAAGCCTAAGCTTGGGGGAGCACGTATTTCTCACCGACATTACATTCATGCACCACACATTTCATTCCAGTTGTCGGTGTTCATCCTTTTTCATTGTATACCCGTGTTAGTTTTATTTTCCCCTTCTTCTTGTGTGTTTGGAAAACTTTGAAAATCCAAAAATATTTCTCACTTATTTTCGGTTTTTCTTTCTTGTTTAGTAGTTTGTAGTATCAAAAAGAAAATCCAAAAAGATTTCTCGTTCATGTTCTACTTGTTGGGAGCTTTCCCGTGTAAATAGTTTTTCTCCTTTTTCGTTTTTCCCTTTGTTATATTTGCTTTCTTCAAGAAAAACAAAAACCCCAAAAATATTTCAGTGTGTTTCTCTGAAATTCTTTTCTTTTCTTGGAGTTATCGCAAGGAGAAGACCATGATGAACTTGTTGAGTGGATCTCATATGCATTATTGTTGATCTAACAAATAGCCCATATTACCTTGCCTTCTCCTTTGAATAAATTGTTTGCAGATTCCAGCTTAGTCCACGGCACACTTGCACTATTATTATTTTCATAATGTTCAATCGTGCAAGTGAAAGGCAATAATGACGATGATTTGATGAAGTGATTGAGGTGAAGAAAAGATGGTATGAACTCCTCTTGTTTTTGTTTTTGTAAATATGTTTAGCTCATCGTTCTTGATTCAGTATTATTATGAGTAAACATGTTTGTGATGACAATTAGAGATTATAGTTGCTCATGCCATGCTTAAATAGCTAGGAGTGGATAATGATTTATCTTGAGTGTCAACATGCATTAAAATGGTTATGATGTAGTATGATAGTATGGTATCTTCCTC
This sequence comes from Thinopyrum elongatum, assembly GCA_011799875.1. Taxonomy (NCBI): domain Eukaryota; kingdom Viridiplantae; phylum Streptophyta; class Magnoliopsida; order Poales; family Poaceae; genus Thinopyrum; species Thinopyrum elongatum. Next base: position 200,566,522 of record CM022298.1, read on the forward strand.
TGAATGATTTGAGTGGCTTGACTTGGCACATGTTCACGCATGTAGTTGATTCAAAACCAACATAGCCTCCACGATATTTATGTTCATGGTGTTTGATATCCTACTCACTCGTATTCTATGTTAATTATTCCCAATGGATGTTTATGACCGTTTTCGCTCTCTGGCTGGTCGCTTCTCAATCTATTTGCTAGCCTTCGCCTGTACTAAGCGGGAATGCTGCTTGTGCATCCAAATCCTTAAACCCAAAGTTGTTCCAGATGAGTCCACTATATCTACCTATATGCGGTATTACCCTGCTGTTGCATGTAAATTTGCAGGTACCACCTCTAAACATTCAAATAAACATCTGTTTTGTGTGCCCGTACCGATCATGAGGTGACAGGGGGCGGTCAGTATCTTCCATGCTAAACGGGTTATTCTCATGATGAGTGTTTATTCACTTGTCCTTACACGAGAGGGGCTGGTAATCGGGATGCCCAATCCCATGATCAAATTGCAAAATAATGAAACAAACTCCCCCGGAAAGTTGTTGGTATGGAGGGCACTCATTGATTCGGCTAGCCATGGCTTGTGATTGTTGGTGCAGGGGGAGTAAAATTTACCTTCTCCGCGTGGGAACCGCCCCTAATTTGTTCGTCATGGAAGATATTGAAAAATCTTGGTCGTGATGTTGACAGGAAAGGCATACCTCCCAAAATTATATTCATCTCTGTTTTAAGCTTCGAGCCCTGGCACCTCTGCAAATTCCTGCTTCCCTCTGCGAAGGGCTTATCCATTTACTTTTATGTTATTTTACTTTTATTGTTGAGTCACCACCGTCTCATTTAAGCACCAGTTGGGGAGCACTATTGTCATTCTTATGCATTGAGTATAGTTAATGTTGAGTGTGACATGACTCGATCTTTTGTACCATGAATTATAATGTTTAGTCGCTGCTTGAACTTCAGAGGTGCTCTGCATTTATGTTTTGCGGTCTCAGAAAGGGCTAGCGAGATACCATGTTATCATATTATATCATGATTGTTTTGACAAATTGTTGGCATCCGAGATATCTTATTATTGCTCACTAGTTGGTTATGTCATTGGTATGAGTAAATGTGAGACCTAAATGTTATCATGAATATGGTTAGTTCATAATCCTTGCTGAAAACTTGAGCATTAGTTAAGTATATTTACAATAACAAGAACGAAAAGAGATTGTAAAAGTTTTTCTTTATCACTTTTAGTTTGTCAACTAAATTGCTTGAGGACAAGCAATCAGTTAAGCTTGGGGGGGGGGGGGTTGATACATCCCAAACGTATCTACTTTTCCAAACACTTTTGCTCTTGTTTTGGACTCCAATTTGCATGATTTAAATGGAACTAACCCGGATTGACGTTGTTTTCAGCAGAATTACCGTGGTGTTGTTTTTGTGCAGAAATAAAAGTTCTTGGATTGAGCTGAAAATTTACAGAGAATTATTTTAGAATATATAAACAATATTGGCGAAGGAAATTACTAGAGGGTGGCCAGCAGGGCGCCATAAGCCCAGAGGGCACGCCTGGCAGGCATGTGGGCCCCTGGCAGCTCCCACAACCCTAACTCCAACTCCATAAGTACCTATTCACCAAGAAAAAAAATTAGGAAGAAAGAATCAACGTGTTTTATGATACGAAGCCGCCGCCACCTCCTGTTCTTCATCGGGAGGGCTGATCTGGAGTCCGTTCAGGGCTCCGGAGAGGGGGATTTGACACTGTCGTCATTATCAACCTTTCTCCATCACCAATTTCATGATGCTCACCGTCGGGAGTGAGTAATTCCTTCATAGGCTTGATGGATGGTCATGGGTTGGATAAGATTTATCATGTAATCGAGTTAGTTTTGTTAGGGCTTGATCCCTAGTATCCACTATGTTCTGAGATTGATGTTGCTATGACTTTGCTATGCTTAATGCTTGTCACTGGGGCCCGAGTGCCATGATTTCAGATCTGAAACCTTTATGTTTTCACGAATATATTTGTGTTCTTGATCCTATCTTGCAAGTTGTATGCACCTATTACGTGTTATGATCCCCATACCCCAAGGTGACAATAATTGGGATTCTTTCCGGTGATTACCGTAGTTTCAGGAGTTCATGTATTCACTATGTGTTAATGCTTTGTTCCGGTTCTCTATTAAAAGGATGCCTTTATATCCCTTAGTTTTCTTATGGACCCCACTGCCACAGGAGGGTAGGACAAAATATGGCATGCAAGTTCTTATCGCAAGCACGTATGACTATTTACAGAATACATGCCTACATTACATTGATGAATTGGAGCTAGTTCTGTGTCACCCTAGGTTATAACAGTTACATGATGAATGTGATCCAACATTATTATCTATCACTAATCCAATGCTTACGAGCTTTTCACATATTGATCTTTGCTAAGTTACTACCGTTGTTGCTGCTGTTACAATCACTACAAAACTACTGCTACTGCTATTACCATTACTGTTGCTATCGTTACTACTACTACTACTACTACTACTACTACTACTACTACTACTACTACTACTACTACTACTACTACTACTACTATCAAACTATCATATTACTGTGCTACTAATCACTCTGCTGCAGATACTTAGTTCTCCAGGTGTGGTTGAATTGATAACTCAACTGCTGACACTTGAAAATATTCTTTGGCTCCCCTTGTGTCGAATCAATAAATTTGGGTTGAATACTCTACCCTCGAAAACTGTTGTGATCCCCTATACTTGTGGGTTATCAACCAGCAAGTGTACCGGAGGCACCGAAGGGTTCAGGGGGTCCATCGAGGGGGGTTCCACCAGAGCCATAGACCCACATGGGCTGTAGGGGTTGCCCTCGCCTAGATGGGCCAGGCGCACCAACCCCCCACTAGCCCATGCGCCTAGGGCTAAGGGGAAACCTTAGATGGGGGCGCCCTCCTTGGCTTGGTGGGCAAGCCACCCCCTAGGGTCGTCGCCCCTCCCTTGGAGGAGGGGCTAGGGCCGGCGCCCCTCCCTCTCACCCCTATATATAGTGGGGAGGAGGGAGAGCAGCTGCACGCCTCCACCCTAGCCCTCCGTCGCTCCCAACTTCTCCCACCTTTCCTCCGGTACGCGCTTGGCGAAGCCCTGCCGGAATTCCGCTGCTGCCACCACCACCATACCGCCATGCTAGTTCCAATCTCATCTACCTCCTCTCCCTCGCTTGCTAGATCAAGAAGAAGAGGACGCCATCGAGCTGAACATGTGCTAATCTCGGAGGTGTCGTCCGTTCGACACTAGATCGGATTTGATCGCGATTGGATCTTGAAGAGTACGACTACACCAACCGTGTTATGATGGTAACGCTTTCGTTCTACAAGGGTATGTATACACACTCCCCTCTCATTGCTATACATCTCCTAGATTGGATCTTGGGTGTTCCTAGGATTTTTTTTATTTTCATGCTTCGTTCCCCATCAGTGGCATCATGAGCTAGGTCTATGCGTAGATGTATATGCACGAGTAGAACACAAACAAGTTGTGGGCGTTGATGTTCAAATTGCTTACTTCCTTTGTCTTATTTGGATTCGGCGGTATTGTGGGATGAAGCAGCTCGGACCAACCTTACTTTTCCACGCAAAAGAGACCGGTTCCACTAACTAAAATGCAACTTGTATTCCATAAAAGTGGCTTTGCGGGTGTCTGTCTCTCCCACCTTAGTTGAATCTGATTTGACAACGACGGTCCTTGTAGAAGGTTAGACGACAACTTGTATATCACCATTGTGGTTTTGCGTAGATAAGAAAGGTTCTTATAGTTTTCCCTAGCAGCCACGTAAAAATTGCAACAACAAAGTAGAGGACGTCTAACTTGTTTTTGCAGGGCATGTTGTGATGTGGTATGGCCAAAACATGATGTGATATATGTTGATGTATGAGATGATCATGTTTTGTAATAGGTTCATGACTTGCATGTCGATGAGCACGACAACTGGTAGGAGCCATAGGGTTTTCTTTAAATTATTGCATGACATGCGTGTTAATCATTAAACACCATGTAATTGCTTTACTTTATCGCTATGAGTTAGCAATAGTCATAGAAGCGATAGTTGGTGGAGACAACCACATGCCGACATGATGATGGAAATCATGGTGTCATGCCGGTGACGATGGAGATCATGCCAGGTGCTTTGGAGATGGAGATCAAAAGCACAAGATGATAATGGCCATATAATGTCACATATATTGATTGCATGTGATGTTTATCTTTTATGCATCTTATTTTGCTTAGGACGATGGTAGCATTATAAGAAGATCCCTTCACTTAATTTCAAGATAAAAGTATTCTCCCTAAGTATGCACCGTTGCGAAAGTTTGTCGTTTTGAAGCACCCCGTGATGATCGGGTGTGATAGACTCTACGTTCGCATACAAAGGGTGTAAGCCAGTTTTACACATGCGGAATACTTGGGTTAAACTTGACGAGCCTAGCATGTACATACATGGCCTCGGAACACAGAGAACCGAAAGGTCGAACATGAGTCATATAGTAGATATGATCGACATGGAGATGTTCACCATTGATGACCACCCCATCTCATGTGATGATCGGACATGGGTTGGTTGATTTGGATCATGTATCACTTAGACAACTTCAGGGTGATACGTCTCCGTCGTATCTACTTTTCCTAATGCTTTTGCTCTTGTTTTGGACTCTAATTTGCATGATTTGAATGAAACTAACCCGGACTGACGCTGTTTTCAGCAGAACTACCACGATGTTGTTTTTGTGCAGAAATGAAAGTTCTTGGAATTGGCCGAAACTTTTTGGAGAATTATTTTGGAATAAAAGAAAAATACTGGAACCAAGACCCACTGGAGGGGGGCCCAGCTGCCCACTAGGCACCAGGGCGTGCCACCCCCCTTTGGCGTGCCCTGGTGGGTAGTGGGGCCCACGAGGCTCTGCTGACCCTAATCTCGATCCTATAAATTCCTATTTTTCGAGAAAAAAATAGAGAGAAAGTTTCATCACATTTTACGATACGGAGCCGCTGCCACCTCCTGTTCTTCATCGTGAGGCCAGATCTGGAGTTCGTTCGGGGCTCCGAAGAGGGGGATCTTCCGTCTTCGTCATCATCAACCATCCTCCATCACCAATTTCGTGATGCTCACCGCCGGGAGTGAGTAATTCCTTTGTAGGCTTGCTGGACGGTGATGGGTTGGATGAGATTCATCATGTAATCGAGTTAGTTTTGTTAGGGCTTGATCCCTAGTATCCATTATGTTCTGAGATTGATGTTGCTATGACTTTGCTATGCTTAATGCTTGTCACTAGGGCCCGAGTGCCATGATTTCAGATCTGAACCGTTTATGTTTCCACCATTATATCTATGTTCTTGATTCGACCTTGCAAGTCATATGAACCTATTACGTGTTATGATCAGCATACCCCAAAGTGACAACAATTGGGATTCTTTCCGGTGACTACCGTAATTTTAGGAGTTCATGTATTCACTATGTGCTAATGCTTTGTTCCGGTTCTCTATTAAAAGGAGGCCTCAATAGCCCTTAGTTTCCTTATGGACCTCGCTGCCACGGGAGGGTAGGACAAAAGATGCCATGCAAGTTCTTTTCCATAAGGATGTATGGCTATTGACGGAATACATGCCTACATTACATCGACGAGCTGGAGCTAGTTTTGTGTCGCCCTAGGTTATGACTGTTATATGATGAATATTATCCAACATTATCACTGATCCAATGCCTATGAGTTTTTCACATATTGTTCTTGCTAAGTTACTACTGCTGTTACTACTATTACAACTGCTACAAAACTACCGCTACTACTGTTACTGTTACTATCATTGCTACTGCTATGATATTACCATATTGCTGTGCTACTGATCACTTTTCTGCAAATATTTAATCTCCAGGTGTGGTTGAATTGACAACTCAACTACTAATACTTACAAATATTCTTTGGCTCCCCTTCTGTCGAATCAATAAATTTGGGTTGAATACTCTACCCTCAAAAACTGTTGCGATCCCCTATACTTGTGGGTTATCAAGACCTTTTTCTGGCGCCGTTGCCGGGGAGCATAGCTATATTTGTTGAGTCACTTGGGATTTATATCTATTGATCACTATGAAGAATCTTAAGGATGATAGAACCAAGATCAATCCCTCTAAGATGAGGGAAGGTAAGGAACTGTTATCTAGCTCTGCACTTGATTCACCTTCTGTTTTGAGTAAGCTTGCAACACCACCACATGCTATTAATCCTGATATGTCACAAGTAATTGATGATGCTACTTCTGCTATAAATGATGCTTATGATGATGCTAGTACTTTGCTTGATAAGACTGTGCCACTAGGTGAATATCTTGATGAACAACTTGCTAGAGCTAAAGAAATTGAGAATGCTGAAACCAATGAAATTACTGAAACTGATGAAATTATTGAAACTGGAAACTATGATTCACCTATTGGAACTAGTGCCCCTAGATATGAATTGTCGGAGATACCCGAGGGTTATGTTATGGATGGAGAAGTAGCTAGAGACTTTCTTTCTTGTAAAGATAGAGATGATCTTAAGAAATTACTATGCAAGCTAAAAGAAAAATCTTTGAATGCTAGAATGAAATATGATCCTAAGTTTGCTACTTCACCTATCTTTATTACCGATAAGGATTATGAATTCTCTGTCAACCCAGAGTTAATTACTTTGGTTGAATCTGATCCTTTCCATGGCTATGAAACTGAAACTGTTGTGGCACATCTTACTAAATTAAATGATATAGCCACCCTATTTGCTCATGACGAAAAAATTCGCTACTACTATATTCTCAAGTTATTTCTGTTCTCATTAAAGGGTGATGCTAAGATATGGTACAATACTCTTGCTCCTGGTTGTGTGCGTAGTCCCCAGGATATGATTTATCACTTCTCTGAAAAATATTTTCCTGCTCATAAGAAATAAGCTGCCTTACAGGAAATATTTAACTTTGTGCAAATTGAAGAAGAGAGTCTCCCACAAGCTTGGGGGAGGCTTCTCCAATTGCTTAATGCTTTGGCTGATCATCCTCTTAAGAAAAATGAAATACCTGATATCTTCTATAATGGACTAACCGATGCTTCTAGGGACCACCTAGATAGTTGTGCTAGTTGTGTTTTCAGGGAACGAACTATTGAACAAGCTGAGGAACTATTGAATAATATATTGAAGAATGATAATGATTGGACACTTCCTGAACCACCGCCTAAACCCACTCCAAAGAAGAGGGGTATTTTGTTTCTCAGTCCTGAAGATATGCAAGAAGCAAAGAAAGGCAGAAGGAAAAGGGTATTAAAGTTGAGGATGTTAAAAATTTACCACCTATTGAAGAAATACATGGCCTTGACACACCACCACAGGTGGTAGAGGTAAATTCTTTTATAAAGTTTGATGAAGGTGACGTCCCTTATAATAAACATCCTAGTGAATGCTTTTATGAATTCGACAACTACATTATGAAACAAGATCACTTCAATGCCTATGTTATGAAACAATTAAAGAAAAATGCTGATATGATTGCTCGCTTGAGTGACTTATTATTTAGAATCACTAATGATGTTAAAGGAGTAGGAGAACACGCTTCTATGGTTCAAACTCAGTTAGAACAAGTTGCTAAATCTCAAAGTGAATTGCTCAATGAAATGAATAATAATATGAATGATCATGCTGTTAGAGTAATGCCTAGAGGAGGTACAATGACTCAGGAGCCACTTTATCCTGAGGGACACCCTAAAAGAATTGAACAAGACTCCCAAAGAATTAATGTTGATGCACCTAGTCCTTCCAAAAAGAAAAAGGAAAATAAAAATGATAGGACTTTGCATACTTCTAGTGAACCTGAAGTAGAAAAACCTTCTGAAGATAACAATGAAGCCTCTATCTCTGATGCTGAAACTCAAACTGGTAATGAACATTAACCTAGTGATAATGAAGATGACAATGATGATGTTCATATAGATGCTCAACCAGAAAATGATAAAGAGCTAGATAATGATGTTGAAATAGAACCTACTGTTGATCTTGATAACCCACCTGCCAAAAATAAACGTTATGATAAAAGAGACTTTGTTGCTAGAAAACATGGTAAAGAAAGAAAACCATGGGTTCAGAAACCCATGCCATTTCCACCTAAACCATCTAAGAAAAAGGATGAGGAAGGATGAGGAAGAATTTGAACGCTTTGCTGAAATGCTTAGGTCAGTCTTTTTGCGTACTCATTTGACTGATATTTTAAAGATGGCCCCTTATGCTAAATACATGAAAGATATCGTCACTAATAAAAGAAAAATACCTGAAGCTGAAATCTCCACCATGCTTGCCTAAGAAATTAGGAGATCCAGGAATACCAACTATACCATGCTCTATCAAAAGAAACTTTGTCAAAACTGCCTTATGTGATTTGGGAGCCGGTGTTAGTGTTATGCCTTTCTCTTTATACAAAAGACTTAATTTGAATAAACTCACACCTACTAAAATATCTTTGCAAATGGCTGACAAATCAACTGCCATACCTATCGGTATTTGTGAGGATGTGCCCGTTGTAGTTGCAAATGTTACTATCTTGACAGACTTTGTTATACTTGAGATGCCCGAGGACGACAACATGTCGATTATCCTTGGTAGACCCTTTTTGAATACAACAAGGGCTATTATTGATTGCAACAAAAGCAATGTCACTTTTCATATCAATGGTAATGAGCATACGGTGCACTTTCCGAAGAAACAATTTCAAGTGAATGGTATCAATGTTATTGAAAAGGCTCCGATAATTACTATTGGAAGCTTCCATCTTCCCCTTCCTATTACCAAAAAGAAATAAGAAATACTTATTGTTGGGGATATGCATATTCCCGTTGAGGTAACTTAGTGTTTTACGAATCGAGTTCATGCTAATCGAAAGTGGTTGTTAATAAGACTTGACCAACCTTATTAATGGATTATTTTCGAGAGGCATGTGGTCGATGGATTTAGTAAGCACAACCTTCTGTCCCTACTTATTGTTTTCTGTTATTTTAGTTAAATACAATAAAATGCCATGAATATCCTGTTTTCTGAATTATCCGTGCAATAAAAAAGTGCCCAGAAATGAAAGTGCTCAGAATGGCCTGAAATTTTAACACGATTTTTTTTCTGAATATTTGAGAATTTCTGGTACTAAATACACCACAGGGGGGGTGCCCTAGGTCCCCACTAGGTACCAGGGCGCGCCACACCCACCTGGCACGCCCTGGTGGGTAGTGGGCCCCACAAGGCCCCCCCTCACTTAACGCTTTAGCTCACTTCATCACCTACCTCCAGAAAAAAATCCCTCTAGCTCTCTCTCTCTCTCTCTCTCTCTCTCTCTATCCATCTCTCTCTCGTGTTCTTGCTCTCAAACCCATGAATTTCGATCTCTTTGCTCGGACCTCCGTTTCCAAAACTATTTTGGGGGATTGCTACTTGGTATGTGACTCCTCCATTGCTCCAATTAGTTTTTGCTTTAGTGGTTTATATTTTGAGTAATTAGCTACTCTTGGTGCTACAGAAAATGAGCTTACATGTTGAATCTTTGAGTTCCAAGTAGTTTGAATGCTTGATATAGCCTCTAGACATCCATATGAGTAGTTGCTATCAATCTTGTGAAGTTTTATTGATATCATTTTTGACCCAAAAATTTCAGAAATTTGTTCATAGGGAGATGGATTTCTTTCGAAGGAGTTCCTAAAAAAGGAATGCCAAGGGAGTCACCGGGGAATCATCAGATGGTGACATCAACACTCCGTGCAGGACGGAGGTCCGGCCATGCGAATGGTCGCACAATAACTTCATGAACGAAACCGGGTTCTACCAAGAGTTCGTGCAGTTCATTGCAAATGCTGGATTGACCAACTTCCTCACAGATGAGTGTGACCAACACCACATCCTTACAAATTCCTTTGTGCAAAACTGTCATTTCCTTAATAGGCTTGAACCTCCTGTGGTGCGGTTTAATTTATACTCTGAAACCCGTCAGATACCGCTCACTGAATTTTGTGAGATATGTTTAATTCCCTCTGATGAGGAATTAAGAGAGCCTAGACCGGCAGAGTTTGAGGGTTTCCTCCGTACTTTAACTGTGGGAGAGGAAAGGGGCGTGTCGAAAGCCACGGCCATTAGTTTGCAATTTCCTTCTGTGCATTACTTTGCTCTTTTCATTACGAAATGCTTGGCCGCTAGAGAGAAGGGAAGCATACTCAGTGCCCCTGACCTTGCCATTTTACGCCGTGCAATTCATAATGACCACACCTATAACCTAGGAGCTATTATTGCACGTCGTCTGCACACTAATAAGACTAAGGGTAAAATTCATGGTGGTATTTATACCACTCGCCTAGCGAGATGTTTTAATGTTCAGATACGCCAGCATGATTTCTTGCTATCCAGAGTTTATTTAGATCACCAGGCGATGGAGGACCACCACTTTATTGATGCCCCTGAGCCTTCGCACCATATTCACTATAACTTGGTATTCAGTGAGAATACCCGTGATATTATTCCGTTGCCTGCACCTACTCTATTTGATTCTTATACCAGGAACAGATATACCGTCCTACCACATGACATTATCGCCTACCGGAACACACATGCAGTAGCAGAGGAGGCGCCCCAGGAGTGGGACGCTCAGGTGCCGCGCCTCAGCACTTTCACATGTGACCAGACGGCTACTATCACTGGTACCGTAACGTTCTATACAAACGGTTTTTAACCCCTTCCCGCGACGGCATTCTGAACCATCGCCGAGTGAGTGATTGCGATAGGGGGGTCCTTCCCACATGACCCAAAAACCGTCTGTGATAGGTGAGCGGCTACTGACGATCGCCATAGAATAAACGTATGAGAAGTCGCCCCAGTCCCACATGTTACGTCTCAATGTTACGTTTCTGATCCGAGAGACATCCCAAACAATTACGCCGCTATAGTCGTGGGAAAAAGGTGGACATCAACATTTAATCTACCGATGTGTTTGCGATAGGTACGTTATCGCACATAGTTCAAGAATGCAAAATGTGTGCGGTGCCTCTACTAACACCAACGTGTCCATTTTCATAACTGTGTGCGATAGGTATTCCTATCACACACGCACACAGGTTTGAAACGTTTGCCGTATTACCATGAATCGCACACGCATATGAGACAAAACCGTGTGTGCGTCTGTCGTGCATCGCAAACGTTTCACGTCAAAGAACCGCATGTTCTCTATTTTTCATCGCACAAACTATTTTCTTTCTAACCATGTGCACATTATTTTATTCGCTCCTGTATAATTTTATTTTTCCCTATAATTTATTATTTGAATTGGAAATTTTGAAATATGAAACGTGGAATTCAAATTCTCAGCACAATGGTTCAACAACCAATCCATAAATAAAATTCTCAGTACGATATGTTCAGTAATTACAGGATTAGACAACAATTAACTATGATGAACCACAATATTTAGAGGCGGTAAAGGTGAAGAGACAAGTGTAAATCATTTTGGCTACCGATGGTGTTGAAGAAGCAGAATGCCCATAATGTGCCCTCCTGCATGCCATAGGCACGAACAACTTTTGTCCAACCCCTTGTGACGATCGCCCGCCCATCCTTCACCGCCTTCAGGAAGACTTCTAGAGCATTATCATGGTAGCATGAATTATATACTTTAACCTTAGTTGCCTCGACTCCGGTCATGTAGTTTGCAAGGTAATCATCAGTAAATAGCTTCGGAAACCACTGACAAGAGAAAAAAATTCAGATACTCAGGTCTAATAGAGTAACTTATTGTGGGCAGGGGGAAAAGGCAACACATTACTTACCATCCTAAAGTTCACTGTTGTCTTGAACAAAGTGTAAATAAAGAGCTTAATTCCCATCACCCGTTTCTTTCGCCTAACAATCTTTCTTAGTTTCCTCACTTGACGCTTGTTCATGAATATCTCATTGCCCCATACGCAAAAGGGATCGAAGCGTGGATCAGTACCGCTCATATATGTACCTACAAGCAACCAGTAAATGTTAGAAGCTAAACTGAGATTGCACAAATGATGTAAAATACAACTACCTACGTTCCTAAGTACAAGTATTTTTAGAGATTTCAATATGAACTACATACATATGTATATAGAATTATAGACATAGTTTAGATTAGAATCTAGATTCACTCATTTTGCTCTGTATGTAGTCTATATTGGAATCTCTAAAAATACTTATATTTAGGAACAGATGGTGTATAAGACATGGGATGTAGCTAACCTCGACGGCAAACAACAACATCACCCATTGTAGCCCTGTGTAAGTACATGGAAAGCCAATGTTAACTACAACAGGGTTAGCATCCACTAAAAATAGCAAATGGTAATAAAACGACAGCATTTGTAGTGATATCTTCATTGCGAGAGAGTAGCACGATAGCAAAGGGACGGATTAAAAAATGGATAGAATTGTTTACTGCAACAGGCAACCTAGTATAGCCATTGAAACTGGTACTGATAGAAATGAAATTGTCTGAGTTAAACATCGCAAGGAAGGTGCTACTAGAGCAGAGAATGGCCCTGTTGTCTATAAAAAGGTAGGGAAAATAGATAAGACGGGCTAGGCGTGTTTACTACAACATGCTTAATACATGAACCGTACAAAACATGGCCATTGCAACTAGTATTGGTAAGATTCAACTGGTGAGTTCATACTTGGTAAGTCCTGAGGGGTAGTTGCTGGGGCGCTTCATATGGACAAGAGCCCACCCCAAGTTGGCCGCAGCGGAGACGAGGTGTTCCTCCAGGTCGAAGAGTGGATCAGTGCCGCTGACATGTGTACCTACAAGAAGCAAGTAAATGTTAGAAGCCAAACTGCAATTGCACAAATGATGTAAAATACTGTAAGACATGGGATGCAGCTAACCTCGACGGCAAACAACAGCATCGCCCATTATGGCCCTGCATAAGTACATGGAAAGGCATGTTAAGTACAACAGGGTTAGCATCCACTAAAAATAGCAAATGGGCAGCATCTCTAGTATATCTTCATTGCGGAGAGTAGCACGGTAGCAAAGGGACAGATTAAAATATGGATACAACTGTTAATTGCAACAGGCTTAACAACATCCTAAGTCATGTTTTGTAAGTTTGTAGCCATTGAAATACAACTATTAATTGCAACAGGCTTAATAGCCACTGAAACCGGTACTGATAAAAATGCAATTGGCAGAGTTAAACATCGCAAGGCAGGTGCTGCCAGAGCAGAGAATGGCCCAGTTGTCTATAAAAAGGTAGGGAAAATAGCTAAAATGTGTTAGGCATGTTTACTACAACATGCTTAATACATCAACCGTACAAAACATAGCCATTAATTGCAACTGGTATTGGTAAGATTGAACTGGTGAGTTCATACTTGGTAAGTCCTGAGAGGTAGTTGCTGGGGCACTTCATCTTGGCCAGAGCCCGCCCAAAGTCAGCAGCAGCGGAGGCGAGCTGTTCCTCCGGGTCGAAGCGTGGATCAGTGCCGCTGACATGTGTACCTACAGGCAACCAGTAAATGTTAGAAGTTAAACTGCAATTGCACAAATGATGTGAAATACTATAAGACATGGGATGCAGCTAACCTCGACGGCAAACAACAGCATCGCCCGTTATGACCCTGCGTAAGTACATGGACAGGCATGTTAAATACAACAGGGTTAGCATCCACCAAAATAGCAAATGGGCAGCATCTCTAGTGATATCCTGAGTCATGTATTCTAAGTTTGTTGCTGGTATTGGTGAAATTGAGCTGGACAGTTAATACTTGAACATCACACAGTGTGCAGTACTAAAATAAACAAGGCATGAACATGCTTAATACATCAACCATACAAAACATAGCCATTGCAAGTGGTATTGGTAAGATTGAGTTGGTCAGATCATACCTGGTAAGTCCTGGGGGGTAGTCGCTGGGGCACTTCATGTGGGCCAGAGCCTGCACCAAGTCGGCGGTGGCGGAGGCGAGGTGTTCCTCCGGGTCAACACGCACAGCGGCCATCGTGCCATCGACCACCATCAGCTCCTCGACCTCCACGTGACATGTGGTTGGGCTTGCGTGACGATGCTCTAGAGGTAGGGGCGGTGGGGATTTGGAGGCATGAGGATGTTTCGCAGGCGCCATTTAAGCAATCAGGCCAGGGCCGTGATAGAGATCGGTGGGTTACCTGACTGGATCGACGATGCTCGGGCAGAACGTAGATGTGGTTGAAGTTGTGGTTGCGGCGGTGGCGGTTTGAGCTGCCGGTAGGGGGGAGGGGGTGATACTGAGGAAATTTGATGGGTGGGGATGTGGTGGGAGGAATAAATTCTGAAATCGCGCGCCTAATGAAAATTTCGCTGCGAAACTTGAAACTTGGGCGGGGGAAACACACAATGCAGACGAAGCGTGTAAAATACTCGTGTGCGAGAAAAGAGAAAATTGGCAGATCCCGTCTCCAAAAAAATGTACACGTGTAGTTGATTTTTTCGGTTAATGGTACGCTTGTTTTATTAGGAAACATCGCACAGGTAACTGACTTATGGATCATTAACGCAAAAAAATGCACACGGGTACGCCATAGAAACCGTGTGTTTTGTGATCTTCTAATAATTCTTATATCTATCGGTATCTCCAACCGCAACTAATTTCAAAAATCTCTTTCATTGTATCAGGATTATTCAATGTACATGAACAAGGCAAGGTGACACCCGATGAACAATCATCGGTTTATGAAATGCAATCAAGTGTCAACCTGCCTCGCTCGCATAGCCAGATTTGATCCTATGCAACAAGAGAGAAGCTTGCTGCCATCCGCCGGCGCGGCAATTTAAGCCGGTGTGCGGCCAACTCGCACGGCGAGGTGGGACTAAAAATCAGTTGCGGCCAACTCTAGTCTCCGGTGGCTACGGACAGACGTTTCGGGAGTATTTAGGGCTGGGGTGCGGCTACAAAACTTCAGTGAACACATGCTAATCAATGCTCAAAGCCCTCAAAGGATGCGCTTACTGACATTGTATGTTAATAATAGATAGTACCAACTTAAAGTACTACTGGTAATTTGCTCTAAAACTAGTACGTATGTAGTATTGGTAGATGCTCGTAATTAATTATACAAACTTACAGGCGACACACGCACTAACTACTTCTCACATGCTGGCATCGGGGCATGCTGGCCAGACGCCGTCGTTCTCCTTCCCGGCCTTGTAGGCGGCAGCCCACCGTGCTTCGATCTCCGCCGAGCTCCCTTCAGCATGGCATGCGGCCTCTTCTTTCTTGCGGCGGCGGGACTCTCTTTTCTTAACTGCTTTCTGTCTTCTCCGCTCCTTCTGTGTGGCTTTGGCCGCCTCTAGATCCACCGCCCATTCGGCCATGGCAGCATCAAAGTCCACCCATGTACTTGTGCGGCCGGCGGCAGCGATGAACTCGGCGCGGCGGGATGCCATCGCTTCCTTACCATGTGTGCGGTCGCGGGTGGCAAGGAACGTGATGCGGCGGGATGCCATCGCTTCCTTACCGGTTACTGTGCGCCGTGGTGCCATGAACGACGCTTGGAGAGAGCTCCGGGACGGAGTGGCCGGACAACCATACAGTGCAGTGGTTATTAAGAGCACAACGACAAACGACGAAGGAAATTTGGCTTCCCTTACAATCTTGCTCATTCATTATCGCACACGGTTCATCTCCGTTGCCTCCGAAAACAGTGTGCGCTGAGCCTATTGTGTGTTGCGTTATGATTGGCCGAAACCCCAGCCACGCGGATCACGCGTGTGCACCGTAGGATGCGCCGCGATCAAACGACAATCCACGTCCCTCACATCACACCCGTGTAGCTGTAGCTGGATTGGATCTATATGTGCTAAATGCCTAGAAAATGCACATAATCCCCTAAATATGGTAAATGAGCCCAGAAAAGTGCCAAATTTGAACACAGTGATTTCCAGGGTGTATGTTCATCATAGAAAAAAACTCAAGGGCAAAGGACGAAGAAAATTTGGATTCCCCTTCAGTCTTGGTGATTTCCCTCTCGAAAGCATGGAACTTCCTCAGTGATGGTTCGATTTATGAAGGGCGTGCATGACGACATAAGCCAAACCTTCTCAAATTTTTACCAGGGCATGGTGAGGCCATACCATGGCACCATGCCAGGCGTCATGTTTTTCAAGCATTTATTTCATTTTTCTATAGTTGAAAACCCAATAAACAAACATTTGTGGTTGACTATTGCCACACATTTCATCGAAATATCTGCCCATTCGTTGTAAAAGGCATGAGAATTTACTAAATAGCACGAGCATGGTTTTCCATACCGTTCTTGTGCACCCTTTCATGCACCGATTGTTTGAACTTGAATTATGTGCATTAATGCTTAGAAAATGCACATAATCCCCTAAATATGGTAAATGAACCCGGAAAAGTGCCAAATTTGAACACGGTGATTTGCAGGGTGTATGTTCATCGTGGAAAAAAACTCATGGACAAAGGACAAAGGAAATTTGGATTCCCCTTCAATCTTGGTGATTTCCCCCTCGAAACCATGAAACTTTCTCGGTGATGATTCGATTTATGAAAGGCGTGCATGATGACATAAGGCAAACATTCTCAAATTTTTACCAGGGCACGGTGAGGCCATACCATGGCACCATGCCAGGCATCATGTTTTCCAAGCATGTATTTCACTTTTCTATAGTTGATAACCCAGTAAATGACGCGTTTATGGTTGACTATTGCCACACATTTCCTTGAAATCTCTGCCCATTCCTTGTAAAAGGCATGAGAATTTACTAAATAGCATGAGCATGGTTTTCCAGACCGTTCTTGTGCACCTTTTCATGCACCGATTGTTCGAATTTGAATTATGTGCATTAATGCCTAGAAAATGCACATAATCCCCTAAATATGTTAAATGAGCCTGGAAAAATGCCAAATTCGAACACGTTGCATTGGAGGGGGTATGTTGGTCATTGGAAAAAACTGAATGGCAAACTAGGACGGAAATTTGGATTCCCCTTCAATCTTGGTGATTTCCCCCTCGAAACCATGAAACTTCCTCGGTGATGGTTCGATTTATGAAGGGTGTGCATGATGACATAAACCAAACCTTCTCAGCTTTTTACCAGGGCACGGGGAGGCCATACCATGGTACCATGCCAGGCGTCATGTTTTTCAAGCATGTATTTCATTTTTCTATAGTTGATAACCCAGTAAACAACGTGTTCGTGGTTGACTATTGCCACACATTCCCTTGAAATCTCTGCCCATTCCTTGTAAAAGGCATGAGAATTTAATAAATACCACGAGCATGATTTTCCAGACAGTTCTTGTGCACCTTTTCATGCACCGATTGTTTGAATTTGAATTATGTGGATTAATGCCTAGAAAATGCACATAATCCCCTAAATATGGTAAATCAGCCCAGAAAAATGCCAAATTTGAACACGTTGCATTGGAGGGGGTATGTTGATCATAGAAAAAAATTGAATGACAAACTAGGAAGGAAATTTGGATTCCCGACCCCTTCAATCTTGGTGATTTCCCCGTCGAAACCATGAAGCTTCCTCGGTGATGGTTCAATTTATGTAGGGCGTGCACGACGACATAAGCCAAACCTTCTCAAATTTTTACAAGGGCACGGTGAGGCCATACCATGGCACCATGCCAGTCGTCATGTTTTTCAAGCATTTATTTCATTTTCTACAGTTGAAAAACCAATAAACGACGCGTTTGTGGTTGACTATTGCCACACATTTCCGTGAAATCTCTGCCCATTCCTTGTAAAAGGCATGAGAATTTACTAAATAGCACAAGCATGGTTTTCCAGACCGTTCTCGTGCACCTTTTCATGCACCGATTGTTTGAATTTGAATTATGTGCATTAATGCCTAGAAAATGCACATAATCCCCTAAATATGGTAAGTGAACCCGGAAAAGTGCGAAATTTGAACACGGTGATTTGCAGGGTTTATGTTCATCGTAGAAAAAAACTCATGGGCAAAGGACAAAGGAAATTTGGATTCCCCTTCAATCTCGGTGATTTACTATCACACACGATTCATCTCCGTCGCCTCTGCGAACCATGTGTGTTCACCCACACATGCAAAAGGAAAAAAGAAAACCCTCGCCCACTTCGTCCCCACCCACTCGCCGCGGACTCCTTCACAACTCTGCACCTCATCAACTTCTATCGCGGTGGCCACCCTAAGCTCAACGGCTGTCGTCGGCGGGCGGAGGTCGCGCTCCAAACGGCACGGGATTTCGCCCCTACCGCTTGCCGCCGCCTATCTGCACCGACTTGCACCGACATTCTAGACTCTGGTCGATGGGGGTTTTCTGCGGGATTGGGCCGGGGATTTTTCTCATGGAGAAGGTAATCAATTTAGCGAAATATTCATCCATCTCTTATCGCAGTCCGTCCGTCACTGTTAATCAACCGGCGGAAATTGCCGTGGATTCATTTTTCTTCTACCTGATTTGAGGTTTTCATTCATGTGTCCAAAGTGCGAGCACAAATCGGGCAAGTGTGGTAGCGGCCAGTCAGAAACGAAGTTCTATCTCACCATTCCGTATGACTTCAGGGAGCGCTCGGTATGTTCAATCTCACCCTACCACGGTCGGCATGGCCTAAATTTGTGAACGTATACCGTCTATTGCTACATTTGGATAAAAGGTATGGTGCCACATGCAGCCTAGATGTCGAAGCCGATTTTTTCCCTATATTAGGCAAATTTATGATGTATTGTTCATTCAATTACTCTCATATTTGCATCAAATCTTTGTTACATTATCTATTTTTAATTATATATTTTTGTACTTTGCTTTCAACTATATATTGTTCTATTCTATCAGTTACTCCCATATTTGCATCTTGATCTGTTATTTCAATATATCTAATTTACGATCTTAATTTTCATTTCAAGCAGTACATCCCTTGCTTTGCAAGAACAGGAGTAGAAGGAAATCTTGGGCTTTACTTTGTTGATGACTCCATGGATGTCATATTGACAACGCAACATGGATTTACAATGACAGTTAGCGTAAAACTTGATAAAGATGGTCACTCCTATTTTGATACGGACCTTTGGAGAAAAATGTCTAAGTGTTATGAACTGAAAGCTGGCTATAAAATTCTAGTGCATGCACCACAGCCTGGTCTAATTAACATGGCTGTTTACTTCCCCAACGTCATCAGCCGATCAAAGTCTGATCGAGGTTAGTGTCCTTTCAACTTTCTCCATGCTGGCATATTACTTAGCAAAATCGGGGTATTTGTTCTGACTAATTGATCACTATTTAAGCAACCAATTGTGATTTCATTTTCTGACTCCGTTCCTAGGCAGTAACAAATTCTATTTACCAATTTATGTGCACTATATATTCTACTGCCATTTTCTGAATAAATAATACCTTTCCACCTTTTAAGCAGGATATGTTGGATGCATAGTTAATGATCTGTATGTTACTAAGCATACCAAATTTCACGGGAAAGACTTGAAGCATGTCATAAAATTTGTTGATAATCTGACAGAGATAGCACAACGTATGAACCCTGGATTTTGGATGGGATTAATTATACCTATGGTGCACACATTGAACAAGACCAATTGTGTGCACAAAACGTTGGTACAAAGTCTTATTTTTATGTTGATGCTCATAAACTATATATATCTTCAATGATATGTTACAGTTGGTTTTTATTCTACATTTCAACAGAAATTGCCCGCTGCAGCTGTTCCTGAATCGATTTTTGGCGTGGTCTAATTACACTTGTGCCTGCTAATAACGCCAAAGTGATTGCAAGGTACTGCATTTCCCGCAGAAATGGAACCATTCAAATCAACAAGTTCTCGCTTGTCGTGGCAATGCATCCATATTGGAAAATTGGAGACACTATTCTACTCATGCTCTACCAAGGCATAGGAGGGTTGTTCCTTTTTATTGACGAGATGCCGAGTCACCATGATCAAGCTGCTTCCAGCGGATAGTTGTGGTTGTTGGCCTCAGCCTCTTAAAATGTGCTAGCTATTACTATGTTAAGTATGTAGATATGACCCATATGGTTGTTGGCCCTCAGCCTCTTAAAATTTGATAGTTGTTACTATGTTAAGTATGCAGATATGGACCATATGGTTGTCAAAACCATGTTACGAAGATCCTCCTTTTGTCGAATAGTGTAACCACTATATATATGTTACTCAAATGCTGTTAGCCAAGTTCTTAAATTTTCATGGAAAGTATTAGTATCATACACAATTCATTGAGTTTAAGCGTGTGCCCGGTAGAGCGGTGGAGTAGAGGACGTCCATGTTTTCGACGTGGCGATCAGCACCGATGTCTAGAAGGCATTTGCATATTAATTGTCCATATTGCAAATTCACACATGTGTTATCTATCACACACGTGTTAACATAAGGAAACGTATGTGTAACTTACTAATCATCGCACACGAGTACTCGCAGACGCATCATGTGCGATACTCCTAGCCACCGCAAGCAACTAGTTTGCATTTTTCAAAGTTTTTTGTACACACAGAATCGCACATGAATTAACTGTAGTAACCGTCTGTGTTATATTTTCTCATCGCAAATAGTTCATCCGAGTGGGCTGTTTGCCGCGTATCACACACATCTTGTTTACACGAATCATTTGTGTACTTTTGGCTCATCGCAAATAGTTCATCTATGTGCACTGTATGCCGCATATCACACACATCTTGTTAAGTTGAACCATTTTTGTTGTGTTCCCTAGTCGAAAACAGTTCGTCCGAGTGAACCATATGTCGTATATCACACACACCTTGATCTGGCTAACCGTTTCTATTGCATTCCCTAATAGCAAACAGTTCATCTGAGCGAACTGTATGCCGTATATTGCACACACCTTGATATGGCTGCCCGTTTCTGTTGTTCTGTCTCATCGCAAATAGTTCGTATGGATCAACCGTATGCCCTGCATCGCACACGCAACTAAAGTCTGAACCGTGTTTGATGTCTTCGCCATCGCAAACATTTTGCATCTTTTTTGACGGTTTTTCTACATCACCGTTTGCGATTAATGCATCATACACAGTTTCCTCAAAGGGTCTCTGATCGTAGTGTCGCGTTAGCAGCATCCTGCAGTAGTGCATGGATGGTGATTACCAAGCTAGGCGAAAGCCTAAGCTTGGGGGAGTACATATTTTCCACTGACATTACATTCATGTTCACACATTTCATTCCAGTTGTCGGTGTTCACACTTCTCCATTGTATAATCCATGTTATATTTATTTTCTCGCTTTCTTCTTGTGTGTTTGAAAAACTTTAAGAAAATCCAAAAATATTTCTCGCTTCTTTTCGGTTTTTCTTTCTAGTTTAATTTAGTTGCAACATTAAAAGAAAACCCAAAAAGATTTCTTGTTCTTCTTTTACTTGTTGGGAGCTTTCCCGTGTAAATAGTTTTTCTCGTTTTTTGTTTTCACCTTCTTTAAATTGCTTCCTTCAAGAAAAACTAAAAACTCCAAAATTATTTCAGTGTGTTTCTCTGAAATTCTCTTCTTTTGTAGAGTCGTACTAAGGAGAAGACCACGATAAAAATGTTGAGTGGCTCTCATATGCATTATCGTTGATCTAACAAAGAGCCCATATTATTTTGTCTTCTCCTTTGATAAAATGTTTGCAGATTCCAGCTTAGTCCATGGCACTCTTGCACTATTTTCATTTTCATATCATTCGGTCGTGCAAGTGAAAGGCAATAATGACGATATATGATGAAGTGACCGAGGCAAGGAAAGGCGGGTATGAACTCAACTTATTTTTGTTTTTGTAAATATGTTTAACTCAGTATCCATGATTCAGCATATTATGATTAAACATGTTTATGATGACAATTAGACATTATAGTTGCTCATGCCATGCTTAAGTAGCTGGGAGTGGATAATGATTTATTTTAGATGTCAACATGCATTAAAATAGTTGTGATGTAGTATGATGATATGGTATCCTCCTCTGAATGTTTCAAGTGGCTTGACTTGGCACATGTTCACACATGTAGTTGATTCAAAACCAACTTAGCCTCCACAATATTTATGTTCATGGTGTTTATATCCTACTCATGCTAGTATTCAATGTTAATTATTCATAATGCATGTTCATGACCGTTTTCGCTAGTTGGTCTCTTCTCAACCTTTTGCTAGCCTTCGCCTGTACTAAGCGGGAATACTGCTTGTGCATCCAAACCTTAAACCAAAGTTATTCCAGATGGGTCCACTATATCTACCTATATGAGGTATTACCCTGCCGTTCCAAGTAAATTTGCATGTGCCACCTCTAAAAAAAATTCAAATGAACATCTGTTTTGTGTGCCCGTACCGCTCATGGAGATACAGGGGATGGTCAGTATCTTCCATGCTAAGCGGATTATTCTCATGATGAGTGTTTATTCACTCGTCCTTGCACGAGAGGGGCCGGTAATCGGGATGCCCAATCCCATGATAAAAAATCACAAATAATTGAAGAAAACTCCCCCGCACTGTTGTTGGTATGGAGGGCACCCGAGGATTCGGCTAGCCATGGCTTGTGTTTGTTGGTGGAGGGGGAGTAAACTTTACTTTTACCGCTTGGGAACCGCCGCTAATTTGTTTAGCATGGAAGACATTGAAATCTCTTGGTCGTAACATTGACAGGAAAGGAATACCTCCCAAAATTATATTTATCTCTGATTTAAACTTTGAGCTCTGGCACCTCTGCAAATCCCTGCTTCCCTCTGCGAAGGGCCTATCTATTTACTTTTATGTTATTTTACTTTTATTGTTGAGTCATCACCTTCTCAAATAAGCACTAGTTCTGAGAGCACTATTGTCATCCTCATGCATTGTGTACAGTTAATGTTGTGTGCATCATGACTGGATCTCTTCTACCATGAATTACAATGTTCAGTCACTGCTTGAACTTTGGAGGTGCTCTACATTTATGTTTTGCGGTCTCAGAAAGGGCTAGCGAGATACCATTATTGTCATATTATATCATGATTGTTTTGACAAAGTGTTGGCATTTGAAATATTCTATTATTGCTCGCTAGTTGATTATGCCATTGATTTGACTGAATATAATTTCTAATAGTTATCGTCTGCATGGTTAGTCACGATCTTTGCTGAAAACAGGGGTATTATTTAAGCATATATATATGGACACAAGAACAAAAGAGTCCGTAGAAGTTTTTCTTTATCACTTTCAGTTTATCAACTGAATTGTTTGAGGACAAGCAATGTGTTAAGCTTGGGGGAGTTAATACGTCTCCGTCATATCTACTTTTCCTAACGCTCCTGCTCTTCTTTTGGACTCTAATTTGCATGATTTGAATGAAACTAACCCAGACTGACGCTGTTTTCAGCAGAATTACCATGGTGTTGTTTTCGTGCAGAAATAAAAGTTCTCGGAATTGGACGAAACTTTTTGGAGAATTATTTTGGAATAAAAGAAAAATACTGGAACCAAGACCCACTGGAGGGGGGGCAGCTGCCCACTAGGTACCAGGACACACCACCCCCCTCTGGCGCGCCCTGGTGGGTAGTGGGGCCCACGAGGCTCCGCTGACCCTAATCTCGATCCTATAAATTCTTATTTTCCGAGAAAAAATAGAGAGAAAGTTTCATCATGTTTTACGATACGGAGCTGCCGCCACCTCCTGTTCTTCATCGGAGGCCAGATCTGGAGTCCATTCGGGCTCCGGAGAGGGGGATCTTCCGTCTTCGTCGTCATCAACCATCCTCCATCACCAAATTCATGATGCTCACCGCCAGGAGTGAGTAATTCCTTCGTAGGCTTGCTGGACAGTGATGGGTTGGATGAGATTCATCATGTAATTGAGTTAGTTTTGTTAGGGCTTGATCCCTAGTATCCACTATGTTCTGAGATTGATGTTGCTATGACTTTGCTATGCTTAATGCTTGTCACTAGGGCCCGAGTGCCATGATTTTAGATCTGAACCATTTATGTTTTCACCATTATATCAATGTTCTTGATCCGATCTTGCAAGTTATATGCACCTATTACGTGTTATGATCCACATACCCCAAAGTGACAACAATTGGGATTCTTTCCGGTGACTACCATAATTTTAGGAGTTCATGTATTCACTATGTGCTAATGCTTTGTTCTGGTTCTCTATTAAAAGGAGGCCTTAATGTCCCTTAGTTTCCTTATGGACCTCGCTGCCATGGGAGGGTATGACAAAAGATGTCATGCAAGTTCTTTTCCATAAGCACGTATGACTATTTACGGAATACATGCCTACATTACATCGATGAGCTGGAGCTAGTTCTGTGTCGCCCTAGGTTATGACTATTATATGATGAATATTATCCAACATTATCACTGATCCAATGACTACGGGTTTTTCACATATTGTTCTTGCTAAGTTACTACTGTTGTTACTATTGTTACAAAACTACCGCTACTACTGTTACCGTTACTGTTACTATCATTGCTACTGCAATCAAATTACCATATTGCTGTGCTACTGATAACTTTGCTGCAGATATTTAATCTCCAGGTGTGGTTGAATTGACAACTCAACTGCTAATACTTACAAATATTTTTTTGGCTCCCCTCGTGTCGAATCAATAAATTTGGGTTGAATACTCTACCCTCGAAAACTGTTGCAATCCCCTATACTTGTGGGTTATCAGAGGGATGTTGATTTAAGTGGGAGTTCACTAGTAATTTGATTGACTGAACCCATTATCCTGAACATGGTCTAAAGTCTTTGCAAATTTATGTTGTAGATCAATGGCTCGCGCTGTAGCTCCCCTGAATTTTAATGCATTCCTAGAGAAAGCTAAGTTGAAAGATGATGGAAGCAACTATGCGGATTGGGCCCATAATTTTAGGATTATCCTCACTGCTGCACAGAAAGTTTATGTCCTTGATGCACTGCCAGGTGAACCACCCACACCCGCAAACCTGGACGATATGAATGTCTGGCAGACAAGAAATGATGACTACTCGATAGTTCAGTGCACCATGCCTTATGGTTTAGAACCGGGGCTCCAAAGATGTTTTGAGCACCACACAGCATATGAGACGTTCCAGGAGCTGAAATTGGTATTTCAGGCTCATGCCCGGGTTGAGAGGTATGACACCTCTGACAAGTTCTTTAGCTGTAAGATGGAGGAGAACAGCTCCGTTAGTGAGCACGTACTCAAGATGTCTGCGTACTACCATCGCCTGAATCAGTTGGGAGTTAATCTTCCAGATGAAGTAGCGATTGATAGAGTTCTCCAGTCACTGCCACCAAGCTACAAGGGCTTTGTGATGAACTATAATATGCAAGGGATGGAGAAAACGATCCCTGAGCTCTTCTTGATGCTTAAGGCCGCGGAGGTAGAAATCAAGAAGGAGCATCAAGTGTTGATGGTCAATAAGACCACTAGTTTCAAGACAGGCAAGGGAAGGAAAGGGAACTTTAAGAATAATGACAAGAAAGTTGTCGCTCCCATGAAGAAACCCAAGGTTGGACCCGAACCTGAGACTGAGTGCTTCTATTGCAAGGGGAATGGCCACTGGAAGAGGAACTGCCCCAAGTACTTGGCAGATAAGAAGGCTGGCAACGTCAAGAAAGGTATATTTGATATACATGTTATTGATGTGTACCTTACTAGTGCTCATAGTAGCACTTGGGTATTTGATACCGGTTCGGTTGCTAATATTTGTAACTCGAAACAGGAGCGGCGGAATAAACGGAGACTAGCTAAGGACGAGGTGACGATGTGCGTTGGAAATGGCTCCAAGGTTAATGTGATTGCCGTCGGCACGCTCCCTCTATGTTTACCTTCGGGATTAGTTATGAACCTAAATAATTCTTATTTGGTGCCTACGTTAAGCATGAACAGTATATCTGGATCTTGTTTATTGCGAGACGGTTATTCATTTAAGTCAGAGAATAATGGTTGTTCTATTTATATGAATACCATCTTTTATGGTCATGCACCCCTTGTGAATGGTTTATTCTTATTGAATCTCGATCATAGTGATACCCATGTTCATAATATTGATGCCAAAAGATGCAAAGTTAATGATGATAGTACCACATACTTGTGGCACTGCCGCTTAGGTCATATTGGTGTAAAGCGCATGAAGAAACTCCATGCTAATGGACTTTTGGAATCACTTGATTATGAATAATTTGAAACATGTGAACCATGCCTCATGGGCAAGATGACTAAAATCCTGTTTTTCGGAACAATAGAGCGGGCAAGTGACTTATTGGAAATCATACATACCTATGTATGCGGTCCGATGAGTGTTGAAGCACGCGGTGGATATCATTATTTTCTTACCTTCACGGATGATTTGAGTAGATATGGGTATATTTACTTAATGAAACACAAGTCTCAAACATTTGAAAAGTTCAAGGAATTTTAGAATGAAGTGGAGAACCATCGTAACAAGAAATAAAGTTTCTATGATTTGATTGTGGAGGTGAATATTTGAGTTATGAGTTTGGCATGCATTTAAGACAATGTGGAATTGTTTCATGATACGTCTCCAACATATCTATAATTTTTTATTGTTCCATACTATTAAAGTATCAATTTTGGATGTTTTATATGTCACTAGATGCAATTATATATCATTTTTTGGGACTAACCTATTAACTCAGTGCCCAATGCCAGTTGCTGGTTTTTTTGCATGTTTTTGGCTTTTTAGAAAATCAATATCAAACGAAGTCCAAACGGAGAAAAAACTTTGGATTAATTTTTTCTGGACCAGAAGAGACCCTAGAAGGTTCGGGAGGAGGCCAGAGGATCCACTAGGGAGCAACAAGCCCTAGGGGTGCGCCCCAAGGGGCGCCCCCCAGGCTTGTGGGCCCCTCGTGGCACATCAAACCCTAATTCCACCTCTATAAATACCCAAATATTCCCCTGACATCAGGGAGACACCCGAAATACTTTTTCCGCCACCGCAAGTTCTAGAACCACGAGATCCCATCTAGAGGCCTTCTCCGGTACTCTGCCGGAGGGGGATTCGATCACGGAGGGGGCTCTACATCATCCTTGCTGCCCTCCGATGATGCATGAGTAGTTTAACACAGACCTACGGGTCCATAGTTAGTAGCTATATGGCTTCTTCTCTCAATTTGATCTTCAATACAATGTTCTCCTTGGTGTTCTTGGAGATCTATTCGATGTAATGACTTTTTGCGGTGTGTTTGTTGGGATCCAATGAATTGTGAGTTTATGATCGGATCTATCCATGAATATTATTTTAGTTTTCTCTGAAATCTTTTATGCATGATTACTATAGACTCGTATTTGTTCTCCGATTTATTTGTTTGGTTTGTCCAACTAGGTTGATTTATCTTGCCATGGGAAGAGCTGCTTGGTAATGGGTTCAATCTTGCGGTGCTCAATCCCAATGACATAAAGGGACATGACACGTATGTATCATTGCTATTAAGGGTAAAAAGATGGGGTTTATTCATACATGAGTTTATCTTGTCTACATCATGTCATCTTGCTTAAGGTGTTACTCCATTTTTCCATGAACTTAATACACTAGATGCATGATGGATAGCGGTCGATGTGTGAAATAATAGTAGTAGATGCAGAATCGTTTCGGTCTACTTGTCTTAGACGTGATGCCTATACATGATCATTGCCTTGGATATTGATAACCCACAAGTATAGGGGATGAATTGTAGCCTTTTTCGATGAGTAAGAGTGTCGAACCCAATGAGGAGCTAAAGGTAGAATCTATATTCCCTTCAAGTTCTATCGACCACCGATACAACTCTACGCACACTTAATGTTCGCTTTACCTAGAACAAGTACGAAATTAGAAGTACTTTGTAGGAGTAAAGGGATAGGTTTGCAAGATAATAAAGAACATGCAAATAAAAGCTAGGGGCTGCTTAAATAAAGAAACAATTAAGTTAGTTTTAGTAGAGAGCTTTTTGTCACAAGAAAGTTATTTGTCCCTAGGCAATCGATAACTAGACTGGTAATCATTATTGCAATTTTATATGAGGGAGAGGCATGAGCTAACATACTTTCTCTACTTGGATCATATGCACTTATGATTGGAACTCTAGCAAGCATCCGCAACTACTAAAGATCATTAAGGTAAAACCCAACCATAGCATTAAGTATCAAGTCCTCTTTACTCCCATACGCAACAACCCACTTACTCGGTTGTCTTTTAGTCACTCACACAACCCACTATAAGCGAATCATGAACATATTGCAACACCCTACAACGGGCATCTCTCACGCTTGCGTGACACAGAGGGCACCATAGGACAACACCAAAATAAAACATACAACTCAAACCAGTCACGATCATCAATCAACCCATAGGACAAAACGAATCTACTCAAACATCATAGGATAACCACATATCATTGGATAATAATATATAGCGTTGAGCACCATGTTTAAGTAGAGATTGTAGCAGGGATAAGAGGTGCTACATCGCTGCATAGAGGGGGAGAGAGTTGGTGTTGACGGTAGCGAGGTTGTTGGTGTAGATCGCCGTCACGACCCTTGCCCCGGCGGCACTCCGGCGCCACCGGGAGAGACGGGGAGAGAGCCCCCCTCCTTCTTCTTCTTCCCGTGCCTCCCTCCTAGATGGGAGGAGGGTTTCCCCTCTGGTCCTTGGCCTCCATGGCGACAGAGGGGCGGGAGCCCCTCCGAGATTGGATCTATCTCTCTGTTTCTCTTCTGTTCCGCATCCCCGTTTTCTGGCCCTTCACCGTTTCTTAAATTCTCGGAGATCCGTAACTCTGATTTGGCTAAAATTCTAAACAATTTTTATCCAAATATAAGCTTCCTTACGACCGAATGACACCTCCAACCGACCTACGGGGTGGCCACAAGCTTGCCAGGCGCGCCCCTTGAGCTTGTGGGCCCCTCGGGCATTGTCTCGCGTTGATTCTGCTTCCCAAAAATCACATATATTCCAAAATAATTCTCTGTAAAATTTTATCGCGTTTGGACTTCATTTGATATGGGTATTATGCAAAACAAAAAACATGCAACAAACAGGAACTGACACTGGGCACTGGATCAATATGTTAGTCCCAAAAATAATATAAAATGTTGCCAAAAGTATATGAAAGTTGTAGAATATTGGCATGAAACAATAAAAAATTATAGATACGACGGAGACGTATCAGCATCCCCAAGCTTAATTCCTACTTGTCCTCGAGTAGGTAAATGATAAAAAATATAATTTTGTTATATGGAATGCTACCTAGCATAATCTTGATCATGTAATCTAATCATGGCATGCATATTAAGACATGAGTGATTCAAAGCAATAGTCTATAATTTGATATAAAGACATCAATACTCAGGCATCCCAACAAACAATCATGCCTTTCAGAATAAAAATGCTAAAGAATGCTATCCCTACAAAATCATATAGTCTTGTCATGCTCCATCCTCTTAACACAAAGTATTTATCATGCACAACCCCGATGACAAGCTGAGCAATTGGTTCATACTTTTTAATGCGCTTTAGCTTTTTCAACCCTCACGCAATACATGAGTGCAAGCCATGGATATAGCACTATGGGTGGAATAGAATACGGTGGTAGAGATTAATATGGAGAAGACAAAAAGGAGAAGGTCTCACATCGACGAGGCTAATCAAGAGGCTATGGAGATGCCCATCAATTGATGTCAATGCGAGGAGTAGGGATTGCCATGCAACGGATGCACTAAGAGATATAAGTGTATGAAAGCTCAAATTGAAAACTAAGTGGGTGTGCATCCAACTTGCTTGCTCATGAAGACCTCGAGCATTTGAGGAAGCCCGTCATCGGAATATACAAGCCAAGTTGTATAATGAAAAATTCCCACTAGTATATGAAAGTGACAACATAGGAGACTCTCTATATGAAAACATGGTGCTACTTTGAAGCACAAGTGTGGAAAAGGATAGTAACATTGCCCCTTCTCTCTTTTTCTCTCATTTTTTTGTTTTCTTTTTTTTTGTTGGGCTCTTTTTGGCCTCTCTTATTTTCTTTTTTCTTTTCATCCAGAGTCTGATCCCGACTTGTGCGGGAATCATAGTCTCCATCATCCTTTCCTCACTGGGGTAATGCTCTAATAATGATGATCATCACACTTTTATTTACTTACAACTCGATATTACAACTCGATACTAGAACAAAATATGACTCAATATGAATGCCTCTGGCGGTGTACCAGGATGTGCAATGATCTAGCATAGCAAAGATATCAAAAAATGGACAAGCCAGGAAAATATCATGCTAGCTATATTAGGATCATGCAAAGCAATATGACAATGAATACTCAAGTCATGTATATGATGATGGTCGAAGTTGCATGGCAATATATCTCGGAATGGCTATGGAAATGCCATGATAGGTAGGTAGGGTGGCTGTTTTGAGGAAGATACAGGGAGGCTTATGTGTGATAGAGCGTATCATATCACGGGTTTTGGATGCACCGGCGAAGTTTGCACCGACTCTCGAGGCGAGAAAGGGCAATGCATGGTACCGAAGAGGCTAGCAAATTGCGGAAAGGTAAGAGTGCGTATAATCCATGGACTCACATTTTTCATAAAAAACTCACATACTTATTGCGAAAGTTTATTAGCCCTCGAAGCAAAGTACTACTATGCATGCCCCTAGGGGGATAGATTGGTAGGAAAAGACCATCGCTCGTCCCCGACCGCCACTCATAAGGAAGACAACCAATAATAAATCATGCTCCAACTTCTTAGCATAACGAGAGACAATACGCGCATGCTTCGGGAATCATAAACCTTAACACCAATATTCTTACTAAACCAAAATCATTCACTAGGACCTCCCACATATTATCATCTCTATATTGCAAAACTATTGCAAGGAATCAAACATATCATATTCAGTCTACAAGTTTTATATAGGATTTTATGACTAACCATGTGAATGACCAATTCCTGTTGACTCTCTAAATAGATATAAGTGAAGCATGAGATTTTAATTCTTTCTACAAAAGATTTTCCCACGCTCTAACAAATATAAGTGAAGCAAAAGAGCATTCTATAAATGGCGCTTTTCTATGTGTAGAGAAACAGGCATCCAAACTTCAAATGATATAAGTGAAGCACATGAAGCATTCTATAAATCCATAATCAAAAGATATAAGTGAAGTGTAAATAGCATTCTATAAACCAACCAAGGACTATATCATACCAGCATGGTGCATTAAAGAAAAGGAAAAAAATAAACACAAAAGACGCTCCAAGAATTTACGCATATCATGTGAACAAAACAAAAACCGAAACATACCGATAATTGTTGAAGAAAGATGGGATGCCTTCCGGGGCATCCCCAAGCTTGAACTATTGCCTATCCTTATTCTCCTCATATCGATACCTCCTCGATCTATGAACACTTCTCCACACAAAACTTAACCAAACTTTTTATTAGCGGGGTTAGTACATATAACATCAAATCCCATCATGTACTGCTATAGCATTATTGTATAATTATAATCAAACATTACCCACTATATTCTATCACAATTCTATGGCCCCAAGTCGAAGGAGGCTCAACAAGATTTCAAACATACGCAAATAATGAAACTATAACAGCAATCTGTGAAAACAGGACAATCTATAAAGATGCAGATGGTACATATACTTCTGTAACTCAAAAAATTCTGAAAAATTAGGACATAATAATTTTTTTGCATAGTAGTACCGTGTAAAAATTTCATAATTTTTGCATGTTCTAGTAAAAAATGTAAATTCATGCACTACAACAAAAGTTTCTGTTTTTGCACCGCACATACCAAACAAGCAATCTAATCATCCTAAAGGCAAATCTTGGCACATTATTTTTATAATACAATGGATTTGTATAATGGGATAATTATTTTTATTGAAAAGTTTCTGTAATTCAAGATTTGCAAAGTTTCCATGGGCATGAACAAAGTTCAAGGAGCTCCCCCACTTCAACGGTGCTCGTCTTTCTTACTGTCACTTTTCTTTTTGAAAAGTTTTAGGTTCCCCTCTATATTTTTTGTTTTAAAATTTTTAAAAGCACATAATAGAATAAAATGACTCTCTAAGACTTCCAGGTTGTCTCCCTAGCAACGCTTTCTTTGAAGCCATTAAGCTAGGCATGAAGTGCTCAAGTAATTGATCCACCCGGATCCCAAGGTATATCAAAGCCAATTTTAATTAACAATGATTTGTATTTTAGTATTTAGCACAAAGTAATATATATCATGCAACAATGAAGTCTAACCCTCTTCCTATGCATTGGCATATCATAAAAGAACAATTCATGCACACATAGTAAAGGCCGATACATAGCATAAACAGTTTCTTGCAATTTTGCCGTGTTGGAAACATAGAGAGGTGGAGATGTAGTTCCTATCTCATAATAATTGCAAGTAGGAGCAGCAAGCACATGCATATTATATTCATCAAAATCATCATGTGTAGTAGTAAAACACAACCCATCAATATAATCCTTAATAAGCGCAAACTTCTTCGATATAGTGTAGTTGGGAGAATTCAAAAAGATAATAGGACTATCATGCGTGGGTGCAATAGCAACAATTTCTTTCATAACATATGGAACTATAGCAAGTTCATCTCCATAAGCATAATTCAAATTGGCATCTTGGCCACAAGCATAGCAAACATCAATTTCATCAAAAAGGGATATTTCAAACGAATCCAAGGGATCATGGCAATCATCATAGCATTCATCCTTCGGTAAGCACGAAGGGAAATTAAACAATGTATGAGTTAAAGAGTTACTATCATTAGAAGGTGGGCACAGGTAGCTAATCCGCTCTTCCTCCTTTTGTTCTTCGTTCTCCTCATCATCTTTTTCATCTAATGAGATCACAATTTCAGCAATTTCTTCTTCCATAGTTTTCCTGCAAAATATTTGTTTCTTCTTGGACAGCGGAGACTTTCTCAATAAACTAATTAATATTGGCATTATATTTATAATTCTCATAGCAATATTTCAGTATAGAAAAAATTTCAGATCTGTAAACAACATCATCACAATCTTCATACTTTTCAAACAAAGATTCAATTTCATAAGCACCCTTAAAAGCAACAAATTCTTCTATTTGTTCCACATCATAGTAATCATATATACCATTAGCAAAAGAAGCTAAGGTTTCATTATCATTAAATTCACATGAAAAGGGAAGGTGTGGAGCCTTCATCCTAGAGCAACAAGTATAATCATATCTCAAGCATAGATCCCAAGCATACCAATGCAACATTTCA
The DNA here is from genome assembly GCA_011799875.1 of Thinopyrum elongatum. NCBI lineage: Eukaryota > Viridiplantae > Streptophyta > Magnoliopsida > Poales > Poaceae > Thinopyrum > Thinopyrum elongatum. Next base: position 200,599,786 of record CM022298.1, read on the forward strand.
ATTTGATCCCATAAGAGTTTCCCTTTTTGAGTCAAGCGATAATCCCTAAAGTATTCACGTTGATCCAACGTGTCTTCCATTATCAAGTTGAATGGGATTTTCTCGGGATTATCAAAGTAGTGTTTAATACTTTTCACATAACGAGCATCGAGGGTTTTAGGAGGTTCCCCATCTCCATGAGCAGAAAGTACACCTAATTTTTTTTGGTATTTCATGTTCCATATCCATAACTAAAGATAGAGAACAACTTAGAACAGAAAATAAAATCTACTTAGTGATAAAAGCAAACAAGCACACACGAGAATATTCACCCCACGCTATTGCTCCCCGGCAATGACGCCAGAAAAAGGTCTTGATAACCCACAAGTATAGGGGATCAATTGTAGCCTTTCTCGATAAGTAAGAGTGTCGAACCCAACGAGGAGCTAAAGGTAGAATTTATATTCCCTTCAAGTTCTATTGACCACCGATACAACTCTACACATGCTTAATGTTCGCTTTACCTAGAACAAGTATGAAAATAGAAGTACTTTGTTGGTGTAAAGGGCTAGGTTTGCAAGATAATAAAGAACACGTAAATAAAAGCTAGGGGCTGTTTAAATAAAGAAACAATTAAGTTAGTTTTAGTAGAGAGCTTTTTGTCACAAGAAAGTTATTTGTCCCTAGGCAATCGATAACTAGACCGTTAATTATTATTGCAATTTTATATGAGGGAGAGGCATGAGCTAACATACTTTCTCTACTTGGATCATATGCACTTATGATTGGAACTCTAGCAAGCATCTGCAACTACTAAAGATCATTAAGGTAAAACCCAACCATAGCATTAAGTATCAAGTCCTCTTTACTCCCATACGCAACAACCCACTTACTCGGGTTTGTGTTTTAGTCACTCACGCAACCCACTATAAGCGAATCATGAACATATCGCAACACCCTACAATGGGTATCCCTCATGCTTGTGCAACACGGAGGGCACCATAGGACAGCACCAAAATAAAACATACAACTCAAACCAATCACGATCATCAATCAACCCATAGGACAAAATGAATCTACTCAAACATCATAGGATAACCACATATCATTGGATAATGATATAAAACATTGAGCACCATGTTTAAGTAGAGATTATAGCGGGGATAAGAGGTGTTACACCACTGCATAGATGGGGAGAGAGTTGGTGTTGACGGTAGCGAGGTTGTTGGTGTAGATCGCCATCACGATCCTTGCCCCGGCGGCACTCCGGCTCCACCGGGAGAGAGGGGGAGAGAGACCCCCCTCCTTCTTCTTCTTCCCGTGCATCCCTCCTAGATGGGAGGAGGGTTTCCCCTCTGGTCCTTGGCCTCCATGGCGGCAGAGGGGCGGGAGCCCCTCCGAGATTGGATCTATCTCTCTGTTTCTCTTCTGTTCCGTGTCCCCGTTTTCTGGCCCTTCACCGTTTCTTAAATTCCCGGAGATCCGTAACTCTGATTGGGCTGAAATTTTAACATGATTTTTATCCAAATATAAGATTCCTTGTGACCAAATGACACCTCCAACCGACCTACGGGTGGCCACAAGCTTGCCAGGCATGCCCCTTGAGCTTGTGGGACCCTCAGGCATCGTCTCGCGTGATTCTGCTTCCCAAAAATCACATATATTCCAAAATAATTCTCCGTAAAATTTTATCGTGTTTCGAATTCGTTTGATATGGGTATTATGAGAAACAAAAACATGCAACAAACAGGAACTGACACGGGGCACTGGATCAATATGTTAGTCCCAAAAATAATATAAAATGTTGCCAAAAGTATACGAAAGTTGTAGAATATTGGCATGAAACAATCAAAAATTGTAGATACAATGGAGACGTATCAGATATTGTCATAATTATTAGCTTTGCTGTCAATTGCCCAACAGTAATTTGTTTACCCACTGTATGCTATTTTCAAGAGAGAAGCCTCTAGTGAAAACTATGGCCCGCGGGTCTATCTTTTATCATATATTAAAACCAAAAATACCTTGCTGCAATTTTCTTTTATTTATTTTATTTTGTATTTTTGTTTGATCTATATATCAAAAACTATATCATTTAATCTTGCTCATAACTGCTGAGGGATTGTCAACCCCTGTACGCGTTGTGTTGCAAGTATTTGTTGCTTGTGTGCAGGTGCTGTTTACTAGTCGTTGCTTGGTTCTCCTACTGGATTGATAACCTTGGTTTCATAACCGAGGGAAATACTTATCTCTACTGTACTGCATCATCCTCTCCTCTTCGAGTAAATCGCAACGCAGCTCGCAAGTAACAGGAAGAATTTCTGGCACTGTTGCAGGGGAGACATCATCAACAACTATCAAGTACCTTCGCATAAACTTTCATCTCCTTGCATTTACATTATTTGCTATTTTCCTCTCATTTTCATCTCCCCCACTTCTAAAATGTTTTCACAAAAACACAAAAACATTTTCCTTTTTGCTCGTTTGCTTGCTTTTTGCCTTCATGACTGGAAAACAGAAAAGAAACAAGAAAAATTAAAGATGGATCCTCATCCTCTTGCTAATCTTTTTAAAAGATAAAATTATGTTGAACCAGCTGTTAGTGAGTTGAGTGCACTTGATTATCTCTATGAAGTTTTGCTTGAAAATCATGAATCTGAAATTTTTGGTGAAGTGTTGAAAGAGGAAATCTATAAAGTGATTCATGATAGCTCATTGAATGAAAAGCATGATTACAATGATGTTATTATAAATTCTATTAATGTCAATTGTGCTAATATTATGCAAAGCTACAAGCTTGGGGATGCTAATTTTGCTATGTCCACTACTTATTGTAATGATCATGATTGGGGTGATGCTTCTTATGATCTTGAAAATTTATTTAAGCCTCATTATGATTGTGATATTGATAATAGTGTTTGCAATAATATTAAAAGTGGGTTTGGAAGAGCTTCAACTTTAGGTAATAATGATCCCACTACTTTGGAGAATGATCAATCTTATGATTTTTTTTGTTAAAAGTGGGCTTGGAGAGGTCATGACTTTACTTGATGATATTCCCATTATTTTGGAAGAGTGTCAACTTTACATGCATGTGGATCATGTAGAAAATATGTTATGTGATAACTATATTGTTGAATTTGAATATGATCCCACATGTAATTATTATGAGAGAGGGAAATATGGTTGTAGAAATTTTCATGTTACTAAATTACCTCTTGTTATGATAAGATTGTCAATGTTTTACTCCTCTCCCTTGCATATGCTAGATATTTCTTGTCTTAATAGTTTGTTTGCTCATAAATCCCTATGCATAGGAAGTATGTTAGACTTCAAAGTGATTTTCACATGCTTTATGATGCTCTCTTCGTGTTTCAATTCTTCTCTTTCATGTGAGCATCATTAAAATTATCAATGCCTAGCTAAAAGGCTTTAAAGAAAAGCGCTTGTTGGGAGACAACCCAATATTTTTCTTTTTTGTTTTTCAATAAATAAACAATTATGCTACTATTTTGATTGTGTTTTAGTTTTTTAATTAGTGTTTGTGCCAAGCAAAGCCTTTGGGATGATTTGGGTGATAGTTGCTTTGATTCTGTGCATTAATAGGAACTTTTGCACCAAGTAGCAGAATTGTTAAAATTTTCCGGGCATGATAAAATTCTGAATTTTTTTACACATGATTGATATACAAATTTCCCATGTTTTCCTAATTTTTCAGAATTTTTGGAGTTACAGAAGTATGGTCAATGTTCAGATTAATACAAACTGTTCTGTTTTTGACAGATTCTGTTTTCTTGCATTGTGTGCTTATTTTGATGAGTCTATGGATTGTATCAGGGGGGGTATAAGCCATGGTAAATTTAGAATACAGTAGATTTAATGCAATAACAAAATATGAATGGGTTTGCAAGAGTACTTAAAGTGGTGATTTGCTTTATTATACTAACGGATCTCATGGAGGTTTTGTTAAGTTTTGTGTGATTGAAGTTTTCAACTTTTGGGTGAGATCACGATGGATGAAGGAATAAGGAGTGGCAAGAACCTAAGATTGGGGATGCCCGAGGCACCCCAAGGTAAAATTCAAGGACTCCCAAGCAACTAAGCTTGGGGATGCCCCGGAAGGCATCCCCTCTTTCTTCTAACGACCATCGATAATTTTACTTGGAGCCATATTTTTATTCATCACATATCATGAGTTTTGCTTGGAGCATATTGTATTATATGAGTCTTTGCTTTGTTTTCTTTTGTAACATCCCAAAATTCTAAATTTTGGAATGTTATATTAAATAAATAACTTTCATTATTTGTTTGTTTGTTGAGTGATTGATTGTGTGAAATTGAGTGAAATTTGAATTTTTTTGAAAGTCGAATGAGAGGGAATGAAATGACTTTCCCAAACTTTCATCCTTGCATTTTGATCTTCATGAATTCAAATTCATTTCATCACAAAACCCTAGAGTGAAGATGATATGACTTCTTCCATAAATAAAAAAAATTAAAAAAAGGGTTTTGAAAAGATTTGAATTCCATTTGGAAATATTCCAAATTCAGAAACTTTATGCAACTCAATGATTTTCATGAGAGAAGATAAAATGACTTCTTCAAATTATATGAAATATGTGTTGGAAGTTTAAAAGGATCAAATTGAAAGTCCTTTTTGAAGGTATTTTGAAAACCCACTTTCAATTTGGAGTTAATTGGTTTTTATTCAAATTATTTTCCTCCTAAAAATAAATACAAGGAAAATAGGGTAAAATGATTCCCTACAGTAGAAAAGTGGAGAAAAATAAATTTGAAATCATTTTGGTATTTTAAAAATGATTTTTATTGGGTTTTATTGCATCAACAACACTGTTTGACTTCTGTGATTTTTTCTGTATTTTACTTGAACTTGAAAAATAGTTCATGTTGTAGAAAATCTTTTTCTGAAATTTTTGATATATAATATGCCCATATACTATTTTTGTTTTTTTGTGTTTTGTTTATTTTTTCTTGTGTGTGTTAAAAAAAAACCAAGCGCCAGCCAGGCCAACCGGCCCAGCCAGCGAGCCAGGCGGCTTGCCCAGCGCCCCCTCCCGTTTTCCCTTCGCCCCGGCCACCCATCCGAACCCCCTCCTCTCTCTCTCACTGACGCGTGGGGCCGCTGCTTCTTCCTCCTCCCGCAAGCCACGCGCTCGCCTGGAGCAACGCCTGCGCCGCCGTATCCCGGAGATCTCGGGATCGCGAATCTCCCTTCGCCCCTTCTCCAAGTCGACTCCCCCCATATATACTCCTCCTCCTCGACCGATTCCGCCCCAAAGCCCCCTCCGAGAACCCCATACCTCGCCGTAATCCCTCGCCGGAGTTCGCCTCCGCCATCGCGCCATTTTTGCCCTCGCCGTCGTCGAAGTGCTCCCCGAGCTCCACTGAGACCACCAACGCGCTCCCCTCCCTTGGCTACACCTTCCCAACCACTCGCCTGAGCCTCAGAACCACCCGTGTGCCATCGCCGTTGATCACCGATGCCATCCGCCGCCTCGAGCTCGCCGTCGACCGCCTCCGACCATCTCCGCCGACTCCACGACCACCATTGGACTTGCCATCGCAAGCTACATCGCCCTGACCCCTCCACCCTCGTCGCCGATGACCGGAGCGCCTCCGCCACCGATGTCCGAGCCACCACCGCCGACGACGACCTCGCCGGAGTCGCCACCACCGCTGTAAGCAACCTCCTCCGCCTGATCTGTTATTAACGCTCAAGATTAGATCCAAATGAATAGGTTGGTTTTTTTTAGATTAGATCGGTTCAGTACGGTTTATTACCGGTTTAGTTTGACCGGGCCACCGGTTTTCGTTTTAATAACTGTCGGCCGCCGTTTTCGTTAGATATAGGCCGTTCGCCCGCAGCTGCCTAGCGCACACACACCCGTAGCCAGTAGCTAGCTGCCACGTGTACCAGGTCTGACGCCTAGTTACTTTTTCTTTTTCTGTTTTATTTCTTTTACAGAAATAGTTCTGTATTTAGATTATTATAACTTTTATGTTTTAGATCTAAATTGAGTGATTCTTTTTGCATTGTGTCAAAAATTTGTTGAAGTTTCTGTTTGTGTGCTTAGTTTTCAAATTTGAATAGCTTAAATTTGAATTATTTCAAATATGCTTCAAACACTATTTTGGCTCTAGTTTGAATTCTAGAATAGATTTTTGAGTGATTCTTTTTGCTCCTGGTCACTTATGGTTTTTTCTAGTAGTAGGTTGATTTGGGAAAATTTATGAAAATTTAAATTTAGGGTTTTAGCCAAACGTACTGTTTTAGTTCTAGTTTTTGTTTTAGTCTTTTCTTTATGTTTTAATTGTTTTTAAATTATTTCTTTTGTCACTTTTGAAAAATTTAGTATTGTTTTGTTATTTAACAGTAGACAATTTTATTCTTATTTAAAAAAAATTATTTTGTTAGTTTTGTAGGAAACTTGGATTGTCATAGTTAGAGTTTTATAAAAGCTTTCATTTGTTTCTTTTTGCTATAAAATTTTATGAAAAATACTTTCTGTTAACTCAGTTTGTTTTACTTTTTATTTTCTGTTAACTTATTAGTTTATTGTTTAAAATTGCTGTTAATTTTTTAAACTTAGGGCAAAACTATGTTAGATGTTTGTAGCAAAGTCATAGATTTTTGTTAGTAGTTTTTCTTTCTAGTTTTATTTGAAGCTTCTTTGGAATTTGTTGGAGTTTTATTATTGAGCTTTTATTTGTTGTTTTAATTGTTATTTTGAGTGTTAGTATTGCTTGCTAGTATGTTCACTTATATGAATGCTATGTTTGACTATATAGATTTTTCTCGGAGTGACAAATAGTTTATCAAAGTTTCCAAGAGCGTTATTATCTTCATCAACTTACCAGGCTAGTTCACTTTGACCATGTTTTTCATACCTATGTTTTATTTGCATGTAGTAGCACCCTTTCAATAATCCCTCCAGTAGTGATATTGATTTCTTGTAGTTGAGTAGAATGCATGAGGTAGGAACCCATCTCCCTGTTACCAAGCCCGGGACGTTATATAGTTTTAATGCTACACTTTAGTAGACGAGGTTTGGTATGAGTGCACGAGAGTGGTGTGAAGAAGGAGGACTCTACTTCAATGACGACAACTCCATGCTGGAATCTGCAAGGACTGCACCTTCGAGGCCTCAAGACTTCAAGACTCGAGACAAGAATTCAATACACACTACTGGGTGAAGGATGGTTGACGGGCACCCTGGAGAAACCAGTGGATGGCCGGGATGCATGGAGAAGCGCCATGACATCTTGCGGAAAGCTTCACCCAGACTCAAAGAGACGAAAGAATACTTCATGCCCGGAAGCTTACCTGTGCAACCGCAAGTCATTATGGGCTCTGGCTTGGTTGACCTTAGTTGTGACTCGGGCTGGGACGGTGCTAGCAGATGTAGAACTACGGTAGGATTGGATGAGCACCGGACAGTGGTCAGAGGAACTCTTCGGAAGACCATGTTTCGATCGTCCTGTTCTCAAACATCATGAAGTGCGAGGACGAAACGGGAGGGATCGAATCTTGCGGGTAAAGTGTACAAACCTCTGCAGAGGGTTAAAACCTAATCGATTAGCCGTGTCCCCGGTTACGGACAACTTGAGCCTCTGGACTTGGATCTATCTCGGAACTCTCAACACCGGACTGATAACTTAATTGTGGGCAACTTATGATTGTTCTGGGCTATGAGACATCGGTTGGCGGAACCATGTCATGATAGAAAACTCTATAGTACAGACTCCTGATATTCCTTTGATGTAGGGAAAATAAAACCAGCTTTTACGCAAAACAAAACTCAGACACAGAGCCACAAAGCCAATTTGCATATAGTATAGTTTTATCATCTGTTTTCTCATGTTGTGATCTTGCCGGTACATTCAATGTACTGACCTACACGGCTGCAACGTATCATGTTGCAGATACTTTCTTTCGACGAGTAAGAGTACGGTACAGGGTTACGGTCTACACTCAACCTGCCGATGGCGTTGATGGGACTCCACACCCGACTATTTGTTTCCGCTGACAATTATGAGGTATATATCAGTTTTACATTATTTATACATGTGATTGCACTTTGATATATACATTGATGTACTGTGTGTGACAGCATACTGATCCAGGGATGGCACAGATACACAGAGGCTTGACCGTTTGAGGTCGGGTCGCTACAGATATGGTATCAGAGCACATGTTGACTGTAGGACGTGACCCTAGAAATCGGAAAGCCCCTTGGATAGGAAATCTCCAAAGCTTTATTCGCAAAAAGATCCCTTACTTCTCATCTTTTCTGATTTTATCAAACATTCCCTCTTACCTCAAATACTTAGAATACACCCTTTACCCTTTTGACCACACGAAGGATCAACTGAAGCCGCTCCAAAAAGAACAAGATATCGGACAACTGATGGCCACTTCAGATTAAAGAGTATTTCACCATACATTTTGGAGAAAGAAGCTACAACCGTTGAAGACTCTGAAGACTCGAAGAAATTGAAGACTCTGAAGATTTATTTGACCTTTAGAAGACCAAACCCCTGTTATATACTTACGTTAGATTGCGACGATTGTGAGCTGTCATTTGTTTGATGTTTTTCCGACAGCCACAAAATAAAACCCGTTTCTTCAAAACTTTTGTTTGTATTGTGTGTATATCCCTCCTTTCTTTTCTCGTATCTCATCCCAAAACCCTTGGACCCATAGATGATGAATGAAGTTGGACTGGTATTCTCTGGGCCGATGCCTAAGTTGGAGGCAGAGCTATGAATTAAAAACATGGAGGATCAATTCGGGAAAAATTTGATTGCAAGAAAGTATGAGGTTCAATACGCTCTTCAGTATTTTACCGAGAGTGCTGCAACCTAGTGGAAAATGCATCAAGCCATACAAGGATGCAACGGAGCAAAAACCTGGGAGGAATTCAAGAAGACTCTGTTGAGATCACGTCTCATCCGGAAGCACTCTGATAACCTGATGAAGAAACCTTGTGCCTGCAAGATTTGCGGAGAAATAGGACACACCCATGAAGAACACAAGAATGGATGCCCTCATTGTGAGGAAAATCACTCAGCCAAAGAATGCCCGACTGGGCAGGTTACATGTTTCTTATGTGAAGGAACTGACCATTACCCGACTCAGTTCCAAATCTACCCCAAGGTACAAGAAGTTACTAAGCAGCAGAAAGAAGCCCTCGGGGAAAGTTTAGAAGAATCCGTGATGAAGGAAGTTATTGAAGACCCTGATGGCGAAGGCCTAAATAGATTTTACGCTCATGCCTGTTTTTCTTGCGGAGAAGAAGGACATTTCTCACAGTATTGCACAAAGGAAAGAGAAGAGTATCTGGGAGACTTCCCGATAGCAGAAGTGGAATTTGATCCACGGGGAATAGAAGAATTGATCGGAATGAAGAAGTCCAGGAAGAGAAACCAAAGACATCCCCAGAACAACCCAATTTCTGCAGAAAAGGACCTGAGTCATATCACTTGTTACAGGTGCAAGGATTTAGGTCATTACGCTGATAATTGTCCAGAAAAGAAGCTAAAAATCCAAGGAGCCTACATAATCACAAAGAAGTCCCGAGACATGTCGGAAGTTATTTGTTTTCGTTGCAAGGAAGCAGGACATTTTGCTAGGGAATGTTCAGATCAGGAGAAAGCTGGAGCTGAGTAGTGGAGATGTTGATATCAGTAATAAGTGTGGTAGTACTCCGTAAAGCCACAGGATCAATGAAGAAAGAAATGTGTTATTCATGACGGTCCATAGAAGGGAGCTGGACCAAATAAGTTGGAGTTTGATTATGATGGTTACCCCAAGAGTATGACAAAATGAAGTACTATTGGATTTAAAGGAGGTGTAATGTTGGAATATGGAACAACTGTAACTCCCAGGATGAGTTAAAGCTATGCAGGTGTTGAAGTGGGTCCACAACCCACAGGCCCAGGAAATTAATAAGGATCAAGAACTCCCTGGAAGAAGAAATATTGGAAGAGGCCCTGATTTAATCAGCAAATGTTTCTGAGGAGGATACGAAAACTTGAGAGTTGTGAAGTAACGATAGATGTTTCATTCAGCTTGCAGAATCAATGGATTTATTCGAACTCAGTTCGTTGACAAGAGAAATTCTGCAATGCTTGTGAGAATGCCCGAGTGTTAGAAATACGAGATTCGCTAAACCTAATACAGGGTAATGATCTGGGTGCGGAATGGATTGATCACCATACCGACTTACTCTTGTCATTTGCTGTTGCTATTCGGAATGGTAAATCTAGAGTGACTTACCCAAAGTAGAGAGACGACGATGTCAAAACCTTGTTTAAACCATAGAATGGTAGGACGAATGATCCATGTACAGGCAACCGTGCCAACCGTAGGATATACGGTGAGATTCAGCCCAGACCCGTTTTCCTGCAGGAGAAACCTGAAATTGTTGACCACCATGAGATATTTCGATAGTTGTTTAGTATTGGCAAAAGACCTGTCAGCTAAGAAGACCCAGTCTCAGAAGAACCTCACCAGGATGAAAGGACACGTGTTTGAGGAAAAGATTATGCCCCTACCGGAAGAGCCTCAGTGAAGGAGTTATTCCAGAGAATATGAGAAGACCGACACCGTCAACCCAATGGGATGGAGTACATGAGTTCTGTCGGAAACATAACCCCGCTATTAAGTGTGGTAGCACCCCAGACCTCTTCGGTCGATGGATTTGCTGGAAGACCCCCAAACCCTAACCTTTTCTTGCTAGCCTCTTCGAATCTCGAGGACGAGATTCATTTTAAGTGTGGTAGGTTTGTAACATCCCAAAATTCTAAATTTTGGAATGTTATATTAAATAAATAACTTTCATTATTTGTTTGTTTGTTGAGTGATTGATTGTGTGAAATTGAGTGAAATTTGAAACTTTTTGAAAGTCGAATGAGAGGGAATGAAATGACTTCCCAAACTTTCATCCTTGCATTTTGATCTTCATGAATTCAAATTCATTTCATCACAAAACCCTAGAGTGAAGATGATATGACTTCTTCCATAAATAAAAAAATTAAGAAAAGAGTTTTGAAAAGATTTGAATTCCATTTGGAAATATTCCAAATTCAGAAACTTTATGCAACTCAATGATTTTCATGAGAGAAGATAAAATGACTCTTCAAATATATGAATATGTGTTGGAAGTTTAAAAGGATCAAATTGAAAGTCCTTTTTGAAGGTATTTGAAAACCCACTTTCAATTTGGAGTTAATTGGTTTTATTCAAATTATTTTCCTCCTAAAAATAAATACATGGAAAATAGGGTAAATGATTCCCTATAGTAGAAAAGTGGAGGAAAAATAAATTTGAAATCATTTTGGTATTTAAAAATGATTTTTATGGGTTTTTATTGCATCAACATCACTGTTTGACTTCTGTGATTTTTTCTGTATTTTTACTTGAACTTGAAAAATAGTTCAGTTGTAGAAAATCTTTTCTGAAATTTTTGATTATATATATGCCTATATAATATTTTTGTTTTTTTTGTGTTTTGTTTATTTTTTCTGTCTGTGTTAAAAAAAAACCAAGCGCCAGCCAGGCCAACCGGCCAGCCAGCGAGCCAGGCGGCTTGCCCAGCGCCCCCTCCGTTTCCCTTCGCCCCGGCCACCCGTCCGAACCCCCCTCCTCTCTCTCTACTGACGCGTGGGGCCGCTGCTTCTTCCTCTCCCGCAAGCCAGCGCTCGCCTGGAGCAACGCCGCGCCCGCCGTATCCCGGAGATCTCGGATCGCGAATCTCCCCTTCGCCCCTTCTCCAAGTCGACTCCCCCCCATATATACTCCTCCTCCTCGACCGATTCCGCCTCAAAGCCCCCTCCGAGAACCCCATACCTCGCCGCAATCCCTCGTCGGAGTTCGCCTCCGCCACCGCGCCATTTTTGCCCTCGCCGTCGTCGAAGTGCTCCCTGAGCTCCACTGAGACCACCAACACGCTCCCCTCCCTTGGCTACAACTTCCCAACCACTCGCCTGAGCCTCAGAACCACCCGTGTGCCATCGCCGTTGATCACCGACGCCATCCGTCGCCTCGAGCTCGCCGTCGACCGCCTCCGACAATCTCCGCCGACTCCACGACCACCGTTGGACTCGCCATCGCCCGCTACATCGCCCTGACCCCTCCACCCTCGTCGCCGACGACCGGAGCGCCTCCGCCCCCAACGTCCGAGCCACCACCGTGTTGGAAATATGCCCTAGAGGCAATAATAAAGTGGTTATTATTATATTTCCTTGTTCATGATAATTGTCTATTGTTCATGCTATAATTGTGTTATCCGGAAATCGTAATAACCTGTGTGATACATAGACCACAACATGTCCTAGTGAGCCTCTAGTTGACTAGCTCGTTGATAACAGATGGTTACGGTTTCCTGACCATGGACATTGGATGCGTTGATAACGGGATCACATCATTAGGAGAATGATGTGATGGACTAGACCCAATCCTAAGCATAGCACTAGATCGTGTAGTGTCGTCTGCTAAAGCTTTTCTAATGGCAAGTATCATTCCTTAGACCATGAGATTGTGGCAAACTCCCGGATAACGTAGGAATGCTTTGGTGTATCAAACGTCACAACGTAACTGGGTGACATAAAGGTGACTACAGGTATCTCCGAAAGTGTCTGTTGGGTTGGCACGAATCGAGAGGGATGTCACTCGTATGACGGAGAGGTATCTCTGGGCCCATCGGTAATGCACATCATAATGAGCTCAATGGGACTAAAGAGTTAGCCACGGGATCATGCGGTTACGGAAAGAGTAAAGAGACTTGCCGGTAACGAGATTGAACAAGGTATAGGGATACCGACGATCGAATCTCGGGCAAGTATCATACCGGTAGACAAAGGGAATTGTATACGGGATTGATTGAATCCTCGACATCGTGGTTCATCCGATGAGATCATCGTGGAACATGTGGGAGCCAACATGGGTATCCAGATCCCGCTGTTGGTTATTGGCCGGAGAGATGTCTCGGTCATGTCTGCATGGTTCCCGAACCCGTAGGGTCTACACACTTAAGGTTCGGTGACGCTAGGGTTGTTATGGGAAATAGTATGTGGATACCGAATGTTGTTCAGAGTCCCGGATGAGATCCCGGACGTCACGGGGAGTTCCGGAATGGTCCGGAGGTGAAGATTTATATATGGGAAGTCATCATACGGTCACCGGAAGTGTTCGGGGGTTTTTCTGGTATTGTACCGGGACCACCGAAGGGGTTCCGGGGGTCCACCGGGAGGGTCCACCTGCCCCGAAGGGCCCTATGGGCTGTATGGGGGAGGGAACCAGCCCCTAACTGGGCTGGGCGCCATCCCCCCTAGGGCCCATGCGCCTAGGGTTGGGGGAAACCCTAAAGGGGGGCGCCCCCCTTGGCTTGGGGGGCAAGCCCCCTCCCCCTGGCCGCCGCCCCCCCCCCCTCTAGATCTGATCTAGAGGGGCCGGCCCCCTTCCCCCTTGGCCCTATAAATAGAGGGGAGGAGGGAGGGCAGCAACACCTCATCCAAGGCGCAGCCCTCCCCCTCTCCAACACCCCCTCCTCCTCCGTTGAGCTTGGCGAAGCCATGCCGGAGAACTGCAAGTTCCAGCACCATGCCGTCGTGCTGCTGGAGCTGTCTTCCTCAACCTCTCCCTCCTCCTTGCTGGATCAAGGCGCGGGAGACGTCACCGGGCTGCACGTGTGTTGAACGCGGAGGCGCCGTTGTTCGATGCTTAGATCGGAATCGACCGCGATCTGAATCGCTGCGTGTACGACTCCTCCAACCGCGTTCTTGCAACGCTTCCGCATCGCGATCTTCAAGGGTATGAAGATGCACTCCTCTCTCTCTCGTTGCTAGTCTCTCCATAGATTGATCTTGGTGATGCGTAGGAATTTTTTTTGATTTTCTACTACGTTCCCCAACAGTGGCATCATGAGCTAGGTCTATGCGTAGTTTCTTGCACGAGTAGAACACAAGTTGTTGTGGGCGTCGATTTTGTCAATTTACTTGCCGTTACTAGTCTTATCTTGATTCGGCGGCATCGTGGGATGAAGCGGCCCGGACCGACCTTACACGTACGCTTACGTGAGACAGGTTCCACCGACTGACATGCACTAGTTGCATAAGGTGGCTAGCGGGTGTCTGTCTCTCCCACTTTAGTCAGATCGGATTCGATGAAAAGGGTCCTTATGAAGGGTAAATAGAAATTGGCATATCACGTTGTGGTTGTGGCGTAGGTAAGAAACGTTCTTGCTAGAAACCTATAGCAGCCACGTAAAAAAATTTTGCAACAACAATTAGAGGACGTCTAACTTGTTCTTGCAGCATATGCCGTGTGATGTGATATGGCCAAAAGGATGTGATGAATGATATATGTGATGTATGAGATTGATCATGTTCTTGTAATAGGAATCACGACTTGCATGTCGATGAGTATGACAACCGGCAGGAGCCATAGGAGTTGTCTTAATTTATTGTATGACCTACGTGTCAATAAAAAACGCCATGTAATTACTTTACTTTATTGCTAACCGTTAGCCATAGTAGTAGAAGTAATAGTTGGCGAGGCAACTTCATGAAGACACGATGATGGAGATCATGATGATGGAGATCATGGTGTCATGCCGGTGACGATGATGATCATGGTGCCCCGAAGATCAAGATCAAAAAGGAGCAAAATGATATTGGCCATATCATGTCACTATTTGATTGCATGTGATGTGTATCATCTTTTTACATCTTATTTGCTTAGAACGACGGTAGCATAAATAAGATGATCCCTCGCTAAAATTTCAAGAAAGTGTTCCCTCTAACTGTGCACCGTTGCGAAGGTTCGTTGTTTCGAAGCACCACGTGATGATCGGGTGTGATAGATTCTAACGTTCGAATACAACGGGTGTAAGCCAGATTTACACATGAAAAACACTTAGGTTGACTTGACGAGCCTAGCATGTATAGACATGGCCTCGGAACACGGAAGACCGAAAGGTCGAACATGAGTCGTATAGAAGATACGATCAACATGGAGATGTTCACCGTTGATGACTAGTCCGTCTCACGTGATGATCGGACACGGCCTAGTCGATTCAGATCATGTATCACTTAGATGACTAGAGGGATGTCTATCTGAGTGGGAGTTCATAGAATAATTTGATTAGATGAACTTAATTGTCATGAACTTAGTCTAAAATCTTTACAATATGTCTTGTAGATCAAATGGCCCATGCTAATGTTGCCCTCAACTTCAACGCATTCCTAGAGAAAACCAAGCTGAAAGACGATGGTAGCAACTACACGGACTGGGTCCGTAACCTGAGGATCATCCTCATAGCTACCAAGAAAGCTTATGTCCTTGAAGCACCGCTAGGTGACGCACCTGTTTTCCCGGCAACTCAAGATGTTATGAACGCCTGGCAGTCGCGTAGTGATGATTACTCCCTGGTTCAGTGCGGCATGCTTTATAGCTTAGAACCGGGGCTCCAAAAGCGTTTTGAGCAACACGGAGCATATGAGATGTTCCAAGAGCTGAAAATGGTTTTCCAAGCTCATGCCCGGGTCGAGAGATATGAAGTCTCCGACAAGTTCTAAGATGGAGGAGAATAGTTCTGTCAGCGAGCATATACTCAAAATGTCTGGGTTGCACAACCGCTTGTCTCAGCTGGGAGTTAATCTCCCGGATGACGCGGTCGTTGACAGAATCCTTCAGTCGCTTCCACCTAGCTACAAGAGCTTTGTGATGAACTTCAATATGCAGGGGATGGAAAAAACCATTCCTGAGGTATATTCAATGCTGAAATCAGCGGAGGTGGAGATAAAAAAAGGAACATCAAGTGTTGATGGTGAATAAAACCACTAAGTTCAAGAAAGGCAAGGGTAAAAAGAACTTCAAGAAGGACGGCAAGGGAGTTGCCTCGCCCGGTAAGCAAGCTACCGGGAAGAAGCCTAAGAATGGACCCAAGCCTGAGACTGAATGCTTTTATTGCAAGGGAAACGGTCACTGGAAGCGGAACTGCCCCAAGTACTTAGCGGATAAGAAGGCTGGCAATACCAAAGGTATATGTGATATACATGTTATTGATGTGTACCTTACCAGCGCTCGTAGTAGCTCCTGGGTATTTGATACCGGTGCGGTTGCTCATATTTGTAACTCAAAATAGGAGCTGCGGAATAAGCGGAGACTGGCGAAGGACGAGGTGACGATGCGCGTCGGGAATGGTTCCAAGGTCGATGTGATCGCCGTCGGCACGCTACCTCTACATCTGCCTACGGGATTAGTTTTAAACCTCAATAATTGTTATTTAGTACCAGCTTTGAGCATGAACATTGTATCAGGATCTCGTTTGATGCGAGATGGCTACTCATTTAAATCCGAGAATAATGGTTGTTCTATTTATATGAGAGATATGTTTTATGGTCATGCCCCGCTGGTCAATGGTTTATTTTTATTGAATCTCGAACGTGATGTTACACATATTCATAGTGTGAATGCCAAAAGATGTAAGGTTGATAATGATAGTCCCACATACTTGTGGCACTGCTGCCTTGGTCACATTGGTGTCAAACGCATGAAGAAACTCCATGCAGATGGACTTTTGGAGTCTCTTGATTATGAATCATTTGACACGTGCGAACCATGCCTCATGGGCAAAATGACCAAGACTCCGTTCTCCGGAACAATGGAGCGAGCAACCAACTTATTGGAAATCATACATACTGATGTGTGCGGTCCAATGAGCGTTGAGGCTCGCGGTGGTTATCGTTATGTTCTCACCCTCACTGATGACTTAAGTAGATATGGGTATGTCTACTTAATGAAACACAAGTCTGAGACCTTTGAAAAGTTCAAGGAATTTCAGAGTGAGGTTGAGAATCAACATGACAGGAAAATAAAGTTCTTACGATCAGATCGTGGAGGGGAATATTTGAGTCACGAGTTTGGCACGCACTTAAGGAAATGTGGAATTGTTTCACAACTCACGCCGCCTGGAACACCTCAGTGTAATGGTGTGTCCGAACGTTGTAATCGCACTCTATTAGATATGGTGCGATCTATGATGTCTCTTACCGATCTACCGCTATCATTTTGGGGTTATGCTTTAGAGACTGCCGCATTCACTTTAAATAGGGCTCCGTCGAAATCCGTTGAGACGACACCGTATGAATTATGGTTTGGGAAGAAACCTAAGCTGTCGTTTCTGAAAGTTTGGGGATGCGATGCTTATGTCAAGAAACTTCAACCTGAAAAGCTCGAACCCAAATCGGAAAAATGCGTCTTCATAGGATACCCTAAGGAAACTATTGGGTATACCTTCTACCTTAGATCCGAAGGCAAGATCTTTGTTGCCAAGAATGGATCCTTTCTCGAGAAAGAGTTTCTCTCGACAGAAGTAAGTGGGAGGAAAGTAGAACTTGATGAGGTACCCCCTCTTGAACCAGAGAGTAGCGCAACTCAGGAAGATGTTTCTATGGTGCCTGCACCGACTAGAGAGGAAGTTAATGATGATGATCATGAAACTTCGGATCAAGTTGCTACTGAACTTCGTAGGTCCATGAGGACACGTTCCGCACCAGAGTGGTACGGCAACCCTGTCCTGGAAATCATGTTGTTAGACAACGGTGAACCTTCGAACTATGAAGAAGCGATGGCGGGCCCGGATTCCAACAAATGGCTTGAAGCCATGAAATCCGAGATAGGATCCATGTATGAAAACGAAGTATGGACTTTGACAGACTTGCCCGATGATCGGCAAGCCATAGAGAACAAATGGATCTTTAAGAAGAAGACAGACGCGGATGGTAATGTGACCATCTATAAGGCTCGACTTGTCGCTAAGGGTTATCGACAAGTTCAAGGGGTTGACTATGATGAGACCTTCTCACCCGTAGCGAAGCTGAAGTCTGTCCGAATCATGTTAGCAATTGCCGCATTCTATGATTATGAAATATGGCAAATTGACGTCAAAACGGCATTCCTTAATGGTTTCCTTAAGGAAGAGTTGTATATGATGCAGCCGGAAGGTTTTGTCGATCCTAATAATGCTGACAAGGTATGCAAGCTCCAGCGCTCAATCTATGGGCTGGTGCAAGCATCTCGGAGTTGGAACATTCGCTTTGATGAGATGATCAAAGCGTTTGGGTTTACACAAGCTTATGGAGAAGCCTGTGTTTACAAGAAAGTGAGTGGGAGCTCTGTAGCATTTCTCATATTATATGTAGATGACATACTATTAATGGGAAATGATATAGAATTCTTGGAAAGCATAAAGGCCTACTTGAATAAGTGTTTTTCAATGAAGGACCTTGGAGAAGCTGCTTACATATTAGGCATCAAGATCTATAGAGATAGATCGAGACGCCTCATTGGTCTTTCGCAAAGCACATACCTTGACAAGATATTGAAGAAGTTCAATATGGATCAGTCCAAGAAGGGGTTCTTGCCTGTATTATAAGGTGTGAGATTGAGCACGGCTCAATGCCCGACCTCGGTAGAAGATAGAGAAAAGATGAGTGTCATCCCCTATGCCTCAGCCATAGGGTCTATTATGTATGCCATGCTGTGTACCAGACCTGATGTGAACCTCGCCGTAAGTTTGGTAGGAAGGTACCAAAGTAATCCCGGCATGGAACACTGGACAGCGGTCAAGAACATCCTGAAGTACTTGAAAAGGACTAAGGATATGTTTCTCGTTTATGGAGGTGACGAAGAGCTCATCGTAAAGGGTTACGTCGATGCTAGCTTCGATACAGATCTGGATGACTCTAAGTCACAAACCGGATACGTGTATATTTTGAATGGTGGGGCAGTCAGCTGGTGCAATTGCAAGCAAAGCGTCGTGGCGGGATCTACATGTGAAGCGGAGTACATAGCAGCCTCGGAGGCAGCACAGGAAGCAGTCTGGATGAAGGAGTTCATCACCGACCTAGGAGTTATTCCCAATGCGTCGGGCCCAATGACTCTCTTCTGTGACAACACTGGAGCTATTGCCCTTGCCAAGGAGCCCAGGTTTCACAAGAAGACCAGGCATATCAAGCGTCGCTTCAACTCCATTCGTGAACATGCTCAAGATGGAGACATAGATATTTGTAAAGTGCATACGGATCTGAATGTCGCAGATCCGTTGACTAAACCTCTTCCACGAGCAAAACATGATCAACACCAGAACTCTATGGGTGTTCGATTCATCACAATGTAACTAGATTATTGACTCTAGTGCAAGTGGGAGACTGTTGGAAATATGCCCTAGAGGCAATAATAAAGTGGTTATTATTATATTTCCTTGTTCATGATAATTGTCTATTGTTCATGCTATAATTGTGTTATCCGGAAATCGTAATACATGTGTGAATACATAGACCACAACATGTCCCTAGTGAGCCTCTAGTTGACTAGCTCGTTGATCAACAGATGGTTACGGTTTCCTGACCATGGACATTGGATGTCGTTGATAACGGGATCACATCATTAGGAGAATGATGTGATGGACTAGACCCAATCCTAAGCATAGCACTAGATCGTGTAGTTCGTCTGCTAAAGCTTTTCTAATGTCAAGTATCATTTCCTTAGACCATGAGATTGTGCAACTCTCGGATACCGTAGGAATGCTTTGGGTGTATCAAACGTCACAACGTAACTGGGTGACCATAAAGGTGCACTACAGGTATCTCCGAAAGTGTCTGTTGGGTTGGCACGAATCGAGACTGGGATTTGTCACTCCGTATGACGGAGAGGTATCTCTGGGCCCACTCAGTAATGCATCATCATAATGAGCTCAATGTGACTAAAGAGTTAGCCACGGGATCATGCGTTACGGAACGAGTAAAGAGACTTGCCGGTAACGAGATTGAACAAGGTATAGGGATACCGACGATCGAATCTCGGGCAAGTATCATACCGGTAGACAAAGGGAATTGTATACGGGATTGATTGAATCCTCGACATTGTGGTTCATCCGATGAGATCATCGTGGAACATGTGGGAGCCAACATGGGTATCCAGATCCCGCTATTGGTTATTGGCCGGAGAGATGTCTCGGTCATGTCTGCATGGTTCCCGAACCCGTAGGGTCTACACACTTAAGGTTCGGTGACGCTAGGGTTGTTATGGGAAATAGTATGTGGATACCGAATGTTGTTTGGAGTCCCGGATGAGATCCCGGACGTCACGGGGAGTTCCGGAATGGTCCGGAGGTGAAGATTTATATATGGGAAGTCATCATACGGTCACCGGAAGTGTTCGGGGGTTTTTCCGGTATTGTACCGGGACCACCGAAGGGGTTCCGGGGGTCCACCGGGAGGGTCCACCTGCCCCGGAGGGCCCTATGGGCTGTATGGGGGAGGGAACCAGCCCCTAAGTGGGCTGGGCACCATCCCCCCCTAGGGCCCATGCGCCTAGGGTTGGGGGAAACCCTAAAGGGGGGCCTATAAATAGAGGGGAGGAGGGAGGGCAGCAGCACCTCATCCAAGGCGCAGCCCTCCCCCTCTCCAACACCCCCTCCTCCTCCGTTGAGCTTGGCGAAGCCATGCCGGAGAACTGCAAGTTCCACCACCAGGCCGTCGTGCTGCTGGAGCTGTCTTCCTCAACCTCTCCCTCCTCCTTGCTGGATCAAGGCGCGGGAGAAGTCACCGGGCTGCACGTATGTTGAACGCGGAGGCGCCATTGTTCGGTGCTTAGATCGGAATCGACCGCGATCTGAATCGCTGCGTGTACGACTCCTCCAACCGCGTTCTTGCAATGCTTCCGCATCGCGATCTTCAAGGGTATGAAGATGCACTCCTCTCTCTCTCTCGTTGCTAGTCTCTCCATAGATTGATCTTGGTGATGCGTAGGAATTTTTTTTGATTTTCTACTACGTTCCCCAACACACCGCCGACGACGACCTCGCCGGAGTCGCCACCACCACTGTAAGCAACCTCCTCCGTCTGATCTTTTATTAACGCTCAAGATTAGATCCAAACGAATAGGTTGGTTTTTTTTTAGATTAGATCGGTTCAGTACGGTTTATTACCGGTTTAGTTCGACCGGGCCACCGATTTTCGTTTTAATAACTGTCGGCCGCCGTTTTCGTTAGATATAGGCCATTCGCCTACAGCTGCCTAGCGCACACACATCCGTAGCCAGTAGCTAGCTGCCACGTGTACCAGGTCCGACGCCTAGTTACTTTTTCTTTTTCTGTTTTATTTCTTTTACAGAAATAGTTCTGTATTTAGATTGCTTATAACTTTTATGTTTTAGATCTAAATTGAGTGATTCTTTTTGCATTGTGTCAAAAATTTGTTGAAGTTTCTGTTTGTGTACTTAGTTTTCAAATTTGAATAGTTTAACTTTGAATTATTTCAAATATGCTTCAAACACTATTTTGGCTCTAGTTTGAATTCTAGAATAGATTTTTGAGTGATTCTTTTTGCTCCTGGTCACTTATGGTTTTTTCTAGCATTAGGTTGATTTGGGAAAATTTATGAAAATTTAAATTTAGGGTTTTAGGCAAAACAATACTGTTTTAGTTCTACTTTTGTTTTAGTCTTTTCTTATAGTTTTAATTGTTTTAAATTATTTCTTTGTCACTTTTGACAAATTTAGGATTGTTTCTATTATTTAACAGTAGACAATTTTATTCTTATTTAAAAAAATTATTTTGTTAGTTTTGTAGGAAAACTTGGATAGGTCATAGTTAGAGTTTTATAAAAGCTTTCATTTGTTTCTTTTTGCTAATAAAATTTTAAGAAAAATTACTTTCTGTTAACTTATTAGTTTATTGTTTTAATTGCTGTTAAGTTTTTACTTAGGGCAAAACTATGTTAGATGTTTGTAGCAAAGTCATAGATTTTTGTTAGTAGTTTTTCTTTCTATTTTTATTTGAAGCTTCTTTGGAATTTGTTGGAGTTTTATTATTGAGCTTTTATTTGTTGTTTTAATTGTTATTTTGAGTGTTAGTATTGCTTGCTAGTATGTTCGCTTATATGAATGCTATGTTTGACTATATAGATTTTTCTCGGAGTGACGAATAGTTTATCAAAGTTTCCAAGAGTGTTATTATCTTCATCAACTTACCAGGCAAGTTCACTTTGACCATGTTTTTCATACCTATGTTTTATTTGCATGTAGTAGCACCCTTTCAATAATCCCTCCAGTAGTGATATTGATTTCTTGTAGTTGAGTAGAATGCATGAGGTAGGAACCCATCTCCCTGTTACCAAGCCCAGGACGTTATATAGTTTTAATGCTACGCTTTAGTAGACGGGGTTTGGTATGAGTGCACGAGAGTGGTGTGAAGAAGGAGGACTCTACGTCAATGACGACAACTCCATGCTGGAATCTGCAAGGACTGCACCTTCGAGGCCTCAAGACTTCAAGACTCGAGACAAGAATTCAATACACACTACTGGGTGAAGGATGGTTGACGGGCACCCTGGAGAAACTAGTGGATGGTCGGGATGCATGGAGAAGTGCCATGGCATCTTGCGGAAAGCTTCACCCAGACTCAAAGAGACGAAAGAATACTTCATGCCCGGAAGCTTACCTGTGCAACCGCAAGTCATTATGGGCTCTGGCTTGGTTGACCTTAGTTGTGACTCGGGCTGGGACGGTGCTAGCAGATGTAGAACTACGGTAGGATTGGATGAGCACCGGACAGTGGTCAGAGGAACTCTTCGGAAGACCATGTTTCGATCGTCCTGTTCTCAAACATCATGAAGTGCGAGGACGAAACGGGAGGGATCGAATCTTGCGGGTAAAGTGTACAAACCTCTGCAGAGGGTTAAAACCTAATCGATTAGCCGTGTCCCCGGTTACGGACAACTTGAGCCTCTGGACTTGGATCTATCTCGGAACTCTCAACACCGGACTGATAACTTAATTGTGGGCAACTTATGATTGTTCTGGGCTATGAGACATCGGTTGGCGGAACCATGTCATGATAGAAAACTCTGTAGTACAGACTCCTGATATTCCTTTGATGTAGGGAAAATAAAACCAGCTTTTACGCAAAACAAAACTCAGACACAGAGCCACAAAGCCAATTTGCATATAGTATAGTTTTATCATCTGTTTTCTCATGTTGTGATCTTGCCGGTACATTCAATGTACTGTCCTACATGGCTGCAACGTATCATGTTGCAGATACTTTCTTCCGACAAGTAAGAGTACGGTACAGGGTTACGGTCTACATTCAACCTGCCGATGGCGTTGATGGGACTCCACACCCGACTATTTGTTTCCGCTGACAATTATGAGGTATATATCAGTTTTACGTTATTTATACATGTGATTGCACTTTGATATATACATTGATGTACTGTGTGTGCCAGCATACTGATCCAGGGATGGCACAGATACACGGAGGCTTGACCGTTTGAGGTCGGGTCGCTACATCTTTTTAGTTTGTCACAATGATCCTTGATGAACACATTTGTTTGAGAGAGCCACACGCATATCATGATTTGCTAGAATACTCTATGTGCTTCACTTAATTTTTTTTGAGCTAGGCAGTTGCTCTAGTGCTTCAGTTATATCTTTTTGAGCACGGTGGTGGTTATGTTTTAAATAAATGCGCTCTCATGCTTCACTTATACTATTTTGAGATTTGAGAAATTTTAAAGAAATATGCTCTCATGCTTCACTTATATCCTTTTGAGAGTTAATGAAATTTTGAAGAAATGTTTGCACTCTCATACTTCACTTATATCTTTTTGAGAGTTGATAATAGCAATGGTAATTTGCATAAGATATGAATTTGGTCCCAATATGATGAATATCCAAGAGGGATATAATAAAAACTTTCATATAGATCATTGGATATGATAAACTTGATTCCTTGCAATAGTTTTGCAATATGGAGATAGTGATATGTGGGTCATGTTGGTGAGTAGTTATGCTTTAGTAAGATGGTGTTAAAGTTTGTGATTCCCTATGCATTCATGTAAAGTCAATAGTTATGCAATGAAGTTATATCCTACTTGTGGTGCATTATTCAGTGTTAATTAAGTTCAATGCGCGTTTATGGCCGTTTTCATTTTTTTGGTTGGTCGCTTCTCAATCTATTTGCTAGCCTTCACTTGTACTAAGCGGGGATGCTGCTTGTGCATCCAACTCCTAAAACCCAAAGTTGTGCCATATGAGTCCACCATACCTACCTATATGCGGTATTTCCATGCCGTCCCTAGTAAATTTGCATGTGCCAACTCTAACTTTCAAAATGAATTTCCGTTTTGTGTGCCCATACCGCTCATGAAGCGGCAGGGGATGGCCAATATTTTCCATGCTAGGTATTTTATTCTCACGATGAGTGTTTATTCACTTGTCATTGCACGAGAGTGTGGCAGGTAATAGGGATGCCCAGTCTCGAAATGGAAAAAATATTAATACAATGATAATAAATTCCTTGGAAAGTGTTGGTATGGAAGGCTCCCGTGGATACGGCTAGCCATGGATTGTGAAAGAATGGTGGAAAGGAAATAAACTTTACTTTCTGTTTGGGAACCGTCTATAATTTTTCTAGCATGGAAGATATTGGGAATTCTCGGTCGTTTTCGTTGACGGGAAAAGCATGCCTCTAAAAAAAATTATCTCCAATTTAAGCTTTGAGCTCTGGCACCTCTGCAAATCTCTGCTTCCCTCTGCGAAGGGCCTATCTATTTACTTTTATGCAAATTTTTATTTTTATTTGAGTCTCCATCTTCTCTTATAAAGCACCAACTAGGGAACACTATTGCCATACTTGTGTATTTGATGTAGCTAATATTTGAGTGTGTTTCATGAATGGATCAATGATTGAGCATGATGGGCTAGGTATAGCTTTCTTTAGCGTTGATATTCCGAAAGACATGGTTGCTTGTTGATATGCTTGAGTATTGATGTTTTCATGTCAAATTATAGACTATTGCTTTGAATCATTCAAGTCCAAATATCCATGCTACAAAAGTAAAGAATATATGATGAATGTGATAGGTAGCATTCCACATCAAAAATTCTGTTTTCATCATTTACCTACTCGAGGACGAGCAAGAAATAAACTTGGGAATGCTTGATATGTCTCCAATGTATATATAAGTTTTTTATTATTCCACGCTATTAAAGTATCAATTTTGGATGTTTATATGTCACTAGATGCAATTATATATCATTTTTTGGGACTAACCTATTAACTCAGTGCCCAGTGCCATTTGCTGTTTTTTTTGCATGTTTTTGGCTTTTCAGAAAATCAATATCAAACAAAGTCCAAATGGAGAAAAAACTTTGGATTAATTTTTTCTAGGTCAGAAGAGACCCTAGAAGGTTCGGGAGGAGGCCAGAGGAGCCATGAGGGAGCGACAAGCCCTAGGGGCTCGCCCCCCAGGCTTGTGGGCCCCACGTGGCAAATCAATCCCTAATTCCACCTCTATAAATACCCAAATATTCCCCTGACATCAGAGAGACAACCGAAATACTTTTTCCGCCGTCGCAAGTTCCAGAACCACGAGATCCCATTTGGAGGCCTTCTCCGGTACTCTGCTGGAGGGAGATACGATCACGGAGGGGCTCTACATCATCCTTTCTACCCTCCGATGATACGTGAGTAGTTTACCACAGACCTACGGGTCCACAATTAGTAGCTAGATGGCTTCTTCTCTCAATTTGATCTTCAATACCATGTTCTCCTTGGTGTTCTTGGAGATCTATTCGATGTAATGACTTTTTGCGGTGTGTTTGTTGGGATCCGATGAATTGTGAGTTTATGATCAGATCTATCCATGAATATTATTTGAGTTTTCTCTGAACTCTTTTATGCTTGATTACTATAGCCTCATATTTCCTTTCCGATTTATTGGTTTGGTTTGGCCAACTAGGTTGATTTATCTTGCCATGGGAAGAGGTGCTTTGTAATGGGTTCGATCTTGCGGTGCTCAATCCCATTGACAGAAAGGGACATGACACGTATGTATCGTTGCTATTAAGAGTAAAAAGATGGGGTTTATTCATATGCGAGTGTATCTTGTCTACATCATGCCATCTTGCTTAAGGCCTTACTCCATTTTTACGTGAACTTAATACACTAGATACATGCTGGATAGTGGTCGATGTCTGGAGTAATAGTAGTAGATGTAGAATCGTTTCGGTCTACTTGTCTCGGATGTGATGCCTATATATGATCATTGCCTTGGATATCGTCATAATTATTTGCCTTTTTTTTTCAATTGCCCAATAGTAATTTGTTTACCCACCGTATGCTATTTTCAAGAGAGAAGCCTCTAGTGAAAACTATGGCCCCCGGGTCTATCTTTTATCATATATTAAAACCAAAAATACCTTGCTGCAATTTTCTTTTATTTATTTTATTTTGTTTTTTGTTCAATCTATCTATCAAAAACTATACTTAATCTTGCTCATAACCGTTGAGGGATTGACAACCCATCTACGCGTTGGGTTGCAAGTATATTTGTTGTTTGTGTGCAGGTGTGGTTTACTAATCGTTGCTTGGTTCTCCTACTGGATTGATAACCTTGGTTTCATAACTGAGGGAAATACTTATCTCTACTATACTGCATCATCCTCTCCTCTTCGAGTAAATCCCAATTCAGCTCATAAGTAGCATTTCACAACTCAGGCCACCTAGAACACTACAATGTAATGGTCTGTCCGAACGTTGTAATCGTACTTTATTGGATATGGTGCGTTCTATGATGTCTCTTACCAATTTGCCAATATCGTTTTGGGGTTATGCATTAGAGACAGCCGCATTCACTTTAAATATGGCACCATCTAAATCTGTTGAGACGACACCCTATGAGTTATGGTTTGGCAAGAAACCTAAGCTGTCGTTTCTTAAAGTTTGGGGATGTCACACTTATGTCAAGAGGCTTCAGCCTGATAGGCTCGAACCCAAAGCGGAGAAGTGCGTCTTCATAGGATACCCTAAAGAGACCATCGGGTATACCTTATATCACATATCCGAGGGCTAGATATTTGTTGCCAAGAATGGGTCCTTTCCATAGAAGTAGTTTCTCTCGAAAGAAGTGAGTGGGAGGAAAGTAGAACTTGATGAGGTAATCGTACCTTCTCTCGAATTGGAAAGTAGCACATCACGAAAAGCAGTTCCCGTGATGTCTACACCAACTGGAGAGGAAGCTAATGATGATGATCATGAAACTTCAGATCAAGTTACTATTGAACTTCATAGGTCAACCAGGGTACGTTCTGCACCAGAGTGGTACGGTAATCCTGTCGTGGAAGTCATGTTGTTAGATGATACGTCTCCAATGTATCTATAATTTTTTATTGTTCCATGCTATTATAGTATCAATCTTGGATGTTCTATATGCAATTACAAGCAATTATATATCATTTTTTGGGACTAACCTATTAACTTAGTGCCCAGTGTCAGTTGCTGTTTTTTTTTTCTGTTTTTTGGTTTTTTTAGAATATCAGTACCAAACGAAGTCCAAATGCCACAAAACTTTTTGGAGATTTTTTCTGGACAAAAGAGACCCTGGAAGCTTTGGGAGAGAGCCAGAAGATGAAGGAGGGACCCATGAGGCACCAGGGCGCGCTTAGAGGGTAGACGCGCCCTGGTGGCTTGTGGGGCCCATGTTCACCCTTTTGACCTAATTCTGCCTCTATAAATTCTCTAAAATCGGGAAACCAACAGGGAGCCACCCGAAATACTTTTTCCGCCGCCGCAAGCTTCTGTTCTCAAGAGATCCCATCTAGAGGCCTTTTTCGGCACTCTGTCGGAGGGGGAATCAACCATGGAGGGGCTCTACATCAACATTGCTGCCCTTCCGATGATGTGTGAGTAGTTTAACACAGACCTATGGGTCCATAATTAGTAGCTAGATGGCTTCTTCTCTCTCTTTGATCTTCAATACAATGTTCTCCTCGATGTTCTTGGAGATCTATTCGATGTAATCACTTTTTGCGGTGTGTTTGTTGAGATCCGAAGAATTTATGATTAGATTATCCATGAATATTATTTGAGTCTTCTCTGAACTCTTTTATGCATGATTATTATAGCTTTGTATTTCTCTCCAATCTATTGATTTGGTTTGGCCAACTAGATTGATTTTTCTTGCAATGGGAGAGGTGCTTTGTGATGGGTTCAATATTTTGGTGATCTATATCACAGTGAAAAAAGGGACAAGACACGTATTTGTATTGTTGCCATTAAGGATAAAAAATGGGGTTTATTCACGCGTGAGTTTACTTTGTCTACATCATGTCATCTTGCTTAAGGCGTTACTCCATTCTTTATGAACTTAATACTCTAGATGCTTGCTGGATAGCGGTCGATGGGTGGAGTAATAGTAGTAGATGCAGGCAGGAGTCGGTCTACTTGTCTCGGATGTGATGCCTATATACATGATCATTGCCTTGGATATTGTCATGATTATTCGCTTTTCTATCAATTTCCCAACAGTAATTTGTTTACCCATCGTATGCTATCTTCAAGAGAGAAGCCTCTAGTGAAAACTATGGCCCCCGGGTCTACTTTTATCATATATTAAAATCCAAAAATACCTTGCTGTAATTTTTCTTTATGTTATTTTATTTTGTGTTTTATTTATCAATCTATCACTACGAGATTTAAGCCTTGCAATTAACCGCCGAGGAATTGACAACCCCTTGTCCGCGCTGGGTGCAAGTATTTGTTATTTTGTGTGCAGGTACTACTAACGAGGTGTTGCGTGGTTCTCCTACTGGATTGATAACCTTGGTACTTAACTAAGGGAAATACTTACTCTACTATACTGCATCATCCTCTCCTCTTCGAGGAAATCCCAACGCAGCTCACAAGTAGCATTAGACAATGGCGAACCTACGAACTATAAAGAAGCAATGATGAGCCTAGATTTCGAGAAATGGCTTGAGGCCAAGAAATCCGAGATAGGATCCATGTATGAAAACAAAGTATGGATTTTGGTGGACTTGCCCGATGACCTGCAGGCCATTGAGATGGATCTTTAAGAAGAAGACAGACGCTGATGGTAATGTCACCGTCTATAAAGCTCGACTTGTCGCAAAGGGTTTCCGACAAGTTCAAGGGGTTGACTACGATGAGACTTTCTCACCCGTAGCGATACTTAAGTTTGTTAGAATTATGTTAGCAATTGCCGCATAATACGACTATGAAATCTGGCAGATGGATGTCAAAACAACGTTCCTTAACGGATTCCTTAAGGAAGAGTTGTATATGATGCAACCGGAAGGTTTTGTCGGTCCTAAGGGTGCTAACAAGGTATGCCAGCTCCAGCGATCCATCTATGGACTGGTTCAAGCATCCCGGAGTTGTAATATATGCTTCGATGAGGCGATCAAAGCTTTTGGTATTATACAAACTTATGGAGAAGCTTGTATTTACAAGAAAGTGAGTGGGAGGTCTGTAGCATTTCTAATACTATATGTGGATGACATATTATTGATTGGAAATGATATGGAATTTCTGGAAAGCATAAAGGGTTATTTGAATAAGAGTTTCTCAATGAAAGACCTGGGTGAAGCTGCTTACATATTGGGCATCAAGATCTATAGAGATAGATCGAGACGCTTGATAGGACTTCCACAGAGCACACACCTTGACAAGATTTTGAAGAAGTTCAAAATGGACCATTCGAAGAAAAGGTTCTTGCCTGTGCTGCAAGGTATGAAGTTGAGTCAGACTCAAAGCCCGGCCATTGCAGAAGAAAGAGAAAGGATGAAGGTCATCCCCTATGCCTCAGCTATAGGCTTTATAATGTATGCCATGCTGTGTACCAGACCTGATGTGTGCCTTGCCATAAGTCTGGCAGGGAGGTACCAAAGTAATCCAGGAGTGGATCACTGGACATCAGTCAAAAATATCCTTAAGTACCTAAAGAGGACTAAGGACATGTTTCTCGTTTATGAAGGTGACAAAGAGCTCGTTGTAAAGGGTTACGTCGATGCTAGCTTTGACACTGATCCGGAGGACTCGAAGTCACAAACCGGATATGTATTTATTTTGAATGGTGGAGCAGTCAGTTGGTGCAGTTCCAAGCAGAGCGTCGTAGCAGGATCTACATGTGAAGCGGAGTATATAGCTGCTTCGGAAGCAGCGCAAGAAGGAGTCTGGATGAAGGAGTTCATATTCGACCTAGGAGTGATACCTAGTGCATCGGATCCGATGACTATATTTGCCATTGCCAAGGAGCCCAGGTTTCACAAGAAGACCTAGCACATCAAGCGCCACTTCAACTCCATTCGTAATTACATTAAGGATGGAGACATAGAACTTTGCAAAGTACATACTGTAAGTGCATCTAGTGCCACCCCTAGTTGGTTTTGGAGTATTGACGACAAACGTGGTTGAGGGACTAATGTGTTTGTGAGAATTGCAGGATAACATAGGTAGAAGTCCCTCATTGATTCAGTTTTCCTACCAGAGATGACCCCTAAAAATGTATGAAGACATTGAAGACAATGGTGGTTCGTGAAGACATTCACGTCGAAGATAATGACGTGTGAAGACATTCACTTGAAGACTATGGAGTGCGAAGACATAGTTTCTTTCGTAGTTTCATTTTCTTCTTTCTTGAGTCATAGGAACGACCGTACTATTAAGTCGGGTCCAAGTGAACAAAGTCAGAAGACTGACGTGATGCTCAACCAAAATCCTATGTCTTCGAGCGAAGACAATGAGAGCAAATCTTATCCAGAGTTGGATGAGTCAGCTTTGCTTGTAGCCCAAGGCAAGCTGCCGCATGTGTTTGAAATCCGACCGTTGGACACGTGTCGGTTCCTTAGTGACCCAGGGTCATTTTGGACATATCATGTTGGGTTGCCTGCTGGCTATAAATAGCCCACCCTCTCCACCATAAATTGGTGGCTGCTCAGAGTTAGTGCATGGCTTTTGTCGTTTGAGAGCAACCCACCTCTGAAGCCTTTGAGAGAGAGATCCTTGCGAGGTCAAAGCCCAAAACACCCAGAGCCAAAGAGTGTTAGGCATCATTGAAGTCTTTCTGTCTGCGTGACCTGAAGACTTGTTACACTTGAGGACTGTGTATCCTCCAGCCGGTTAGGCGTCACGTTCTGAGAATCCAAGAGTCATTGTGGATCGCCGGTGAACGGAGTCTGTGAAGGTTTGGAAGTCTACCTTGAAGACTTACCAGAGTGATTGGGCGAGGACTAGGTGTCCTTAGCTCAAGGGGAATAAGGTGAAGACGTGGTCTTCTGAGTTCAATCTCAGCCTCCCTAACCAGACGTACAGTTGTCACAGCAACTAGAACTGGTCTACCAAATCCTTGTCTTCACCAAGCTACTGGTTCTATCCCCCACCTCCTTTACATTTCAGTTTGTCTTCGTGAAGTTATTGCTTGTTTGCCTGATCTGTTTGACTTCACTGTGCGAAGACTATTACCTATTTGGCTTCATACTGTCTTCCATTCCGATATGTAGTACCTAGCTGCTATTAGTCCTTGTGCTTCCATTACAATGCTTACTTGACTATGGTCTGTCTAGAGTAGTTTATCTTCCGCTGCATATCATATAGGTTCCATTTGATTGTCTGTCTTCAAAGACCTCGTGTTTTGAAGTCTTTCATAAAAATCGCCTATTCACCCCCCCTCTAGTCGATAACTAGCACTTTCAATTGGTATCAGAGCAAGGTGCTCCCTTGTTCTGTGTGATTCGGTTTAACCACCTGGAGTTTTAGCTATGTCGACTGCAGGGATAATCAAGGTCACCGCTGCGTGCCCCGTCTTCGATGGCACTGATTACCCCTACTGGAAGAATAAGATGTGCATGCATCTTGAAGCCATTGACATCGACCTCTGGTATGTCGTCAGGACTGGTGTTCCCAAAGTCGGTGAAGGTGTCACCGCTGCTGATGTCAAGAGATTCGCACAACTAGACTCAACCGCCAAGAACATCATCAGTGGTCATCTGACCAAAGGGCAGTATGGCCGTGTGAGTGCTCTGGAAACTGCAAAGCTAGTCTGGGACTGGCTGTCGAAGGTCAACGAAGGCATCTCAACACAGAGAGACTCAAGGATTGATGTGCTACGCAATCTCTTCAACCTCTTCAAGAGGAATGACAATGAGAATGTCCAGCTCACTTTCGACCGCCTCACTGATATCACAAATGAGCTTCACGCACTTGGCGCCACTGAAATCACCAAGCATGAAATAGTGAAGAAGCTATTGAGATCACTTGATAGCTCATTTGACACCTTGGCCCTGATGATTCAAGAATGCCCTGACTTCAAAAATTTCGATCCGTCTGACATACTTGAGAGACTCAACACACATGAGTTCCAGCTATCTGAGAAGAGAGATATCTATGGCCCCAATTATGGCCGATCCTGTGCTTTGAAGGAAAAAGCTGTTTCCTCATCTGAAGAAGAATCTGACTGCAGTTTTGATGATCCTGAAGACATTAGCAAAGAGCTAGCAATGCTCGTGAGAAAGTTCCAAAAGTTCTCCAAGAAAAATCGCTTCGAAAAGTCTTCAAGATCCAGCTCCAAGAACGATGAGGCTTCCACTCGTGACCACAAGAAGAGAACATGCCACAAATGCAAGAAGCCGGGTCACTACATATCTGAATGTCCTCAATGGGACAAGGAAGCCAAGAAAAAGAAGAAGAGTAAATAATATGACTCCGACGACAAGAAGAAGAAGAAATCTTCAAAGTCTTCTTCAAAGTCTTTTTCAAAGTCTTCCTCACACAAGAAGAGCTCATCTAGCAAGGCTCGTGCATTCATTGGCAAGGAGATGGATTCAGAGAAGGAGTCTGCTTCTGAGGAGGCAGAGGTGGAGTCTGAGGAGGAGTCTGACTCAGGCGTGGCAAGCCTGGCTCTGGCTTCAGCATTCGTCGCCAAGTCCATCTTCAACCCTAAAGACAATGGTCACGACATCAACACCGAAGTCAATGATGACGACGACTCTGCTCCCACCTACTGCTTCATGGCAAGAGGTGCTAAGGTAAAATCACGCGATGCTTACTTTCAGACCTCCAATGAAGATGGCTTTGAATGTGAATCCAAACCCAGCTATAAGACTCTTGCTAAAATTGCAACTGAACAACAAACAGCCATGGAAAAGATTCAAAAATTGCTAGACAAAAGTGATGACCTGTTGGACGAGGAAATGAATCGAACCCAGTCCTTAATCGAAGACATCAAAAACCTTCACGTTAAGTACGAGGAATTTGAAAGTCATCATGAAACCCTCTCAGCTACTCATGAGAAGCTTTCCTATGATTATCTTCAAAGGAAGCAAGACCTAGAGAAACTGAGAGCGTCTCATAAAGATCTTCAAAAGGAAAACGATTCACTACTCGCTCAACAGATCAGTTCCGCTCAGGAAGATTTTGTGCCACCTTGCTTAAAATGCCTTGAGCGTGACAATGTTGTTTCCATTGCTGGATATTCTACTACTTCTGAAGTTACAATATCTTCACCTGCTGATGTGGTAACTAACCCCTCTTCTGAGGATGCCACTACTATTGCTGATGAGAATGCCAGGTTGAAGACATTGCTTGAAACAGGCATGTATAAAAGCCTCAAAGGGCATCAGACACTCTGCGATGTCTCAAGAAACAGATTCTGAACCGAAACCCTAGGAAAGAGGGTGTTGGTTTCGAGAGGAAAATGAATGCTGATGGTTCTTACTGGAAGCCTGAGCAGTACCCCAAAACCACATGGGTTGCTGCAAAGGGTCCTTCAGTAGATCCATCCACTTTGTCTGGCTTCACTTGTGCTAATCCTATTGTCATTGATGAGTCATTTGACTCAAACTATAAATTGTTCAAGAATCAGAACGGTGAAGTGTTTGCCAGGTTTATTGGAACTAACTGCAGGAATGGGTCTCCTATGAAGATGATCTGGGTTCCCAAAAGTTGTCTTGAGAATCTTCCCGTGAATGTCATCATGACACCACCAGGGAAGAAGACAAGCACCAGATCAAAGGCTTCATATGGCCCAAAGGCTTCATACAGATAGAGGACCTCTCAAGGTCACCCTAACGCCAATGTTTTGCAGGGAAGCCAACATCAGACTCATGAATATGAGCGTGTTTCTTCAAACCGCTATGTTCACAAGTCAAAGAACTTTTCTGCATATTCTTATGAGTACTATTCTCCTCCTGCAAAACTATTTGCTAGGGCTCCAAAGCCAAAGTTCTTAGATGCTGCACTTAGACTCATTGCTTCTAAGCCACCCCTTAAAATGTGGGTGGTTAAGAAGAATTAAGTTCTCTTGCAGGGAAAGGTCTCCAGCCGGAAATCATTGACTTCTGAAGACAATGCTGGGGACCTAAAACATCTTGTGGGACGCAAGATAAAATGTCAAAATGGTCTTATCATTTATTTCGTCCCTGGATTTCTTGATGATCATCCCATCTTACCATC
Source organism: Thinopyrum elongatum (assembly GCA_011799875.1). Classification (NCBI taxonomy): domain Eukaryota; kingdom Viridiplantae; phylum Streptophyta; class Magnoliopsida; order Poales; family Poaceae; genus Thinopyrum; species Thinopyrum elongatum. The sequence continues at coordinate 200,634,108 of CM022298.1, forward strand.
CAAGAATCTTAACTTTGATAGTATGCTTGTTCGTCAAATGTTTATGCTTCACAATACTCTTGGTGAAGCCTATCCCGCTAACTGCACTGTAAGGTATGACTCCGAAAGCTACTGAATGGATTTTGGACAGTGGTTGCACTAACCATATGACTGGTGATCAAAGTCTTCTCATGGATTCAACTCTCCGACCGTCTACTAAAAGTCATATCACATTTGCTGACACTGGTAAAAGCAAGGTATTGGGCCTAGGTAGAGTTGCTATCTCAAAGGATCAACACATGGATAAAGTGATGCTTGTTGAATCCCGTGGATACAACTTAATGTCTGTCTCAATGCTTTGTGACCTTGACATGATTGTGATATTTGGAAAATATCGTTGCCTTGTGCTTATGGCTTCTGACAAATCTTTAGTCTTCGAAGGTTATCGAAGAGGTGATCTGTATATGGTAAATTTCTCCGCAGGACCACAGCTTGCCGTATGTCTACTAGCAAAAGCTTCAGAATGCTGGCTTTGGCATCGAAGGCTAGGACATGCGGGCATGAGGAACTTGCACACTCTTGTGAAGAAGAAGCATATCATTGGCATCGAGGGCGTCAAGTTCAAGAAGGATCATCTATGTGGTGCTTGTGAAGCCAGGAAGATGACTAGGGCAAAACACCCCTCGAAGACAATCATGACGACTTCACGTCCCTTCGAGCTGCTTCACATGGACCTATTTGGCCCTACTCACTACTCAACCCTTCTACCACTGCACTTCTTTATGGCTTCGTTATTGTTGATGATTATTCTAGATATACCTGAGTGCACATAATTCTCTATAAGACTGAAGTGCAGGATGTCTTCAAACGCTTCGCCAACCGTGCCATGACCAGCTATGGCATCAAGATCAAGCACATCAGGAGTGACAATGGCATAGAATTCAAGAACACTGGTCTCGACACTTATCTTGATACATTGGGCATCACTCATGAGCTCTCTGCTCCATACACACCTCAGCAGAATGGCGTCATGGAGCGCAAGAACAGGACCCTTATTGAGATGGCTCATACGATGCTTGATGAGTACAAGACTCCAAGAAAGTTCTGGCCTGAAGCCATTGACACTGCATGCCATATCATCAACAGAGTTTATCTTCACAAATTTTTCAAGAAGACATCTTATGAACTACTCACTGGTAAGAAGCCAAATGTAAGCTATTTCAAAGTCTTCGGTGCTAGGTGCTGGATCAAGGATCCACATCACACTTCCAAATTTGCACCGAAAGCACATGAAGGTTTTATGCTTGGTTACGGAAAGGATTCGCACACCTACAGAGTCTTCAACCTCTTTCACTATAAAATGGTTGAAACAGTAGATGTGCGGTTCGATGAGACTAACATCTCGCAAAGAGAGCACCTGCCAAATGTGCTAGATGAAGCTTCTCCTAGTGAATCTATCAAGCTAATTGGTACTGGAGAAATCATACCCACCGAGGAATAGGCTGAAGAAGAAATCATCATTCCAGCTCCTACTCAACGAGAAGACAATGCTGAGCCTGAAGATAATGCTGAAGATGAAGACATTGATTAGCAACAGCAAAATCTTCGCCCTGTTCATCCTCGTGTGGCCAATGAAGTTCAGATTGAGAAGATAATTGATAGTATCAATGCACCTGGTCCGCTTACTTGATCAAGAGCTACGTAATTAGCCAATTTCTGTGGGCACTTTGCTTTCGTTTCCATCTCCGAACCCAAGAAAGTTGATGTAGCCTTCATGGAACCAGAATGGATTCAAGCTATGCAAGAAGAACTTCAACAATTTGAGCTGAACAATGTCTGGGAGCTTGTCAAACGTCCTGATCCTCGCAAGCACAATATTATAGGCACCAAATGGATCTATCGCAACAAGCAAGATGAACATGGTCAAGTTGTCAGAAACAAGGCTCGTCTCGTTGCCCAAGGTTACACACAAGTGAAAGGAATTGACTTCGATGAAACATTTGCTCCTGTGGCTAGGCTTGAAGCCATTCGCATACTGCTAGCCTATGCTAACCACAACAACATCCTTCTCTATCAAATGGATATGAAGAGTGACTTCCTCAACAGCAAAATTGAAGAAGAAGTGTATGTAGCTCAACCATCTGGTTTTGAAGATCCAAAGCGTCCTGATATGGTCTACAAACTCAACAAGGCACTGTATGGCCTCAAACAAGCACCTCGCGTTTGGTATGACACACTCAAAGACTTCCTGAAGAGCAAAGGCTTCAAACCTGGTTCTCTTGATCCCACTCTCTTCACGAAGACATATGATGGAGAATTGTTTATATGCCAAATCTATATGGACACTACAACAAGAACCCCCCTATAGCAACACATGATTTGCAACGCCTTAAGTATGTGTTGTATAGGATCTGCCATAGCCACGCATATATGCATTGGGAACTCTATACGTTGCATGTTGTGTGAACAACAACGAATAGTTTGTGTTGCAGGTAGTGCGTTGCCATTTTTTTATAAATAGAGCAACATTTTATTTATAAGATAATATTATCATTTAGACATCATCCCATAGATGCACTGTGCAGGTCGCATGTTAGTATTTATTATATTACATGATTGAAAAAGGAAAAAGTGATAGAGGATACTCGAACCAGCAACCTTCCGGTGGAAAGGAGGGAAACGAGCCAACTCGGACAGGTGCTTGACGTGTTTTACACTCAGATTTCACCTTAATGACAATGCCTCCTCAGCTGGGCCTTAGAAAGTCGGGGCCCATGAACATGCGCACTGGGGCTAGCAAGTCGGGCCGCCGATGATTTTTGATATTGATCAGTTACTAATCTTATATGTACGAATTTTCAAAACAAAAGTTGCTACTTGTACGTGTATGTTCATTTGAAATCCGACAATTTAGGAAATTAGGAATCTATTTATAAAATATCTATATTTAACTAATTTTATTTAACTAGGTCTACAAAATTAAGTAGTGAAAATTGTTGTTGTAATTTTGGAGAGTGTTCGCACTTCTTCGAAAACATGGAATTTTTAAAAATAAAAAAAGGAAAAATTCGTTGTAAATTTTAAAAATGTTCATCATGCATTTAAAGAATGTTTATCATGTATTTGATAAATATTCATCATCTATTTTAAAAATTATACATGCTCTATTTTAGCAATTGTTCATTGTATATTTCAATAATGCTCCGCAGATATTATCAAAAAGTCATAGTGTATTTAAAAAATGTTTACTGTGTATTCAAAATTTGTTCATCGTGTATTTAGACAAATGTTCATAAATTTCAAAGGAAATTATGTATTTGAGAATAAAGTCTATCGTGTATTTTAAACATGTTCGTTGTGTATTTCAAAATGGTGATCAAGTATTTTACATGTTTAATTTATATTTCAAAAGTTTTATTGTGTGTTTAGAAATGTTCATCACGTATTTTAAGTTGTTTATTGCGCAGTTAGAAAAAGTTCATCATATATTTAAAAGTTTTCATATATAAAAAATATTCAAAATGAAAAAGAAAACATGGAAAAACATATAAAAGCCTAGGGTTCCTTGTTACTGCCTCGGTCCCCTTCCTCTCTTTGGTCCAATGACCTCTTGTTAGCTTGAGGAGTGATGACTCTGCCCTTTCTCTGTTCTAAGTTCTAGTATCTCATTGCTTTCCCTAGGGTACTGGTTCCTTGGTGACGTCGACATGGTGGTGACGACAATGGCACATTGAGATAAGGACTTTCTGAACTCTCCTTAGGGATGATGCCTGATCTGGCACCGACGAAGAGCATGTGAGGATATGTATTTGTTTCTTTTCTCTGGATCGTGTTATTTGTTGTGTTAACCAAGGGCAACAGTTGGTTGGCTCTTTGTACAACATCTTTGACTTCTACTTAATTTTGCAGCATTGCCTGGTTTTCTCCAACCCTCTGGGTTACTGGGTGAACACTGCAAGCATGTGTTGCGTGGTGTGATTTCTCAGTGGATGTTCCTTTTGTGGTTTATAGGTCTCGTTGCTATCGACAAGTGTTTATTGTGGTTTCAGAGCCTTGTATGACAAGGGCGCTTGCGGGTGTCTCTTTTTCGTCCTGTCGATCTAGTGTAATTTTCAAAATGTAGTCTAAATCTTCATCGATGGAGTCGTCTGTGTTCAACATCCTGTTCTTCCCCTTGTCTAGCGAGCTCAACGGTCGTGAGCCCCGGGAAGTGAAGCCGCGGGTCGCCGACAGAGGCCCACATGGGACACGAGACATTCCATTTCCTGCTCTTTCCGGAGTTTGCCATGTGGACATCACAGGTTGAGGCGAGGTCCACGATCGACATGGACGGTCCTGCCTCGTGGTCGTTGCAATCCGGCGCGAACGACGCGGAGCTGCCGACGTTCCCGTCCATGATCACCAGCGTCTCCTCCACATCTGCCACCGTCGTGATCGCATTGCAGCCGACGTGAGCGCTACATGCGGCCTCGTAGAGCGCACGGGGCTGGTCAACGAAGTTTGGGTCCTCCGCTACCATGCCGCCATGGCCTCTTTCACTCGCAACTCGCCGTTGATTTGGCCCTCCGCCATCCGGTGATGCCTGAGGAGGGCGAGGTTGTAGTGTTGGTCCTAACGCGCCAGCCGAAACACCGACACTGGCGCCGGTTGCTCCTTCGACATGATGACGTTGATGTGTGTCTGTGCCTACTCCAAGGTGAAATCGGCATAGACCGGTGCAGGTGATGGCTCGTCGTTCGACGCCTCCCCCATCATCGAGTTGACATCACTCACCTCATTCATCATCGGGGCACCATCGCTCACCTTAGGCAAGCTCATTGTCATGCAGGCCTCTATCCGTCGCGCATGAAAGGCCTACCATCCGACCGCAAGGCGGCCACCTCGTGCTTCTTCTCCGTCGAGAGGCACTCCTACAACGTGCTACAGAGCTCACGGCGGAGGCGGTGCGAAGGAGGAGCGAAAGCGGATGTGGTGTGGTGTGGATTGTGCCGTGCGCGACCACATATAACTAGGGGGCGACTAACGGGGGCATCGAAGTGGGTTTCTCGATCTCTGCGCCTGTTTAATGCTGGTAGGCGGGCGGACGGACAAACTACATCCGGACACCTCGGTCCGGGCATTTGCAGACATTTTAAGGGTCCGTGTTGAAGATACCCTAAATAAATTTTTTTTTGCGGGGGAAGATACCCTAAATATGTCTTCCTCTATTCACAAATATAAGATGTTTTAGATATTTCAGTATAATTTATGCACGAACTGAAATAAATGAACAACACAATAAAATACATCTATATAAATCTGAATCATAAATAAGTTAGAACATCAGTGAATGAAGGAAGTATTTAGTTAAACTTGATGAGATGAACAATGTGACGTGGTACATCTAGAATTTTCGAACCAAGCAGACCAGTCAAACTAACAATGTAACGTGGGAACTCATGAGGTGGAAAGGTGGGTTCCAATAGCCAGCTACCCCAACGGAGAAAGACATCGTGCAATATATACCAAAAAAACGAGCGCACGGCGCGAGATGTTTTGACACGAGTGGCGGGATCTTGGAAATTTCCTGTTACCATATACGGAGTACGAATACTTATTAATTTAGCTCTAAGAAACCCTAAGTTTCATTCCCTCGAACGCACGATCGCAACGCCTCCAGCTCTCTCCCTGCAACCGCCCACTATACTAGAGCCGCCGATCTCATCTGACCCGCCACCACTTGCGCCTTCACGGCTCTCCTCCCCGCCGGATCTAGCCTCTCTGGTGTTTGTCCTCTTCATCCGGCTAACCCCTCCCCGTCGTTGTCTCGCCGCTCGTTTACCTTGCGCCGCCGGAGACGAAGACGAGCACCGTGGGGAAGTCGGTCGCCACCTATTCCTTCACTGCCTCCGTCGTTCTGATCCACCTCCCTCCGTTCTCCTGGATCATGCGGCAGCCGTAAGGTTCACGGCGGTGGGCCACCACCGATGCGGGACGACGTCAAGTTCGAGCTCCCTCCACATCGCCTCCTCAATGGTCTCCGGCCAGCAGCACCGCTCGTGGCGCGTCCGTTCACCTCAGGTATCTCCACCTTGCCGATGCCTCCTCGTAGTCGCTTCGCCTACCTCCCTTCCGGCAGCACCGCCAGCATGGTAAGTCCACCTTAAGGCTGCTGTATCGCTCAACCCTCTACCCCGTCGCCCGCTTGTCTGATTGCTTGTTAACAATTTAACCAATTCACCAATTGAATTGTTAACTGCTACACACTGAGATGCAATTTCCTCGTCCATATCTAACCTCATATTTTCGTAGCTTCATGGATCTTCTTAATTGCTAACCAGTTACTACTAATAATCATCCCCTGCGGCACTACTGTCCTCTACTCAAGTGGCAACTAATTAGTGCCAAGCAAACTTGCAGTTCACTTCAACAATGTTACGTCATCTAATCTGCTCTATTCTCCTTCGCAGGGTACGGGAGGTGTGAAATCCATAATGCTCTGCTTCATCAAAGTCATCCAAATCTGGCCAAAGGAACTCCTGAGATTTTTTTACAAATTACTATCGCAGTTCCACTCCAGTGAGATGACTGAATTCTTGTACGCCCAGGATACTCACCAGGTACTAATAAGTAATAGTAGTACTTCTCTACAAGTTTATGTTGTAGTCTCTAGCTAGTCTGTCTGATTGATTCCTGCACGTCAAATCCTAGCTAGTGACTAGGCGCATGCATATCTGATTGATTTCTCAATGGTAGATGTAACGTGTCGAAATATGTACTATTCTATGCTCTAAGTACTACCCACGAGGGAATCCCCAGCTAGTTTGGTTGATTTCTAAATGTATTCAGGCCCAGTTTAGCATATTTTCAAGTAGTAGCTTTGGATCGCCATACGGAGTGTATAAGTTACAAAACTGCCTAGTTTACTACAGTAACAACAGTGCATTATATATATGACAAACACACCATTGGTAGAACTGCAGGTTATGGAGCATGGGCTGTTATCTCCAAAGACAGCAAAAATACCTTGTGACAAGCTAACATAATAAATTACACAATGTGGAGTATAGTGGAAAGGCCAAGGGAAAAGTCAATTAATTTCAGCGAAGACTACGATGACGGCAGAATTCATTGTAGAACTTAATCAACAATGATTACCTCATCTGCAACAACAATGAATTTGATGTCCTGACTATGTACGTATGTATTTGAGTTACACAGAAAGTAGACTACCTTTTTGTCATGATGACCATATTCTTAACATATACATCTTGATAAATATTTTGGTTGGTCTTTAGGGGCCCAAGCTGTGGTTTTTGAGGCTGAGGGATGCTTGCTTTTGAACAGATGGATCTTCGAAAATTGGAGCCCTATTTGACAAGCAGATCCCTGATTGTAATGATCTTGGTGGTTTGTGTGAGGAAGATCGTGGCTTCTGTTCTGATTAGTTGATAAGGTGATATCTCGAGCCATTAACTTAATTTATCAGTTTCATTTGGATATGGTTCTCTTATCAGCATACGTGAAATGTCATGATGATTGAATATTATGAAAAGTAGTGTTTTGTTAGGTAATATTTGCATAGCTACAATCAGGAGAACATGCATGGTTAATACTAATCTCTGATTTTTGTTGTGATGGTAGATATTCTTTTGTAACTCATGCTTTCCTCATGCTTACTGATATGTTTACATCGTTGTTGCAAATTCTAGCCCTATTCTTATGATGGGATGATATGCAGCTCATCTTTCAAGAAGTTGGGATGGACAAATGAAGACCAAAACAACACACCTTCAAGACGCGAGGAGAAAAGGCCTCCAACAAATGCAATTTTGATGAAGAGGAGAGCTATATGATTATGTTTAAGAGTCAAGACCACCGTCATCTGTTAATCTATTTGTTAGTGTCTGTTGATGCTACATGTTGTATTAGGTTGATATATAGCTTATCTTGGCTTATGGGGAATGTGAACAATGAACCGTGATGTGGAATTGGCATTGATGTTTATAGAATAATTAATTGTCATGTGATGTGAAAATACCCTGTGTTGGTTAATTGACTTGGTGAATGGAAAAAATAGGCTATATGGAATTGGGCTAACTAATAACTATATAGATTTTTTTTCAATATAAAATAGGAGAGATAGTCACGGCCTACTAAAAATGTGGACTGATCTACCCATATTGGGCTGGATGGAAATATTACATATATATGCCCATCTGGAAAGCCTAAAAGCCTAACCCATATTGGGCTGGAGCCCATTTGGAAAGCCTAACCCATATTGAGAGGGTGGCCAGCAACGTATATGTAGTGTTGTTAGACTATAACAATATATGTTGCTATCTAGCAACGTATCTAAACGTCCTTTACCAACGGATGTATATACGTTGTTGTAGACCCTTGCAACGCCACCAACGGCAACACATATTAATTCGTTGGTGAAGACCATTGCAACGCTTATACGGACCTAAAACAACGCATTGATGCGTAGCTATAGGGGGGTTTCTGTTGTAGTGGGATGACATTATCTTCGGCTGCACTGATAAGAGATACAGTGATGAGTTTGGGCATATGATGCAAGAGCAATATCAGATGTCCATGATGGGAGAGCTGAAATTCTTCCTTGGTCTTCAAATCCGTCAACAGAGAAATGGCATCTTCATATCACAAGAAAAATACCTCAAAGATTGCCTGAAGAAGTTTGGAATGCAAGACTGCAAGGGTTACACGACGCTAATGCCTACCAAAGGCCAATTGAGCCCCGACGACAATGGTAAAGAGTTCGATCAAAAGATATACCGCTCCATGATTGGTTCTTTATTATATTTATGTGCATCTAGGCCAGATATAATGCTTAGCGTTTGCATGTGTGCCCGATTCCAAGCGGTACCAAAGGAATCGCATCACCTTGCGGTGAAGCGAATACTTCGATATTTGGCTCACACCCCGACGCTAGGATTATGGTATCCAAAGGGCTCAGAGTTTGATCTAGTTGGATTCTCAGATGCTGATTATGCTGGTGACAAGGTTGATCGCAAGTCTACATCAGGCACATGTCACTTTCTTGGACAATCTCTTGTCTGTTGGTCTTCAAAGAAGTAGAACTGTGTATCACACTGCACTGCTGAATCTGAATACATTGCTGCTGGATCTTGCTGCGCTCAGCTTTTCTGGATGAAGCAAACCCTCAAGGACTATGGCATCAACATGAAGAATGTGGCCCTCTACTGTGACAATGAAAGCGCCATCAAGATTGCTCACAATCCAGTTCAGCACTCGAAGACAAAGCACATTCAGATCCGTCATCACTTTCTCAGAGATCATGTGTTGAAGGAAGACATTGATATCATTCACGTCAACACTGAAGAGCAATTGGCAGATATCTTCACAAAGCCCTTGGATGATAAAAGGTTTTGCAAGCTGCGGTGTGAGCTAAATATCTTAGAATACTCAAATGTCCTGTGAATGGACACATATCCTAATGCTTATGCATATTGATGACTTAGATGTGCAACACACAAAGTAACGTATGTCTTCAACTCATGAAGACATACACTCTGAGTGTGAGTACATTAAAGCGGAATTTGACTTCGGAGCGCCACGATAATTGTGCGCCATGTCTGGGTCTAATACTTCCTATACGGTGGGTAACGCCACCACCAATCTTTCTTGAAGATTATTTTGTTTGGCGTCATGTTGCATTATCTTCAAAGTTGGTTTGTCTTCAACATTGCCTTGTCTTCATGATTTATCTTCGCAATATTTGATTTGATCTTCTCAGATATATATATATATATATATATGTATATATATATATATATATATATGTATATATGTGTTCTGTCCTCTACAACATTCACTTATAGCTATGTCTTCAAGTTGCCATTTTCTGCGCTAAGTGAATGTGATCGGATCCTAACCCCTTCCATACTTATCTCTCCAACTCTCTCTGTCTCTTTATATGCATTCTATTGACACGTGTCGATTGTCTTCACTGAGTCCTTGTCAGTTGAAGATAAAGAGACAAACATTTAAACTGCGTTTACTATCTCTATCCTTTTTGCCTGAATACCGGAGAAGCCGGAATGACCACCCGACAAATCAGGCGCGCGTGGGGTCGTTGACGGTGTCCTGGACTAGGGGGTACTCACCATGTCATCTCCCGACCAGTGGGTTGGGCCGAGGACCCCCGTGGTGGTTCACTAATGGGCCAGTTCGGACAGCCGATGACATATACAAGGAAGATTCCACAAGACTTGGTGATCAAGACAAGGACTCCTCTCCACCAACGTAGCCGACTAGGACTCTTGTCATCCTGGGCCTCCGGTACATTATATAAGCCGAGGCCAGGCTCGTTGATAGAGAGATTATGACATTACTCATCATACCCCTTGGGTTTAGACCACAACATATGATCTCGAGGTAGATCAACTCTGTACCTTGATACTTCATCAATATAAACAAGAGCAGGACGTAGGGTTTTACCTCCATAGAGAGGGCCCGAACCTGGGTAAAACACCGTGTTCATCGTCTTTGTTACCATCGATCCTAGATCCACAGCTCGGGACCCCCTACCCGAGATCCGCCGGTTTTGACACCGACAATGGTGCTTTCATTGAGAGTTCCGCTGTGTGATCGGCAAAGGATCAATGGCTCGCCCGCAGATCAACTGCGACGTCGGCAAATTCGTCGCCGGCTCGACTGGTCACCTTGGTTCGACCGAGGATTGCACTCTGCCTCAGATCATCATGACCGGACGAGGGCCTTCATCAACATCAACTCCGATCTCTATCAAGATCGTGGAGGAATCATCCATATAGCCCGGGGGCTCAACTTCAACACTGTCCTCGGGCAACCGTGTTGTTCTTCTATACAGCGGATTCGTATTCGCTGTCGCCACTTCCTCGAGTGTCGTTTTAATGATTGCTTTAGTGGAATTGTGCGTAATTAAGTCTACAACAACCATGCAAAATTTCGCCGAGTCCCGATGGAGGAATCTCCAGCGATCTCCGATATACCGCAGCCCTGTCGAATCTGGACGGGAATCTGGACGAGTTTGGAGCGTGGCGTCCAGCATCTAGCTCGGACGTCCTTTGGAAGATCCAACCATTGATCGGCTGAGGAATTCCTATATATACCACCCCTCAAAATTTCAGCTCGATCCGACGGTTCAAACTCCGGAAACCTTCCGATGAGTGGACCAATTTTCAGATATGTTTTCTGCGCGAATATGGATCCGACCCGAATTCATGTTTCTTTATGAACGTGATATTGGACGACCTTTTTAAAGGAATTTTCTTCTAGGATATTGTGCGTTGTTTTTAAACACGTGCCCATAAAATTTTAAGCCTCCTCTGAGGTAATCTTCACCATCACGCTGTAGTCAAACCAGTCCGGCAATATTGCTCCACGGCTACCGACCTGCGCTAGACGCATCGTCGCTTTTTGAGCCGAGCTCAACTTCTTCGGATCATCATCTCGGCGAGCCGAACAAGAGTTCGGAATCGCCAAGGATAAATCATCACCAACATCGCCGCCCCACGGATTACATGGAGCGGGCACACCGGCACCGCCGCATGGCCACTTCATCAAGCCGGCATTGACCGCGTCACAAGTTACGACCTGCGTCGGCATGGCCGCACTATTGCTTCTTCAAGCCAATGTCCATCACGCCGAACTGCTTCGACACCTCGGCAGATATGGCAACTGCAACGTCTCCTTACCGACCTGCTCCGTCACCTCGGCTAGACCGGGGGCTTCGCCATCTCTTCATCAACCTACTCCGGAGACTTCGACGTCACCAGCCGACCAGCTTCGTTACGTTAGCTGGACCGGGGGCTTTGCCTCGGCGAGACAATCTTTGCCAGCATCGCCATGCCGTCGCTTCATCACCCATCAGGCAATGGGTGTGCGGATCGAGTCCCAATTTTGGGAGTAACCTTTCTTCGGACTGCTACAACAAATAAACCAGGTGCTATTAATCCTAGCAATTTTTGCTTGTTTGGGTTTATTTTTCCCAAGGAATTATTACTCTGGTTTGTTCCATCATCTGTACACAGGTCTATCAAATGGTGGCCGCATTAACGACGGTCGCGTGGTGGTTCGGTCAGTTTCCGTACATAGTTCGGTGAACGCCGCATTCGGAACTCGGACCGACCTGTGAATTCGGGCTTTGCCACGCCTTTACCGCATCACAGCGACGCCCTGCATCGACATTGACTTCGGCGCCAGGCCACATCTCTTTAAATAAATTATCTTTGCGAAAAGCAATTATGCAAGGATTTTATATATATTTATATTATTCTTTTTGGACCGCACTATTTTATGTGTGCAGGTGATTGACTTCGACTGCGTCACGCGGTCACTTCGGCAAGCCAATGTCGTCGTCCTAATTGGCATAAATCGGCTCGCATGATTATCTTGTTGATTGAATTGCCATACCGACATGTTCGGTTGCCTCGGGGACTTCGGCATCATCAAGAGGGTCCTACCTCGTCGGGTGTTTGGCGCACGGGCCATATTTCTTTTATTACTCACTTTGCATGAATTATTAATCATGCAACCTTTTTTTATTACTGTTATCTCCGGCTTGCACTATCTTCCGTGCACAGGTAAATGATTCGGATTGGGCAGCGCTGTCACCTCGGCTGAACCGGGGGCTTCGTCATCACTTCATTAACCCACACCAGGAACTTCGGCGTCATACTGTCGGCCTACTCCGTCGCCTCGGACGGACGGGGGGTTCCACCTCGCCACATTGGCCGTGCTGTGTCGCCACTTCGGAGTGCCGAGCTCTTCGCTCCTCCATCTCGGGACCGGCTTAGGGGCTGGGACCTCGTCCCGCCGTAAAACTCGGACCGCGTCATCGATGCCGAGCACATTAACCAGCTAAGTCGCTTTCATGCCCAAAGTTTTAAATTTTTAATTTGTGTTCGGTTCGACCGTGCTCACGTGAGTTGTTTGTTAAAAGAAACTCCCTTTACCCATGTTAGCTGGGGGCTCTTAAATTTACATGAGCCGTTTTATAATAAGTGTGTTTTCTTCTTGTTCATTGCAAAGTCTTTTTCTATCACTCCTTCCTTGACTCGAGTGTGTGGTCAATAGCCGGATAGCCTGGGTCCGATCTTGACCCACTTGCAGTCTTGAGATCGGATGTGTCATGTTAAAGCACGACAGAAGCACAAATTTTTTTTAGACCAATTTTCGGATTGGCACCAATTGAATTGATTTAGTTCGGACGTGGAGTTTCCGCATAAGTCTTTTGGTTTTTAAGCCTATGGCACTTTTAAACTATTTGTGTGTTTCCAGCATAAGTCTCGCAATGCAACGCCGGACACCTTTAGAGATTCAGCAAAACATTCTCGGGTATTGCTTTATATGCATCGGTTTCGAATTGTGTCTTTGGTCAATAGTTGGGTTGCCCGGCTCCTGTGCTTGCCTCCTACGTTCCGCTTTGTTCGGCTAGGTGTGCAAAGGGAGAACCACTGCAATTGTGCTTCCAGCTAGCATGGTTAAGCGCCTCAGTGGAGAAAGCCGAAAACTGACTGTCACAATAAGTGTAAACTGGTCAGCGATCCGATGACTGTGTTAAATTATAAGATCGATAGAGGTCACCCCATGTTAAATGACGGTCCATTCATAACATTGGCTGAAGTGTTTACGGCTTGACCTCGACTGTCGCGGAACACTAACTGGGGGCTAGTAACTGGCCTCCCAACTTTAAGCTCCTATGACTAAGTGAAAGTTATAAAGCCCGCATATCTGATTACCTCGTTTCCGCTAACACAACCGCCTTCGGGCACCGAGACGTCGGCTAAGGGTTGTTTTGTTATTGCGAAAACACCCTGCGTAGCATCTACAAGAGGGTGGAAGCCGACGATGGGCCACTTTCAAATGATAAACGGTCGCAACGGAGTCAAAATAAACATATCATCGGCGTTTGTATTTAATATACGAGGGCCTCCTTCCGCAATCATCGTTATAAAGCCATAAATATGCATCAATTTGACTTAAGATTTTGGCCAAGCTGGGTTGCCTGGCTCCTGTGCTTACCCCTACGTTCCCGATTGTTCGGCTAGGTGGTAAAGGGAGCACCTCTGTGATTGTTACTACCGGGTCATCCGAGTAAGTACCTCAGACTGGGTGAAGCCGAAAGCTAGCAATCTTAAAGGATCACATTGGTCGGCAACGACGGAAGTGAAAATTTTGGTTCATTAATACCATAGAGTTTGGGAACTTTCCCCGAACTAAATCCTCAATATTTTCCTCCCACATTGATCGGAGGTGAGGTTTCATGATCATGATAAACATGACGACCCAAAGAAAGGAACCGATAGCGGGACTATTTTCTTTGGAAGATGTTTCTTACGTTAAAACGTAATATAACATATCTCTCCGTGTACCTTTGTTTATAAAATCGTATGACCGGATTGCCTTGTTTTACATAAATCTTTGCCCTTATAATGGCTTTATAAAGTAGGAAAACACTCCTCGGCTACTGGCCGAAGAGGTTGAAGCCGATGGTCGGTCAACAAAGTTTTGTACAATGCGGATCCGAGCACTAATGATGTAAAGTACTTGGATACATAGAGTCATTACACACAATTTGTGATTTTACTATGGATATCGATCCTTAATTCGGCCACCCGTGCCCGCATTAAGACTCGGGGGCTACTGGGCTTCGGGCTTATTATTTACAAATATTAAAGGGGCACATCGATCCCCTGATCTGGTGTTGCCACCCGACCAGTGTCTCGGGGTCTACTGCATTGCTTGTTCAATGCAGAAAATTCAAAGTGCTTAGTGTTCGGCTTGACCGAACTATAGGCAAACGCGTCTTCGGACAACAACAGGTACCATCTGGACCTATCTGGCATCAAGCTAATATATTACGGCAACTTCTCAAGACCCTCTCTCAAGGGCCCGTTCGCCGATCACTATTATCTCTAATATATTACACTGCGTTTCTATTCCTACGTATGCTGCCGAGCTAGGAGTTGATCCTCAGGCCGATTTCGCGCATCGACCTGAGTCTCAGGGGCTACTTGGATCAGCGGTTTCATGTTTTCCTTCAGGTGCATCTCGGGTTTTAGACCGACACACACCTTGAGGGCTACTGGCTATATATCTCGGCGGAGAATAAATTGCACCAATAAAAAAATATTCACAAAAAATCAGCCCGCAGTCGGGGTGGTGCACCACCTCGGAAGCAGTCCGGCATAAAGCTCGGGCGCCAGTGGCTGGCTCCATAGAGGGCACTTCCGGCATTAAGCTCGGCTGAATTCATTCAATCTTTTAAAGACCGAGGTAGTTTATGACACCTCGGACGCTGACCATCGTTAGAGCTTGGATACAGTCCGGCGTTGGAGTTCGGATACAGTCCGGCGTTGGTGCTCGGCTGCAAAAGATACCTCAAATACAGTCCGGCGTTGGAGCTCGGATGCAAGAGGACACCACCGCATGGGAACAACTTCAAACCCGAGGTGTGGCGTAAAAAACTTACAAGGCATTGATAAAGGCCGATAACTTAAAAAGACTCCTCGGATACCCGACGTATGAACTCTTCGGATACACCTCAGCGATCCTCAAGATCGGAGATGGGAAGATTTGTTGAACCAGTTTTCAAGACCGACGACCGAAGATGAAGAACAGTTCGGAAGAATCGAGGAGCGTCCCAACTTGAAGACCGGTTCAGGGGGCTACTGACGGTGTCCTGGACTAGGGGGTACTCACCATGTCATCTCCCGACCAGTGGGTTGGGCCGAGGACCCCCGTGGCGGTTCACTAATGGGCCAGTTCGGACAGCCGATGACATATACAAGGAAGATTCCACAAGACTTGGTGATCAAGACAAGGACTCCTCTCCACCAACGTAGCCGACTAGGACTCTTGTCATCCTGGGCCTCCGGTACATTATATAAGCCGAGGCCAGGCTTGTTGATAGAGAGATTATGACATTACTCATCATACCCCTTGGGTTTAGACCACAACATATGATCTCGAGGTAGATCAACTCTGTACGTTGATACTTCATTGATATAAACAAGAGCAGGACGTAGGGTTTTACCTCCATAGAGAGGGCCCGAACCTGGGTAAAACACCGTGTTTATCGTCTCTGTTACCATCGATCCTAGATCCACAGCTCGGGACCCCCTACCCGAGATCCGCCGGTTTTGACACCGACAGTCGTGGCGCAACTTTCAATCTGTTACATGCTTGCCATGTGTCCATCAGATGTGAACCGCTAGGGGCACCTGAGTAATTACACTGTGTTGTCCCTCTTCCTTATAAATACTCAACCCCTGCGGTCATTATTTCTTCTCCCCCCGCTGTCTCGCTCAAACCCTAGCGCCACCGCTAGCATCAGTCATCGCCGGAGATGAAGCGCTTCGCTGCCGCGACTTCTCCGCCGTTGTCTTCACGCCGGCCGCGAACATCTTCCCCCCGCCGCCGCCGTAGGTGTCTTCCGCCGCCAAGTTAGGGCACGGGAGATTGAACAACTCGGCCTCCATCCTTCTCGTCTAGCAGTTCTTTGTGCGGTAAATAAGAACTCACTTTTTACCATTTATTTGATCCGTTAAAGAATCCATATCCTCCAAAAGATGTTTTTACACTTCCAAATCTGGATCCTGTCTATTGCGAATCTCATAATCTGCAAAGAACTTTCACTTATGAATGCTTCACATCTAGTTTGATTCCTCACTTGTGCTTATTTTTGGATTCGTACAAATCTGGAACCAACTTACATATATAAGTGAATGTCTTCGCGCTATGAGGTCATTGTCTTCAAACTGATTTATCTTCAAAATCTTCTGAGAGTGCATATGACGTCTTCCCCTTCCCTCTCATCTCTAATGTTGTCACAGGTACATGTCCGTGGGAGAATCCCTTGGTTCTCATAGTCTGCATTCATTTGCAGAGTTCTTACAGCATCACATTGAATCACCTGAAGCTAGCTCCTGTCTGACCAGCCGACTGAAGCCAAACACATTTGTGAAGCCATTCAGTCTGAAGTCAATGGCATCTAGCAAATCTGCAAAGAAGGGTGGCAGGCAGCACCATGACAACACTACTTTGGACTTGCCCCCAGACCTCTATCAACTATACAAGTCTGATCCAGATGAAACCTACACTTAGCGCAAATCTAGAGTCCAATGGATTCGTAGACATTGGGCAGAGGAATGGTTTCAGTATCATTTTGTCACACCAGAGTATGCAAACAAGAATGCTGTGAGGCCACCATGGGCCGATATTGTATACAGGAAGCTTATTCCCAAGACCAACGCTGAAGCCATTGCAAAAGGCTTCTATCCTTGCATGGTCAGAGGACCAATGCGTGAAAATGCCAACCCATCCAGTCTCTGATGGTGTCGCGAAGATGAGCTGTTTGAAGCAAATTTCTAGTTTGCAAAGGCTTCAGTAGCTCAAAACAAGAAGGACTTCGAGATTGACTTCAACCCGGGTCCAGCTCGACCAAGGCCCAATGGCAGCCGTGAAGCTGAACAGAATCTCATTTGTCCTTTCAACAGCCTTGATGGGCTTCTCACACATATCGTTGAGCAAAGGGCCAATGTTGAAGAAGTTCCTGAGGAAGAGGAACATGCTGAAGTTCCAGAACCCCCGAAGCCTATGAAGAAGGCTAAAGCTTCAAAATCTTCTGCTGCACCAAAAGCTTCACGTGTGAAGCCACTGAAATCTGCACTGCCTGAATCCAGTGTGTAGTCTGACTACTTATCTTGCACCTCCAAGAAGCCCAAGAAGATCTCAGGGCAAGCTCTTACACCGGCAAGCATTTTTCACAATGATGAAGATATTATCGATCTATCTAGCGATGAGGATATTGATGATGATGCCCTTGAGATGCTGATCTAGAGCAAACAGGAAGCCAAAATCTTCAATGATCTGCCTTTGTTTGATGCTGACATTCTCAACAACTTCATTGATGAATGGTTTGAAGATACCTCTCTTACCATCGATGATTTGCAGCTTCCGATTGGCATCAGCATGATATTTCAGGGCTATATTGCCAAAGAGCTCGCAATCGCTCAAAAGGTCATTTAGCAGAAAAACAAGATTGGCCATGAAAAGGCCCTCTTCAAGCAGCACATGGCCAAGCTCAATGTCACTGAAGTGCAAAATTTCAAGCAGATGATGATTGATCTCAAGGCTGAATTTGTCAAGCACCATGATGAAGCCAAAGGCTCCAGAGAGCGTCTCAAGCACTATGCTAAAAAGTGCGTACATGCTCATAATGAAGCCTTGAAGAGGAAAGCACTTGGGCGTCCTGGCATTGACCCCAAGCTGGCTCCCAAGAAGAAGAAGCCAGCTGCAACTGAAGCCGAAGCTCCAATGCAGGAAAGACCAAGCATTGTCTTCCCTGCCAGCATGACTGGCTTGAAGCCAAAGGTCCCATCAGCTGCTTCTGAAAAGAAGAAGACAAAGCAGGCTGAGGCTGAGGCCAAGAAGTGAAAGCATCATGAAGCCTCTGATGCTGCTCCCTCCAAGAAGAAGCTGAAGACTAAGCCTTCAAAGTCTTCAAGAAAGGACCAAACTGCACCACCAGAGCCGCTGTTTGTTGAACCCATCTCTATTGCCTTGCCTGCCTCCTCCAACCGCGAGCGCCGCCTAGTAGTCCATGAGCCTGCTACCATAGAGGCTCATGTGTCTGAAGATATTCCAGCTGCCGACACCATCGCAGCTGAAGACATTGGTCGTGAAGACAATGTAGTTGATGATGACGTCCTTCCTCAGTTCCCCTAGATCATGCCTAAGCCGGTATCATCGCCTGCTCCCACGAGCAGTGAATAGATTAGCATTGGTGGTCCCACGATGCCAATCACACAAGATGATTTCTGGGAAGAGCACCACCCCAACACTCTGCTCCACGAGGTCATTCCTCGCACTCCACCAGCTCAAGTCACTACTCCTGTGATTGAGACTCCTCAAGACACCCCTGAAGACATGGAGAAGACCACTCCCTCACCACAGACGTCGCCATCTTTCCGAAGGCTTCGCCGAGCCCCAAGGCCAACAGTCTCCATGTCGAGCATTCCTGAAGAGTATGTGCAAGCCAAAAGCTCAGTTGTACGTCAAGTGTTCCCTGAAGCCATCCCTACAGAAACTGCTCAAGAATTTGAAGCCAAAGAGGCTGAAGATATTCCGGCTACATCAACCGAGGACACAGAAGAAGAACAAGCTGCTATTCCCCCTACCATTGAAACAAGAGAGAATGAAGATGTGATTGTGCCTGACCCACCAGTTCTTGAAGCCACTGCTAATGAGGCTGCTGATGCCTCTGCTACTGAAGTCCATGACGTAGTCATGGCCGACGACAATACGCAGCCCGAAGCCACTCTTCAGACTGAAGCCCCAGATGCCACTGAAAACATTCAGCCATCCACCTCGGATGTTGTTGCTGCTCCTCTTGTAACCCACACAATGGCAAGGGCCTTCAATCGCAAAGGTGAGCTCGTAAGTGTCAGATGGCCCATAATGACACCACCTGTTGCTCCTAGTCCTCAGTATGACTACTATCGTGGACTTAACATGGCAGATGCCCTAGCAAAAGGACTTAGGTGTGGAGCCATCGCAACTAGGTTAGCTTGAAGGGGTTGAACGGGACAAAGGACACAGAGAGTTTACCCAGGTTCGCCCCCTCTCAATGAGGTAAAAGCCTACGTCCTGCTTTCAGTTGTATTGCTGGAGTTTTGATTACAAGGGAGCGAATACGCTTGACCTAGCTCTCGATTGATTGTTTCTTGAGTTAAGCCGCCGCCGGGTCACCCCTTTATATACACAGGTTGATGCCCGGCGGCTTACAGAGTCCCGGCCGGCTCATACACAACGTGTCCGGCTTGGTGACTAACTAAGCTTGCCTTACAATACAAGTTAATCATATGGTGGTTCATCCTCTTGGGCCTCAAGTCGCCTCTGGGTCTTGGGCCTTCAATAGGCTTGCTTCATGACCCGCCATCTTCATCTTTAAGTCGGTAATGGTATGACCCGGTCCCTCCTGGGCGGGTCATACCCAATAGTTATATCCCCACATTAGGCCCCAGGTTGATTTGAACTTGTTCACATCAATCTGCAGTACTTGACTTAGCAGAATCTTCCATCATCAACTTTTATGAACTTGCTATAACCCGCCATGACGTCAGTTCACAGAACCACGGTAACCCGCCATGACATCAGGCGCATTAATTACACGCAAACCCAGAATATCTCAAAAAATCTTTATCTTTAATGGACCTCCCGAAAATCGAGGCGTCTTTGTAGCCACATAATCATTTTTTAGCATCCTCGATTCCCGCGCATGCCATTTATCCACCTCCTTATAAATAGGGACAGGGGGTCCTCCTTTTCACTTTTACCCCTGCCTCTGCCTTTTCTTCTCCTTCCTCATGACAGCCGATGCCTCCAGAGCTCCGCCGCCGTCGGCCTTCGTCAACCGCCTTGACCTGGCCGCTGCATCACCCTGAACGGACTAGAGCACTGCGACACACCTCCGCTGTCCAACAGCATCAGTAAGCACTCCTTCTCCCACACAGCAGATCTCCATTAGGGTTTGCCCAGTTCATCGGAGTTCTTCTCGGTTCTTCTTTAGATCGAGTAGTTTTGATCAGAATAAGATACCAAACTTGTGCGGTAGCAGTTTAGCACTCGTTTCAATACCAGAATACATCCCCTCTATAAAAGATCTCATCTAAGCACACGAACTTTCTGCTGCCGTCACCTTAGGTTTAGAATTTATTTCATTTTCTGAACTGCTGCAGATCCAAAATTATAGCGCAAATCTGTGAAATCTGTTTGGTCCATTACTTAGTAAATCCTCACTTATAAATCTGAAGTGTAGCAACTATCCGGGCGCCTTAACTGATAAACCGTGACCCGCCATATATCATTAGTCCCCTTTTAAGCCACCAATATATTTATCTTTATAACTCAGTGTTATCTTCCAGCTTAACATGTTGGCTCTTTATAGCACTTACTTTTGAATCAATGACCGGCTTATCAGCATAATCTCAAACCGGCAATATTTTCTTCTTAGATCTTTCTTCGCAAAAATGACCAAGACTGTCACTTCATGCAACTGGGTCGTCTCCCGGGTTACCAAGGAAATGTTGAACGAGTATGTCCAAACAGGCGTCTTAGCCAAAAAAGATGTCATCCATTGGAGGGTCCCAGGCACAGAAACCCCTCCTAAACCCAAAGAAGGTGAAGTAATTGTCATTACTAATCATCTGCTCCGGGGTTTTACCCCTCTCGGCTCAAAATTCTTCCGCGATGTGCTGCACTTCTTCTAGCTCCATCTTCAAGATATCGGGCCCAATTCCGTTTCAAACATCTGCAATTTTCAAGTGTTTTGCGAAGTATACCTTCAATAGGAGCCCACTGTAGAGTTGTTCAGAGAATTCTATTACTTAAACCGGCAGACTGAGTTCACAGACGGGCCGAGCCTAGAGTTAGGTGGCATTTCGATTCAGAGGCAGAAAGAAGCCACCTTCCCAGCCGCCAAGCTGCCCAGTCATCCTAAGGACTGGAACCAAACTTGGTTTTATTGTCAAGATACCTCTCCAGAAGGGGAAAACCCTCTGCCGGGTTACCGTGAGAGCCGGCTTAGCAACAGGCACCCCCTCCCCGATCGAATCAGCACAGCAGAGCAGGCCAAATATATGCCCATCTTTTCAAAGATTAGAGCCTTAATGGCCAATGGTTTGACCGGAATCGAACTGGTTCGATGCTGGGTAACCTGGAGAATTATGCCATTAAGCCGCCACTCCGGTTTGATGTGCGAGTACACCTGCGACTTAAAAGATCCGCAACGCCACTGCCAAATACAGCTGACTGATGCTGATATCAATGAGATGCCAAGTCTCTGCTGAATGAGAGTTTGGAAGATTGTAGCAAAACTAGACTGAATCCCTTCTGCGCTCTTAACAAGCCGCCAGCTGTAAGCTTTAAATAATTTCTGGTTTAATCATTTCTTTATTAAAACTGTCATCTTATACCCATTTGATTTCTGCAGGCCAATTCACCTTTTTGGAATAGGAAGCTGCAGGATAAGCCGGCCAAGAAGACCCGGACGAAAACTAAGGCTGAGAAAAAACCTGCCAAGAAGAAGGCCAACCCCTCCGAGTTATTTAACCTGGATGATGATGAGTCGGAGGTAAAATTTGATTCCATTGGCTCATTTTTTTTGTACATCTTATTGAAAATGATCCCTATCAGGATGACGCGGAAGGCAGCCACGCAGATGGTGAAGAGGTAACTATCCTTTCCTCCGACTCAAAACCTCTGCCAAGACAGAAAATTCGTCAAGCAAGCTGGAAAGTAAGGTTTTCTCACCCTTTAGCTTACTTGGATCCCAACTTTATTTTGAAGAAGCAGCAGCATGAAGCTCGCCGCACAACCCGGAACAGTGCTGGCAGGATTCTTTCTTCCGGCTTACCAAACACACCGGCTCCTCGCAAGCGTCGTCTAGAGGTTTCACATATTTCCGACTTAGCTTACCCCAAGACGGGTCTTTTTCGCCAACCTCTTGACCCATCTGATTCAAACTATCAGGGGACCTCTCATTCTTCCTCTGGTGACTCAACTGGGGCTCAAGTTCCCTTGTTTAAAACTGTTCCTGGGTAAGAAACAGTTAAGCCTATTTGCCTTAATACCTTACTCCATTAATACACTAATCTCATCATGAGTTGTTATTGTCAGTGCCATGGCCAAGCCCAGCAAAAAGCTTAAAGTTAACAAGCCGGCTGAAGATCCCAAGGCTATTGACCCGGAGAAGCAGACCGTGTCTGAATCCATGCATCGAACTTCAGAAACGGCTATGGATGACCCGCCACCAGAAGAGCCCCTTGTCACTATGGACACCATGAATGTTGATCCAGAAATTGCTAAGCCGCCCAGCCCCGCTCAGCCGGCTCAAGAGAATGAAGATGTCATAGTCACTGGGACGGCTTATGCAGCACCAGGTAATCCCACCGTCTTATCCAAGCACAGCGCCAAAGAAGAATTTTCTGCTGTTGATAAGGGCAAGTGGAAAGTGGACTTGGAAGATTATGCTCAATTCAATACCCAGGAGCTTCACGCGGGCTACCTAAACCGCCTCTACACCAGCCGTGACTTTGAAGCCGGCTTGGTTAAATTAATGAAAGAGCATTTTGAGGTAAACACTATCATCTTTTCCATATATCGCTGCCAGCCGCCAAGTCTACTGCATATGATAGAATTGAATATACTGTAGACTTCAGATAGCCTCTTTAATCTTTCATTACTGTCATAGCGTCTTGGAGTTGCAGAATCAAAACGAGTAGCCCTCAAGGGCCGGCTTAAGCTGCATAGCTAAAACCGGGACTTCAAATTGTAGTACTCAGTTTCGCATGTAGCCCCCAAGGGCCGGCTTATTCAGCATCGATAAGCCGGGACTTATCACCATAATTGTGAATAAAATCCAAGTATGTAGCACCCATGAGTCGGCTATTTAGGACAGTATAACTGAGCCTAAAGCGAGCCCTCTCAGCGATTTGTGTTTTCGACCGTCTATTTTCATGATTTGATCGTTTTTGGCCGTTTGATCTGTTGTGTGCAACTATGTATTCCTATCCTGTTATAAAGTGGCCCAACTGTCCTAATGGGCTGCTACTCTGGAGGCCGAAACGAAGGCCTTTTATAAACTGGGCCTGTTCCCACCAAAGCCAGCCCATTTAAGTAAGAAACTGAATGTGCTTCACTCATAAGAAAAATATATCGCGAAAGGGGATCCAGCGACGCGGAACAGAGAGAGAGAGAGAGGTGTGCAGTCTGCATCGATCCGGTCCCGATGCGGCACGCGGGATCGAGACAAGGCGACACGCGAGCTGGGATCAATCGGAGGCGTGGGATTCGGGTGCAGACGATGCGCTCGAGCGCTTGCTCGGATCGTGCGGAGTCGCGTCATTCGGGTCCAGCCGTGCCATATCGCGCGATGGGATCCAATGCAGCAGTTGATCTTCAGCGCGTGATGGGATCGATTGCATCCGATGCAGTCGAGCGCGCGACGCGGGCGCGAGGGTCTCCTCGCCGGGCGAGACCATGGGGACAAGGGGATAGCGGACCGTCCGCTTGCTGATTCAGTCACCAGCGATAGAAATCGCCGTTGCAAAAGACCTTAATGGCAATTCATGCCCAACTTAATGGCAATTGAAGTGCCGACTCGCCAACGTTTGATAATTGCAGGTCAGTTACCATGTCGATTTGTGATCTTTGGTACTCCACGGGCAATCACATCTATATATAGTCTTGACGGTCCAGATGTTCCTCTCCACCCCCTCCTTACTTCGGCGGGTTGCTACTTCATCTTCTCCGCACCCTCTTCCCCAATTCTTCCCACATCAAATTTTAGATTGAGATTTTATTACTTTATTTATGTGAGTTTTTCTACTCCCAACTGAATACAGGTGCTATTAGTTGATGGATTTGATTTTGGTTCTGCTGGGCTGCGTTCTCTCTTGTCGTTCCAATGGCGTCTACAGTTGGGCAGTAATATTTTTATTCATCCACTATGATTGGTTTCTTGAATCTTTATTCTATTTGGGGACTTTGGTATCCTGATGGACTATTTTGCTGAGGTAACTGTCTTAGGAATATGAGGGAGATGTATAATGATGGCATCCCCTGTGTTTATCTTGTTGAACAACAAATTGACATGCTTCCAAAGCCTCTAACTAAACTACTGAAGGCATCCCTTCATTTGTATGACATGCAAGGTGAATTTCAGCATTGCTTATTGAATTTGAAGAATTCTTGAAGCAGATACATGCACACAGGCATATATGAAGTATCCTTGCCAAAGCAAGGCAAGTACCTGATGGATCCAATCCATAGTTCCATACATTGTATTTGGAAAAGACATTACATATTTTATCCGACATTTTGGTCTGATCATGCATTGTTGCGCCAACAGGGGCTCCCTTCCCTCTAAATTTTTGTTGTGTCATCAATCGTAAAATGCAGTGTGTGTGTGAGCACGCAAGCTAACATATAGCACTTACTGTTTCAAATGATTTTGAAGCTGAAGGAAGAAGAAGCACATCTCAATACTTTCTGTAAGCACTTTGTGCTCTTCACATGGGTAATACTACTTCTTAATATGCGCTAAGTTTCAGCTCTGACCGCTTCTTGGGACATGGTTAGTGTCTTGTGTCATGATGTTTTAAGGGAACAGAAGATGATAAGATAAGTTGTCTTGGCAAAGCAAAGATAAAAAAAGCAACATATGTACTTCAAATCATGTGAGGTAGCAAATAAGCATCTTCATTCACTATTTTTGGAGAATGTTCCGGAGGTAAAGTAGCTACGTGATGCCATGTATAATTGTACAAAAATGCATAGTTTTTCAACCATTTTTAATACAAAACAGTAGGTATTTCTCACACTGCGTGTATTAATAAATTTTCTGATTGAGTTTGTATAAGAAAAATAAAAGAGAAAAC
The DNA here is from genome assembly GCA_011799875.1 of Thinopyrum elongatum. NCBI lineage: Eukaryota > Viridiplantae > Streptophyta > Magnoliopsida > Poales > Poaceae > Thinopyrum > Thinopyrum elongatum. Next base: position 200,659,538 of record CM022298.1, read on the forward strand.
AAAAGAGCAGAGAACAACTATTGAATCGAGGAGTTACATATGTAGGTGGTCTTATGTATTAGTTTCAGTTCAGTCCTGGACTGGGAAGTGATGCCCATAAGCACGTTCTGCTGGAGCAATCATCCGAGACAGTAATGTTTTTCATTGCTGCTTCAAATATGAAATTGGCTACTATCCAGGATGCTCAGATTGCAGAAGCCCATCGCCTAAGACATGGCTTAATGCTAGCACTCTCGCTGGAATGTCACTAACTTGCTCTTGAATCCGCCCGGCTATGGCGGTGTAAGATGACTACTACCACTTATTCACATACTTTATCTTCGACCACTGTGCCATCAAGATAGTGCAGTTGCCCATGAACTTGCTGTGTTGGCGAGATGAAGATCAGCCTTCGTCCCGGCCAAGGATTGCGCACCTTGTATTGTACCTCTTCTAGCTGAAGATATACTGTTATTGGGGTATTTAATAAAGAGGTTTTGCTGTAAAAAGGAAGTTTCAATACATACCCATTCAGTTCGTACTTCTTATTTGCGCTATCAATACCTGTATAAAAAAGCATTTCTAATGGGTTGTGTGTGTTACATTCATCACTTTACATATCTGGTAATTGATTATTTGTGTTCCAAAAAGGGGCAATTAGATGACCTAAGTTAAGTTCCTAGCTAGGGGTGGCCAGAAGATGGAAATCAAGATAACCGTACACTGCAATTGGTTGCCCCTTTTGCTAATTGCACATCTTTACTATTAGTTAGAGATAATTAATGTATGTACATGAACGTCTGATTCTTGAAGGAAATTCTCATGAAGAATTAATCTGTGGCTTTTAATCATATTTCAAATATGAGGATACAAGCAACATTGAAAGTGATCAGCAGAATAGGCAAAGACAAAAACATATCATGTAGTTGGGTAATTTCTTTAATTATAATCTTGTTTCTTTTGTGAATCAAATAAAATCTTGAGTTGTGTTAAATGTTGTTAAATTTGTGAGGATATTATGTGCTAAAGTTTTTTAGGACACTATGTTGATGGAGCAGCTGAAGCAGACATATTTATTTCATCTATTAGTCTTCTAATAACAAGTACCGGTGCCATGTTTTCTTAATCAGGACAGTTTAGTACATTAATGTGCTTAAAAGACAAAAAATCTTCAGTTTTGTATTTAACTTTTATATATCATTCCACTGTATATTTACGAAAAATAATAATTATATATATATTATAAATATGCACATTCACAACCTTTATTATATGTGCAAAATAGACGGGCGCGGCAACGCGCGCCATCATGGTCTAGTAGTTATAACAGTGTAGCCGGGTCATCATATAATTGTCTTCAAGAAAAGAGCAATGTGCATTATCCCCCAAGTGCCAAGTAAAATACTTGTATTATGCTTGGGACTTAAAATAAGATGATCAACAGAACGTCATACTGCCTACCTTTTTATGTGACAGGCTGAATTGAACATGACGGAATCTCAAGTCAGTGATCTGAGGCAAAACATTCAGACCCAGCAATCTGAGACTTCCAAGGCCAAATCAGAACTGAAGACCGCTTTGGAAAATATTGAAAAACTGAGAAAGGACTTCAGTGCTGAGAGAAACGGCTGGGAAACCGAAAAGGCAGCTCTACAAAAAAGAGCAGAAGATGCTGAGGCTGCCCTTAAGCCGGTTACTGACGAGTTATCCGGCTTAAAACATCAAATCAATAGCATGACAGCCGTCATCTTTGGTAAGCGATAATATATTTCAACCTTTCATCATCCATGCCTTGAACAATCATTCAGCCGGTTTATCAATCTCTTTGGCAACGCAGGCTCTAGAATCTCCCACTTTGGCTCAGACATGCGCATGAAGCTGAAAGCTGCCTATACTCTTATAGAGCAATTATACACTGGCGCTCAACGAGCTATTTCTGCCTCCACCCATAAAAAGCAACCGCCTTCCCTCATCAAGGAAATGTTGGAGAAGCTATATGTGCTGCCACAAAGAGTTGAAGAATTGAAATGATCAGCCGCCAGAGCCGGTGCCATCACGGCCTTGAGCCGGGCAAAGGCATGGCAAGCAGAGCTTGACCCGGCAGAACTAGCCACCGGCTGCCCGAATTTAAAAGAAGATGGGTCTCCCTTCAGTGCCGAGGACTTCACAAAAATAGTAAGGGAGATGCGTCCCTTTGCAAGTAAATTGGCCCAAGAGACTGATCTCTCCAAATATCATCCGGTTTATGATGCTGAAAATGCCAAAGTGAAGGCGCCGGTGTATGAGGTTGTGGACCTTATTCCGCCAACGCGTAAGCACACCTTCGCTCCTGACATTGACCCGTCAACCCTTATAGATGATGAAGCTGTTTTCAAAGCTTTGACTGGGATCGATTGGTCATCGCCTAACTTCTAGACGACAGAGGAGGAAGAAGAATTGGCGCAGGATGACCCGGAAGCCTCAACCCGCCAAGACCAAACCAACTGATGCAAAAGCCGATTTACCATCCACATGATTGGATGCTGTGTGCATCAAAAACACTTAATTCTTTTGGGTCGTCCAATGCCTTGTAATAGGTAGTTGAAAACAATGATCTGCCATGCCGTCGTGCAAGTTTATGTATAATACTTTTGAGCCGCCGATCCGATGTTGAAGATCTGCCACTTATGCTCATAATATCGTCAATTATGCAGATCATGTTTATAATATTGCCTGCACACAAACAGATAACATGTGCCCTGGCGGTTTACCCCAAGGCGGGTCATAATAGCCCACAGAAAATCCACTGGTGACTGTATACTCCATAACCAGGGCGGGATTATACAAACCGTATATACTCATAACAAGTAAATATCATACCTGTGATATTTGTTCCTACTGCCGGCTTACCACGCCATATGCAGTAAGCGTAATAGCCCAGCACCCTATTCCATTTATTCATACCGCCGGCTTACAACGCCGTACGCAGCAAGGGTAACATCCCAAGGACATAGAGCACAGAACTCCAAGCGTATAATCAAAACACACTGGCGACTTACCGTCCAACGCCAGGCCGGGTTATCAAAACTCCGGATATACTCAAACATGAGTTATAAGGATCAAGGCTACATGGCCTGAATCAATTTCAAACCATATATCAATATGGTACAAAAGATGAACCCAAAAAATGTTCAAAGCAAAGATAAATCAGATAAAACAAGGCCTTCATAGGCTGCCAAGCCTCAATATCAAGTGCTATTCAAGGGCCGCACAGCCACTGAGTTAATCCTTCATTCAAACTTGTAAACCGGGCCTCACATGACCAATCGCCGTTTTAACTTTGACAAGTTCAGGGTCTTTATAAGATTGACTGTCAAGAGTACGACGAGTCATTCCAGGATTACCTGGTCGGAGTGGCAGGTATACAAAGGCAGGATAACCCGGATTTTTGGTGAATACACCTGGCGTCCAAGCCTATTACACAGGACAACAAAGCTCTGTTTCATTAAACAAGAAGCCCCCAAGTAATCTTTCAATCCAGGCGTATAAGCCGGAGCAATAGGGTAGTCACAGCTATGCTAAATGAGCAGGAAGCCCCCAAGTGATCTTATGAATTGACAATAAAGACTCAGATTCTCAGAAATGAAACGACAAAGGCCCTGAATTATCAGGGATGCCGGCTTTATTATACTAATCACAATATATACATTGGTAGAAATATATACATCACAAGAGCCGGTGGCTCAGGTGTAATAGGGCCGAAGATGAGCAATGTTCCACGGCCGGCGGGTCTCCTCCTCCGACGTGCGTGAGTCCTTGTGGTCTCGAACATCGATAAGGTAGTATGACCCGTTGTTCAGATTTTTGCTGACCACAAAGGGCCCTTCCCAAGGTGAGGATAACTTGTGCATGTCAGTTTGATCCTGGATGAGCCGGAGCACCAAGTCACCTTCTTGAAAGGTCCGGGTTTTAACCCGGCGTCTATGATAACGATGCAGGTCTTGCTGGTAAATCGCTGAACGAGCCGCCGCAAGGTCACGTTCCTCATCCAGAAGGTCAAGAGCATCCTGACATGCTTTTTCATTATCAGCTTCAACATAAGCCGCCACACGGGGCGAGTCGTGATGGATGTCACTAGGGAGAACCGCCTCTGCTTCGTAAACCATGAAGAAAGGCGTGTAACCCGTAGAACTGTTGGGGGTAGTATTGATACTCCATAACACTGAAGGCAACTCCTCAACCCAACAACCCGGTGTCCTCTGCAAAGGGACCATAAGCCGGGGTTTTATTCCTCTCAAGATTTCTTGATTGGCTCTTTCAGCTTGACCATTGGACTGGGGGTGGGCCACAGATGAAACGTCAAGATGAATATGCTCTTGTTGACAAAATTCTTTCATAGCACCCTTAGACAGATTAGTACCATTATCAGTGATGATACTATGAGGGTATCCAAAACGAAAGATCACCTTTTTGATGAATTGAACCGCCGTCGCTGCATCACACTTGCTGACCGGCTCAGCCTCAACCCATTTTGTAAACTTGTCAACTGCCACCAGGAGGTGAGTCTTTTTATCCTTGGATCTTTTAAAAGGTCCCACCATGTCCAACCCCTAGACTGCAAACGGCTAAGTAATTGGAATCATCCTCAATTCTTGAGCCGGCACGTGAGCTTGTCTTGAAATTTTTTGACAACCATCGCACTTGCTAACCAATCCTCTGCATCAGCATGAGCCGTCAGCCAATAGAACCCATGACGAAAAGCCTTAGCCACGAGAGACTTAGAGACGGCATGATGGCCACAATCTCCTTCATGAATCTCTCGTAGAATCTCATGGCCCTCCTCAGGAGAAACACAACGCTGAAACACCCCTGTAACACTGCATCGGTGCAACTCACCATTGACAATAGTCATTGACTTAGATCGCCGGGTTATCTGCCTGGCCAAAGTTTCGTCTTCAGGTAACTCGCCCCGGGTCATATAAGCCAAATATGGAACTGGCCAATCAGGAATAACATGGAGAGCCGCCACCAACTGTGCCTCCAGGTCAGGAATAGCAAGATCTTCCTCCGTAGGCAATTTAACCGAAGGATTATGCAAGATATCAAGGAAGATATTAGGTGGTACCGGCTTACGCTGGGACCCTAGCCGGCTTAAAGCATCAGCAGCCTCATTTTTCCTGCGATCAACATGCTCCACTTGATAACCCTTGAAATGACCAGCAATAGCATCAACCTCTCGGCGATAAGCCGCCATGAGTGGGTCCTTGGAATCCCACATGCCTGAAACTTGCTGAGCCACCAAGTCTGAGTCGCCAAAACACCTCACCCGGCTTAGATTCATCTCTTTAGCCATCCGAAGACCATGGAGCAAGGCTTCATACTCAGCTGCATTGTTAGTACAAGGGAACATCAATCTTAGAACATAACAAAATTTATCACCTCGTGGGGAAGTCAAAATAACTCCAGCCCCCGAGCCTTCCAATTGCCTGGATCCATCAAAGTGAATAGTCCAATATGTGCTATCCGGCTTTTCCTCAGGCATCTACAACTCTGTCCAGTCATTGATGAAATCCACAAGTGCTTGAGACTTGATGGCTGTTCGGGGCATATCTTTCAGACCATGAGGTCCAAGCTCAATGGCCCACTTAACCACCCGGCCTGTGGCTTCTCTATTTTGAATAATATCGCCTAGAGGAGCAGAACTCACAACAGTGATGGGATGACCAAGGAAATATTGTTTCAATTTATGACTAGCCATGAACACTCCATAAACCAGCTTCTGCCAATGTGGGTACCTCTGCTTAGATTCAATTAGCACCTCACTGACATAATAAACCGGCCGCTGAACCGGATATTCCCTTCCTGATTCCTTTCTTTCCACAACAATTGCCACACTGACGGCTTGGCTATTAGCAGCTACATATAACAACAAGGGCTCCTTATCAATAGGAGCTGCAAGGATTGGCGGCTCAGCCAACTGCTTTTTCAATGCCTCAAATGCCTGATTAGCAGCATCACTCCAGACAAAATGATCTGTTTTCTTCATCATCTAATACAGAGGGATAGCCTTTTCGCCCAAATGGCTTATAAACCGGCTTAAAGCCGCAATACGACCCGCCAGACGCTGGACATCATTAATACACGCCGGCTTAGCCAAAGAAGTGATAGCCTTGATTTTCTCTGGGTTAGCCTCAATGCCTCTTTCAGAAACCAAAAAACCCAAGAGCTTACCTGCTGGCACACCAAAGACACACTTAGCCGGGTTAAGCATCATCTTGTAGACCCAGAGATTGTCATAGGTATCCTTCAAATCATCTATGAAAGTCTCTTTCTTCCTGGATTACACAACAATATCATCCACATAAGCATGAACATTGCGTCCAATCTGGTCATGGAGGCAATTTTGAACACACCGCTGATAATTCGCCTGGGCACTCTTGAGCCCAAAAGGCATAGACACATAGCAGAAGGCTCCAAAGGGAGTGATGGAAGCTGTCTTCTCCTGGTCCTTAACCGCCATCTTGATCTGATGATAACCAGAATAAGCATCCAGAAAGCTCAAACGCTCACAACCCGCCGTAGCATCGATGATCTGATCAATACGAGGGAGAGCAAAAGGGTCAGCCGGACAGGCCTTGTTAAGGTCTGTGTAATCCACACACATACGCCAAGTGCCATTCTTCTTGAGCACTAGCACCGGGTTAGCCAACCACTCGGGATGAAAAACTTCAACAATAAACCCAGCCGCCAAGAGCCGGGCCACCTCTTCACCAATGGCCTTGCGCCTCTCTTCATTAAAACGATGAAGGAATTGCTTGACCGGCTTAAACTTTGGATCAACATTGAGAGTGTGCTCAGCGAGTTCCCTCGGTACACCTGGCATGTCTGAAGGTTTCCATGCAAAGATGTCCCGGTTCTCACGGATGAACTCGATGAGCGCGCCTTCCTATTTCGGATCCATATTAGCACTGATACTGAACTGCTTGGATGAGTCACCAGGAACAAAGTCAACCAGCTTAGTGTCATCTGCCGACTTAAACTTCAATAAGGGATCATGCTCCATGGTTGGCTTTTTCAAGGGGGTCATATCTGCCGGTCAACATTGTCTTTGTAGAACTTCAGTTCCTCTGTTGCACAAACAGACTCAGCATAAGCAGCATCGCCCTCTTCACACTCCAAAGCTATCTTCCTGTCACCGTGCACCATGATGGTGCCCTTGCGACCCGGCATTTTAAGCTGCAAATAAACATAACAAGGCCGTGCCATAAACTTAGCATAGGCCGGCCGCCCAAACAAGGCATGATAAAGGCTCTTGATCTTGACCACTTCAAAAGTTAACTTTTCAGCCCTGTAATCATGATCATCGCCAAAAGCTACCTCCAAAGTTATCTTACTCACCGGATACGCCTTCTTACCAGGCACCACCCCATGAAAGACAATAGAAGACGGCTTAAGATCTTTGTCAGTTAAATTCATACGGCGAAAAGTATCATAGTAAAGGATATTGATACTATTGCCTCCATCCATAAGCACTTTAGTAAACTTGTACCCTCCAACCTGAGGCGCAACCACCAAAGCCAATTGACCCAGATTGCCAACCCAGGGCAGGTGATCCTCATGACTCCACACAATAGGCTGTTCAGACCATCGCAAGTAGCGAGGAACTGTCAGCTCAACCACGTTCACTTCACGCTTATGAAGTTTTTGGTCTCGCTTGCATAAGCTCGTGGTGAACACATGATATTGACCACTATTCAACTGCTTTGGATTACTTTGATAACTAGACTGTTGCTGCTGATTCCCTTGACCAGATTGCTGATTAAAACCACCTTGATTGCCTTGGCGCTGAAAGCCGGAGCTTGAGCCGCCGTGCCCAAAACCAGGTCCGTGAGAGCCGGATCCTGACCCGCCATGCAGGCCATGGTTGTTCTGGAAAAAACTGGAATTTCTATATTCCCTCATGATGAAGCAATCTTTCCATAGATGGCTGGTCGGCTTATCCTGCGTACCGTGCTTTGGGCAAGGCTGATTCATCATCGCCTCAATGTTGAACTTTGGCCCGCCAAACCGGGGCACTGATGACTTCCCCTTGCGACGCTGATTACTATTCTGTGTATTGGTGTTCGCCACAAAATCTTAACCGCCGTCCAACTGCTTGCGCTTACCATTGTTACCTTGACCCGCCGGACTATGCTGCTGTCCCTTTGCATTGCCATTCTTCTTCCCCTTCCCAACTTTCTCCTCATCGGACTCGGGGTCCTTAGTGCTATCAGAATCAGCATATTTGACGAGAGCTGCCATGAGCTCTCCCATATCATTGCAATGGCGCTTAAGCCGCCCCAGCTTCTGCTTAAGGGGGAGGAAACGGCAATTCTTTTCCAACATCAGGACGGCTGAACCGGCGTTGATACTGTCCGACGAGTGAATAATAGTTGATATCCGACGCACCCAATTGGTGGTTGACTCTCCCTCACCCTGGACGCAAGAGTCTAAATCAAGAATTGACATAGGCTGCTTGCACGTGTCTTTGAAATTTTGGATAAAACGCGTCTTCAACTCAGCCCATGACCTGATGGAGTTAGGAGGCAATCCTTTCAGCCAAGTGCGCGCCGGTCCATCCAACATCATAGTGAAGTACTTAGCACACGCAGCATCACTAACATCCAACATCTCCATGGCCATCTCATAACTCTCAATCCAAGCCTCTGGGGGCTGATCCGCCGTGTAATTAGGCACCTTGTGAGGGCCCTTAAAATCCTTGGGCAGGCGCTCATTACGTAAAGCCGGCACTAAGCATGGCACACCAAGGGTTCTAGAGGTCACTCCTGCCTCCACGGACGCCGATGGGTAAACCGGAGATTGTTGATGAGCTGTCACCTGAGCCGCCAGCTCAGCCTCCCGATGTGCCCTGCCCTGATCTACCAAAGTCTGAGCATCGTTACCAACACGCGGAGGGTCATGCCTTCGAGGCTGATTATGGTGCCGCTCACTACTTGAAACTGCTGGCGAGTCAATATGCCTGCTATAACTTCGGCTTGGACGAGGGGTTGAATGAATCCGTTCGCGGTTGTACGAATAAGCCACCTGTTGTGCCACCGCTGTCTGAAGAAGCTCTCCGGCTCTCTGTATCTCCATCGTGGCTGGTGACTCGCCTTCAACAGGGAGAGCCGCCAACCGCGTAGCTGCTGCAATCATATTGTCCAAAGGGTTAGAATAATGACCCGGCGGTGTTGGAACGTGCTGAGGTGGGGTCAAATTCAAACAAGGCGGGTCTGTAGCACGTGGTTGAACCATCGCTCCGGTCCCGGGTGCCTCAACAACCCGGTTCACCATGGGCGGGTCACTGGTTCCAGCCCCAGGTGTGTTGAAAAGATTCCTTGCATCGTACTCCGGAGGTAGACGACTCTGGTGCCTCCTGCACAGAACGGCGTTAGATGCATTCTGATCCAGGCTTAACCGGAAATTCTCTGCTTGAATCCGTTGAGATGCAGTGTCCAGGGCGGCTCGTTCTATCGCCATCCTAGTATTTTCAGCATTAAACTCCTCCTTGGCTTGAGCTATCTCATCTCGCAGCGTCGCGACATCCACCTTATGCTGTGCTTGATTTTCCGGTGTTACCTCTGCAGCTAATAAGGTCGACAAAGCCTCCAAGAGCCTAGATAAAACTTGAGCCGGCGGGCGCGCAGAGTTACTCGCCGCGGCCGTTGCCGCGGCCGTTGAACCGGAAGTCATGGCTGCAGCAGTTGATGAATTGAGCACCGGTTGAGTGCCGGCCATGAAGATCACGACTCTGTTCGGCGGCTCATTGGGGTCTGGAATACTGTCACCATCGGAATAGCCCCCAAGCCGGCCGTCTTGTAACTGATACATTGAATTGGTCTCACCGGTTGAGGACTCATCACCAGAGTAGATGGCCGTCTCTCCACCGGATACAGTTCCTTTTTCAAGATCTGCCCCTTGGATGCAACCAACAAAGGCGCGCTTTATGGCGGGTTGAAACTTGGCGGGTCATGCACGCTGAGCCGTCTCGACGATGTCGGTGCAGGTGTCCGGCTCAGGCTCTGACTCACCAATCTTGCCAATGAAGACATGGATTCCGCCGAAGGGGACCCGGTACCCGTACTCGATTGAGCCGGCCTCGGGGCCCCAGCCTGCGTCATCGATGTAGAGCTTGCCGCGACGACTCTTGGTCATCCGGCCCACAGCGTATCCCTTGATCCCTGTGAAGTTGCCCTTCAAGAACTCGAAACCACCATGCGCTGGCCCCACGGTGGGCGCCAACTGTCGTGGACTTAACACGGCAGATGCCCTAGCAAAAGGACTTAGGTGTGGAGCCATCGCAACTAGGTTAGCTTGAAGGTGTTGAATGGGACAAAGGACATAGAGAGTTTACCCAGGTTCGGCCCCTCTCAATGAGGTAAAAGCCCACGTCCTGCTTTCAGTTGTATTGCTGGAGTTTCGATTACAAGGGAGCGAATACGCTTGACCTAGCTCTCGATTGATTGTTTCTTGAGTTAAGCCGCCGCCGGGTCACCCCTTTATATACACAGGTTGATGCCCGGCGGCTTACAGAGTCCCAGCCGGCTCATACACAACGTGCCCGGCTTGGTGACTAACTAAGCTTGCCTTACAATACAAGTTAATCATATGGCAGTTCATCCTCTTGGGCCTCAAGTCGCCTCTGGGTCTTGGGCCTTCAATAGGCTTGCTTCATGACCCGCCATATTCATCTTTAAGTCGCCAGTGGTATGAACCGGTCCCTCCTGGGCGGGTCATACCCAATATTTATATCCCCAACAATTACCATTTGGAGCAAAGGCCTCAGACACAGAAGCCAAAGCCCAGGCTGCCAAGGCTTCCCAGTGCTGTTACCACTCAAGGCTCATTCAGTGTGCTTAGCTTCAGAGAGCACAACACATTCTTCGACAAGGCCAAGAATCCATACAAGAAGCCAAAGATCTCCTCTGACAGGTTCTAGAGCCACCAGCAACGAAGCTATTACTCATGCATCTTATACAACCAGGATAGGATCTTCCCCCACAAGCGCCTGTGCTGCGATGCCATTGCTGGACTCCCCTGCCTTGAGGAAGCTCTTGACTGCTTTTGAGAAGTTAGCTTGCTCCCATTTGTCGTCGACAAGGAGCACTGGAATGAAGAACTCTTACTGCAATTCTATGCCACTCTACATATATCAGGCTACAATAGGGATCTGAAGACATGGGTCCTTGAGTGGATGACAGGCGATGTACATCACGAAGCCAAAGCTCAAGACATCATCGAGCTAACTTCCCTGCCCACTCCTGGCAATCTCTATGAGCCAGGTTGTCAGCGTTATGAACAAGAATTGCAGAGCATCTTTCAGAAGCCTGAGCCCAACATGAGCCAGATGCTCAGTATGATTAAGCCTTTGCCTGTTGATGCTGAATACCCCAAGGAATTTCTTGTCAATGACCTCGAGTACCTGCCCCGCACTATCTATCATATACTGAGGCATACTCTATGGCCAATTAAGGGGCATTCTCCTCCCGCCAAGCTTGAAGGCACTATGAAGACATTGGTCTTTTATATCATCAATGGCATCAGGTTGAATACTCAAGACTTCTTCATTCGTCAGTTGGCTGCTTCTGGCATTGATCTGTTCGGACTCAAATTCTATGCTCCATGGGTCATGCGGCTGATTAAGCTTCACTCAACTATCAATTATCAAGCTTCAGTGCGCAACCATGTCGTCTTTTTGCCAGAAGTGGATATGTCTCACGAAGCCATATATCCTGAACCAGCCAAGGCACTAGTTCGCGAAGACAATGCTGCCTTCCAAAGATTCACTCAACCTCTTGAAGGGACTCATGTGCTGAACCCAACCACTACTATTGCTAGTCCTCTTGTCGGTCAGCTCAGGCTGCCGCATCATGCCAACACTAATGCAACAACTAGCACAGTAGCCCAAAGGCCTCAGAAGCGTGCTTGTGTACTGAATGACAGAGAGCTTCTTGTGTCACTTCATCAAAAAAAGATAGGCATCATGACTGGATGAAGCACCAGATGCAAAGTCTCCTAGTTGATGTCAATCGCATTCACAACCTTGCTACCAAGAACTCCTTTGTTGCTCATGAAGCCTGTCGGCGTGCCTGGAAGAGGCTCACAATGCTCTGTTCTGAAGACGATCTACGAGCAGATGGCTTCACCGAACACTTCAAGTTTGACTCTAGGCCTCCACAGTCAGCAAGTTGGCGTCCAACTCCTTCCATTGAAGATTCTAAGTATTCATCTTCGGCCCCAACTATTGTTGCGCGAGTCATTGATGAAGAGGACGACGCCACTTCACCAGCTATGGCTTCACTGCATCACGATTCTGCATCAGGCCCCTCTGCACCGCCCAACTCCACCGTCGACCCTGCTGCCCCAACATCTACACCAACACCACTTGGGAATGCTTAGATACTCTATGTCTTCACTCCTTTTTGATCATTCCTAACAAAAGGGGAAGAAGCTTATGAGTTGATAGTCTTCAAGTGGGTCTATATGGGTCGGGTGCTTATTTTTGCTAAGTTTTACAACTCTCGTTCTTGAACTGTTGGTTTTGAGTTGTAACCCTTAAACCTTGATGGTCGTCTGCTACTTTTGATGCTACCTTTTATTGCGATGATAAATTCCGCATACTGCAGACGCCCATTTCTCATTGTGCATGTCATTAACTTCACTACATTTATATATGCATGATGAATTGTCTTCATGAGTTGAAGAAGATCTCCACAAAGCAGAACCTGCCATGTGCATTTGCATTCAAAGGAAAATTACTTATATGCACATCTTCAGGGGGAGCCCTTTCAACTTCATTAAGCCAATGACCACATTCTTTAACTTACACATATTTTTATCCCCGTTGAAAACTTCAACCAGTTTGTCATCAGTCACCAAAAAGGGGGAGATTGTAAGTGCATCTAGTGCCACCCCTAGTTGGTTTTGGAGTATTGACGACAAACGTGGTTGAGGGACTAATGTGTTTGTGAGAATTGCAGGATAACACAGGTAGAAGTCCCTCATTGATTCGGTTTTCCTACCAGAGATGACCCCTAAAAATGTATGAATACATTAAAGACAATTGTGGGTCGTGAAGACATTCACGTCGAAGATAATGACGTGTGATGACATTCACCTGAAGACTATGGAGTGCGAAGACATAGTTTCTTTCGTAGTTTCATTTTCTTCTTTCTTGAGTCATAGGAACCACCGTACTGTTAAGTGGGGTCCAAGTGAACAAAGTCAGAAGAATGACGTGATGCTCAACCAAAATCCTATGTCTTCGAGCGAAGACAATGAGAGCAAATCTTATCCAGAGTTGGATGAGTCAGCTTTGCTTGTAGCCCAAGCCAAGCTACCGCGTGTGTTCGAAATCCGACCGTTGGACACGTGTTGGTTCCTTAGTGACCCAGGGTCATTTCGGACATATCATGTCGGGTTGCCTGCTGGCTATAAATAGCCTACCCCCTCCACCATAAATTGGTGGCTGCTCAGAGTTAGTGCACGGCTTTTGTCGTTTGAGAGCAACCCACCTCCGAAGCCTTTGAGAGAGAGAGAGATCCATGCGAGGTCAAAGCCCAAAACACCCAGAGCCAAAGAGTGTTAGGCATCACTGAAGTCTTTCTGTCTGCGTGACCTGAAGACTTGTTACACTTGAGGACTGTGTATCCTCCAGCCGGTTAGGCGTCACGTTCTGAGGATCCAAGAGTCATTGTGGATCGCTGGTGAACGGAGTCTGTGAAGGTTTGGAAGTCTACCTTGAAGACTTACCAGAGTGATTGGGTGAGGACTGGGTGTCCTTAGCTCAAGGGGAATAAGGTGAAGATGTGGTCTTCTGAGTTCAATCTCAGCCTCCCTAACCAGATGTACAGTTGTCACAGCAACTGGAACTGGTCTACCAAATCCTTGTCTTCACCAAGCTACTGGTTATATCCCCCACCTCCTTTACATTTCAGTTTGTCTTCGTGAAGTCATTGCTTGTTTGCCTGATCTGTTTGACTTCACTGTGCGAAGACTATTACCTGTTTGGCTTCATACTGTCTTCCATTCTGATCTGTACTACCTAGCTACTATTAGTCCTCGTGCTTCCATTACAATGCTTACTTGACTATGGTCTGTCTAGAGTAGTTTATCTTCCGCTGCATATCATATAGGTTCCATTTGATTGTCTGTCTTCAAAGACCTCGTGTTTTGAAGACTTTCATAAAAATCGCCTATTCACCACCTGTAGTCGATAACTAGCACTTTCACATATGGATCTGAATGTGGCAGACCTGTTGACTAAATCTCTTCCACGAGCAAAACATGATTAGCACCAGGACTCCATGGGTGTTAGATTCATTACGATGTAATCTAGATTATTGACTCTAGTGCAAGTGGGAGACTGTTGGAAATATGCCCTAGAGGCAATAATAAATTGGTTATTATCATATTTCCCATTCATGATAAATGTTTATTATTCATGCTAGAATTTTATTGACCGAAAACTTAAACATGTGTGAATACATAAACTACACTGTGTCCCTAGTAAGCCTCTACTAGACTAGATCATTGATCAAAGATGGTTAAGGTTTCATAACCATAGATATGAGTTGTCATTTGATAACGGGATCACATCATTAGGAGAATGATGTGATGGACAGACCCAATTGTAAGCTTAGCATCAGATCGTTTAGTTATTTGCTATAGCTTTCTTCATGTCAAGTATCAGTTCCTTAGACCATGAGATCATGCCACTCCCGATACCAGAGGAATACTTTGTGTGCTATCAAATGTCACTTTGTAACTAGGTGATCATAAATGTGCTCTACAGGTATCTCCGAAGGTGTCTGTTCAGTTGCATGGATTGAGACTGGGATTTGTCGCTCCGTGTGGAGAGATATCTCTAGGCCCTCTTGGTAATACAACATCATAAGAAGCTTCATGTGAATAATGTGTTTAGTCACGTGATCTTGTATTATGGAACGAGTAAAGAGACTTGCCGGTAACGAAATTGAACTAGGTATGGAGATACTGACGATCGAATCTCGGGCAAGTAACATATTGCTGGACAAAGGGAATTGCATACGGGATTAACTGAATCCTTGACATCGCGGTTCAACCGATAAAAATCTTTGTTGAATATGTGGGAATCAATATGGGCATCCAGGTCCCGCTATTGATTATTGACCGGAGAGGAGTCTCGGTCATGTCTACATGTTCCCGAACCCGTAGGGTCGCACGCTTAACGTTCGGTAGCGCTAGGGTAATATTGAGATATTAATAGTGGAAAGTACGAAGGTTGTTAGGAGTCCCGTATGGGATCCGGGATATCACGAGGAGCTCCGAAATGGTCCGGAGGTAAAGATTCATATATGGGAAGTCCTGTTTTGGCCACCGGAAAAGTTTGGGGGCATACGGGCAAGTGTACCGAAGGCATCGAAGGGTTCCGGGGGTCCATCGGGGGCGTCCACCAGCCCCGGAGACCCACGTGGGCTGTAGGGGGCAGCCTGGCCTAGATGGGCCAGGCGTACCAGCCCCCCCACTAGGCCCATGCGCCTAGGGCTAAGGGGAAACCCTAGATGGGGGCGCCCCCTTGGCTTGGGGGGCAAGCCACCCTCCTAGGGCCGCCGCCCCTCCCTTGGAGGAGGGGCTAGGGCTGGCGCCCCCTCCCCCTCACCCCTATAAATAGTGGGTAGGTAGTAGGGCAGCTGCACGCCTCCATCCTAGCCCTCCGTCGCTCCCAACTTCTCCCACCTTTCCTCCGGTACGCGCTTGGCGAAGCCCTGCCGAAATTCCGCTGCTGCCACCACCACCATACCGCTGTGCTGGTTCCGATCTCATCTCCCTCACTTGCTGAACATGTGCTAATCTCAGAGGTGCCATCCATTCAGCACTAGATCGGATTGGATCGTGATTGGATCATGAAGAGTATGCCTACATCAACTGCGTTACGACGCTAACGCTTTCAGTCTACAAGGGTATGTACACACACTCCTATATTAGATCTTGGGTTTTCGTAGGATTTTTTTTATTTTCATGCTTTGTTCCCCATCAACATACTCATCAAAGAAGGCATTCATACTCTCACTACGTTGTGTAGTAGACATACCTGCCCAAAAGCATCTTTCACGAATGCTGGAACCCAACAGTACCGGTGGTCGTAAAGCCTTTAAGCCATTCATTATCATGAAAATCATACTTCTCAAGCATATGCATCCAAACAACTTCAAATTCTGCAATTGTTAATGAATCATAAACTGCATTTCCAACAGCAAACTTGATGTGATCATATTCATCATATCCACCCATCTTCTCTTGAACCTTTTTCGTTATATGCCTCAAGCACCATCTGTATCAAGATTATGGAAAAAACTGTTTCCACACCATTTTGAATTGCCTTTGCTTGATCAGTTATAGTAGCTTTTGGTTGATGATTTAACATACAAGTGAGCCATGCTTGAAATAACCAAACTAATGTTGCAGTATCTTCATTTGATAATAAAGCACATCCTAGCAACACCAATTGGCCATGATAATTCACTCCAACAAAACAAGCAAAAGGCATGTCATATTGTATATTATCATTAAATATGTTGTGTCAAAATTAATGACGTCATGAAAAGAGTCATACATGCTCTACTTCTAGCATCAGTCCAAAATACATTCCTAAGTCAGGATTCGTCATCAACATCCATGACACTAAATTTTTTTGGGTTATTGGATTGCCTTTTGATGAAATAGTCACGAACCGCTTCAACATCATCACTGCCAAGTTTTAACCTTCTTAGTTTTTCAAGAAAAATGCGTGAATGTTTATCACCAAAAGTTAGGTTTGATGACCATCTGCTGCCACAACAAAAGAATTGAAATTCTTGTTTATTCGAATTCCTGACCGGTCATTCAACTAAAGTCTTTGCTTGACATGGAAATATATCCTTTTGTTACATATGAATTACCGAGATTTAAGTGGAATTAATGTATGATTATGATCCAAAATTCGAGATAAACAACTTCCCATCAGGACCATAAGCAATATTGATTTTAGCTTTGCATCCTAACCCTGACGATTAATATTGTTGTTGGATTTGGATTCAACATATTTTTTGATTTGGATCGAGTCTTACCATGACGATTGTAGGAAAGTGTAAGGCATCTCAGTTGTCCATTATCATCACTGCTTGAGATTCTTCTCGTCATGCCAAAACCTTTTGCTCCAACATATTTGGTGTAGTACTCTTGCGCGTCGTTCTTATTATGAAAGGCCATCCCCAATCCAGGTTCTCCAAGTAACGCATGCGGCTGAGCTTCAACATGGTCATGTTCAAGCTCCACATTGCTTTCCTCTCCTTTCTTAACACCGTCATCATCACTTGAAATAGACATGTCACTTGATTCCTGGACACCACAAGTTCCATCATCCATTCCTATAAATCATGAATTTTTTAATTATTCTAGTTTGAAGGCAGTATAACTAAACTAAATGGTAGTAACAAGTTGACCTAAAGATCCGCATGTTAAAAATGAACTTGGAAACTTCATGTTGAACATTACAAGATATATACACTTAGAAACAAACATAAAAATTATTGTCGTGCCAATGTGCTACAGTTATGTACATGCAAATCGATGAAGATAAATAAGAAGGAACTTCAGGGCTTCATGAAGACCGACAACTCACGTACACGGCTTTGATCTACAGATGGATAAATCAATTATATTGCCGCACAAGTATATATGATGCAGAATCACCAAGCACACTATCCAAGTCCTAACACTATGGCCTTGGGTATACACACAATCCTGCTAAGAGCATCTCCAACAGGCACGGGATTTTAGCGCCGCGCTGGAAAAATCACCTTTTTTGTGCACGCGCAGCCATTCCGGGCGCTCCAGCGGACACGCAAAAAACGCGTGAGCGGTATAGTTGGTTCAGCGCGCGTAGCAAAACGGCATCGCGTGTCGCTTATTTCGTGTGCCCGCTCCCGCACGCTGGACACTTGAGCGCCCGCGACCCACTACCGCTACCCTCTTCGGCCGCCCCGCCTTCGCCCCGCCCCGCGCCGCCACCGGCGAAATTCGACCGATGGAAGGTCGCGCTGACATCCCCCCAACCCCTCCCTACACCCACGACCCCTACGCCGCCGCCGCCGGTGGCGCAAACCCTAGCGCGGGGTTGAGCTTCGGCTTCGCCGCCGCTGGCCCAACTCCAAGCACCAGTCTCACGCACGGCCTTTTCATGGCGCCACGGACGACCTCGGCGGGTGGTGTCGCGTCGGCACCCGCCGTGAAGCCACGGGGCCCCCTCTCCAAGCGACCAAATGCGGCAGGGGCGAAGGTGGGCAAGGTTTCCGGGAAGAAGAACAAAGCAGCGGACGACTCTTCTAGGCGGCAGATGCGCACAAGGTGTTTGATGAAATGCCCAGAAGGTATGATTTCACCCCCTTTTTTCTTTGTTGTTTTTTACATGAATGGATGATACATCTCCGTCGTATCTATAATTTTTGATTGTTTCATGCCAATATTCTACAACTTTCATATACTTTTGGCAACTTTTTATACTATTTTTGGGACTAACATATTGATCCAGTACCCAGTGCCAGTTCCTGTTTGTTGCATGTTTTTGTTTCGCAGAATATCCATACCAAATGAAGTCCAAACGCGATAAAAACTTACGGAGATTTTTTTTTGGAATATATGTGATTTTGGGGAATTGGAATCAACGCGAGACGATGCCCGAGGGGCCCACAAGCCCTGGAGGCGCGCCCCCTACCCTGGGCGCGGCCAGGGGGCTTGTGGCCACCCCGTAAGGCGGTTGGTGCCCTTCTTTCGCCGCAAGAAAACCAATATCCGGATAAAAGTCGTGTTAAAATTTCAGCCCAATCGGAGTTATGGATCTCCAGGAATTTAAGAAACGGTGAAAGGCCAGAATCTGGGAACGCAGAAACAGAAGGAAACAGAGAGAGAGAGAGAGAGAGAGAGAGAGAGAGAGAGAGAGAGAGAGAGATCCAATCTCGGAGGGCTCCCGCCCCTTCGCCGCCATGGATGCCAAGGACAAGAGGTGAAACCCTCCTCCCATCTAGGGGGGAGGCCAAGGAAGAAGAAGAAGGAGGGGGGCTCTCTCCCCCTCTCTCCCGGTGGCGCCGGAACGCCGCCGGGGCCGTCATCGTGACAGTGATCTACGCCAACAACTTCGCCGCCGTCATCACCAACTCTCTCCCCCTCTATGCAGCGGTGTAACACCTCTTCTCCCCACTGTAATCGCTACTTAAACATGGTGCTCAATGCTATATATTATTTCCCAATGATGTATGGCTATCCTATGATGTTTGAGTAGATCCATTTTGTCCTATGGGTTGATTGATGATCATGATTGGTTTGAGTTGTATGTTTTATTATTGGTGCTGTCCTATGGTGCTCTCCGTGTCATGCAAGCGTGAGGGATCCCCGCTGTAGGGTTTGCAATATGTTCATGATTTTCTTATGGTGGGTGGCGTGAGTGACAGAAGCACATACCCGAGTAAGTAGGTTGTTTGTGTATGGGAGTAAAGAGGACTTGATACCTTATAATGCTATGGCTTGGTTTTACCTTAATGATCTTTAGTAGTTGCAGATGCTTGCTAGAGTTCCAATCATAAGTGCATATGATCCAAGTAGAGAAAGTATGTTAGCTTATGCCTCTCCTCATATAAAATTGCAATAATGATTACCGGTCTAGTTATCGATTGCCTAGGGACAAATAACTTTATTGTGACAAAAAGCTCTCTACTAAAACTAACATAATTGTTTATTTATCTAAACAGCCCCTAGTTTTTATTTTCATGCTCTTTATTATCTTGCAAACCTATCCTGTCATACCTACAAAGTACTTCTCGTTTCATACTTGTTCTAGGTAAAGCAAACGTAAAGTGTGCGAAGAGTTGTATCGGTGGTCGATAGAACTTGAGGGAATATTTGTTTTACCTTTAGCTCCTCGTTGGGTTCGACACTCTTACTTATCGAAAGAGGCTACAACTGACCCCCTATACTTGTGGGTTATCAAGACCTTTTTCTGGCGCCGTTGCCGGGGAGCAATAGCGTGGGTGAATATTCTCGTGTGTGCTTGTTTGCTTTATCACTAAGTAGATTTTATTTGCTGTTCTAAGTTGTTCTCTATCCTTAGTTATGGATATGGAACACGAAATACCAAAAAAATTTGGTGTACTTGCTACTCATGGAGATGGAGAACCTCCTAAAACCCTTGATGCTCGTTATGTGGAAAATATTAAACACTACTTTGATAATCCTGAGAAAACCCCATTAAACTTGATAATGGGATACACATTGGATCAACGTGAATACTTTAGGGATTATCGCTTGACTCAAAAAGGGAAACTGTTATGGGATCAAATTCATATGTTGCATTGGTATGCTTGGAATTTATGCTTGAGATATGATTATACTTGTTGCTCTAGGATGAAGGCTCCACACCTTCCCTTTTCATGTAAATTTAATGATAATGAAACCTTAGCTTCTTATGCTAATGGTATATATGATTACTATGATGTGGAACAAATAGAAGAATTTTTTGCTTTTAAGGGTGCTTATGAAATTGAATCTTTGTTTGAAAAGTGTGAAAATTATGATGATGCTGTTTACAGACCTGAATTTTTTTCTATACTTTAATATTGCTATGAGAATTATGACTATAATGCCGATATTAATGAGTTTATTGAGAAAGTATCCGCTGTCCAAGAAGAGACTAATATTTTGCAGGAATCTATGGAAGAAGAAATTGATGACACTGTGAGCTCATTGGATGAAAAAGATGATGAGGAGAGCGAAGAACAAAAGGAGGAAGAGCGGATTAGGTACCCGTGCCCACCTTCTAATGAGAGTAACTCTTCAACTCATACATTGTTTAATTTCCCTTCGTGCTTATCGAAGGATGAATGCTATGATGATTGCTATGATCCCTTGGATTCGTTTGAAATATCCCTTTTTGATGAACTTGATGCTTGCTATGCTTGTGGCCAAGATACCAATATGAATTATGTTTATGGAGATGAACTTGCTATAGTTCCTTATGTTAAGAATGAAATTGTTGCTATTGCACCCACGCATGATAGCCCTGTTATCTTTCTAAATTCTCCCAACTACACTATACCGGAGAAGTTTGCGCTTATTAAGGATTATATTGATGGGTTGCGTTTTACCGTTACACATGATTATTTTGATAGATATAATATGCATGTGCTTGCTGCTCCTACTTGTGATTATTATGAGAGAGGAACTACATCTCCACCTCTCTATGTTTCCAATACGATAAAATTGCAAGAAGCTGTTTATGCTATGTATCGGCCTTTACTCTGTGTGCATGAATTGTTCTTTTATGACATGCCGATGCATAGGAAGAGAGTTATACTTTGTTATTGCATGATATATGTTGCTTTGTGCTCACTTCTAAATTACAAATCATTGTTAATTAAAATTTGCTTTGATATACCTTGGGATCTGGGTGGATCAATTACTTGAGCACTATATGCCTAGCTTAATGGCTTTAAAGAAAGCGCTGCCAAGGAGACAATCCGGAAGTTTTAGAGTGTCATTTATTTCTGTTGTGTGCATTTATAAATTAAAAAAAAAATAAAGTGGGGAACCTAAAACTTTTTCAAAAAGAAAAGTGAAAGTAAGAAAGACGAGCACCGTTGAAGTGGGGGAGCTCCTTGAACTTTGTTCATGCCCATGGAAAATTTGCAAACCTTGATTACAGAAACTTTTCAACAAAAATAATTATCCTCTTGTACAAATCCATTGTATTATAAAAATAATGCGCCAAGATTTGCCTTTAGGGTGATTAGATTCCTTGCTTGGTATGTGCAGTGGAAAAACAGAAACATTGGCTGTAGCGCGTGAATTTACATTTTTTACTGGAATGTCAAAAGTTTCTGAAATTTTTACACAGTACTAATATACAATTTTTATATTTTTTCCTAATGTTTCAGAATTTTTGGAGTTACAGAAGTATGGTTAATGTTCAGATTACTAAAGACTGTTCTGTTTTTGACAGATTCTGTTTTTTGATGCATTGTTTTGCTTGTTTTGATGAATCTATGGATTGTATCGGTGATATAAGCTGTGGTGAAGTTAGAGTACAGTAGATATAATGAAAAGGTAAAATATGAATGAGTTTTTAACTGTACTTAAAGTAGTGATTTGTTTTATTATACTAACAGATCTCACGAGGGTTTTGTTAAGTTTTGTGTGATTGAAGTTTTCAAGTTTTGGGTGAGACCATGATGGATGAAGGAATAAGGAGTGGCAAGAGCCTAAGCTTGGGGATGCCCGAGGCACCCCAAGATAATATTCAAGTACTCCCAAGCAACTAATCTTGGGGATGCCCCGGAAGGCATCCCCTCTTTCTTCTAACGACCATCGGTAATTTTACTTGGAGCTATATTTTTATTCGTCACATGCTATGCGTAAATCTTGGAGCGTCGTGTGCTTTTTATTTTTCTTTTAATAATGCACCATGCTGGTATGAGATAGTCCTTGGTTGATTTATAGAATGCTCTTTGCACTTCACTTATATCTTTTGAGTATGGCTTTATAGAATGCTTCATGTGCTTCACTTATATCATTTGAAGTTTGGATTGCCTGTTTCTCTTCACATAGAAAACCGCCATTTGTAGAATGCTCTTTTGCTTCACTTATATTTGGTAGAGAATGGGCATATCTTTTGTAGAAAGAATTAAACTCTCATGCTTCACTTATATCCATTTAGAGAGTCAACAGGAATTGGTCATTCACATGGTTAGTCATAAAATCCTACATAAAACTTGTAGATCACTGAATATGATATGTTTGATTCCTTGCAATAGTTTTGCGATATAAAGATGGTGATATTAGATTCATGCTAGTGATTAATTGTGGATTGGTAGAAATACTTGTGTTAAGGTTTGTGATTCCCGAAGCATGCACGTATGGTGAACTGTTATGTGATGAAGTCGGAGCATGATTTATTTTTGATTGTCTTCCTTATGAGTGGCGGTCGGGGACGAGCGATGGTCTTTTCCTACCAATCTATCCCCCGAGGAGCATGCGTATTAGTACTTTGTTTCGATGGCTAATAAACATTTGCAATAAGTATGTGAGTTCATTATGACTAATGTTGAGTCCATGGATTATACGCACTCTCACCCTTCCATCATTGCTAGCCTCTTCAGTACCATGCATTGCCCTTTCTCAACTCGAGAGTCGGTGCAAACTTCGCCGGGGCATCCAAACCCCGTGATATGATACGCTCTATCACACATAAGCCTCCTTATATCTTCCTCAAAACAGCCACCATACCTACCTATCATGCCATTTCCATAGCCATTCCGAGATATATTGTCATGCAACTTCCATCATCATCATGTACATGACTTGAGCATTCATTGTCATATTGCTTTGCATGATTGTAAGATAGCTAGCATGATATTTTCATGGCTTGTCCGTTTTTTGATATCTTTGCTATGCTAGATCATTGCATATCCTGGTACACTGCCAGAGGCATTCATATAGAGTCATACTTTGTTCTAGATATCGAGTTGTAATATTGAGTTGTAAGTAAATAAAAGTGTGATAATCATCATTATTAGAGCATTGTCCCAGTGAGGAAAGGATGATGGAGACTATGATTCCCCCACAAGTCGAGATGAGACTCCAGACGAAAAATAAAAATAAAAAAAAGAGGCAAAAAAAAAGAGAGCCCAAAAAAAATGAATGAGAGAAAAAGAGAGAAGAGGCAATGCTACTATCCTTTTACCACACTTGTGCTTTAGAGTAGCACCATGTTCTTCATATAGAGAGTCTCTTGAGTTATCACTTTCATATACTACTGGGAATTTTCATTATAGAACTTGGCTTGTATATTCCGATGATGGGCTTCCTCAAATGCCCGAGGTCTTCATGAGCAAGCAAGTTGGATGCACACCCACTTAGCTTTCAGTTTGAGCTTTCATACACTTATAGCTCTAGTGCATCCGTTGCATGGCAATCCCTACTCACTTGCATCTCCATAGCCCATTGATTAGTCGCGTCAATGTGAGACTTTCTCCTTTTTTGTCTTCTCCACACAACCTCCACCATCATATTCTATTCCACCTATAGTGCTATATCCATGGCTCACACTCATGTATTGCGTGAAAGTTGAAAAGGCTTGAGAACATTAAAAGTATGAAACAATTGCTTGGCTTGTCATCAGGGTTGTGCATGATGAAATACTTTGTGTGATGAAGATCGAGCATAGCCAGACTATATGATTTTGTAAGGATAACTTTCTTTGGCCATGTTATTTTGAGAAGACATGATTGCTTTATTAGTATGCTTGAAGTATTATTGTCTTAATGTCAAATGAAAGAATATTGCTTTGAATCACTCGTGTCTTAATATTCATGCCATGATTAGATTATATGATCAAGATTATGCTAGGTAGCATTCCACATAAAAAAATATCTTTTCTATCATTTACCTAATCGAGGACGAGCAGGAATTAAGCTTGGGGATGCTGAAACGTCTCCATCGTATCTATAATTTTTTATTGTTTCATGCCAATATTCTACAACTTTCATATACTTTTGGCAACTTTTTATACTATTTTTGGGACTAACATATTGATCCAGTGCCCAGTGCCAGTTCCTGTTTGTTGCATGTTTTTTGTTTCACAGAATATCCATACCAAAAGAAGTCCAAACGCGATAAAAACTTACAGATATTTTTTTTGGAATATATGTAATTTTGGGGAATTGGAATCAATGCGAGACGATGCCCGAGGGGCCCACAAGCCCTGGAGGCGCGCACCCCTACCCTGGGCGCGGCCAGGGGGCTTGTGGCCACCACGTAAGGCAGTTGGTGCCCTTCTTTCTCCGCAAGAAAACTAATATCCGGACAAAAATCATGTTAAAATTTCAGCCTAATCGGAGTTATGGATCTCCGGGAATTTAAGAAACGGTGAAAGGCCAGAATCTGGGAACGCAGAAACAGAAGGAAACAGAGAGGGAGATCCAATCTCGGAGGGGCTCCTGCCCCTCTGCCGCCATGGATGCCAAGGACCAGAGGGGAAACCCTCCTCCCATCAAGGGGGAGGCCAAGGAAGAAGAAGGAGGAGGGGGGCTCTCTCCCCCTCTCTCCCGGTGGCGCCGGAACGCCGTTGGGGCCATCATCGTGACAACGATCTACACCAACAACTTCGCCGCCGTCATCACCAACTCTCTCCCCCTCTATGCAGCGGTGTAACACCTCTTATCCCTGTTGTAATTTCTAGTTAAACATGGTGCTCAACGCTATATATTATTTCCCAATGATGTATGGCTATCCTATGATGTTTGAGTAGATCGGTTTTGTCCTATGGGTTGATTGATGATCATGATTGGTTTGAGTTGTATGTTTTATTATTGGTGTTGTCCTATGGTGCTCTCCGTGTCGCGCAAGCGTGAGGGATCCCCGTTGTAGGGTTTGCAATATGTTCATGATTTGCTTATGGTGGTTGACGTGAGTGACAGAAGCACATAACCGAGTAAGTAGGTTGTTTGCGTATGGGAGTAAAGAGGACTTGATACCTTATAATGCTATGGTTGGGTTTTACCTTAATGATCTTTAGTAGTTGCGGATGCTTTCTAGAGTTCCAATCATAAGTGCATATGATCCAAGTAGAGAAAGTATGTTAGCTTATGCCTCTCCCTCATATAAAATTGCAATAATGATTACCGGTCTAGTTATCGATTGCCTAGGGACAAATAACTTTCTTGTGACAAAAAGCTCTCTACTAAAACTAAGGTAATTGTTTATTTATCTAAATAGCCCCTAGTTTTTATTTTCGTGCTCTTTATTATCTTGCAAACCTATCCTATCACACCTACAAAGTACTTCTAGTTTCATACTTGTTCTAGGTAAAGCAAACGTAAAGTGTGCGAAGAGTTGTATCGGTGGTCGATAGAACTTGAGGGAATATTTGTTCTACCTTTAGATCCTTGTTGGGTTCGACACTCTTACTTATCGAAAGAGGCTACAACTGATCCCCTATACTTGTGGGTTATCATTGGACACATATGGATAGCTTTTTTTCTTGTACATACTTTGTAGTTTCAATGATAAGACATATATGTCAACTATGGGTGTTGGCTCCAACAATTCTCATTAGTCTCAAACCAATGAAGTGCATTTAGATGATCATGAGTTTGAGGTGGACGAGGATGTTGAGGGTATCGTCGATGCACCGAAAGCAAGAGCGGGCAACTACACCATGGAGGAGGACATCTTGCTATGCAATACATGGTTGCAAGTGTCTATGGATGCCTGCGTTGGAGGGGACTAAAGTAGAGATGCATATTGGATCCGGATGAAGGAGCACTTTTATGTACACAACACGAGTGGAATTGACTGCACGGAGAGATCTCTTCGCTCCCGGTGGTCGACAATCAACAAAGATTGTCAAAGGTGGGCGGCGGCACTTAAGGCGGTTGACACGATCAACCCAAGTGGCACTAGTGATAGAGATAGGGTAATCCCTTTCTTTCATGCTAACTTGTTCCTTCCATGATCATGCTTTTTTGTTGTTGTTTGAAATGCTAACTTGTTTTCTTATTTGTAGCTCACTATTGCACAAAACTTATTTCAAGGAGAAGAGAAGAAGACCAAGAAAGGGAAGGTCAAGAAAGGGAGACCATTCGTGTTTGCCCATTGCTACAATGTGTTGAAGGATGAAGAGAAATGGAAGCCTCGTGATGAAGAAGAGGAGAGCAAGAAAAGCAAGGCAACTATTGATTTGGATGATGATGATGAGGAGGCATCAAGTGATGGCAGCAAGAGAAGACCTACACCAAACTCAGTTGCCTACTCCATGCCAAAAAGACCAAATGGAGGCAAGAAAGATGCAAAAGAAGAAGAAGAAGAAGAAGAAGAAGAAGAAGAAGAAGAAGAAGAAGAAGAAGAAGAAGAGAGGAGATGATGATTTGAAGAATGCAATGGAAGCTATTGTGAAGGCAAGAAAGGAAGTGAACAAGGTGAGGATGATGGCAAGGAGCCAAGATGCGGCAGCCGAGGAGAGGAGGTTGGCGGCCGATGAGAGGTGGGTGGCGGCGGAGGAGAGGAAGGTAGCATTGGAGGAGAAGAAATTGGCCATGGAGGAGCGATCTAGATTATTGGAATGGGAGAAGTACTTGTTCTTCATGGACACATCTAACCTCGATGCTAAGCAAAAGGAGTACGTCGATCTTTCCTGTGAAGAAGTCTTGGTCCAAAAAAGAGCCATGGCCATGGGAGGCATGGGTGGCATGGGAGGCATGGGTGGCTTCGGAGCTACCATGGGAGGCATGGGAGCACCTACGGGAGGCATGGGTGGCATGGGTGGCTTCGAAGCTACCTTGGGCGGCATGGGAAGCATGGGTGGATTCGGAGCTACCATGGGAGGCATGAGTTTTGGGTCTCTCATGGGATTCATGGGAGCACCTCCGGGTGACATGGGTGGACGCATGTCTTCCTGTGTGCCTCACATACCTTCGCATGATGCCGTTGGAGATCTTGCGAACACCATCCGACCTCCCGATGACGATGCAACGCGCGACAATGAAGACGAGGAGAAAGAATCGTCTTCGGATGAGGATGAAGAATCGGAGGAAGAGGAGGACGATGATGATCTGGCATGATTGTTGATGTGCCATTTGTTTGTGTGAACTTTTATGTGTCAGGAACTTGGTTGGGTGATTTTGAACTTGGTTGGATGATGACATGGCATGATTGTTGATGTGCCGTGCAATTGAACTATGATATGTCTTTATTTTGTATATTTGTTTAATGTTTGAAACATCATCATATTGTCAAAATGGACATGTAAATCTTATTTGCAAGTGTCGGCTACTCGCGCGCGATGTAAGTTAGCGCGCCTGCTGGAGCTGCTCGCGCGCGCCATATTTTGCCGCGGCCGCTGAAGCCAGTGCCCTGTCGAGCGCACAAAACCACTATTTCCGCACTGTAAAAACATTTTAGCGCGCCGCGTGGTTGTACGTCTGTTGGAGATGCTCTCATGCCAATGCGAAGGAACAACCGATGTCCACGGCTCGAACAGATCAGCCAAGCAACCAACAGTGTGCCATTGGCAGCGGGACACGCTGAGGTTGTTCGTGGTAGTATGATCTGAAATCTAGAACGAGGGCAAACCGAGCTGCCATTCTGTTTTCTAATGTGTTTTGCTTTTTCACTTGCGTAAACAACGTCCCTTTTCTTGTTCAGCCTGCGTTCGCACCCACGTCGGATCGTTGCCAAGTTAGCCTGTAATCCTTTCTACGTGTAGCATTATTGTTTCAAAGGCGATATTTTGTTTCTATTTTCTTTTTCCTCTACCTACATTACAACTCGTAAGACAACATCATTAGGGCAACTCTAACATTGATATGCAAACCGGACATCGCATCCGGTCACGGACCGGGGGACCAGTCCACCGACACTGATGCCGGAGACGGCCATCCAAAGTTATCCACATATATGCACCATCATTTTTAAGTCCACACGCTCAAAATAGCCGCATATTTAGTTTCAGTTTAGCTAAAAAATGTTCAAAGGTTCAAATGCAATAGTAGTTCTAATTTAAATATTACAATCCAACAAAATATTCAAATTGTAATAGTTCAAACTTGAATTTAACTAGCACATAGATTGTCCCCTTTAACAGCCCAGAGGTGCTCAGTCAAATCTTCCTTCAGTTTCTCATGAGTTACTCGATTCTGAATTTGTTGATGCATTTGAATAAACTCATGAAATGTGGCCGGATTCTGCTCTGGAAGTTCGAGAGGATCACCCATGTTCTCAAATTCAAGAGCTACGATAGCATCCTCATCTTCCACGATCATGTTGTGCATGATTACACAACATGTCATCACCTCCCACAAGGTCTCTGAGTCCCATTGTTTAGCATTGCCAACATCCTTTCTAGTTGCTTCTTGTCTTTGGGAAAAGTTAAACTTTTTCTGGCCAAGTTGGCCTGAGATGGTCTTGACAAAGGTAGCCCACGGAGGATAGATACCGTCAACCAGATAGTAGCCCATGTTGTATTCATGCCTATTGACAGTATAGTGGCAAGGAGGAGCTTTCCCTTCAATCAGTCTAGCAATTAATGGTTATCGCTGCAGCACATTGATGTCATTGTGAGACCCGAGCATGCCAAATCCAAAGATCGTATTATGCAACCGCTTCAAGAATGATGATGGGCTTCTTAACATGACCCTGATATTGTCCTTGTAGAGCTTTTAGGCAGTTCTTTCATCTCCAATGCATGTAGTTAAGAGATCCGAGCAAATCTGACCACCCTCTAGCTTTAGACTTTGCAAAGATCCTCTCGGTGTCTGTGATAGTTTGTCTCTTAGGTACTAAGGTCCAAACACCGAGACCATGATAGTAGCAAATCTTACCATGGCATCTTCGCATGTGCTCTGAGACGTCCGTAGATATTCGTCCCACGAGTCAGTGGACGTGCCATATATGAGACCCGGGCAAGGCCTTGCACTTCTGGTATCCAGAGAACCCAATCCTTCCCATGCCATCCTTCTTCAAGATGAAGTACCCATCAAAGGACTAGACGCCATGGTAGAGACTATCGAAGACATTTTCTCGCTTCTGTAAACGTCGGCGAAAATTGTCAGCGAATAGGGCATCAGGGGCAAATTAGTCATCCATCAATGTCAAATGGCCGCGTGCCCTGCCGGTTGAGCACTCGATGACTCTTGATCGATCCCTTGAAATTGAGAACATGCGCTTCCGCACGCTCCGCGTCTGCCAAGACCGCCTGCATCATCACTGTCTTATACGCGTAGTCCTCCTCGTCGGACGATGTCGGCGTGGAAGCATGATCACCTATGGGGTAGGGCTGCCCCTTCGTGGTTCGGCAAGGAGATGCTCACATCGCACATAGAGCAGAAACAACAGGGCAGTGCGATGGTGGACAACTCTCTTTTACCCAGGTTCGGGCCGCTTTGCAGCGTAAAACCCTACTCCTGCTGTGGTGGATTGATTTGGAGGAACACGAAGGCGCAGAGTGCTCAAGCCCGGCAAGCACGCCTCGGGGGAGCAGCTACGCGCGTACAAGTGTTGGGGGATCAAGGTTTCGAACCCCTTGCTAGGTTGCCTCGGGCCTCCTTTTATAGGTTAAGGGGTGACCACAGTGGCAAAACAGTCATTTTAGTATGATTAGATAGCTAATAGTGCTACCATACCTAACTTTGGCAGTTAGGACAAAGTGCATTAAATGCACTGCTAGGTGTCATGCTGATGTTGAAGCCCGACAAGCCTGTCGCGCCGCTTATCCATCCTCTCCTTATTAGTGTGACACGCCATCTAGACGGGTGTCAATAAAGCTAATCTCTTCTCGAGCAGGTTGCCATGTACCCAACAGGATCCACCTAGCCACTCGAGAGCTCGACACCGCACTGATTAATGACTTGTGTGCGATGAGGTGGAATTGTGGCGTCTTGGTGGAGGCCTGCCGGCACGGAGCCTACCGGGCTCATGCCTTGGAGTCTTGGCGGCCCCGGGAACCTTGTTGGGGCGGCTTTGGATTTGGCCTTCAGAGGTGGTATCGACCCGGCCGGGCTCTCCTGCCCGGTAAGGGAGGCCTCCTTGTGGTGTTCCCTTGTTGACTTGATCTTCCTAGTGCTCTCCTTGATCTCACGAAGAGCGGTTTCTCTGGCTTCTCTTGTGTCATGTTTAGGTAATTGGTGTATGATCGTTAGCACGCCTGTGCACAAGTCCGGGCGTCAAATGCAAATGTTTGTTGCACCGACAGGAGCCCCAGGGCCTGGTCCATACGTGCCGCCGGGCATCGTTGGGGTAGGCCCAAAAACAACTGCACATGCGTACATACTAACCTTGTCAGGGCTAACGCTTGTTTTTGAGATCTTCTTTGCTTCTTCATGAACTTGGACTTGGTTTTGCCTTCAAGTCTCCCATGGTGTCCTCGGCGTGCCCCGTTCGTGTTGGAAGCCAGGGGCACCCACGTCCATGGGAGTCCATTCAAGAGGTCTGCGCGTGAACCGGGGGTAACTGTAATTTTACCTTTACCTCACCCACTACGCCTGCCGTTTCCGCCACGTGCGCCGCATGCATGGCGCGAGGTTGGTGGTGGACGTGCAGGGCACGGGAACGTGTGCCGTTGGTAGAATGCACAGCGCCCCGGATTGGAGGAGCGAGGTGGCCGATGGATCAGGACGCCATTAGAGGCGCAGAGGGTTGGATTGGAGGAGTGGGCGGTTGCCCCAGAGTGGAGGAGAGCCAGCCTCCCCCTCCGCTCCGCTATAAAAAGGGAGACGCGAGGGGGTGGCGATGCTCATCCATCTCCTCCTTCTTTTCTTCTTGCTTCTGTTTCCACCATGGCGAGGGGAAGGGGCCGAGCCCGTGCTCCGGCGGTAGCGACGAGGGCTTCTTCTCGGCATCTTGCTCCTGCTCCCACTGTAGCGGCAGGGGCAGAGTCTAGTGCGCAAGGTGAAGCCGTGAGGCGTGGTCATGGTCGACGCAGTGCCCGTGGCCGGGGCGGACGAGGCAGTGTACCAGACGCTCCTTTGCCAGCCGCACCAACACCGACGGAAGGCCATACGGGGGACACCACGCTGGAGTTCATCGTCAAGCTGCGCGATCCTCCCCGCAGTCATCTGCGGCTGCCTCGCCCCTTCGCCAGGGCGATGGAGGTCGAGCAGCCACTCAGGCTGGGGTTGCACATGAGCGGCTGCTGCAATGGCGTGGTGTGGGCGGACGTCGAGTTTCCCGCACCGCACGTCATGTTTCTTAGGCGTGGTTGGAAAACCTTTGCCCGTGCCCATTATCTGGCGGAAGGGCACGTCCTTCGCTTCAAGATGGTGGAGGCTGATCTGCTCTTCATCAAGGTCTTCGGGCATTCAGGTGCTCGCTTAGGGTGCTGCGCAGAAAGCTCGAGCGATGACGAAAGCTTCTCCTCGAGCGACAGCAACGAAGAGGACACCGACGGTGAAGACGGCGACGATGAGTCCCCGGTCATCAAGGATGAAGACGACGACTCGGACTCCGGCTAAGCGCCAGACGCACCGTCACCGCCAGCTAGGCGCTGGCAGCACCACCATCTGCAGCTGGACCCCGGTAGAGCGATTTGCCGGGGGTGCTTGGCTGGGACGTCACCGCCACCTCCAGCTGGACCCCGGCAGGCTTCCTCGTGGACTCCGACTTCATCTTCCCTGCTGGTGTTCCCGCCTTGCCGCATTCCTCTGGCCCTGGCGGGAGTGACCAGGGCATCGCCTAGCCACTCTCTCCGTCCCTGGCCTCTTCTTCCTTGCCGGGGAGGCGCCCTCCCGATCTTGTCAGGCCACGTCCCGCTGGTCCTGACGGGGTTGGGCTGGGCTTCTGCCCAGGCGCTCCTTTTGCCCTCTTTCCTTCTCAATGTAACTCCTAGGAGGAGAGGGACAAGAAAGGCATTATACGGCACTTATCTTTTTTATATCAAAATTATGTAATCCTTCGTTCATGCTAGTACTTGTATGATCTGTACTTGTTTGTTCACATAAACTAGAAAAAAGAGCTTGCCAGATGCTTGTGTATGTACTTAAACATACTGAAGGACGAGCTTTCAATACTCCTTAGTAAACAAAATTTTCCGGCAAGACATCTTTGTCGGCCTTCGGTGTCGCTGCTACTGAAAACCACGTTTGATGAGCTCGAAAACGGGTTAGTGAGCGCGAACGAAGGCCAACCCCTTGCCAACCTCCCCCCATACGTAGCTACAACTAAAACATGTCGAGTGGACTCGAGTCAAGAATAGGAGCGTGAATGGCAGAGGTGGCCAGGTTTCCTTACATACAAGTCCCTCATACTAAAGTACAACATGGAATGTAACGGAGGGTACTCATCTTCTTTTGTTGTCTTTCTTATCGTTTCAAATAAGGAAAGGTTGCCGGGAATCAGCGGACGGCCTTGCATTCATCATCCTTCCTGGGAACTATCGTGATGAACTTTTCTGTTGTCATAAAAAAAAGGGAGAAAAAGAGGATAACACATGGTTCTTTACTGTATGTCAGTTATCTCACTTAAGAACTATCATAATCATGATGAGATCATATTTAAGAAAATATGAATGCATGCATGCAAGTTTTGTAAGAAAGAGCGCTTCGTTTTATTCAACTATGCACAGGGACCTAGCTTTGTACAAAGGGTCACAAGTCCTAGGGACTATGTTTGTACAAAACAGGCGCGCCTTACAGGTAGAACTTGCGAAGATGCTCAATATTCCATGAGTTTTGCATAGGAATGCCATCTTCGGTCTCCAGACGGACTGCGCCAAGTCTGGTGACATGTACTACCCCGTAAGGGCCTTCCCACTTCGGTGTCAACTTGTTTGCTCCCTTGGCGGACTAAACACGCCTAAGGACAAGGTCACCTTCCTCAAGGCTCCGGGCGTGAACCCTACGGCTATGATAGCGGCGCAGGGCTTGATGGTATCGTGCAGCACATACAGCTGCCCGGAGACGATCTTCCTCGAGGAGCGCGGCATCGTCATCTGCAGCTGCTCCTGCGCTACTTCATCGTAGGCAAGTACTCAAGGTGACCCATATATGAGTTCCGTGGGGAGCACTGCTTCTGCACCATATACCAGGGAGAAGGGAGTCTGGCCAGTAGCTCGATTTGGTGTCGTCTTGATTGACCAAAGAACCACCGGCAGCTCATCAACCCAACGCTTGCCGCATTTTTGCAACTTATCGAAAGTTCTTGTCTTGAGCCCTCGCAACACTTCAGCGTTCATCCTTTCAGCTTGTCCGTTGCTCCTGGGGTGGGCAACAGAAGCGAAAGAAACCTTGCTTCCAAGGCTTTGGTTGTACTGCATGAATGCGTGGCTCGTGAATTGGGTGCCATTGTCGGTGATTACCCTAATGGGCACCCCAAAACGGCACACCAATCCTTTGAAGAACTTGATAGCTGATTGTGCAGTCACCTTCCTCACTGGCTCCACCTCAGACCACTTTGTAAACTTGTCGATTGCAACGTACAAGAATTCAAAGCCCCCGGTAGCACGGGGAAAGGGGCCCAAGATGTCGAGCCCCCAGACCGCGAAAGGACAGGATAAAGGGATTGTTTGAAGGGCTTGAGCGGGTTGATGAATGTTCTTGGAATGGAACTGGCAAGCTTCACACTTAGTGACGAGCTCGGTTGCGTCCCGGAGGGCAGTGGGCCAGTAGAATCCTTGCCGGAAGGCTTTCCCGACAAGTGCTCTTGATCCTATATGTGAGCCACATACACCCCCATGTATCTCTGCCAACAGCTCTAGTCCATCTTCCCGATCGATACATTTCAGCCTCACGCCATTTGGCATCTTTCTGTACAGAGTGTTATCCACAAACTGGTACATACTCGATTGGCGGGCTACTTTCTCAGATTCTTCTGGATCATCGGGAAGTTCTCCTGTTTGAAAGAATTGGACTATAAGTTGTGCCCACGCCGGAGCTTGTGGCTCGACGACGAGGACCAAGGGCATCTCCTCTGCTATGGGAGCGCCAATCTCAACAGCAAGAGCTCGGGGCTCTGCCAGAGAATGCAACTCGCCAACTAGCATAGGGCTTCCTCCGACAACCTTCTCACCAGCGGCTCGAGGGAGCTCTGCCGGGAAATGAGTGCCGGTGTTGAGTTTTCTTCTTTTTCTGGCCAATGTTGATGGGGAAACTGATGGTTGTGTCAGATGGAGTGCAAAAGTTCCTGGTTCCACAGGAAGCTTCTGAGCAGCGCACTTTGACAAGTGATGAGCAATGCTGTTTTCTACACGAGGCACGTACTCGGCTTCTAACCCGTCAAAGTGCTCTTCCAACTTCCTCACTTCATCCACATATGCCTCCATCAGTGGGCTTCTATGTTTATGTGTAGCTGAGGCTCGAAACCAATTTGCACAGCCCTCGCAAATGTAGAACCGACGCTTTTTAGCCCGAAAGGCATACGTACAAAGCAGTACGTGCCACATGGGGTAATAAACATGGTCTTCTCTTCATCTTCGTTGGCCATGAATATCTGATGGTATCCGGAGTATGCATCCAGAAAGGAGAGCAGATCACACCCTGAAGTGGAGTCAATGATCTGGTCGATGCGCGGCAAGGGAAAGGGATCCTTTGGACATGCTTTGTTTAAGTCAGTGAAGTCAATACAAAATCTCCACTTCCCATTTGCCTTGCGTACCACCACTGGATTTGCTAACCAAGTTGGGTGCAACACTCCTCTGACCAAGCCCGCCGCTTCAAGTTTCTTGATTTTTTCGGCAATGAACTGCTGTCGCTCCAAGGCCTGCTTTCTAACTTTTTGCTTGACGGGACGGGCATGAGGACAGACAGCAAGGTGGTGCTTGATTATCTCCCTGGGAACACCGGGCATGTCAAATGGTTGCCATGCGAACACATCGACATTCGCCCGCAGGAAGGCAACGAGCACGCTTTCCTATTTGTGATCAAGGGTGGCACTAATGGTAAAAGTACCATCAGTGCCATCCTGCCTTGCCGGAACCTTCTTTGTTGTTGGAGGAGCAGCCTTGGATCTCTTGCTGGCCGAACTTTCCAGCAAGTCACTGCCGGGCGCAGCACACTCCAAAGAGGCGCGCTTCCTGGGGCCCTTGTCGGTGTCCTTGCCATTTTTCTTAACTTTCTTTTCCTCCTTGGCGGGAGCTGAGGTCCTGGCGGCCTCTGCTGCTACCGCATCTCTATACATCTTGTCGATGCATATGACCGCATCTCTCTTATCTGACGGAATGGAGATGACTCCCATTGGTCCCGGCATCTTCAAGGTGTTATATGCATAATGGTACGCCGCCATGAACTTAGCCAACGTCGGGCGACCAAGGATTCCGTTGAATGGCAGAGGAAGTTCAACGACATCAAACACAACCTTCTCAGTTCTGAAGTTTATTTCCTCGCCAAACGTCACTGTCAACGTAATCTTTCCCTTTGGCTGGCTCCTTCCTTGGCTGATCCCTTGGAAAGTGCTAGTCTTCTTTAGGTCTCCGTTAGGAATTTGAAGTTTCTTAAGCACATCAGGGGAAATTAAATTCAACCCTGCTCCGCCATCAACCAATATCTTTATGACTTTAAGGTTGCAGATTGTTGGTGAAACCAACAACGGCAAACACCGTACCGCAGAAGTGCGATCTGGATGATCCTCAACGTCAAAGATGATGGGCATGCGGGACCACTTAAGTGGTTCTCGCGCGCTCGCTACTGGCTCTGCCGCATTGACTTCACGCGCCCACTGCTTGAGTTGGCGGTGAGAGGAGTGCAAAGATGCACCCCCATCAATACACATCGCCTCAGTAGCCTTCTGGAATTCCTGCTTGCTGGTTTCATCATCCTCTTCATCACTGTCATCTTCATTTTCCTTTTTATCATGGCCCCTGGCGGGTTTTTCCTTCTGCTGATCAACCTTGCCGCGATGGCCATTGTGGCCGCCGCGGCCCTTCCCGCCAGCGCCATTCCGGCCTCTCTCCTTATCACGCCTTTCATACTCAGCCTTCTGCTTCTCGACCAGATGTTCAACTTGCTTGCAATCTTGGAGATCATGGCCCTTGGTTCTATGGATCTTGCAGTATGGCCCATCAGACTTGCCAGTTTTCTCAGCCACCGCTGCCGCCTGGCAATCAGCGCAAGTAGCAGCTTCCTTGCCGGGTGCCTTAGTCTTTGCTTTCTTGTCGGCGCTAAGATCACCGGAGCTCTCAACGGCCATCACTGCTTTCCCTTTACGCTTCTTGTTGCGCTTCTTGTTTCTCTTCCCAGGAGTGGTTGTGTCGTCGTCGTCTTCCGAATCGACTTCGACACCAATCTCCTCTCCTGGAAGTCTTCTGCCTTCTTCAACCCGAGCACACTTGTCCGCCAACGTGTATAGTTCATTGACGGTCTTTGGCAGGCGAACATTCATCTTAGCATGCATCCTTCAATTGCGCACATTCGTGTGGAATGCGGCAATCACAGCTGCCGGGTGTATCTGAGGGATGTTGCGGTGCACTCGACTGATTCTCTGTAGGTATTTGCAGAAGCTTTCCCCTTCTTTCTGCGGGAGGGCCTGCAGGTCACTGGGCTGTCCTGGTTCTTGATGACCACCAGTAAAAGCGTCAACGAACTCATTGCACAGGTCTGCCCATGAAGAAATAGAATCTTCCGGCAAGTGCATCAGCCAATACCTCACATTAGGCTTGAGGGCCAATGGGAAGTAGTTGGCGAGCACTTTCTCATCTCTTCCTCCGGCAGCCTGGACGGCAATCGTATAGATGCCCATAAACTCTGCCGGATTCAGTTTTGCATCATACTTCTTCAGCAGGCCAGGCTTGAAGGTGCGAGAGGATGGCCAACAAACTTGTCGCACCTCACGAGTGAAGGAGGGGCACCCTACCTCGTAAGGCAAGTACCCGCCAACACTGGGCGCGGGTTCGTCGGCGTCGGGTCCATTACGCCTGTTCTGACTAACGGTGTGTCTCGCGGCGCCGCTCAATGGTGACGCGGGCATCCTCCTTCCTCCTGTCTCTCAACACTTGGCATTGATCCTGCTGAAGTCGTGGGTTGGATGAAGCCATTGACGCTTCATCAGGCTCATCGACGTCTTGGGGTTGCTGAGCCCGCCGCGGTTGCCCTTGGGTGGGCTGCCGCGGAGGGGACTGCACCGTAGGTGTAGTTCTCTCAACTTGGCCACCAACGGGTGCTACCGGCGTCGCCTGCGGGCATCGCGAAGGCTCCACGCGCCGCGACTTGTTGGCTTCAGCAAAACCGATGAGGCTCTGAATGGTAGCTCTCCATTCATCCATCTTGTCTACTGCTGGGGGAAAGTTCAGCAACAGCTGAGCTCTCGCCATTGCTTCGTCCACCGTCTCTGGCATGATGTGAGAAGCGGAACGCGACGCCACTCGACTCCTGGACGAACCAGAAGGAACGTTGTCGTGTCCCTGCCGCCTCTGTCCAATCACCAGAGCGGTTTGACGTGGCCGAAGCTGTTCTTGATGGCCAGCATCTTGATCAGTTGGGCCCTTCCCATGCGGACGCAGTCGCGAAAGATCGACAGCGCCACTCAGGGTCTTGTCATGTTCGCCCTGCGTGGGACGGAGCATGCGTCCTGTCGCCGCCCCTCTAGACGGTGCAACTAATGGATCTTGGCTAGCACCGGAGCGGGCGTCGACACCGCGCTAGTCGCGCTTGCTGGTGCGGCGAGGAGGTGGAAGCTGGGCATCTCCTTGGCTTGCGCCAATGTGAGCATGCTCACCAGAAGGTCGAGGGAGCTGGGCCACTCCTGCAGCACCGGTCCCTGCTCCGGCGGTGGCGAGGGTGTTGGTGGCACCGTTTGCAGTGCCTGCCCCGCCCGCCGCGGCTACGGCATCCGCGGCGCCCGCAGTCGTAGGCGAGGAAACCTTTGAAGTGGAAGGATGCGCCACAACACCACCTTTCTTCTTAGGAGGCATTGCAGATGCAGAAAGTGATGAAGATCGCGCGCTGGCTGTTGCTTCAGGTTCGCACAAGTGAAGCCCCCTACCTGGCGCGCCAAAGATGTCGGCGTGGAAGCACGATCACCTATGGGGCAGGGCTGCCCCTTTGTGGTTCGGAAAGGGGATGGTCACATCGCACAAAGAGCAGAAACAGCAGGGCAGCGCGACGGTTGACAACTCTCTTTTACCCAGGTTTGGGCCGCTTTGTAGCGTAAAACCCTACTCCTGCTGTGGTGGATTGATTTGGAGGAACACGAAGGCGCAGAGTGCTCAAGCCCGGCAAGCACGCCTCGGGGGAGCAGCTACGCGCGTACAAGTGTTGGGGGATCAAGGTTTCGAACCCCTTGCTAGGTTGTCTCAGGCCTCCTTTTATAGGTTAAGGGGTGACCACAGTGGCAAAACAGTCATTTTAGTATGATTAGATAGCTAATAGTGCTATCATACCTAACTCTGGCAGTTAGGACAAAGTGCATTAAATGCACTGCTAGGTGTCATGCTGATGTTGAAGCCCGGCAAGCCTGCCGCGTCGCTTATCCATCATTTCCTTATTAGCGTGACACGCCATCTGGACGGGTGTCAATAAAGCTAATTTCTTCTCCAGCAGGTTCCCACATACCCAACAGGATCCACCTAGCCACTCGAGAGCTCGACACCGCATCGATTAATGACTTGTGCGCGATGAGGTGGAGCGGTGGCGTCTTGGCGGAGGCCTGCCGGCACGGAGCCTGCCGGGCTCATGCCTTGGAGTCTTGGCGGCCCCGAGAACCTTGTTGGCGCGGCTTTGGATTTGGCCTTCAGAGGCGGTATCGACCCGGCCGGGCTCTCCTGCCCGGCAAGGGAGGCCTCCTTGTGGTGTTCCCTTGTTGACTTGATCTTCCTAATGTTCTCCTTGATCTCACGAAGAGCGGTTTCTCTGTCTTCTCTTGTGTAATGTTTAGGTAATTGGTGTATGATCGTTAGCACGCCTGTGCACAAGTCCGGGCAGCAAATGCAAATGTTTGTTGCACCGACAGATGAGCTGTCCGACTACTCAAATATAGTGCTCGTAATGTACTATATATCTGAATCCATTGCTTCAAAAAAGAAGATACAAAATAAATTAGCACGAACATCGAATACTTGCCGGGCATGGTGAGTGCCATAGGGCTGGATGGTACATGTGCTGCGGATAGAGGAGAGGTGTGGAACGACGGCGCATGACAAGAGGCGTGGAGCCCGATATAGTGTTGGAGTCGAGTTCCGGCGAACGTGTGACGGGGTGGTGGAGCGCCTGCGGATGAAACAGAAAAAGCGAATGCAAAAAAAGAAGGGAGAATGGAGGCGTGGGTCCGAGAGGGGTTTTGGGTGGGTCAGGGGTTTAGAGTCCTACGTGAGTGTTGTTTAGATTTCCGTAAAGCTCTTTATGTTTGTTTCGTGGAAAAAAGTGCGTTTGAAGGTCGGCGGACTGATACATACCGGTATTGGATAGCTAAATACGTCCGAACCGCGTAATCCGGACGGTTCAAGGGTCCGTTTTAGAGATGCTTTTATACACCATCTAATTTTTTTTCAAAGCATGTACTACCTCCGTAAATTAATATAAGAATGTTTAAATCACTACTTTAGTAATCTAAACGTTCTTATATTAGTTTACACAGGGAGTACGCCATTTACGGACGAACGGCCACGCCAAAGGGCCTCCCCACACTTCCTCCGTGCCCCATGTGCACGCAAATCGGCAAACGTCCCTTGCTCGTACAGTTTTTGAACTAGTACAAAGCATGAAAGCATGCAGCGGCCGCCCAGCACCCGCAGCGGTAGTTGCGACGCGCGAGCCATGACCCATGAGCGGTGACCGGCCGGTGCGGCGCTGGCCGAGCGAGGGCCGGGCCGGTGGTTGCAAAAGCGCGCGAGAGAGATTACCATCGGGCACCCGTTAAAACCGCCTCACCAAACGCTAGCCGCCGGGGACATTTCTGGAATTCCGGGCGGCAGTGGGCTGTGGGCCGGGCTAGAAAGGCTCGCGGAGCATGTCGGGTTATTTAACCAACCGGACAGTACTGCCACCCGCTGCCTACACTCCACTCTCCAGTCTCTCCTCTCTACCTAGTGAGCACGAACAGAGCGAGGAAGTAGCCGCAGTCTCTCCACCTCCCTTTCTGCGGCTGGTGTGTCGACCTCGGTGCTAGCCATGGCCGCGCTGAGGAGAGGTTCGGCCGTGGCCTTGGCGGCGCTGGTGGCGGCGGCGATGTGGGCCGGGATGGCGTCGGCGGCCGTGTACGAGGTGGGCGACAAGCTCGGGTGGACCATCATGGGCAACCCCGACTACGGCGCCTGGGCCGCCTCCAAGAAGTTCAGCGTCGGCGACACCCTTGGTACGCCCCTAGCCGCCCTCGCACCTCTCAACGTCACGCTCGCGCACTCTGCTCCCCTCGCGCCCACTCGCTACGATCCTCTTTTTCTTGCAATTTCCGGGTAATAATGAAAAGAAGAAGCCCCTGAGAACAAGAATCTCCCTTGGTGTAAAAACAAACAAGAACTATGTTGATGAAAACGGAAGATTGGCATTTTGCTTTTCTTCTAGGACTAGGATCTTTCCCAAACCCTCGTACCCGCAGCTCTGTCTATAAACGTCTCTGTGCTGCTCAGAACTTGTTAGATATCTTCACCTGCGCTTAGGTTAAATTTATCATTCGGGCGGGGGTGCACGCGCATACGATAAGTTTGCAGATGTTCACACGAGGGAGAGCCACAGAGCATTTTGCACTGTCCTGGCAATCTACTAGACTCTGCCACCAGTCCAGAGTCCACCACTCGTTTAGAAGGTGGAAGCGGGCCCGAGCTCCCACTTCTGAAGTGCAGTAGACACGACACGGGCCCTAGTCCGAGAAGCAGAGCACTTGGCAGTGAGTCGGCACCGCTAGCTCCTTGTGCGGCGTAGAAGGCGCTGGACGCGCGACGTCGTTATCCATCCCAAACCTCTTGGCTTTTGCTGCAACCTCTTGCCACGCCAGAGCGCCCAGCGCACCGCTTGACGTACGCCCGCGACCTCAGGATAGGCGCATGGCATGCAGCTGGCTTCACGGCCGGCAGTGCTATCCACCTCAGGATAGGCGCATGGCATGCGGCCGTGCGCTCCCCGTGGTCGGTGTGATTCGGTGCGGCGCGACCGCCGCGCACGACGTGACTCCAGTCAAAGCTTTCATTAATTCACTGCTCGGTGGTACACGCTGCATGGGTGTGTCGTGTGTACCGTGTAACGGTGTAAGCCCGACTTTATCGAGTGCTAGCACGACTTGTCGTGTGTAGATATCGCAGTCCTACTACGGAGTGAGTTACAAAAGGCGGAAACAAAGAACTACTCCCTCCCTTCAAAAATATAATATATGTTTTAAATATTTTAATATGAACCATATACGGACTAAAATGGGTGAACAAGCACACTAAAACCTGTCTATATACATCTGACTTAAGAAAAAGTTGAACATATTACACATTTGTGAACGGAGGGAGTACATAATAATTGAGAGAGAGAGAACCAGACCACACACGCATGCTACAGATCTAACCGAGGCTGCTGTGGTGCACAGTGCATAACTCTGGCGGGAGAAGCTGTGTCGACAGCGCTAGCGAGCACTCGGTTCCTGCACTGCAAAGACTGAGATATTCCCCACAACGTGACGCAGACCTTTGCCCCCGTAGTGGTCCGCGCAGGCAGAGTCCCTAGCCTGGCTGTTTCGGCGCTTTTCGCAGCGTGGCCGGGCCGGTGCCGGTGCGCAGTCGTGGTGGGGGACGTCCAGGATGCGTCTCGTACTGCAAGGCCGCAACTGCATCCGCCCGGCGGACGGCACCCCGATGGGCCTCACCTCACACACGCACAGGGCGTTGCAGAACACAAGAGAAGACCAACCACCGCCCCGTGAAAATGGACGAAACTGGCCTTTTTTCGAAACTTTAACACAAAATGGCCTAAATCTGAAAATATTTCACAAACTGGCCCCTTTTCACATGACGCCCGGGGCTGAGGCGTCATGTTAGAGAGCACGACGCCCCGGGCTAGGGCGTCATGGTAGCGACCTGTAGCATGACGCCCCCGGCTAGGGCGTCATGCCAAATAGCATGGCGCCCTAGCCCGGGGCGTCATGCTATCTAGCATGGCGCCCTAGCCCCGGACGTCATGCAAAGGGGCCAGTTTCGGAAATATTTTCAGATTAGGGCTATTTTGTGTTGAAGTTTTGAAAAAGGATCAGTTTCGTCTATTTTCACCCACCGCCCAGCCTGACCGAGCACCAACCTAACCTGACCCCGCAAGGATGATGGCCCCATGGTTATGGGGTCCCTAGTCGCCGTGGCTTTTTCGGCTGCCTTTTTCCTGAACCCTGGCCGTCGTACGTCCGGGCGCGGCAAAATTTCGTGTTTTGACCCTTTTTCTAACAAATTCAGGATCTGACCCCTGTTTGAAAAATTTTGGGGATCTGACCCTTTTCCTACCGCCAGACCCCTTGGCGGTAGGGTATAACATCCTACCGCCAAGGGGTTTGGCGGTAGGGTATAACATCCTACCGCCAAGGGGTTTGGCGGTAGGATGTTATACCCTACCGCTAAGGGGTCTGGCGGTAGGCCCTGGGCACGCTCTGTGTTGGAAACTTAGAACTTTTTGGTGGTAGGGTGTCCAACCCTACCGCGAAGAGGCATGGCGGTAGGCTGTTATACCCTACCGCCAAGGTGCCTGACGGTAAGAAAAGGGTCAGATCCCGAAAAATTTTCAAACAAGGGTCAGATCCTGAATTTGTTAGAAAAAAGTCAAAACACGAAATTTTGCCTCGGGCGCTCCGCCAGCTTTCCTGCCATGTCGGGCTCGTCCTCCTGCCCCGCCGTTCTGGTTTTCTCTGTTCGCCTAGACGGACGGACGGAGCAGTACCAGTAATCTAGACTACTCTACATCGAGCCCCCCGTGTGGTGGCGTGTCTTGGCATTGGCAGCTTGCTTGTGGCAGGGAATTTTGGCCGGATCAAACTCCTGCTGCCGTTTGTTTGCCTGTTTGTTTGTTTTCAGCTAAGACGTCCGACTGGATACCTGATGTCAGCGTGCACGCACTCGAGAGGGGGACTCTTTTCTTCATCGAGCAAAAAACCGAAGATCCTTTCCGATTTCCGAAAGAACACACTCGTGCTACTAGTAATAGGCATACACACATCATTGTCTTCTTTCGTGCGGATATGCGAGGCGTGTCTGGAAAGCGAGGATCGGTTTTGCTAAAGCGTGCAACAAGGCATGCTTTAATGCTGTTTTTTAGCCCTAAAGGCTCCATTTGCTTTGTTGCTTAAGATATGTTTTCTTGCCTTCATTTGCTATTTCCACAGGGCACCGACTGAAGAAGGTATCGCCAACAGAAAGTATACTGGGCTAGTGTGCTGCCTTTGGAAGCCTTTCCTTTTACCTTTTTCATTGAGTGATCAAAACCTCATGAATACATCATGTGCCATGGAACAAAATAAATTACTACACTTGGTACACATAAAAACTGCACTACTGTGTTGATCTAACATGTCTGGCGGTACCATGATTAGCAACAATTCAGAGCACTTTAATTATTGACTCTTTGCCCTGGATGGATGCAGTAGTAATAAAAACGGAAGGTTTTGACTAATTGCGCATTCACTTACCTTCGAAATGTCACACCAGGTACGATTTGCCAGAATCGAATCGTGCAACTTAAATCTTGAAAGCTAAAGCCCCTGCCTGAGTAAGCTCACGTGCGTGTCCTGGTGTCACTGTCTCGTGGGGCAAGGCAACTGCTGATTCCCACTCGGTGATTGCCTGTTACAAGCTCACCTTCCTGGATAGATTCTAAAAAGTCTAGCAATTTTTGTTTCTGCACACATTTAGGAGGGTAAAAATCCGTCTAGTCTAGTGCGATCTACCCACCAGGCAAACTTTTTGCCCAACATGAAGAATCAAAGATGGTTCACATCAACATACACTATCATCCTTTGACTATTCCTTGTTCCACTCATCACCCATTCACCAATGGGGCATGCACTTCCTCGGTGGACCATCATCTTCCTCGGGTCCATGCTATCTGGGGCCATGCTGTTCTTGTTCCTCTCCCGATCTGCCTGGAACCCTTTGCAACTTGTCAAATTATGCTGGGAACCCGTTGCCAACTCACCTTGATGCATGCGCTCTCGTTGCTGGTTGGTTGGTTGGTAGCTCTCGGTGGGCCGAAAGGAATGACACATGTATGCCATCTTTAGAGAGCACTCGTAGTGATCAGAGAACCACAAAATTTGTATAGCTATGGTCCATCCAGGAAGGTGGTCTATGATTACCAGTGTGTATGATAGGTTGCCGGCCACACTATGGTGTTTGCAATCTGGATATGTGGATTCTAGGTTGAGGTGTGATCATGAGCTGTAAAGTTAGCACGGCGATCATATTATTTGTTCCACAGGAGATGCCACTCGAGTTATACTTGCTCTGGGTTTTAGCATGTTTAACTTAGCCCTAGATCGAATATCTCTATGAGA
This sequence comes from Thinopyrum elongatum, assembly GCA_011799875.1. NCBI lineage: Eukaryota > Viridiplantae > Streptophyta > Magnoliopsida > Poales > Poaceae > Thinopyrum > Thinopyrum elongatum. The sequence goes on from CM022298.1 coordinate 200,704,466, forward strand.
GGTACGCGTGTCGCATCTGATTTGTGTTTGCTAAACCAAGGTGGACATCTTTTAGAAAATTAGTCAGGTCGCTGTTGTAGCGAGAGTGATTTGTAGCTTGCTGGAATGGATGCAGAATTGCATATAGGTGGGCAGTGGGGAGCTGATTGTTAGTGAGTGGGTTGGTAGGATACCTTCTGATATGATGGCTCATGTTGTTCCTCATCAACAACCAAAAAACAGAAGTTCTCCCATGAGAATGTTCACGCTCTAGGGCATTAATTTTAGCAGATGCATGGCCTAAACAGTTTAACTAACAACATGCCTATTTCGATCGATTAAATAACTGGTGCAGATGATTGTCGTTTCCATTATCATGGTGATGCCAGATTAATTTACTCCTGTGATGATTTAACTTGTGACTTGCCTGGAAAAATTGCCGCAGTGTTCACCTACAACAAGCAGTTCCACAACGTGATCGCGGTGAGCAAGGCGGACTACAAGAACTGCGACGTGACCAAGCCGACGGCCACCTGGGCCACGGGCAAGGACTCCGTCGTCCTCAACACCACCGGCCACCACTACTTCCTCTGCGGCTTCCCGGGGCACTGCGCCATCGGGCAGAAGGTCGACGTCCGCGTGCTCTCCTCTGCTGCCCCTTCCACCGCCCCCGCCATGACGCCCGCCCCGGCAGCCGCGGGTGGCGGCTCAGCCGGCCGCGCCGGCGCCGCGCCCTCGCCGCACCCCAACGCCGCGTCGGCCGTCAGCAGCTCCTTCGCCGTGACGGTCGCCGCGTCCGTGCTGTCCGTGGCCGCTGCCGGATTAAACCTGCTGTAGTCCGGAAGTTTGCCGGCCATGGATGAATGGCGCCCTGTGAGTTGTGAGCTTGCGTTTGTCGCCTTATGAGTGCGAGCAGTCGTAGAGACATCTCTGGTCATCTGGATCCTGTGTTGTTTACTGTTTTGCTCTCTTTTTTGTGTGCCATACTCTTCTCCGTGGATCTTGGTCTGGTTTGGGGATTTGTGCCGGTTCTCATCGGCTTAGTTTAATCAATCAAGTGAGCACTCTCTTATGGTTTTTACTGTTGAAGGCGACATGCCTTGGAGAGTAACCATTGAGAGCATTTCTGAAGATGTAAAATAATCATCTGGGACACAATCATTGAGCGCATCAGTGGATTAGGATTCAGACAAGATGCTGCCAGCAACATGGTGTGGACTAGCGATCAATTCACTTTACCTGTCAGTACTAGTCTTACTAATGACTAATATAACTAGCTATATAAGCATAGTCCTAATTCATAAGGGCATGTTTGGATGAAGGCCTGACACACTGCTCTTGGCTTGGCAGCAATCTCAGCCTCAGTCTTCCAAATCCAACGCCCGGCAGCTACTCCATAGTTCATCTCCAATAGTTGCACTCCAATAGTTGCACGCACGAAAACGGGGTGTTGTAAAAATATTCGGGCACGAAAACAGTTATTTTTTTCGCATGACAAGGCGACGTTTCCAACAGCTGCCTTAAAATAGGGCACCTAGATGAACAAAACCAAATTTGTTTGAACTAACATTCGAACTACTTCGACCATATTTCATACGTAGTTTGACCGAAATTTAAACATGCAAACTATAAACATAGTTTAAATACGAGATGCAAAATTAAACTACCAACTTAAACTACGACAAGCAATCTATGAACACTATAGATTATACCATTCGATATCATCGAACCCATCACTCTCGCCGTCAGAATCGACGTTGAACACACTCGAGGCTCATGCATTCTTCTTTTTCTTCCCCTGTTATGACGAAGGCCCTGCCTCGGTGTCGTTCTTGCGTTGACTGCTCGACGTCCGTCTTCCAGTAGAACTCCATCTCGGCCTGCACATACTCTAGATGTGCCCTAGCAAAGGCCGCCATCGCCTCCTTGTCGCTCTCTCTGATGTTGTCCTGCTCCTCGACAACAATGTGGGTAGCCGACTTGATCGGGCTTGACTCGATTATCATCGACGACCCGACAAGTTCCGCATTCGCCCGAGACTCAATCTTCGGGAAATTGAGCCTGGAGCACGCGAGGCCAAGCCTCCACAAGGCGACGTCGTAGCGCGAAGGCATGGTCGGTCGTCGGCAACGTGCTGAGCCAGTACCTCCGGCCGCCGTGCTGGAACTTGACGCCGTAGTTGCCGGACGGCCGGAGCTGCACCCCCTTGAATCCGCTCTTGCCCTTGCCTTCGGCGGCATGGCGAGGAGGCGGCGGCGCCGAGGAGGAGAGGCAACGCCACTGCGGCGGCGGCGTCGCGAACTTTGGCAGAAAAGGGGGCGGTGGCATGGCAGATTTCGGCGGAAAGGGGGCGGTGGCAGCGCGATTCGTCGGTCCGGCGGCCAACGAGCGGAGTGCGACGAGTGGATCCGGCGATGGCAGGGTGTGATAGCCGCAGATCTGAAGGTGGGAGCGGCGCGGGTGTGCGGCTGTGTGTGTGGAAGACGACTGCTGGGTCACGACTATGTGTCGTTTTGTTTTGGGGCAGCAGCCGAAGTGATGTATATTTGCAGCACTGCGCGTTGTATTTAAGGGCTGCCCAAATTTTTTCTTTTGCAATTTTTTTGCGGTTGGGTAGCTGTTGGAGGCCATTTTTTTTACCTCCTTGTGTCCCCAAAACACCTCGTGCCCAAAAATAGGGCTGCTATTGGAGATGCTCTTAGCCAGGCAGCAATCTTAATGTTAGCCCTCCAAAATCCAACACATGATAATGTTGCCTTAGTCAGGCAGTTTTTTGAGGAAGCCAACCAAATAGGTCATGTGTTTGTCCTCAGGCTAAGAGCATCAGTCAGGCTTCTCATAATGTCCCTACTAGATCATCGAATGCGCGCGTTGCTGCGCCCATTTATTTTGGTGTTATAATATTAGTGATCGATGCAATTATATGTAAGGGTACCATTTTATTTATGTGATATAATTATCACATTGTATATAAGGTCAATCATGTGACATAATTATCACACTCGTGTATCATCTTTTTGACCTGAATTTTGAAACATGAAATTCGTGAGATGGTGTGTGCTTTTGTGCCTATTTATTTTCACACAAGAATGTTTGCTATTGATGCAAAACATATAGTTTGATTAGTATTCTTTGTAGTTGTAGGAATATGTTAGCTGGTAAGAAGGTTGGTTATAGTTTGATTTTGTATAAGATAGCAAGGGTTCTAAACAATGGTAGGGGGAGGAATCAAGAGAGGCCAAGCACATGTCACTCATAGCACAGCCGCCTGTGATCTATAGGAAAAGAAGACATGATATGAACTGAACCGTCGGTGATACACAACAAATCACAGATGATTTGTAGCACAGTGCGTAGTGGCTCCTCAACCGTTTGTGATAGCACATTATCGCACATGTGAGCTTAGGAGAAACCGTGCCCAATGCAAAGTGAAATCCCACTCATAATTTTTTCAGAAAACGTGTGCGATGATGTCATGCATGGCAGGCGCTTGCCATAGAATACTCGTGTGCGATGGGCCACATATCACGCACAGTTTCTATGATAGCACGTGTGGCTTAGGTAATATTTCGCAAACGGTCGAATGTCAAACACTGTTTGGTTTCCCTGCGCAATTAGAAATGTTTGACTCGCGAGAGACGTGGACGATTGATCCCCAATCCCACACGTGTGCCAGAATATAATGTGTGTGGTATGTTCCTGCATCGCATACGATTATATTTGGTAGAGCGTCTGCATCATCGCTCCCTATCGCCGACGGTTTCTGGGTCATGTGGGATGGACCCTCCTTATCGCACACACAAGTAAAGCGACGGTTTAAAAGTCTGTCAGGAAAAGGGGGTAAAACTGTTTATATAGCACGTCGATGCACTAGTGCAATATCCCTAGAGCCAACATTTTCAGATTTGAAAATTTCTGGGTACAACAAAATCAGTTCAGGGAGGTGGTCAAGAAAATTTGGGAGCAACAGATCAATGAAGTGGATAGTGCTAAACTCATTGCTGCAAAATTTAAAAGACTCAGAAAACATCTCAAGGATTGGGCTAGAACACTATCAAATCTCATGCAGAATATTAATGACACCAATTTCATGATCCTTTGCTATGACACCCTAGAGGAATTCAGAGACTTATCCAATGAAGAACTTAATGGCAGAAAAATCCTTGCTGAGCATCTGAACAATCTTTTAAACAACAGAGAATTTACTAGAAACAAAGAGCTACTATAAGGATGATCCAGATGGGAGAAGCTAATACCAAATATTTCAAGGGCCAAAGTCACCACCAAGTTCAGAAATAACCAAATTGCTATGCCGAGGGATGAAAATGGCACAGAACATCATGAGCACCAAAAAAGCAGCAATCCTTTTTAGAGCCTGCAAACAGAGAATGGGGACATCATCAGTCAAAGAGAACCCTTTGCACCTGCATGACCTGCTGCAACACCATAATGGACTTTTGGAGCTTGAAGTCCATTTGCTAAGGAGGAAATAGATAAGGTTGTCTTGGAAATGCCTGCCGACAAGTCCTCTGGACTAGATGGGTTCAATGCTGGCTTTCTCAAAGCATGCTGGGATATTATTGCACCTGATTTTTACAGATTGATTGAAGACTTCCACAAGGGCACTGTCAATCTCCAGAGCATCAACTACTCTTTCATTACTCTCATTCCAAAAAAGGACTTTGCTGCCTACCCTGGAGATTTTAGACCCATCTCTCTTCTGAACTGTACCCTGAAAATCATCACTAAACTCTTGGCAAACAGACTTCAAAGATCCATTCTTACCCTGGTCCACAAAAATAAATATGGTTTCTGAATAACAGATGCATCCAAGATTGTCTTGCTTGGTCTTATGAGTATATCCATTAGTGTCATCAATCAAATCAAGAAGTTGAGTTGCTTAAACTAGACTTTGAAAAGGCATTTGACATGCTTAATCATGACACACTTGTTGAGATTTTACAAGCAAGATGTTTTGGAGAGAAATCAATTCATTGGATCAGAATGATCTACAACACAGGTTATTCCTCTATTCTGCTTAATGGGTTATTTGGGAAACAATTTCCGTGCAAAAAAAGGAGTTAGACAGGGAGACCCACTTTCACCATTAATTTTTGTCTTGGCTGCTGACCTCCTGCAAACCGTGCTCAATGAGGCAATGCATAATGCTCCTGTGGTTCCATAATTACAACACAATACCACTCCAGACTTTCCCATTATTCAATATGCAGATGACACTACATTGGTAGTTCAAGCTGAGGCTACACAATTGAACAACATTAAGAATCTGCTCCTTCATTATGCTGCATATACTGGACTGAAAGTAAACTATGCCAAATCCACTATGATTGCAGTCAATACTTCAGATCACAAGATGCAGGAGCTATCTGCACTCTTTGGTTGTCAGAATGGTACCCTCCCACATACCGACCTTAGCCTCCCCCGAGCATCGCAAAGCCCAGAGTTGAAGATTTTGACCCTTTACTTAGAAGAGTTGAAAACAGACTTCTGGCTGCTCCATTTTGCTATCCACTAGAGACAAACTCACTTTAATTAAATATGTTTTCTCCAGCCTACCAATTTTCTTCATGCACACCCTCATGTTACCTGCATCTGTGGTAAAGCAACTAAACATTTATCTGAAGAACTGCTTCTGGAGAAAATATGGTACTCAGGAGAGGGGTGCTACTTTGATTGCTTGGGACACTGCATGTAAACCCAAAGACCATGGTGGTATGCTACTTGTATTGCTGGCTCTGGTAATACTATTCACTTTTGGTCTAATACCTGGTGGGATCAAACTCTGAGCACTAAATTTCCTGAACTGTACTCCTTTTTAATCAACAAAGAGATCTCTCTTCAGCATGCACTTGATGCACATGAGTTTGAATGCCTCTTCCATAGACCTCTTTCTCTCCAAGCTTACCGGCAATACACAACACTACAGACACAACTAGCAGAAAGTACAAGAATCGAGGCTAAGGATATTTGGTCTCTTCGGAGCACAACAGACCATATTCTTCTATGGTGATGTACAAGTCCATGGTAGGAAACAACACAACACCAACAATTTTCAAGGATATCTGGAAGACCTCATGCAGACTCAGATATAAGATTTTCTTTTGGCTTATGCTCCATGACCGGGTCAACACCGGGAACTTTCTGCAACGTAAAACGATGTACCTAGATAAATATGATTGTGCATTTTGCATAGATAACACTGAGGAGACCTTGCTCCATCTTTTTTGGAATTGTCCATTTGCTCTTCACTTTTGGGAGCACATCATGCCTTCTAAGTTGAGAGGAATTTCAGTATTTGATGACATCTAGCTAGCCATGAATCAACTCCCCAAAGATATAGATTTGGACATTATTATCATGGGCCGCTGGAGTTTATGGTCCATTCGTAATGATAAAATTTTCAGATCAGCTGCCCCTCACCTCCAGTGCTGGATGTACTACTTAAAAGAGAGCCTTTGGTCCACACAGATCAAGGCTAGGCAAGCTAAAGCACTCCAAATTAGTAGTTGGGTTGACCAACACTTGTAACATTCATTAGATGATGATTCCTAGAACTGACATTGGTTGATAGGTGTTTATTTGTACCCTTTGTAAATATTTTAATATATAAATGAAAATTACCGTAGAACAATTGTTCTACGGTTTTAGGGTAAAAAACAATAGTTGGGGCCATCTTAATCTTTCTCTTTCATGTTTGGGAAATGATTGCAATCAAACGACTGAACATGGTGCTGCATCGACCACCTTCGAATCTCTCCAATTTGTTTTGATCGTGCGACACACGTGCATTGCACTGGCTTGAACAACATCCCCTACGCGTAGGCACGTGTCCCACCAACCATCTACAAACAACCCTATCCTCCGGCACACATCGTCTTCATCATGTACGGGCCATCCCCCGAATCCGTCAATCTCGCATCTCGCAACCATCCCAACACCAAGCCCGATGTCCCTGCTAGGCTGGCTGCTGGTGCGAGCGATGTACGGATCAGAGGCAGCTGAGGCTATTACGAGGACTGTCGGCGGTGCCGCAAGGTTGCTTCCACCATGGTTTGGTGTCATGCCTGGCTAGTGCTGCGACAAGGGAAGGTCGCCGAGGTAGCGTCCTTTAAGTTGGCGGGCTTCGCAACATGTGTCGTGTTGAAAAGGGGGCTTCACAACATGTGCCTTGTTGCAAAAAGGCTGATGTGATGGCTGGAACCTTAGTGAACCGGTTTGCAACATGGGTCATGTTGCAAACTGTCGAGTGCAACATGACTCATGTTACGAACCGACCCACCGGTTTGCTACACGAGTCATGTTGCAAACTCCTGAGCGCAGCATGACTCGTGTTGTGAAGTACTCGAGAAGAAGACGAGGTGGGCGTTGCGGTGCCGAGGGAATCCTCCCGCTGACAATGCATTGATTAAAGAGATAAACGCACCATTCGTGAGCGAACTCCCACGAGATGAGCACATTGGTCACACAAGTGTCAAAATGTTGAAAAGTGGTCAGTTTGGTTTGTTTTATGAGCAAATGGGTCAATATCCCGTTTCGAGCCGTGACGGAGCCGACGTGGCTGGCTGACTCAGCTTGGGGCCCACTGTCAGTTTTTTGTCATGTAATTTAGTTCGCGGGGAAGGGACGTTTTTATGCAATGCGGCCCCTATAGTATTTTGGGTTGTTTTTTTGCAAATAGTGCATCCCCTCCCCTGTCAAATTCCGCAATTCAGCCCCATTCGTGCCAAACCCTAGTATTTCTTCTCACTTCATCCTCTCTCTCGATCGGCCACAGCCGTCACCTAGCTCGAGATGGACCGGTTCAAGGGAGAGAGCTGGCGGCCGAAGAACAGGAAGGGGAGTGTCTTCTTCTCGGCAGAGAGCTAGAGGCGCGGTGAGGCAGAGTTAAGGCCTGAGTTCGGCCGTTGTGTGCTCCAACGCACGCCGGGGATGTACTGGGTGGAGGAGAAGTTACACGGTCGTGCACTGGTGGGTAGAGTGGAAGGGCACCGGCCTCCCGTGTCGCCGGCACAGGTGGTTGCTGCTTTGGAGTCGCAATGCGGCCTCTCCCGTGACGACATCATGGTTGAGGTATGTTCGCCTCCGACTGATTTTATTGTACGGTTCCGGTCCGGCGAGGACTGCACTCGGGTGCTCATCTACCACTACCAAAAGCTTACTGCCGGCGGAGCGACGATCCAGTTTAGCCGTTGGCAGCGTGGGATGGGTGGCGAGGCGTCGTCTTTGAAGTTTTTGACTAGGTTGAGCTTTGATGGGCTGCCGCAAGAAGCATGGGAGGTTGACTTTGTTGGCAAGATTGTTAGCAGCCTCGGCGGCGGTCTCGTTAAGATGGTGAAGCCCACTGATCGCTGTTTTGTCATTGTTGAAGCATGGATGAAATATCCTAACAAACTGCCCAAGTTATATGTAGTGGAGCTGCCAGAACCTGACCTACGACAAGATTATCCAACCTCAGACTCTGACGGGCCAATTTCACCACCTTCCAGTCACCTGAAACTCGAGAAGCCAACAATCCTGCATGTTGTGAAGATCCATATTCTGAAGGTTATAGATCAGAGCCCTATATTAACAGAGTTGCCGCCTGCTTACGATTATGATGATGAATCCAACAGTGCTCGTTGTCACACTTTCACTCTCTATCCTGGTACAATTGATGGGGCAGAGAGGGCATACATTGGAGGTGGGCATGGATTTGTAGTTCCAGGGACAGATGGTCGTGCAGGTGGTCTGTTCAAGGTGTAGATGCAGCATCTGATCTATGTATGTGTTGTGTTTGTACTATGGCAATGTAGCCTTTGTGTGTAAGAACAATGTACCCAGAATTGGTTGTATCCAGACCTGATGTAACCAATTTGTTGTATCCAGGCCTGCTATATGCAGTATGTTGTGGTGTGAACCTATTATATGTGATTTGTATGTAGTGTGCAATTTCTGTGAAATGAACTAGTTCAGATGTTGTGTTGTCAACCTATATGCAGTATGCATTTGGTGTGAAAGAAAGTAGTTGACAGTATATGCAACTGAAATGAGAGAACAATATTTTGCAGAGCACATACAAAAGAGAATTAGTAGTACCAGAACACATCACTAACAAAAGCACTGATAACCCACAAGTATAGGGGATCGTTTGTAGCCTTTTTCGATAAATAAGAGTGTCAAACCCAAAGAGGAGCTAAAGGTAGTACAAATATTCCCTCAAGTTCTATCGGCCATCGATACAACTCTACGCACACTTAATGTTTGCTTTACCTTGAATAAGAATAAAACTAGAAGTACTTTGTAGGTGTAGATAGGTTTGCAAGATAATAAAGAATGTGAAAAATAAAAGTTAGGTGTTGTTTAGATAAAGAAACAATTGAGTTAGTAAAACGAGTGTGGATTAGTGGTGGTAGGATTTGCGGAATTGTTCCTTAGCAATTGACTACGCTGCTAGACCGATAGCAAGTTTTTATGTGGGAGAGGCCACTGCTAGCATGCCGTCCCTTACTTGGAATTCTATGCACTTATGATTGGAACTATTAGCAAGCATCCGCAACTACTAGCGTTCATTAAGGTAAAACCCAACCATATATATTGGTCCCCCTTCAATCCTATATGTATCAATTTCTATGTTTAGGAAGAAGCTTCTGTCACCCTTGCCCTCCAATGCATAGTCCTATCAACATAGAACTAACCCTATGGTGTGATCCACACGCGTGCTCATATGATGGGCACCAAAGGACATAGCAATTCACCAATTACCGGTAGGACAACAAAAATCTACTCGGACATCATAGGATGGCAACATATCATTGGATAGTAATACGAAGCATAAAGCACCATGTTCAAGTAGAGGGTACATCAGGTTGCGGGAGAGTGGACCGCTGTAGATAGATGGGGGAAGGTGATGAAGATGTTGGTGAAGATGACAGAGTTGTTGGAGTAGATCGCCGTCACACGATGATTGCCCCGACGGCGTTCCGGTGCCACCGGGAGAGAGGGGGAGAGAGCCCCCCTCCTTCTTCTTCTTCCTTGGCCTCCCCCCTAGATGGGAGGAGAGTTCCCCCTCTGGTCCATGGCCTCCATGGCGGCGGAGGGGTGGGAGCCCCTCCGAGATTGGATCTCCCTCTCTGTTCTCTTCTATTTCGCGTTCCCGTTTTCTGGCAGAAAACTGTTTCTTATATTCCCGGAGATCCGTAACTCCGATTGCGCTGAGATTTTAACACGATTTTTTCGGATATAAGCTTCCTTGCGCCCGAAGTAGAGCTCCAACCGACTTACGAGGAGGGCACGACCCACCACCACGCGCCCGGGCCCTGGGGCGCGCCCTGGTGTCTCGTGGTGGCTGTGGGCCTCCGTTTGCTTTGATTCCACCTCCCAAAAATCACAAATATTCCAAAATAATTCTCCGTAAATTTTTATTGCGTTTGGACTTGTTTGATATGGATATTCTGCGAAACAAAAAACATGCAACAAACAGGAACTGGCACTGGGCACTGGATCAATAGGTTAGTCCAAGAAATCATATAAATTGTTGCCAAAAGTATGTAAAAGTTGTATAATATTGGCATGGAACAATAAAAAATTATAGATACGACAGAGACGTATCAGCATCCCAAGCTTAATTCCAGCTCGTCCTCGAGTAGGTAAATGATAAAAAAGATAATTTTTGATGTGGAATGCTACCTAGCATAATCTTGATCATATATCTAATCATGGCATGAATATTAAGACACAAATGATTCAAAGCAATAGTCTATAATTTGACATAAAGACATCAATACTTAGGCATCCCAACAAACAATCGTGCCTTTCAAAATATCAATGCTAAAGAAAGCTATCCCTACAAAATCATATAGTCTTGTCATGCTCTATCTTCTTAACACAAAGTATTTATCATGCACAACCCCGATGACAAGCCGAGCAATTGGTTCATACTTTTTAACGCGCTTCAGCTTTTTCAACCCTGACGCAATACATGAGCGCAAGCCATGGACATAGCACTATGGGTGGAATAGGGTATGATGATAGGGGTAAATATAGAGAAGACAAAAAAGTAAGGAAGTCTCACATCGACGCGGCTAACCAACGGGCTGTGGAGATGCCCATCAATTGATATCAATGCGAGGAGTAGGGATTGCCATGCAACGAATGCACTAAAAGCTATAAGTGTATGAAAGCTCAACATGGAAACTGAGTAGATGTGCATCTAACTCTATAATGAAAAATTCCCACTAATATATGAAAGTGACAAAATAGGAGACTCTCTATATGAAAAACATGGTGCTACTTTGAAGCAGAAGTGTGGAATTAGCATGCCCCTTTTCTCTTTGTCCCTTCTCCCTTTTTTTCTTTTTTTTTTCTTTTTTTTCTTTTCGTCCGGAGTCTCATCCCGACTTGTGGGGGAATCATAGTTTCCATCATCCTTTCCTCATTGGGACATGCTCTAATAATGAATAATGATGATCATCACACTTCTATTTACTTACAACTCAATATTACAACTCGATACCTAGAACAAAATATGACTCTATATGAATGCCTCTGGCAGTGTACCAGGATGTGCAATGATCTAGTGTAATATGTATAAAAAATGATGAGCGGTGGCTTAGCCACAAATAGCATGTCAGCTATATGATCATGCAAAGCAATATGACAATGAATGCTCAAGTCATCAAAACGGAAGCGGTGGAAGTTGCATGGCAATATATCTCAGAATGGCTATGGAAAGGCCATAATAGGTAGGTATGGTGGCTGTTTTGAGGAAGATATAATAAGGCTAATGTGTGATGGAGTGTATCATTTCACGGGGTTTGGATGCACCGACAAAGTTTGCACCGACTCTCGAGGTGAGAAAGGGCAATGCACGGTACCGAAGAGCCTAGCAAATTGCGGAAAGGTAAGAGTGTGTATAATCCATGGACTCACATTAGTCATAAAGAACTCATATACTTATTGCAAAAGTTTATTAGCGCTCGAAGCAAAGTACTACTATGCATGCCCCTAGGGGGATAGATTGGTAGGAAAAGACCATCGCTCGTCCCCGACCGCCACTCGTAAGGAAGACAATCAATAATAAATCATGCTCCAACTTCATAGCATAACGAGAGTGAAGGAAATATGCCCTAGAGGCAATAATAAAGTTGTTATTTTATATTTCCTTATTCATGATAAAGGTTTATTATTCATGCTAGAATTGTATTGATTGGAAACTTAAATACATGTGTGAATACATAAACAAATACCGTGTCCCTAGTAAGCCTCTACTAGACTAGCTCGTTGATCAAAGATGGTTAAGGTTTCCTAACCATGGACATGTGTTGTCATTTGATAACGGGATCACATCATTAGGAGAATGATGTGATAGACAAGACCCATCCGTTAGCTTAGCATATTGATCATTCAGTTTATTGCTATTGCTTTCTTCATGTCAAATACATATTCCTTCGACTATGAGATTATGCAACTCCCGGATACCGGAGGAATACCTTGTGTTCTATCAAACATCACAACGTAACTGGGTGATCATAAAGATGCTATACAGGTATCTCTGAAGGTGTTTGTTGAGTTGGCATAGATCAAGATTAGGATTTGTCACTCCGAGTATCGGAGAGGTATCTCTGGGCCCTCTCGGTAATACACATCATAAGAAGCCTTGCAAGCAAAGTGACTAATGAGTTAGTTGCAGAATGATATATTACGGAACGAGTAAAGAGACTTGCCGGTAATGAGATTGAACTAGGTATGAAGATACCGACGATCGAATCTCGGGCAAGTAACATATCGATGGACAAAGGGAATTACGTATGTTGTCATAAGGTTCGACCGATAAAGATCTTCGTAGAATATGTAGGAGCTAATATGGGCATCCAGGTTCCGCTATTGGTTATTGACCGAAGAGGCATCTTGGTCATGTCTACATAGTTCTCGAACCCGTAGGGTCCGCACACTTAACGTTCGTTAACGATATAGTATTATATGAGTTATGTATGTTGGTGACCGAATGTTGTTCGGAGTCCCGGATGAGATCACAGACATGATGAGGAGCTCCGGAATGGTCCGGAAGTCAAGATTGATATATGGAATAATAGTGTTTGGTCTTCGAAAGGGTTCCGAAATTCACCAGAAGGGGTTTCGGATGTTTCCCGAAATGTTTGGGTACGAGAACACTTTATTTGGGCCAAAGGGGAAAGCCCACGAGGGTTTTGGAAAGAGCAAAAGGAAGTTTTGCGGAGACCAGAGGCCAGACGCCAGAGACCCTGGCATCTGGGCCCAGACGCCGGGAACCCTGGCGTCTGGCCCTGGAGTCCGAGAAGGACTCTTGCCTTTCGGGCAAAACCAACTTTGAGGAGGCTTTTACTCCAAGTTTCGACCCCAAGGCTCAACATATAAATAGAGGGGCAGGGCTAGCACCCAAGACATGAAGATTCACCAAGCCGTGTGCCAGAAACCCCGTCCCCTCTAGTTTATCCTCCATCTAGTTTCTGTAGTGCTTGGCGAAGCCCTGTGGAGATTGTTCTTCATCACCAACCGTCACCACGCCGTCGTGCTGCCAGAACTCATCTACTACTTCGCCTCTCTTGCTGGATCGAGAAGGCGAGGACGTCATCGAGCTGAACGTGTGCTGAACGCGGAGGTGCCGTATGTTCAGTACTTGATCGGGACGGATCGTGAAGGTGTACAACTACATCAACCGCGTTGATAAACGCTTCCGCTTAGCGATCTACAAGGGTACATAGATGCTCTTCCCCTCTTGTAGCTATGCATCTCTCGTGTCCGTAGGAAATTTTTTGTTTCCCATGCAACGTTCCCCAACAGTGGCATCCGAGCCAGGTCTATGCGTAGACGATATGCACGAGTAGAACACAAAGAGTTGTGGGCGGTGATAGTCATACTGCTTACCACCAACGTCTTATTTTGATTCGGCGGTATTGTGGGATGAAGCGGCCCGGACCAACCTTACATATCCACGCACATGAGACCGGTTCCACCGATAGACATGCAGCTAGTTTTGCATAAAGGTGGCTGGCGGGTGTCTGTTTCTCCTACTTTAGTTGAATCGAATTTGACTGCGGCCGGTCCTTGAAGAAGGTTAAAATAGCAAACTTGATAAATCACCGTTGTGGTTTTTGCCGTAGGTAAGAACGGTTCTTGCTAGATGCCCGTAGCAGCCACGTAAAACTTGCAACAACAAAGTAGAGGACGTCTAACTTGTTTTTGCAGGGCATGTTGTGATGTGATATGGTCAAGACATGATGTGATATATGTTATTGTATGAGATGATCATGTTTTGTAAATTTATCAGCAACCGGTAGGAGCCTTATGGTTGTCTCTTTATTGTATGAAATGCAATCGCCATGTAATTGCTTTACTTTATCGCTATGCATTAGCAATAGTTGTAGAAGCAATAGTTGGCGAGACAACCACGACGCAACGATGGAGATCAAGGTGTCGAGCCGGTGACGATGGAGATCATGACGATGCTTTGGAGATGGAGGTCAAAAGCACAAGATGATGATGGCCATATCATGTCACATATTTTGATTGCATGTGATGTTTATCTTTTATGCATCTTATTTTGCTTAGAACGGCGGTAGCATTATAAGATGATCCCTTCACTTAATTTCAAGATAAAAGTGTTCTCCCTGAGTATGCACCATTGCTACAGTTCGTCGTTTCGAGACGCCACGTGATGATCGGGTGTGATAGACTCTATGTTCACATACAACGGGTGTAAGACAGTTTTGCACATGCAGAATACTTTGGTTAAACTTGATGAGCCTAGCATGTACTGACATGGTCTCGAAACACTGGAGACCGAAAGGTCGAACATGAATCATATAGTAGATATGATCAACATAGAGATGTTCACCATTGATGACTACCCCATCTCACGTGATGATCAGACATGGGTTAGTTGATTTGGATCACGTATCACTTAAATAACCTGAGGGATGTTAATTTAAGTGGGAGTTCATTAGTAATTTGATTAATTGAACTTAAATTTATCATGAACTTAGTCTTAATAGTTTTTGCATATCTATGTTGTAGATCAATAGCTCGCGATATAGCTCCCCTATGTTTTTGATATGTTCCTAGAGAAAACTAAGTTGAAAGATGATAGTAGCAATGATGCGGACTGGGTCCGTGATCTGAGGATTATCCTCATTGCTGCACAGAAGAATTATGTCCTTGATGCACCGCTAGGTGACAGACCTATTGCAGGAGCAGATGTAGACGTTATGAACGTTTGACAAGCTCGGTATGATGACTACTTGATAGTTTAGTGCGCCATGTTTTACGGCTTAGAACCGGGACTTCAAAAATGTTTTGAACGCCATGAAGCATATGAGATGTTCCAAGAGCTGAAATTGGTATTTCAGGCTCATGCCCGTGTTGAGAAGTATGAGACCTCTGACAAGTACTTTGCCTACAAGATGGAGGAGAATAGCTCAACCAGTGAGCATGTGCTCAGAATGTCTGGGTACTACAATCGCTTGAATCAAGTGGGAGTTAATCTTCCAGATAAGATAGTGACTGACAAAGTTCTCTAGTCACTATCACCAAGCTACTAGAACTTCGTGATGAACTATATTATGCAAGGGATGACGAAAATGATTCCCGAGCTCTTCGCGATGCTGAAATCGGCGAAGGTAGAAATCAAGAAAGAGCATCAAGTGTTGATGGTTAACAAGACCACTAGTTTCAAGAAAAAGGGCAAGGGAAAGAAAGGGAACTTCAAGAAGAATGGCAAGCAAGTTGCCACTCCCATGAAGAAGCCCAAAGCTGGACCCAAGCCTGAAACTAAGTGCCTCTACTGCAAAGGAAATGGTCACTGGAAGTGGAACTGCCCCGAATACTTGGCGGATAAGAAGGATGGCAAAGTGAACAATGGTATATTTGATATACATGTTATTGATGTGTACCTTACTAGTGTTCATAGTAGCCCCTGGTTATTTGATACCAGTTTAGTTGCTAAGATTAGTAACTCGAAACAGGAGTTGCAGAATAAACAGAGACTAGTTAAGGACGAGGTGACGATGTGTGTTGGAAGTGATTCCAAGGTTGATACGATCACCATCGCACACTCCCTCTACCTTCGGGATTAGTGTTGAACCTAAATAAATGTTATTTGGTGTTTGCGTTGAGCATGAATATGATTTGATCATGTTTATTGCAATACGGTTATTCATTTAAGTCAGAGAATAATTGTTGTTCTGTTTACATGAATAAAACCTTCTATGGTCATACACCCAATGTGAATGGTTTATTGAATCTCGATCGTAGTAATACACATATTCATAATATTGATGCCAAAAGATGCAAAGTTGATAATGGTAGTGCAACATACTTGTGGCACTACCGTTTATGTCATATTGGTGTAAAGCGCATGAAGAAACTCCATGCGGATGGACTTTTGGAATCACTTAATTATGAATCATTTGATACTTGCAAACCGTGCCTCATGGGCAAGATGACTAAAACTCCATTCTTCAGAACAATGGAGCGAGCTAATGACTTATTGGAAATAATACATACCGATGTATGCGGTCCGATGAGTGTTGAAGCATGCGGCGGGTATCGTTATTTTCTAACCTTTACAGATGATTTGAGTAGGTATGGGTATATCTACTTGATGAAACACAAGTCTGAAACATTTGAAAAGTTCAAAGAATTTCAGAGTGAAGTAGAGAATCATCGTAACAAGAAAATAAAGTTTCTACGATCTGATTGCGGAGGCGAATATTTGAGTTACGAGTTTGGCCTTCATTTAAAACAATGTGAAATTGTTTCACAACTCACGTCACCTGGAACACCATAGCGTAATGGTGTGTCCGAATGTCGGAACCGTACTTTATTAGATATGGTGCGATCTATGATGTCTCTTACCGATTTACCACTATCGTTTTTGGGTTATGCATTAGAGACAGCCGCATTCACGTTAAATAGGGCACCGTCTAAATCCGTTGAGACGACACCGTATGAACTAAGGTTTGGCAAGAAACCTAAGTTGTCATTTCTTAAAGTTTGGGGATGCGATGCTTATGTCAAAAGGCTTCAGCCTGATAAGCTCGAACCTAAATCAGAGAAGTGCATCTTCATAGGATACCCTAAAGAAACTATTGGGTACACCTTCTACCACAGAACCGAAGGCAAGATCTTTGTTGCTAAGAATGGGTCCTTTCTAGAGAAGGAGTTTCTCTCGAAAGAAGCGAGTGGGAGGAAAGTAGAACTTGATGAGGTAATTGTACCTTCTCTCGAATTGGAAAGCAGCATATCACAGAAAACCGTTCCCATGATGCCTACACCAACTAGAGAGGAAGCTAATGATGATGATCATGAAACTTCAGATCAAGTTACTACTGAACTTCGTAGGTCGACCAGAGCACGATCCGCACCAGAGTGGTACGTTAATCCTGTTCTGGAAGTCATGCTACTAGACCAAGGCAAACCTACGAACTATGAAGAAGCTATGATGAGCCCAGATTCCGACAGATGGCTTGAGGCCATGACATCTGAGATAGGATCCATGTATGAGAACAAAGTGTGGACTTTGGTGGATTTGCCCGATGATCGGCAAAGCCATAGAGAATAAATGGATCTTCAAGAAAAAGACTGACGCTGATGGTATTGTTACTGTCTACAAAGCTCGACTTGTCGCAAAAGGTTTTGTTACTGTCCACAAAGCTCGACTTGTCGCAAAAGGTTTTCGACAAGTTCAAGGGGTTGACTATGATGAGACTTTCTCACCCGTAGCGATGCTTAAGTCTGTCCGAATCATGTTAGCAATTGCTGCATTTTATGATTATGAAATCTGGCAAATGGACGTTGAAACTGCATTCCTTAATGGATTTCTTAAAGAAGAGTTGTATATGATGCAACCAGAAGGCTTTGTCAATCCTAAAGGTGCTAACAAAGTGTGCAAGCTCCAGCGATCCATCTATGGACTGGTGCAAGCATCTCGGAGTTGGAATATACGCTTTGATGAGGTGATCAAAGCATATGGTTTTATACAGACTTATGGTGAAGCCTGTATTTACAACAAAGTGAGTGGGAGCTCGGTAGCATATCTGATATTATATGTGGATGACATATTATTGATTGGAAATGATATAGAATTTCTGGATAGCATAAAAGGATACTTGAATAAGAATTTTTCAATAAAAGACCTCGGTGAAGCTGCTTACATATTGGGCATCAAGATCTATAGAGATAGATCAAGACGCTTGATAAGACTTTCAATGAGTACATACCTTGACAAGATTTTGAAGGAGTTCTAAATGGATCAGTCAAAGAAGGAGTTCTAGCCTGTATTGTAAGTTGTAGAGTTGAGTAAGACTCAAAGCCCGACCACGGCAGAAGATAGAAAGAGAATGAAAGTCATTCCCTATGCCTCAGCCATAGGTTCAATAAAGTATGCCATGCTGTGTACCAGACCTGTTGTATGCCTTGCCATGAGTTTGGCAAGGGGGTACAATAGTGATCCAGGAGTGGATCACTGGACAGCGGTCAAAAAATTTCTTAGGTACCTAAAGAGGACTAAGGAAATGTTTCTCGGTTATGGAGGTGATAAAGGGTTCGTCGTAAAGGGTTACGTCGATGCAAGCTTTAACACTGATCTAGATGACTCTGAGTCTCAGTCTGGATACGTATTAAAAGTGGGAGCAATTAGCTAGAGTAGCTCCGTGCAGAGCATTGTAGACATAGAAAATTGCAAAATACATACGAATCTGAATGTGGCAGACCTGTTGACTAAACCTCTCTCACAAGCAAAACATGATCACACCTTAGTACTCTTTGGGTGTTAATCACATGGCGATGTGAACTAGATTATTGACTCTAGTAAACTCTTTGGGTATTAATCACATGGCGATGTGAACAATGGGTGTTAATCACATGACAATGTGAACTAGATTATTGACTCTAGTGCAAGTGGGAGACTGAAGGAAATATGCCCTAGAGGCAATAATAAAGTTGTTATTTTATATTTCCTTATTCATGATAAAGGTTTATTATTCATGCTAGAATTGTATTGATCGGAAACTTAAATACATGTGTGAATACATAAACAAATACCGTGTCCCTAGTAAGCCTCTACTAGACTAGCTCGTTGATCAAAGATGGTTAAGGTTTCCTAACCATGGACATGTGTTGTCATTTGATAACGGGATCACATCATTAGGAGAATGATGTGATGGACAAGACCCATCCGTTAGTTTAGCATATTGATTGTTTAGTTTATTGCTATTGCTTTCTTCATGTCAAATACATATTCCTTCGACTATGAGATTATGCAACTCCCGGATACCGGAGGAATACCTTGTATTCTATCAAATGTCACGACATAACTGGGTGATCATAAAGATGCTCTACAGGTATCTCTGAAGGTGTTTGTTGAGTTGGCATAGATCAAGATTAGGATTTTTCACTCCGAGTATCGAAGAGGTATCTCTAGGCCCTCTTGGTAATACACATCATAAGAAGCCTTGCAAGCAAAGTGACTAATGAGTTAGTTGCAGAATGATGTATTACGGAATGAGTAAATAGACTTGCCGGTAACGAGATTGAACTAGGTATGAAGATACCGACGATCGAATCTCGGGCAAGTAACATACCGATGGACAAAGGGAATTATGTATGTTGTCATAAGGTTCGACCGATAAAGATCTTTGTAGAATATGTAGGAGCCAATATGGGCATCCAGGTTCCGCTATTGGTTATTGACCGGAGAGGCGTCTCGGTCATGTCTACATAGTTCTCGAACCCGTAGTGTCCGCACGCTTAATGTTCGTTGATGATATAGTATTATATGAGTTATGTATGTTGGTGACCGAATGTTGTTCGGAGTCCCGGATGAGATCACGGACATGACGAGGAGCTCCGGAATGGTCCGGAAGTAAAGACTGATATATGGGATAATAGTGTTTGGTCATCGGAATGGTTCTGGAATTCACAGGAAGGGGTTTCGGATGTTTCCCGAAATGTTTGGGTACGAGAACACTTTATTTGGGCCAAAGGGGAAAGCCCACGAGGGTTTTGGACAGAGCAAAAGGAAGTTTTGCGGAGACCAGAGGCCAGACACCAGAGACCCTGGCGTCTGGGCTCAGACGCCGGGAACCCTGGCGTCTGGCCCTGGAGTCTGAGAAGGACTCTTGCCTTTCGGGCAAAACCGACTTTGAGGAGGCTTTTACTCCAAGTTTCGACCCCACGGCTGAACATATAAATAGAGGGGCAGGGATAGCACCCAAGACATGAAGATTCACCAAGCCGTGTGCCAGCAACCCCGCCCCTCTAGTTTATCCTCCGTCCAGTTTCTGTAGTGCTTGGCGAAGCCCTGCGGAGATTGTTCTTCATCGCCAACCGTCACCACGCCGTCGTGCTGCCGGAACTCATCTACTACTTCGCCTCTCTTGCTGGATCGAGAAGGCGAGGACGTCATCGAGCTGAACATGTGCTGAACGCGGAGCTGCCGTATGTTTGGTACTTGATCGGGACGGATCGTGAAGGTGTACGACTACATCAACCGCATTGATAAACGCTTCCGCTTAGCGATCTACAAGGGTACGTAGATGCTCTTCCCCTCTCGTAGCTATGCATCTCCATGGATAGATCTTGCGTGTGCGTAGATTTTTTTTGTTTTCCATGCAACGTTCCCCAACAGAGAGACTATGCATGCATGCTTCGGGAATCACAAACCTTAACACCAATATTCTTACTAACCACAACTGTTTACTAGTACCTCCCACATATTATCATCTCTATATCGCAAAACTATTGCAAGGAATCAAACATATCATATTCAGGGATCCACAAGTTTTATGTAGGATTTTATGACTAACCATGCAAATGAGCAATTCATGTTGACTCTCTAAATAGATATAAGTGAAGCATGAGAGTTTAATTATTTCTACAAAAGACCCTGCTCTAATAAAAATAAGTGAAGCAAAAGAGCATTCTACAAATAACGGTTTTCCATGTGAAGAGAAACAGGCAATCCAAACTTCCAATGATATAAGTGAAACACATGAAGCATCCTTTAAAGCCATACTAAAAAAATTATAAGTGAAGTGCAATGAGCATTCTATAAATCAACCATGGACTATCTCATACCAGCATGGTGCATAAAAGAAAAATAAAAACTAAACACAAAAGACGCTCCAAGATTTACACATATCACATGAACGAAACGAAAACGAAAACATACCGATACTTGTTGAAGAAAGATGGGATGCCTTCCGGGGCATCCCCAAGCATAGACGTTTGAGTCTCCTTGGATATTTAATTGGGGTGCCTTGGGAACCTCCAAGCTTGAACTCTCGCCTCTCCTCCTTCCCCTCATATCGAGACCTCCTCGATCTTTGAACACTTCATCCACACAAAACTTAACAGAAAACTGGTGAGATCCGTTAGTATAATAATGCAAATCACTACTTTAAGTACTATTGCAAACCAGTTCATATATTGTTTTTTCATTGTATCTACTGTATTATAACTTCTCCATGGCTTATATAACCGATACAATTGATAGTTTCATCAAAACAAGCAAAACAATGCATCAAAAACAGAATCTGTCAAAAACAGGACAGTCTATAGTAATCTGAACATTGACTATACTTCTGTCACTCCAAAAATTCTAAAAAATTAGGAAAAAATAAAAAAATTGCATATCAGTACTGTGTAGAAATTTCAGAATTTTTGACGTTCCAGTAAAAAATGTAAATTCACGCACTACAGCTAAAGTTTCTGTTTTTGCACCGCACATACCAACAAGCAATCTAATCATCCTAAAGGCAAATCTTGGCACATTATTTTTATAATACAATGGATTTATACAAGGGGATAATTATTTCTGTGAGAAACTTCCATGAAAAATTCTACATTGTTTCCATGAGCATGAACACAAGTGTTCAAGGTCGACCCTCACTTCTCCAATGCTTAACCTTTCAATCGCTTCTCTTTTTGAAAAAGTTTTTAAGTTCCCCTCTATATTTTTTTTGTTATTAAACTTTATAAAAGCACACAACAGAAGTAAATAACTCTCTAAACTTCCGGGTTGTCTCCCTGGCAGCGCTTTCTTTAAAGCCAGTAAGCTAGGCATAAAGTGCTCAAGTAATGGATCCACCCGGATCCCAAGTTATATCAAAGCCAATTTTAATTAACAATGATTTATAATTTTGTAGTGAGCACAAAGCAACATATATCATGCAATGACAAAGTCTAACTCTCTTCCTATGCATCGGCATGTCATAAAAGAACAATTCATGCACATCAAGTAAAGGCCAATACCTAGCATAAGCAGTTTCTTGCAATTTTATCGTGTCGGAAACATAGAGAGGTGGATATGTAGTTCCTCTCTCATAATAATTGCAAGTAGGAGCAGCAAGCACATGCATATTATATTCATCAAAATCATCATGTGCAACGGTAAAAGGCAACCCATCAATATAATCCTTAATAAGTGCAAACTTCTTCGATATAGTGTAGTTTGGAGAATTCAAAAAGATAATAGGACTATCATGTGTGGGTGCAATATCAACAATTTCATTTTTAACATAAGGAACTATAGCAATTTTATCCCCATAAGCATAATTCATATTGGCATCTTGGCCACAAGCATAGCAAGCATCAAGTTCATCAAAAAGGGATATTTCAAATGAATCAACGGGATCATAGCAATTATTGTAGCACTCATCCTTCGGTAAGCATGAAGGGAAATTAAACAATGTATGAATTGAAGAGTTACTCTCATTAGAAGGTGGGCACGGGTAGCTAATCCACTCTTCCTCCTTTTGTTCTTCGCTCTCCTCATCATGTTTTTCATCCAATGAGCTCACAGTTTCATCAATTTCTTCTTCAATAGATTCCTGCAAAATATTAGTCTCTTCTTGGACAGCGGAGACTTTCTCAATAAATACATCAATATCGGAATTGTATTTATAATTCTCATAGCAATATTTAAGTATAGCAAAATTTTCAGGTCTATAAACAGCATCATCAAAATCTTCATACTTTTCAAACAAAGATTCAATTTCATAAGCACCCTTAAAAGCAACAAATTCTTCTATTTGTTCCACATCATAATAATCATATCTACCATTAGCATAAGAAGCCAAGGTTTCATTATCACTAAATTCACATGAAAAGGGAAGGTGTCGAGCCTTCATCCTAGAGCAACAAGTATAATCATATCTCGAGCATAGATTCCAAGCATACCATTGCAACATTTCAATTTGATCCCATAAGAGTTTTCCTTTTTGAGTCAAGCGATAATCCCTAAAGTATTCACGTTGATCCAACGTGTCTCCCATTATCAAGTTGAATGGGGTTCTCTCAGGATTATCAAAGTGGTGTTTAATATTTTTCACATAATGAGCATCGAGGGTTTTAGGAGGTTCCCCGTCTCCATGAGTAGCAAGTACAACTTTTTTTTTTGGTATTTCATGTTCCATATCCATAACTAAAGGTAGAGAACAACTTAGAACAGAAAATAAAAACTACTTAGTGATAAAGCAAACAAGCACACACGAGAATATTTGTGACGCCCCCGGCTCAATCGTGCACTAATCGTACACGCAAATGCACATGATCAAGCCTAAGGACTCACGGGAAGATATCACAACACAACTCTAAAACATAAATAAAGTCATACAAGCTTTATATTACAAGCCAGGGGCCTCGAGGGCTCGAATACATAAGCTTGCGTACAAGCGTCAGCGGAAGCATCAGATATCTGAGTACAGATATAAAAGAAAACACAGATAAGCCCTTAGAAGGCGGGGCAAAAGAAAACACTACGATCCAAAGGCGCAGGCCTCCTGCCTGGGACCCTCCGAACCTACTCCTGGTCGTCGGCCAACTCGTAGTAGTATCCACCCTCGGGGTAGTAGTAGCGATCGTCGGCGGGGGCAGCTATCTCAGGGGCTCCGTCATCTGGTCGCATCAAATGGATATGGGGGAAAAAGAAAGCAAAGCAACCGTGAGTACTCATCCGGAGTACTCAGCAAGCAAGGATCTACACTACATATGCAACATTATCAAAGAGTGGCTGTATATGTGGACTGGGCTGCAGAAATGCCAGAATAGAGAGGAGGCCTGGTCCTATCGAAGACTAGCATCTTCAGAGGTCTTGCAACATTAGAAGAGTGTAGATTAGTACCGTATAAAGTAGTAGTAATGTTATCAACCTCACCCAGAGATCCTTTCTCAACTCCCTGTGAGAAAGAAATCCCAGAGCCATACAGTCATCAACCTCGTCCTGAGATCCCTTCTCGACTCCCTGCGAGAAGCAATTCCCAGAGCCATAGTATCCAATTCTAGTTGTATCGATCGGGATACAACTCCGAGTGTCCTTTACCGTAGGACCGGCTATCGATAGATGTTTTCTTCCCTGCAGGGGTGCACCAACTTACCCACCACGCTCGCTTCACTCCGGCCGGACACACTTTTCTGGGTCATGCCCGGCCTCGGCCAAACGACACACCGCAGCCCTACCTAGAGCTCAGCAGAGAGGTCGCTGCCGGTCTACATCCTAAGCGCAAGGGGGTCTTGGGCCATCGCCCCTCGCCCTCCGGGTCGTTGCGCACATGGCTCAGATCCAAGCACCACCTCTGTCGTGAATGGCGCCAATCACTCCATGCCGCACTGCTGAACTGGACGTCTGACAGAGCTTTCGGCTGATGCATACGATGCAGAACGCCCATACTATGCCCACGTGATGGTTAGTGCTATCGGGCCAGAGGCCCACTCGAATCAAATATCCAAATCGTTAGTACCTTGGGGGTGCGGCAACGAGCAGAGACTCACGAAAGATGTGACCCCGTCGCCCCATCTCGAGGACTTGCGGCAAGGGCAAAGAATGCCCGGCCACGCCTCGTATTCATCACTCGGGCACCATACAGGCAACCCGTCTTCACAACACTCGCCACTTAGGCGCACGCGAGTACCCCTCAGGGTCGACCCGCCTATCCAAGTAACAGTGTAAGGTCCAAGTATCCGTGTGTCCATAACATCAGGGGAATCCGAGGTATCACCCTCGTTGAATTCCCACTCGATGTATCCATCAAGGTGAACTCGGAGGAATCACCCTCGCTGGGTTCACACTTGTGGTGTTGTACGACGGCGTCGTTATCGGAAGCGGTGGAGGAAGAATCACCCTCGATGACCACGACCGAACAGCTTCTCTACAGAGTTAACATCAGAAGTGCTACAAGAGGTTTCACCCTCGACACTTGACAGTAACGCTGCAGTGTCGTTACATCTAAGGGGGGGGGGGTGATGTGCGGTGCCGGGGCCTGGTCTTTAATCCCGTTGATCGGGTCTTCTGATAATCCAGCGGGGCGGTCGGGACTAGCGGGGTCACTAATAGGTCTCTACCCAGCCTATACTAAGCAGTTTAGGATATGCAGGTAATTATCAATAGCAGGTTACAGTAAACATGCTGTGCATCAGAATAGGTAAAGCAGTAGCAGCAGCAATTCTAATGCAAGCATGAGAGAGAAAGAATAGGCGATATCGGTATGCTCAAAGGGGGGGTGCCTGCCTGGTTGCTGGGCGGCCAGGGCAAGGTCGTCAATGGTGTCTTCGGTCTCCGGAGCTGCGTCTGTCTCGGGGACGACGTCGGGGTCTAACGAGACAGAAGAGGGGGAGGAAACAGTAAATATAAAGCAAACAAGAGCATGGCATGACATTACGCAGAGCTAGGGGTGTTCTGACGTGGTGCTACATGATATAGGTGAAGAGGGAAAACATCCGGGAATGTTTTCCCGGTTCCGGACATTTGTCAGACAGATGACCGGAGAGGAACAGTTCCATGTTCGGGTAGTTAGGGACGTGTGACGGACGAACGGACCGCGTATTCGGATTCGCCTCATCGTTCTGAGCAACTTTCATG
Organism: Thinopyrum elongatum; assembly: GCA_011799875.1. Classification (NCBI taxonomy): domain Eukaryota; kingdom Viridiplantae; phylum Streptophyta; class Magnoliopsida; order Poales; family Poaceae; genus Thinopyrum; species Thinopyrum elongatum. The sequence goes on from CM022298.1 coordinate 200,730,336, forward strand.
TATAAAGTTTTTCGATCGGAGTTACGGTTTATTTAATATGATTTTCTAAAGTTTTTATTAATTTCTGGAATTTAGTTAATTATTTAAATTCAACATTATATGAAACAGTAGCAGGGTGATGTCATCGTGACGTAATGCTGACGTCAGCAGTCAACGGTCGGCTGACCAGGGTCAAATCTGACCTATGGGTCCAGTGGGACCCACATGTCAGCCTCTGATTAGTCTAAACAGAGTTAATTTTAACTAATTAGCTAATTAAGCTACTAGGCCCACCTGTCAGTGTCACATTAAGTTAATTAATTAATTTTAAAATATTTTAGTTAAATAGGGGAGGTGGTGGCCCACAGGTCAGTGACTGGACCTGGTCCAGTCAGCGGTTGACTTCGGTCAACAGGTCAATTGGGCCCATCGGTCAGTGACACAAGGCAGGCCCCATGGCTGCCGCGTCAGCGCCACGTCGGCGCCGTCGCCGGAACTTCGCCGACGATCATTTTCTGCGGCGGTGCACGTCAGGGGTGGACGGAAAACGCACACAGGGGGTCTCCGGACCCGGCGTTTAGCTTGTTCGGCTGCGGGCGAGCTCGCGCGTCGAACGGTGGTGGTGGCAGGGGCTGTAGCGGCTGGAGCTGGTCGGACCAAACACGGCCGGCGGCGGTGGCGTTCGGACGAGCTCGAGCTCGTCAACGCAGGGCACGGCAGGTGATGGGGATGGGCATTTTGGGTCCCTGGGAAGCCCAGGAGCACAACGCAGTGCTCGAGTGCGGTCGACGTTCGTGGTGGCCACGACGGTGCGGTAAGCGGCGGCGGTCGGAGTACGGCAACGCGACGGGACAGCTACGGCCACGCAAAGGGCCAAGGAGAGAGGAAGGGGGACGCGGTACTCACGACGGAGCTGTAGGGGGTGGCAGCGGGCTCGGGGAGGGCTTGGGGTAGCCGGAATCGACGACGAAGGCGGCGGCGCCCGAGGAGGAAGACGGCGTCAAGGGACTCGTTGCGGTGGTTGCCGGCTCGGACTGGTCGGAGCAGAGGACGTAGACGAGGCGGGCGAAGCGATCTGACGCGGCGGCAGGGCGAGTGGGTCTCTGTGACGGCGAGCTCAACGGAGCCTGCCCATGGCGGCGCTCAGGCGAGGGGGAAAAAGCAGAGAGGGAGCGCGGGGAGTGAGAGAGGGGAGGCCAGGGGTGCGCGGGGAGGAGGACGGGGAAGGCGCGCGGCGTTGGACGACGACGGGGTCGAGGCGGCGAGCAGCGTCGGCGACGGAGAGGACAGGATCGGGGTCGATCCCGATCCAGAACAAGGGGGGGAAAGGGGATCGGGGGGTGGGGTGTCGGTGGGAGGCTAGGGTTAGCCCAGGGGGGTTAAAGGGGGAGTGGGTGGGCCGGCCTGATGGCCTAGTTGGGCCGTGGCCCAGTTGGGCCAGGGGGGGTTTGTTTTCTTTTATTTTTGTATTTTGTTTTATTTCCTTTTTCTGTTTTCTCTTTTGTTTTTACTCCAAATGACTTTTGTAAAATATGACACTTGCCCATATAACATCAGTGCAATATCCAACCCTGGTATAAAATGGTTTTGGGGCCAAATGTTTTCATATGGATTTTATTTAAATAAAAAGGTATTAACCAACTCTGTTTTCCTACTGTTAGAGTCACTTAGTTAATTTATTAATTGTTGATTATAATTTTATAACAGTCTTTGGAATATTTGCTATTTATTGAACATTTTAGTTTCTATGTTAAGCAACTTTTATTTTCCACTTTTATTTAAATTTGAATTTTGACTTAGGAGTTGAAATGCAATATGACGCTAATGATAATCATGCACTGTTAAACATGCTGACTTGTCATTATCAAAAGTGATTACTGTGGCATAACCTCTGGGGGTGTTACAAATCTCCTCCACTAATAAGAATTCTCGTCCCGAGAGTTAAGAGGGAGACTGAAAGAAATCGGGGTATCCTTGGAAGTTCTTCCGAGGAAACATTCGGAAAAATCTCGAACGGCTGGAACGTTTTCGATCCCCTCAAGCAGAGAAGCGTCCCACGCATTCAAAGTGTTTATTTTGGAGTTATGTGGGCACGGTAATTCACTAGCCCGGATGACTAACGGAGTATGCATTTCCTCATAATGAAGGTCATGCATGAATGCGAATTTTTCAGAGATGAATGAATGTGATGCTGCTGAATTAAATAAAATAGAAGCAGGTACTGAGTTAACGAGAAGGGTACCCATTTCGGTGGCATTTTGATTCTGGAATTGTTTAATATCAATGTTGTAAGCGTGTCCACGACCATATGTTTTTCGCTTCTGTGTTGAACCCGAAGATGAGCCAACATCACGATAGCGCTTCTGTGAGTCCTTATGCTTCATTTGAGCGGTCTCAACCAGAATAGCCTTGTTCACAAGAGTAGAAAAGTCGCTGAAGTCTTGACCAGCAAGTGCAAGCTCGATGTCTAGGTGGAGTCCATTGCGAAACTTCTCTTGTCTACGGGCATCTGTGGCGATGTCTTCTTCAGCATAGCGGGGCAGGTCAAGAAATTCACGCTGATAAGCTTCGACAGTCTTGTTACCCTGAGTGAGGTTGCGGAACTGGGTTTTCATCCGGTCCATAATTCCTTGAGGAATATATCGGGCACGAAAAGCAGCCTGGAACTCAGGCCAAGTAACGGCTGTTCCAACAGGCAGTGTATGTTTGTGGGTGTCCCACCATTGAGCAGCGCGACCCTTTAAGAAAAAGGATGCGAAGGCAACAAAGTTGGCAGGGGAGACATTTGCAGACTCCATCTCGTGAGTGATATCGCGAATCCAGTCATCAGCATCCAGTGGCTTCTCAGAGTTGCGGAACTGAGTGGGGTTAAGACGCATAAATTCCGGCAGAGTTATTGAAGGAGGGTTCTGGTTCTGGTTGTTCGAATGCGAGAACTGAGCCATAATCCCAGTCATGAACTGGAGGTTGAGCTCGAATTGTTGCATCATAGATGCCATATAGTCTGGCAGTGGTGGGCGTTCAGGGGCACGACCACGACCACCTGGTCTAACCATCCTGCTAAGTATCAACATGGGTAGTTCAGTAAAAGCAGTTGCGGGTGTTTAGCGACAAGCATGATGTAACACGACAACAATCAAGTAGTGTAACAGATACATAACAGTAGTCAATTAAGACATACAGATCCATACACAGAGTCGGGTACATGCGAATAGCATAACGACGCAAATTTAAAAACTAGACATGATAGGCGGCGCGCAGGCACGCGGTAAGGAAGTACACCACGAGATATAGCAAAGGCTACATCAACGTCGGGAAGATCCACTGAAACATGGTAGCTGCACGTGCGGACGACGAGTGTTCGTCGCGGAAGGATCCTTTGCTCCATGTGCACTCTGATGCAGAACCCGGTCTCGAGCTGTAAGAAGAGGTCCACATGGAGGTGCGTGACCTCCAACAGCAGGCCAATCAATACCAGCATACATCTGAGTCCTGCTCGGATAAAGGATGTGCTCCGGATGTATCCCTGCACGAACAGCGGGTAGCAACTGCCTCATAGCATCGTAGAGACGTGCTCGAGTGGCAACCAACTCGACGGCAAGAGCCCGAACAGTGCGATCCAGAGCCTGAGTGCACTGAATCAGAATGCGCGGGTCGTAGTGACAAGGCTCGTACGGGGCATAGATAGCTGTGTAGTATCTAGTAGTATCTCCAGTAGAGGCATACGGAATGTATCGGAACTCAGAAGCATCCAAGCTATCGCTGAGCTCTCCTCAGAGACGTGCAACAGTAGAGTAGGTGGCATCATGTACTGCCATCTCAATCGTCACGCCGATACCATGGAAGAGGTGCAGCTCAGTGTCTGAGTCATCGCGCTGATCATAGATACGAACATCAGCATGGTACTGCTCCTGGTTGAACTTGCGGTAATCCTCGTATACCATGTACTCGGGGTACCAGCGGTAGCCCAGCCTGGTCAGGAGCGCGATCAAGATAGCAGGAACACCAGGGGCACCACGAGCCCAAGTGCGAAGCACAAGCTGCGTCGTAGGGCGTGGTGGAAACAAACGATCCATCTGAAACAGAGGAAATTCAGGGTTGTCAAAAGACAATGAGAAGTATAATACAACTCGGAGAGAAAGGTTAAACAAAACAATGGAAAGGAAAATGATTATCAGACTAATCAGATCAATGGTAAGCAATTAAGCACAGATATCCAGCTCTCCGGGTAGACGAGATTTACGAGATCCTAAGTGTCAGCGTTAGTAAAATTATTTAACCCGAATAGAAGAGAGATCAGAGTCCCAGAGTAAAGACGAGGAATAAAAGATCCTAATACCACCCAGTTGGCGACGTGGGCCCGTAAGCCACACAGCCAAGTTAGTAAAACAGTTTTCGAAGTCTAGACTCAACTTCGGCCAAGGAGTTGGAAAGGGGGATTCCTACAGGCAGTCAGCTCTGATACCAACTTGTGATGCCCCCGGCTCAATCGTGCACTAATCATACACGTAAATGCACCCGATCAAGCCTAAGGACTCACGGGAAGATATCACAACACAACTCTAAAACATAAATAAAGTCATACAAGCTTTATATTACAAGCCAGGGGCCTCGAGGGCTCGAATACATAAGCTTGCATACAAGCGTCAGCGAAAGCATCAGATATCTGAGTACAGATAGAAAAGAAAACACAGATAAGCCCTTAGAAGGCGGGGCAAAAGAAAACACTACGATCGAAAGGCGCAGGCCTCCTGCCTGGGACCCTCCGAACCTACTCCTGGTCGTCGGCCAACTCGTAGTAGTATCCACCCTCGGGGTAGTAGTAGCGATCGTCGGCGGGGGCAGCTGTCTTAGGGGCTCCGTCATCTGGTCGCATCAAATGGATATGGGGGAAAAAGAAAGCAAAGCAACCGTGAGTACTCATCCGAAGTACTCAGCAAGCAAGGATCTACACTACATATGCAACATTATCAAAGAGTGGCTGTATATGTGGACTGGGCTGCAGAAATGCCAGAATAGAGAGGAGGCCTAGTCCTATCGAAGACTAGCATCTTCAGAGGTCTTGCAGCATTAGAAGAGTGTAGATTAGTACCGTATAAAGTAGTAGTAATGTTATCAACCTCACCCAGAGATCCTTTCTCAACTCCCTGCGAGAAAGAAATCCCAGAGCCATACAGTCATCAACCTCGTCCTGAGATCCCTTCTCGACTCCCTGCGAGAAGCAATTCCCAGAGCCATAGTATCCAATTCTAGTTGTATCGATCGGGATACAACTCCGAGTGTCCTTTACCGTAGGACCGGCTATCGATAGATGTTTTCTTCCCTGCAGGGGTGCACCAACTTACCCACCACGCTCGCTTCACTCCGGCCGGACACACTTTTCCGGGTCATGCCCGGCCTCGGCCAAACGACACACCGCAGCCCTACCTAGAGCTCAGCAGAGAGGTCCCTGCCGATCTACATCCTAAGCGCAAGGGGGTCTTGGGCCATCGCCCCTCGCCCTCCGGGTCGTTGCGCACATGGCTCAGATCCAAGCACCACCTCTGTCGTGAATGGCGCCAATCACTCCATGCTGCACTGCTGAACTGGATGTCTGACAGAGCTTTTGGCTGATGCATACGATGCAGAACGCCCATACTATGCCCACGTGATGGTTAGTGCTATCGGGCCAGAGGCCCAGTCGACTCAAATATCCAAATCGTTAGTACCTTGGGGGTGTGGCAACGAGCAGAGACTCACGAAAGATGTGACCCCGTCGCCCCGTGTCGAGGACTTGCGGCAAGGGCCAAGAATGCCCGGCCACGCCTCGTATTCATCACTCGGGCACCATACAGGCAACCCGTCTTCACAACACTCGCCACTTAGGCGCACGTGGGTACCCCTCAGGGTCGACCCGCCTATCCAAGTAACAGTGTAAGGTCCAAGTATCCATGTGTCCATAACATCAGGGGAATCCGAGGTATCACCCTCGTTGAATTCCCACTCGATGTATCCGTCAAGGTGAACTCGGAGGAATCACCCTCGCTGGGTTCACACTTGTGGTGTTGTACGACGGCGTCGTTATCGGAAGCGGTGAAGGAGGAATCACCCTCAATGACCACGACCGAACAGCTTCTCTACAGAGTTAACATCAGAAGTGCTACAAGAGGTTTCACCCTCGGCACTTGACAGTAACGCTGCAGTGTCGTTACAACTAAGGGGGGGGTGATGTGCGGTGCCGGGGCCTGGTCTTCAATCCCATTGATCGGGTCTTCTGATAATCCAGCGGGGCGGTCGGGACTAGCGGGGTCACTAATAGGTCTCTACCCAGCCTATACTAAGCAGTTTAGGATATGCAGGTAATTATCAACAACAGGTTACAGTAAACAGGCTATGCATCAGAATAGGTAAAGCAGTAGCAGCAGCAATTCTAATGCAAGCATGAGAGAGAAAGAATAGGAGATATCGGTATGCTCAAAGGGGGGTGCTTGCCTGGTTGCTCGGCGGCCAGGGCAAGGTCGTCAATGGTGTCTTCGGTCTCCAGAGCTACGTCGGTCTCGGGGACGACGTCGGGGTCTAACGAGAGAGAAGAGGGGGTCTAACGTCGACGTCGGCGGCGAGCAGCGTCGGCGACGGAGAGGACGGGGTCGGGGTCGATCCCGATCCAAAACAAGGGGGGGGGGAAAGGGGATCGGGGGGGTGGGGTGTCGGTGGGAGGCTAGGGTTAGCCCAAGGGGGTTAAAGGGGGAGTGGGTGGGCTGGCCTGATGGCCTGGCTGGGCCGTGGCCCGGTTGGGCCAGGGGGGTTGTTTTCTTTTATTTTTATTTTTGTATTTTGTTTTATTTCCTTTTTCTGTTTTCTCTTTTGTTTTTACTCCAAATGACTTTTGTAAAATATGGCACTTGCCCATATAACATCAGTGCAATATCCAACCCTGGTATAAAATGGTTTTGGGGCCAAATGTTTTCATATGGATTTTATTTAAATAAAAAGGTATTAACCAACTCTGTTTTCCTACTGTTAGAGTCACTTAGTTAATTTATTAATTGTTGATTATAATTTTATAACAGTCTCTGGAATATTTGCTATTTATTGAACATTTTCGTTTCTATGTTAAGCAACTTTTATTTTTCACTTTCATTTAAATTTGAATTTGGACTTAGGAGTTGAAATGCAATATGACGCTAATGATAATCATGCACTGTTAAACATGCTGACTTGTCATTATCAAAAGTGATTACTGTGGCGTAACCTCTGGGGGTGTTACAATATTCACCCCACGCTATTGCTCCCCGGCAACGGCACCAGAAAAAGGTCTTGATAACCCACAAGTATAGGGGATCGTTTGTAGCATTTTTAAATAAATAAGAGTGTCGAACCCAACGAGGAGCTAAAGGTAGTACAAATATTCCCTCAAGTTCTATCGACCATCGATACAACTCTACGCACACTTAACGTTTGCTTTACCTAGAACAAGAATAAAACTAGAAGTACTTTGTAGGTGTGGATAGGTTTGCAAGATAATAAAGAACGTGAAAATAAAAGTTAGGTGTTGTTTAGATAAAGAAACAATTAAGTTGGTAAAACGAGTGTGGATTAGTGGTGGTAGGATTTTGTAACACCCCCAGTGGTTAACTACAGTAATCACCCTTTTGATTATGCTATGGCATCATGTTTAACAGTGCATGATCATCATTAGCATTATATTGCATTTCAACTCGTAAGTCAAAATCCAAATTTAAATGAAAGTGGAAAATAAAAGTTGTCTAACATAAAAACTAAAATGTTCAATAAATAACAAATATTCCAGAGACTATTCTAAAATTGAAACCAACAATAATAAATTAATTAGGTGGCTCTAACATTGTCAAAACAACAAGGATTAATGCATTTTAATTATTATAAAAATTGTGTGAGATCCATTTAACTCCAAACTAATTTTTGGTAGTAGTAGAGGATGCCTAGTATTTATTGGAACAATTGCCATGTTTTATAAAAATCATTTGGTGGCCTAACTATTTACTAAACAGAGATATAAGTATAAATAAAATAAAAGAAAAAGACAGAAAGAAAAAGAAAAGTAAAAGGAGAACCCCCCCCCTGGCCCAACTGGGCTACAGCCCAACCGGCCGGGCCCACCCCCGCCCCCCCTATATGGCCTCCCCCAGGAGGCCACCGAACCCTAAACCCCCCCCCCCCACTCGTCCCCCCACCCCCTCGCTCACTCCCCCCCTCCCCGATCCAGATCGGAACGGGGCAACCGCCCCCGGCGCCCGACGCCGTCGCCGCCTCGACGCCACTCGCCGGACCGCCCCACCGTCGCCGCCTCGCGTCCTCATCCCCTCCCCCACGGTCGCCACTGCGCCTCGCCGCCCCCTCTCCTCTCCTGCGCTGGTGAGCGCACCGCTCCCCCTGTCCCCGACGCGGTCACCGCCCGCTGCGCACGGCCGCAGCGCCGCCACGCGCCCGCCTCCTGTTGCGACCCGCTGCTCCGCTCGCGGCCGCGCTCGCCGCGCGCCGACCGCGCCCGGCCCTGTGCCTCGCTGCGGTCCCGCGCGCCCCCCATCCGCCCGCGCGTGCGCTGCCCTTCCCCGCCTCGGCCCGCGCCGTGCTCGCCCGCACCTCGCTCACCCCGCGCCACCCCGCTCGGCCGCCTGCTGCTGCCCTGCACCGCGGCCGCTTGCCGCTGCGGCCGCCGCTGCGCCTCCCCTCGCGCCCGCCCGCGACCACCGCCGCCTATGCCCGCTGCGCCGCCGTCCGCTCGCCCCTGCCGCTGCCCGCGCGCGCGCCCGCACGTGCCTGGCCGCGCACTGCGCCCGGCGCCCGCTCGCTCACTGGCCTCGCCGTGCCCGCGCGCCCACTGTGGCTGCGTGGGCCACTGACGGACGGCCCCCACCCCCCTTGTGTCGCTGACAAACGGGGCCCGCTGACCAGAAAACGAAAATAAAAATAAAATAAAAATTAATTAATTAATTAATTAAGTTAATTAATCCTGATTAGGTTAATCTAAATTAGTTAATTAGTTTAATTAAATACTAATTAGTTAGTTAACACTAATTAACTAACCAGTCAATGACAGGTGGGTCCCACGTGTCAGATGACTGCTGACGTCAGCATGATGTCATGCTGACGTCATCAACTACTGTTTCGGATAATGTTAATTTAAATAATTAAATTAATTCCAAAAATTAATAAAAACTTTAGAAAATCATATTAAATAATCCGTAGCTCAGATGAAAATACTTTGTACATGAAAGTTGCTCAGAACGACGAGACGAATCCGAATACGCGGTCCGTTCGTCCGCCACACGTCCCTAACTATCCGAACGTGCAACCGTTCCCCTCTTTTCGTCTGTCCGAAATGCCGGACCCCGGGAATACTTTCCCGGATGGTTTCCCCCTTCCCCGGTGACGTGCAACCTTACGTTAGGACACACCCGGCGCTGCGTATTGTCATGACATGCTCTTGTTTGCTTTGTATTTACTGTTTGCTCCCCCTCTTCTCTCTCGATAGCCCCCGACACCGACGTCGTCCCCGAGACCGACGCAGCTCCGGAGCCCGAAGACACCATTGACAACCTTGCCCTTGCCGCCGAGCAACCAGGCAAGCCCCCCCTCCCCTTGAGCATACCGATATCGCCCATTCTATTTTCTCATGCTTGCATTAGAATTGTTGCTGCTACTGCTTTACCTATTCTGATGCATAGCCTGTTTATTGTAACCTGCTGTTGATAATTACCTGCATATCCTAAACTGCTTAGTTTAGGCTGGGTAGAGACCTATCAGTGACCCCACTTATCCCGATTGCCCCGCTGGATTATCCAAAGACCCGATCAACGGGATTGAAGACCAGGCCCCGACACCGCACATCACCCCCCCTTAGTTGTAACGACACTGCAGTGTTACTATCGAGTGCCGAGGGTGATACCTCGTGTAGCACTTCTGATGTTAACTCTGTAGAGTAGCTATTCGGTCGTGGTTATCGCGGGTGATTCCTCCTTCACCGCTTCCGATAACGACGCCGTCGTACGACACCTCAAGTGTGAACCCAGGGAGGGTGATTCGTCCGAGTTCTCCTTGACGATTACATCGAGTAGCAATCCATCGAGGGTGATACCTCGGATTCCCCTGATGTTATGGACACACGGATACTTGGACTTTACACTGTTACTTGGATAGGCAGGTCGACCCTGAGGGGTACCCGCGTGCGCCTGAGAGGCGAGTGTTGTGAAGACGGGTGCCAGTGTGGTGCCCGAATGATGAATACAAGGCGCGGCCGGGCATTCTTAACCCTTGCAGCAAGTCCTCGAGACGGGGCGACGGGGTCACATCTTTCGTGAGTCTCTGCTCGTTACCGCAAGCCCCTAGTCCTAACGATTTGGATATTTGATCCGAGCAGGCCTCTGGTCTGATAGCACTAACCATCACGTGGGCATAGTATGGGCATTCTGCATCGTATGCATCAGCCGAAAGCTCTGTCAGACGTCCAGTTCAGCAGTGCGACATGGAGTGATTGGCGCCATTGCGGTGGTGCTTGGATCTGAGCCATGTGCGCAACGACCCGGAGGGTGAGGGGCGATGGCCAAGACCCCCTTGCGCTTAGGAGGTAGACCGGCGGGGACCTCTCTGCTGAGCTGTAGGTAGGGTTGCGGTGTGTCGTTTGGCCGAGGCCGGGCATGACCCAGGAAAGTGTGTCCGGCCGGAGTTAATCGAGCGTGTTGGGTAAGTTGGTGCACCCCTGCAGGGAAGAAAACTTCTATCGATAGCCTGTCCTATGGTAACGGACACTCGGAGTTGTATCCTGATTGATACAATTTAGAACTGGATACTTGGATACTATAGCTCTGGGATTGCTTCTCGCAGGGAGTCGAGAAGGGATCTCAGGACAAGGTTGATGACTGTATGGCTCTGGGATTGCTTTCTCGCAGGGAGTCGAGAAAGGATCTCTGGGTGAGGTTGAGACTTAATGATACTGCTACATTATGTTGTACTGTTCTACTCTCTTCTATTGCTGCAAGACCGCTGAAGATGCTAGTCTTCGATAGGACTAGGCCTTCTCTCTATTCTGGCATTTCTGCAGCCCAGTCCACATATACAGCCTCTCTTTGAAAATGTTGCATATGTAGTGTAGATCCTTGCTTGCTGAGTACTTCTGAGTACTCACGGTTGCTTTGTTTTCCTTTTCTCCCCATATCAGTTTGTCGTGGCCAAGATGACGGAGCCCCCTGAGACAGATGCCCCGTCGATCGATTACTACTACTACCCCGAGGATGGATGCTGCTACGAGTTGACTGACGACCAGGAGTAGGATCGGAGGGTCCCAGGCAGGAGGCCTACGCCTTTCGATCGTAGTGTTTTATTTTGCCCCGTCTTTCTAAAGGCCTTTCTGTTTCTCTTTTAATATCTGTACTCAGATATCTGATGCTTCCGCTGACGCTTGTACGCAAGCTTATGTATTCGAGCCCTCAAGGCCCCTGGCTTGTAATATAAAGCTTGTATGACTTTATTTATGTTTTAGAGTTGTGTTGTGATATCTTCCCGTGAGTCCTTAGGCTTGATCGTGTACATTTGCGTGTATGATTAGTGCACGATTGAGCCGGGGGCATCACAAGTTGGTATCAGAGCCGACTGCCTGTAGGAATCCCCCTTTCCAACTCCTTCGCCGAAGTTGAGTCTAGTGGCCTAAAAACTGTTTTACTAACTTGGCTGTGTGGCTTACGGGCCCACGTCGCCAATTGGGTGGTATTAGGATCTTTTACTTCTCGACCTTTACTCTGGGACTCTGATCTCTCTTCTATTCGGGTTAAATAAATTTTACTAACTCCAACATTAGGTTCTCGTGATCACATCCACCCGGTGTTCTGAAAATATCCCCCCTTGCTCCAAGATTGTGGGCCAGGTTCTGCTTGCAGGATCCTCTTATCGAGGGCACCCTGTGTTGTCACTTGCAGATTCCTCGCTCCAATAGTTTTTCTCCGACGTTGATGTAGCCTTTGCTATGTCTCGTTGTGTACTTCCCTACCGCGTGCCTGCGCGCCGCCTAGTTTGTCTAGCTGCGAGCGTTCCCGTGCGCGTACTATCCGTTTGAATCCAACTCTGTGCATGGATTGGTATGTCTTTGACGACTACTATTATATATCTAATGCCTATCCTGTTCTTCCCATGTTACATCATGAATAACTCCATTCACATGCAGTTTTTCTTGCTAAACTGCCCTTGTTGATTTGGCAGGATGGCTGACGATCCTCCACCTCCACCCTATATTGCCGAGATGATGCAGCAATTCGAACTGAACCGTCAGGTTATGACCGGGATATTGGCTCAGTTCCCAAACCAGAATGCTCATCAGCAGCCTACACCAATAACACTGTCAGAATTCGTGCGCCTCAATCCGTCCACTTTTCGTAGCTCGACTGATCCAATGGACGCTGACGATTGGCTCCGTGACATTACCTTCCAGATGAAGTCAGCCAATGTTATCCCTGACAGATACGTCACCTATGTGACGTATCACCTGAGGGGATCAGCTGCTCAATGGTGGGAAAGCCACCAGGGTATGTTGCCTGCAGAGACTGTGACCACTTGGCAGGAATTTCAGTCAGCTTTTCGTGCACGGTACATTCATCAAGGTCTGATGGACCAGAAGAAGCAGGAGTTCCGTAAACTCTCTCAGGGCACAATGACTGTGGATGAATATCAGAGGAAATTCCTTTAATTATCCCGCTATGCTGCAGATGACGTCGACACTGACACTCGCAAGCAGGAGAAATTCCGTGAAGGATTACGTACTGATATAAAACTTGCACTTGCTGTCCATGATTTCACAAATTTCGCAACGCTTGTCAGCAAATCTTTCCAAGTTGAAACAGCTCTGACTGAGTACCAGGAGTCGCTCAAGCGCACTCATGAAGCTGGCTCATCCTCGGGTCAGCCTATTTAGAAGCGTCGAGTCTGGATTCCCCACAATGTTTACCACCGACCTGCTCCAACACCAAGGCCGTCATATGTTGCACCTCGTCTGCCTTCGCCGCCGAGACAGCTAACGATTCAGGGTGGACAGTCCAATGCCATGGCTACACCTCAGGCTGCACCACATCCTCCTGATGGTTGTACGAAGGGCCATCGAACCCATCATTCCAGAAGTCGTAAGGCCAGGCCGCTTGCTATGGGTCGTGGCCAGGTCACTCATGTCAATATGGGAGAAGCTCGTGAGTCACCTAAAATCGTGATGGGAACTCTGCCAGTTAATTCAGTTGCAGCCTCTGTTCTCTTTGATTCCGGGGCATCACATTCCTTTGTGTCCCAGCAATTTGCACAATTGCATGGGTTAGCTATGAGCTCATTACCCACTCCTCTAGAAATCATCACTCCCCGTTCCCGGTGGCAAACCAAAATGGTAAGTCACAACAATCAGATCAGAATTGAAGGGTTGATGTTCTCTGCTTCCCTTATTGCTCTTGGACCTTCCGACATAGACATCATTCTCGGTATGGACTGGTTGACCGCCCATAATGCTTTGATTGACTGTGCTGCTAAGATAGTCCAACTTACCCATTCTTCGGGCCAGACAGTCAGATACTCAGCCCGAATAGCTCACGATGCTGAGAGCCAGATATATGTTCTGAATGCATTGAATGCTTCACCTCTTGAAGGCATCGAGAACGTTCCAGTTGTTCGTGATTTTCAAGATGTATTTCCAGAAGAACTTCCAGGGATACCCCCTGCTAGAGCTGTCGAGTTTGTCATCGACTTGAAGCCTGGCACAACTCCTATTGCTAAGCGTCCTTATAAGATGCCTCCGCATCATCTTCTCGAACTTAAGGAAGAAATTGACACGTCACTTAAGAAAGGTTTCATCCGCCCCAGTTCCTCTGCTTGGGGAGCACCTTCACTCTTCGTTAAGAAGAAGGATGGAACTAACCGATTGGTTCAGGATTATCGGCCCATTAACCAAGCAACAATTCAGAATAAATATCCGCTTCCTCGGATCAATGATTTGTATGATCAACTTGCTGGATCATCGGTATTCTCTAAGCTTGATTTGAGGTTGGGTTACCATCAGATCCGTGTTCGTGAAGAGGATATTCCGAAGACTGCATTTGTTACTCGTTATGGCTCCTACGAGTACACTGTCATGTCATTTGGCTTAACAAATGCTCCAGCCACATTCTCCCGTCTGATGAATTACATCTTCATGGATTACCTCGACAAGTTCGTCGTGGTTTATCTAGATGATATTCTGGTCTATTCAAAGAATAAGGAAGAACATGCCGAACACCTCCATCTTGTACTGGAAAGGCTCCGAGAACACCAGTTGTATGCCAAATACTCCAAATGTGAATTCTGGCTTTCTGAAGTAACTTACCTTGGTCATGTGATTTCCAAGGATGGAATTGCTGTTAACCCAGAACGAGTTCAGGCTATTCTTGACTGGACTCCTCCGAAGAACGTCAAGCAAGTGAGAAGTTTTCTCGGCCTTGCAAGCTATTGCCGTCGATTTGTCGAGAACTTTTCTAAGATTGCTAAGCCCCTGACTAATCTGCTTCACAAAGGCGTTAAGTTTGAATGGACAGAAAAATGTCAGGAAAGTTTTCAAACACTCAAGGACAAGCTAACATCTGCCCCAGTACTATCTCCTCCAGATACCCGCAAAGACATTGTGATTTATTGTGATGCATCCCGTGAAGGATTAGGCTGTGTCCTAATGCAAGAGCGTAAAGTGATTGCTTATGGCTCTCGTCAGTTGCGCCCACATGAAGAGAATTATCCGGTACATGATCTAGAACTACCTGCTGTCATCTATGCATTGCAGTTGTGGCGACATTACCTTCTCGGTAATCGTTGCGAGATCTACACGGATCATAAAAGTCTGAAGTATTTGTTCACTCAGCCATGTCTAAACCTCCGTCAGCAAAGATGGATGGAGGCCATTGCGGACTATGATTTGGGTATTTCCTATACCCCTGGCAAGGCTAACGTGATGGCTGATGCCTTAAGCCGCAAGTCCTATTGCGACAACCTCATGGTTAGGCGAGCTCAACCTCGTCTTTTTGAAGAACTGTGCAAGCTGAATCTGCGTATTATTTCACAGGGCTCCCTAAATAACCTTGTGATACAACCAGATCTTGAGAAAGCTGTTAAGGATGCGCAAGCTAAAGATGCTGAAATTGATCTCATGAAGGAAAATCTTCACCATGAAAAGTACATGGATTTCTCGCTGTCTGAAGATGGAACCTTGTATTTCAGAAACCGCATTGTCGTACCTCGATTCGAGCTTATGACCGACAAGGTCATGAAGGAGGCACATGATACCCCGCTATCTATTCATCCGGGTAGCACCAAGATGTATCGTGATCTCCGGCAAAGGTACTGGTGGTCTAAAATGAAGCAGGACATTGCTCGATATGTTGCTGAATGTGATGTTTGCCGTCGCGTTAAAGCAGAACATCAGAAGCCTGCTGGAATTCTGCAACCACTTCCTATTCCTCTATGGAAATGGGATATGGTTCAGATGGATTTCGTTACAGGACTTCCCAGGTCATAGAAGGGTCACGATGCTATTCTTGTCGTCGTCGACCAACTTTCTAAAGTTGCACACTTTCTGCCCGTCAAAGAGACTATCACTGCTAGTCAGTTAGCAGAGTTGTATATCTCCAGAATTGTATCACACCACGGTATTCCGAAGGAGATCAGTTCGGACCGTGGCGGTCTTTTCACTTCCAAATTCTGGGAAAGTTTCCAAACAGCTATGGGAACTCATATTACCTGTAGTTCAGCTTATCACCCCCAATCCCAAGGCCAAGTCGAATGAGTCAATCAAGTGCTTGAAGGCATGCTACGAGCTTGTGTTATATCGTTTGGTAAGAAGTGGGAAGAATCTCTTCCATATGCCGAGTTCTCTTATAACAACAGCTATCAAGCCAGCTTGAAAATGGCCCCCTTCGAAGTACTCTATGGACGTAAGTGTCGAACCCCTCTGAATTGGTCAGAAACTGGGGAACGACCGCTCGTGGGTCCGGATATTATCCAACACGCCGAAGAACAAGTCCATATCGTCCGTGAAAATCTCAAGGCGGCTCAGGACCGCCAGAAGAGCAACTATGATCGCAAACGATGGGGTTTAACTTATCAACCTGGTGATCAAGCTTATCTGCGAGTCACTCCTATGAAGGGCACTCACCATTTTGGAATCAAGGGCAAGTTAGCTCCACACTACATTGGTCCTTTCCGCATAATTGCTAGGCATGGTCAGGTGGCATATAAATTGGAGTTGCCGCCGCAATTCTCTCATATCCACGACGTCTTCCATGTGTCGCAACTTCGTAAATGCTTCAAGGAATCTCCGCACTGAGCTGTGGATCACGAAATGCTCGAATTGCATGATGATCTTTCATATAAGGAGCATCCGATCCGCATCCTCGATGAAGCTGAACGTCGAACCCGTCAGAAGGTTACCAAGTTCCTCAAAGTGCAGTGGTCAAATCATACTGAAGATGAAGCCACTTGGGAACGCGAGGATAATCTTCGTGCGGAATACCCCGAACTTTTTCCTTCTACCTCTTAATTCTCGGGACGAGAATTCTTGTTAGTGGAGGAGATTTGTAACACCCCCAGTGGTTAACTATAGTAATCACCCTTTTGATTATGCCATGTCATCATGTTTAACAGTGCATGATCATCATTAGCATTATATTGCATTTCAACTCCTAAGTCAAAATCCAAATTTAAATGAAAGTGGAAAATAAAAGTTGTCTAACATAAAAACTAAAATGTTCAATAAATAACAAATATTCCAGAGACTATTCTAAAATTGAAACCAACAATAATAAATTAATTAGGTGGCTCTAACATTGTCAAAACAGCAAGGATTAATGCATTTTAAACATTGTCAAAACAGCAAGGATTAATGCATTTTAATTATTATAAAAATTGTGTGAGATCCATTTAACTCCAAACTAATTTTTGGTAGTAGTAGAGGATGCCTAGTATTTATTGGAACAATTGCCATGTTTTATAAAAATCATTTGGTGGCCTAACTATTTACTAAACAGAGATATAAGTATAAATAAAATAAAAGAAAAAGCCAGAAAGAAAAAGAAAAGTAAAAGGAGAACCCCCTCCCCTGGCCCAACTGGGCTACAGCCCAGCCGGCCGGCCCACCCCCGCCCCCCCTATATGGCCTCCCCCAGGAGGCCACCGAACCCTAACCCCCCCACCCCCTCGCTCACTCCCCTCCCCCTCCCCGATCCAGATCGGATCGGGGCAACCGCCCCCGGCGCCCGACGCCGTCGCCGCCGCTGCGCCAGACGCCCCTCTCCGGACCCCCCCCACCGTCGCCGCCAGTCGCGTCCTCATCCCCTCCCCCACGGTCGCCGACCGCGCCTCGCCGCCCCTCTCCTCTCCTGCGCTGGTGAGCGCACCGCTCCCCCTGTCCCCGCGCGGTCACCGCCCGCTGCGCGCCACTGCCTACCGCAGCGCCGCCACCGCCCGCCCTCCTGCTGCGACCCGCTGCTCCGCTCGCGCCCGGCCCTGCGCCTCGCTGCGGTCCCCCTCGCCCCCATCCGCCCGCGCCTGTCCCTCTCCCTCGGTCTTTGCATGCACAGTCTGTCGCTTCTTCCCCTCCTCTGCCCTCGTCATTCCTGCCCCTCTATACTACCCCTCTCTGCCCTCATCTCCACCCACTCTCCCTCTCCCCTTCTTCTAGTCCGGGAGCAGACTTCCCCCATTCGGTTCTTTCTTTCCTCTTTCTTCCTCTCTGATCGTGCGCGTCCCAGTCTCCAGTCTCCCATTATGCTCGACCGCTCTCCCCCCTCCCTGCCTATGCCACGCTTGCGTCCGCCGTCCTCAGGCTCCCTGCCGCTGCCCGCCTCCGCCCGCACATGTCCTGCCTCGGACCACCTGCGGCCCGCTCCCTGCGTCCCTTGCTCGCTCCGGTCCTTTCGCCGTAGCCCCCGCCCTGTTGGTTCTGGGCCACTGACGGACCAGCCCCCACCCCCCCCAACCCCCCCCCGTGTCGCTGACCAAAAGGGGCCCCGCTGCCCAGAAAACGAAAATAAAAATAAAAATAAAAATTATTAAAATTAATAATTAATTAATTAATTAATTAATTAATTAATCCTGATTAGGTTAATCTAAATTAGTTAATTAGTTTAATTAAATAGTAATTAGTTAGTTAACACTAATTAACTAACCAGTCAATGACACGTGGGTCCCACGTGTCAGATGACTGCTGATGTCAGCATGATGTCATGCTGACGTCATCAACTACTGTTTCGGATAATGTTAATTTAAATAATTAAATAAATTCCAAAAATTAATAAAAACTTTAGAAAATCATATTAAATAATCCGTAGCTCAGATGAAAATACTTTGTACATGAAAGTTGCTCAGAACGACGAGACGAATCCGAATACGCGGTCCGTTCGTCCGGCACACGTCCCTAACTATCCGAACGTGCAACCGTTCCCCTCTTTTCGTCTGTCCGAAATGCCGGTCCCCGGGAATACTTTCCCGGATTGTTTCCCCCTTCCCCGGTGACATGCAACCTTACGTTAGGACACACCCGGCGCTGCGTATTGTCATGACATGCTCTTGTTTGCTTTGTATTTACTGTTTCCTCCCCCTCTTCTCTCTCGGTAGCCCCCGACACCGACGTCGTCCCCGAGACCGACGCAGCTCCGGAGCCCGAAGACACCATTGACAACTTTGCCCTTGCCGCCGAGCAACCAGGCAAGCCCCCCCCCCCCCTTGAGCATACCGATATCGCCCATTCTATTTTCTCATGCTTGCATTAGAATTGCTGCTGCTACTGCTTTACCTATTCTGATGCATAGCCTGTTTATTGTAACCTGCTGTTGATAATTACCTGCATATCCTAAACTGCTTAGTTTAGGTTGGGTAGAGACCTATCAGTGACCCCACTTATCCCGACTGCCCCGCTGGATTATCCGAAGACCCGATCAACGGGATTGAAGACCAGACCCCGACACCGCACATCACCCCCCTTAGTTGTAACGACACTGCAGCGTTACTATCGAGTGCCGATGGTGATACCTCGTGTAGCACTTCTGATGTTAACTCTGTAGAGTAGCTATTCGGTCGTGGTCATCGAGGGTGATTCCTCCTTCACCGCTTCCGATAACGACGCCGTCGTACGACACCTCAAGTGTGAACCCAGCGAGGGTGATTCCTCCGAGTTCACCTTGACGATTACATCGAGTAGGAATCCATCGAGGGTGATACCTCGGATTCCCCTGATGTTATGGACACACGGATACTTGGACTTTACACTGTTACTTGGATAGGCGGGTCGACCCTGAGGGGTACCCGCGTGCGCCTGAGAGGCGAGTGTTGTGAAGACGGGTGCTAGTGTGGTGCCCGAATGATGAATACGAGGCGCGGCCGGGCATTCTTAACCCTTGCAGCAAGTCCTCGAGACGGGGCGACGGGGTCACATCTTTCGTGAGTCTCTGCTCATTACCGCAAGCCCCTAGTCCTAACAATTTGGATATTTGATCCAAGCAGGCCTCTGGTCTGATAGCACTAACCATCACGTGGGCATAGTATGGGCGTTCTGCATCGTATGCATCAGCCGAAAGCTCTGTCAGACGTCCAGTTCAGCAGTGCGGCATGGAGTGATTGGCGCCATTGCGGTGGTGCTTGGATCTGAGCCATGTGCGCAACGACCCGGAGGGTGAGGGGCGATGGCCAAGACCCCCTTGCGCTTAGGAGGTAGACCGGCGGGGACATCTCTGCTGAGCTGTAGGTAGGGTTGCGGTGTGTCGTTTGGCCGAGGCCGGGCATGACCCAGAAAAGTGTGTCCGGCCGGAGTTAATCGAGCGTGTTGGGTAAGTTGGTGCACCCCTGCAGGGAAGAAAACTTCTATCGATAGCCTGTCCTATGGTAACGGACACTCGGAGTTGTATCCTGATTGATACAATTTAGAACTGGATACTTGGATACTATGGCTCTGGGATTGCTTCTCGCAGGGAGTCGAGAAGGGATCTCAGGACGAGGTTGATGACTGTATGGCTCTGGGATTGCTTTCTCGCAGGGAGTCGAGAAAGGATCTCTGGGTGAGGTTGAGACTTAATGATACTGCTACGTTATATTGTACTGTTCTACTCTCTTCTATTGCTGCAAGACCGCTGAAGATGCTAGTCTTCGATAGGACTAGGCCTTCTTTCTATTCTGGCATTTCTGCAGCCCAGTCCACATATACAGCCTCTCTTTGAAAATGTTGCATATGTAGTGTAGATCCTTGCTTGCTGAGTACTTCTGAGTACTCACGGTTGCTTTGTTTTCCTTTTCTCCCCATATCAGTTTGTCGTGGCCAAGATGACGGAGCCCCCTGAGACAGATGCCCCGTCGATCGATTACTACTACTACCCCGAGGATGGATGCTGCTATGAGTTGACTGACGACCAGGAGTAGGATCGGAGGGTCCCAGGCAGGAGGCCTACGCCTTTCGATCGTAGTGTTTTATTTTGCCCCGCCTTTCTAAAGGCCTTTCTGTTTCTCTTTTAATATCTGTACTCAGATATCTGATGCTTCCGCTGACGCTTGTACGCAAGCTTATGTATTCGAGCCCTCGAGGCCCCTGGCTTGTAATATAAAGCTTGTATGACTTTATTTATGTTTTAGAGTTGTGTTGTGATATCTTCCCGTGAGTCTTTAGGCTTGATCGTGTGCATTTGCGTCTATGATTAGTGCACGATTGAGCCGGGGGTGTCACAGATTTGCGGAATTGTCCCTTAGCAATTGACTACATTGCTAGACCGATAGCAAGTTTTTAGGTGGGAGAGGCCACTGCTAGCATGTCGTCCCTTACTTGGAATTCTATGCACTTATGATTGGAAATATTAGCAAGAATCCGCAACTACTCACGTTCATTAAGGTAAAATCCAACCATAGCATTAAGATATATATTGGCCCCCCTTCAATCCCGTATGTATCAATTTCTATGTTTAGGAAGAAGCTTCTGTCACCCTTGCCCTCTAATGCATAATCCTATCAACATACAACTAGCCCTATGGTGTGATCCACACGCGCGCTCATATGATGGGCACCAAATGACAACAACATAACCATAAGCAAATTAAACCAACCATAGCAATTCACCAATTACCGGTAGGACAACAAAAATCTACTCAGACATCATAGGATGGCAACATATCATTGGATAGTAATATGAAGCATAAAGCACCATGTTCAAGTAGAGGGCACATCGGGTTGCGGGAGAGTGGACCGCTGTAGATAGATGGGGGAAGGTGATGAAGATGTTGGTGAAGATAACGGACTTGTTGGAGTAGATCATCGTCACACGATGATTGCCCCGGCGGCGTTCCGGCGCCACCAGGAGAGAGGAGGAGAGAGCCCCCTCCTTATTCTTCTTCCTTGGCCTCCCCCCTAGATGGGAGGAGAGTTCCCCCTTTGGTCCATGGTCTCCATGGCGGCGGAGGGGCGGGAGCCCCTCCCAGATTGGATCTCCCTCTCTGTTCTCTTCTGTTTCGCGTTCCCGTTTTCTAGCCGAAAACCGTTTCTTATATTCCCGGAGATCCGTAACTCCGATTGCGCTGAGATTTTAACACGATTTTTTTCTGGAGATAAGCTTCCTTGCGCCCGAAGTAGAGCTCCAACCGACTTACGAGGAGGGCACAACCCAGCACCACGCGCCTGGGCCCTGGGGCATGCCCTGATGTCTCGTGGTGGCAGTGGGCCTCCATTTGCGTTGATTCCACCTCCCAAAAATCACAAATATTCCAAAATAATTCTCCATAAATTTTTATCATGTTTGGACTTCGTTTGATATGGGTATTCTGCGAAACAAAAAACATGCAACAAACAGGAACTGGCACTGGATCAATAGTTTAGTCCAATAAATCATATAAATTGTTGCCAAAAGTATGTAAAAGTTGTATAATATTGGCATGGATCAATCAAAAATTATAGATACGACGGAGACGTATCAAGTACTTAATGCGTTTCAATCTTAAGATAGCACAAACCAAACTATAAGTTCAGTCAAAGAAACAAGGACAACACTGAATTATAAAGCATGATATCAGTCTTGTGGTGCATATTGTGTGTTGTTGATCTGCTCTTCCTCCTCTTCTGCCATGCTTCTTCCTCTTCCTCCTCTTCTGCCTCCTCTTCCTCCTCTTCTGCCTTCTCCTCTTCCTCCTCTTCTTCCTGCTCTTCCTCCTCTCACCCCAAACAGAAGAAATTGAAACCCTCCACCACGTGAAGTTCCTGCTGCTGCACTATTGCTTGTGCCAGGTGTGTTGCTAGTGCTGCCTCTTTCTCTTTTTTGATTTGCAACCCTCCTATTCACTGCATTAACTGCAGCTCTAGCTACTGTTCTTCTTCCAGACCTATCCCTTGCTTGACCTCTCAGAATATCAGCTGTAACTGTGCTTGTCCTTGGTGGTGGAATATTTGCTCTATATTGTGCAACAAAAGCAGATTCCATAGGGAAAGGCTCAATATCTTCAAAGACAATTTTTGGTGCATGCAATATATTAAATACATGACTAATCAAAACATGAAATACATAACAAAAGCAGAACCTCAAGTGTTGCATTTTATGAATTCACCTCATGGCCCAGATGAGTTATCATAAATTCTTTCACATTGGAAGGATCTTTCCTGGGATCTAGTTCTACATGATCAATGTGCTGATCAAAGCATTAAACACTGTGTTAGTACTTCTTCTGCAAACTGACCAATGATTATGAAATAGTGTGCTGCATATTACCTGTAGTATCTCAGGAATATCAGCATCTCCATTTTCATCAACCATTGTGGGACCTCTGTTTGGGTTTGGCATGGAGATTGGCATGCCCACTTGCTCTTGCACAGTTCTTCTTCTCTTTCTCTTTGGTCTTGCTTGATCTTGCACCTCTGTTGGTTCTTCTGCTGCTTGAGCTTGTGTTGATTCTGCTGCTTGTGCTGCTTCTGCCCTTGCAATCTCCTTCAATCTAGGGCATCCTTTCCCGTTATGACCTACATTTCCACAATATCCACAATGAATAGTGATCCCATGTTTGCTCAACTTTGTACCATCCTCATTTTCTTCAGGAGCTTTTCTTCCTTTTTTGCTTGATTGTCTACCAACAACCTTCTCATAGAAGGGTGGTTTCACTACTCGGGCATTAACATGCTCCCATTCAGACTTATCTCTAACATGCTTCACCACTCAACCATAAGCTTGCATAAAAGCATTAAGAGAATAGCAGCTAGATACCATTTGTCGTGGTTATCTCGTGGGAGGGTTCGTGAGATGACAGATGCCACGGGGTGGCTTGAGGTGAGGGCAAGGCTGCAGTGGAGATCAAGGGACGGGATTGGGCAAGCAGCACGCGGTGGTTTACCCAGGTTCGGGGCCCTCGTGTGGAGGTAACACCCCTACTCCTGCATGTCTGAATATATATGCGGTATACATCTGGCAGTACAGAGTTGCTCCTGGAGCTGTATCTGAGATCAGTGCCGTGGGCTACTAGTCTCCTGTGTATGTATGTAGGAATGAGAGAGTGAGTGTGTGGCGTGGTGGCCGAGTGTGCCTGGCCAAGTGTGACCATGAGAGCCTGGAAGGATGGGTGCCTTGTGGCTTTTGTAGTGTGTGTGGCGTGAGATGAAAGCTACAGTGAGTAGCTTACATCTCAAGCCGTGTGTAGCTTGTGAGCTAAGCTATGTTTGTCCCTGAAGCATTTTATAAATCAATGCCCAGGGTACAAGGTACACTGTAGATGATGTCGCGTGTGACGAGAGAACAACATATGCTTTATCAGCAACAGTGGTCGCGGTATGGCCGTCTTGTCGGTGTCGGGTCGATGCAGCGGTTGACTTCGCGGAGTAGGCCGGCTGGAGCAGCCGGACGGGGAGCCGGCCGGACAGCCGGGATGGCGAGCCGGCCAGGGTGGTCGGGCAGCCGGACCGGGGCGCTGGTCGCCCCGATGTTTTTGAAGCGTCGTTCGCCGTCTTGGGCCTACCCGGGGGTCATCCCCCCGACACCATTTGTTCAGGTTTTATTCTCTCATGTCTGCAACAAGCTATTGAATGGTTGCATGGAATGCCAGTTAACTGCCATCTTCTGCAAGTGCAAGCTCTCATGTTTAGCTCTGCAATGTAAGTAACATCATTGCTCGAAACTTTGAAAGTTGACTTTCCATATTTAGTAGCAAAGCAATTTGCTGCATAATCTGCATTTTTCTGACCTTTTTGTCTTATCTTTGGACAAATCTGACCAGTCCACTTTTGTAGAGCCTCTTTCTGTATTTTGTTATATCTTGTGCCTATCTTGCAAGCAATGTTCTATAACATAGATAGGATAGGCAACTCTCTAGCTTCTAATATCCACCTAATGGAGCAGTACTAAACATTAGTAATAGACATTTAATAAGCAGAAGTACTGAGAAGTAGTAAGATTAGTAGTATGTAATTACGTGTTGAAAACTTCACATGAATTATTTGTAAGTATGTCAACCTTGACAAAATCACTGAAGAAAGCTCTGCAGTAGTCAGAAGGCTTCTTTTCATCTAACCAAGCATGTGCTTCAGGATAATCAACCTTGAACCTCTCCATGTTTTGCTGCGACCTTGTAGTGTTGCTTGACCTAGCACATGCCCACAGGTGGTTCTTCACTGTCTCTCCCTTGTGGACCTGGTTCAGGTTCTGGTACAGATGTCTAACACAGAACCTATGTTCAGATTCAGGGAATATTTCTCAAACTACTTTCATCAAACCCTGCAACACAACACAAAATGTATATTATGTTAAGACACAATTAGCTATGTTACAAACACAACACAACACAGAATATTTATTTTGAGCACACCTTCTGTTTATCACTCATTATAGTGATTGTTGATGTGTTGATGATGTCCAGGTCTGTTTTCAAAGTAGTAAGAAACCACTTCCATGAAACATGGCACTCCACCTCTACAACAGCTACTGCAATTGGGTATATGTCATTGGGATCTACTTCAATTGCTGTCAGAATTTGTCCACCATACTTGGTCCTTTTGTGAGTTCCATCTAGATAAATTATGGGCCTACATCCAAGTAGCCATCCTCTTTTGCATGCATCCAGACATAAGTATAAAGTGCTCAAAGTTTCACCCATCCTCTTCAAGTAGAAAGTTGTGCTTGGGTTAGCTCTCCATAGCTCATGTCCATAGTCCCAAAGTTGTCCATATTGGGCCTCCTCATCTCCTTTAATCTTTTTCAGACATGATAACCTAGCTTTTGCTAACTTAAATCTATTGGGCTTCATGTTGTACTTCTTCTGCACTTTGTTTTGAAAAGCAGTCAAACTCATCTTTGGGTCATCTCTGAATTCTTCAACAAACTTTTCAGCTAGTAATGGAGCTGTCATTTCTTTTACTTACCACACCCTCTCACAAGTATGCTCTCCAACATATGTTTTTATCAGCATGTAGTCAACTCTACTGTCTTTAACAACAATCATTCTCCAAGGACAACCTTCAACACACTTTGCTTCAATTCTAGTAGAATTGTTCCTTGTCTTCTTAATTTTTACTCTATTCTTCACTATGTACATGGACAATGCAGCCCTAAGTTCAGCAGGGTTTGAAAAAACCATCCCAAGTTTAAAAATTGGGTCTTCCATGTATGTCAATTTGTTGAAAGCAGGGAAATCAAATTTCTGCCCGTCTTCACTATCCGGGAGATCTATTTTCTGTATATAACAACATCTGGATCTTCATCATTTGCATCTTCCTTCACCACTTTCCTAGTTGTAGCAATTATGTCATTTGGGACAGAAGTGTCAGCATTTTCATCAAAAAGTGTCATCTCCAGCTTCAAAATCATAGTCAGAATCTGCAAAATCTGGATCAACACTAGAGTCTGATTCATATGTAAGGTCCTCCTCCTCACTCTCACCACCAAATGCCTCATCTTCATCACCAGCAAGTTCCTCTTGTTCCTCAGCAACAAACTCCTCTTCTTCCACATCAGCAATTACCTCTTCTTGCTCAACAGCAAATTGATCTTGTTCTAAAACCTCAGGAAACAAATTATCCTTCCCCTTCTCTTTCATGACAACTTCTTTCACAAAATCAGTACTCAACTTCCTCCTAGCAGACATGGATGTGTTGTCCTTGCACAACTCTCCATATCCACCTGACATCATGTTGAACATGTGCTCACTAAATGTAGGCATACAATTCCTAGCCGGTATGTGCTCTGTCTCAAATTCCTTTTTGCAAGGACTAATTACTTTAGGTAGCTCAACTGGCTGCACAAGCACATCATCCCAAAGTTGTTTCTCAAGAACATTGTCATGATCAATGTACACATGCACTTTGTGGCCACCTTCTGCACAAACTGATTCTGCCATAGATAAAGCATGGGACTCAAAATTCATTTGCTTCAATCCATCCACAACTGTTCTGCCAGGATGCAACCAGTACACAACAAACCCCATGGCTGGCACGGCATATCCTAGTTGCCTGATCATCCAATCCACCATAGCACAACATAATGTACCCTTGTCACAGCCATCAAAAACATCAACTGATAACACGGTTCGATCCAACACCACAGAATCATCCATTGTGATGTATTACTAAGCTAAATAAATCACTGCAATCACCTGCATTCCAAGAAAAACTACAAATTAATCTCTTTACTGACAACTACAAACGTATCCAGTGGCAACTAAACAAAAAATCCCCAATTTTCAAACCCTAGCAAATACTGCCGAGAGGCATAAAGGAAGGGGAAGAGAAACAGTGAGAAGATCTTACCATACCCGGGAGCATCATCCTAGGGAAATCGTCGCCGAGGAAGCAGTTCAACGCCTGTGCGTGCACCGGCATCAACCACGCCGGCGGCGGCTTCACCACACTCACCGCCGTCGTCAGCGTCTGCAGATTCGTCGCCGGTGCAGCTACTGTAGGGGGTGCGGCTACCTCGCCATCCTCTCCGCCGCCACAACCTATGGAGGCAGCCGATGGGCTTGAGGTTGCCGCCTACGGGCACCCAGCCGCCGTCATGTCGCACGGTCGGGGGTGGAGGGGGGCGGTTGGTCGGGGGTCGGTAATGAATATGTTTTTCTTTCCAGGGGCTTTCTTGCGAATGTACACCGAGCCACCGCTTACTCACAACGCCACGTGGGCAGCGGCAACGGCTAAAGAGACGGGAGTGACCCGCTTGCTCATAAAACAAACCAAACTGACATGTTTTCCACATTTTAACACTTGTGTGACCAATGTGCTCATCTTGCCGGAGTTCACAGACGAATGGTGCATTTATCTCTTGATTAAACGGTGGACGAGGCGGAGGCGGCTCATCTTGTCCCGTTTTCAGCCAGACAACATGTAGCGCCGTCCTTCATATTTTCTCTGGTTGTTGGCTTTCACCTTATACTTTGTTATTAAATTTAGCTAGTATTTCCTTTTTGACGCGAAATATAGCTAGTACTTAGATGTGTTGCAGCAGTCGCCCAGTCATATCCATATTGCCAAATTAAACGTGAGGTCATTGAGAAAATGTAGTAACAAAATCAAAGTATGATTCTGTATTGCCATCTAATGCTAGTATATGGCCAATTCCAGCCCGGACTCAGGTTTGTAATTCGCCATCAAAGGAATGAATCCCATTTTTCAACAACAAAATCAACGCAATAAGAACAGGAAATCACCGAATTATCTTGTTGTCTCTCCGTAATTACTGGTTCCCATATAATCCTTACACTTTCCATCATTGTCAATGCAACCCAATACTTTGGCAATTATATATGTGCGTTTGAGTTACGAAAGACGGCCCAAGGTCGTAGATGATCTTCAAACAAGAAGTTAAGATGAAGAGGCACCCGTTGATCATTGTGATGCTATTCCTCTCTTTTCTGTTCTTTAGCTGTGGCCGGGGAAGAAGTTCAACGCTCTCGGAAAGCGACTTCGAACTGGAGAGAGAGCTCAAGATGCTTAACAAGCCCTATGTCAAATCCTTCAAGGTAACCATGCAATCGGAACAAACACTTCGTTCAAGATGATTCGAGAATCCAAATCCGACGTACTTATGGCAGGATGATTTGAGGAAATGGCAGGATAATTATGGCGTAGTTTTTGACTGTGTCGACATTTACAAGCAGCCCGCATTCGATCATCCTCTCCTGAAGAACCACATACTACAGGTAACCATTCTATATTTTCTATCTTTACTGTCAAAAATTTGTAGGGAAATTTTTTGCTTTGAGAAACATGGTACGAACTCTTGATGTAATCAGTATGTTTAGTCATCGTTGTCAGATTTACAGATCTATCTGCCCTTGCATTAGACTCTGACATGTCCTTGTAGTATTCCCGAGCACTGTACTTGACTGTACTTGATACGGCACATACCATAGGAAATGGCTCTCGAAAAAAACAGCGGCACTATAATTCTATTTCCCACTAGGATTTCCGTTTCTGCCCCTGCCTTCCAAGTTCCAACTGCAGCACGTTAACGTTAATTACATGGAGTAGTTACTCCTGTTCCGCTTCCTCTTGGTAGTTAACTAGTGATTGGGGGGCAAAATTTCCTGTTTTGACCCTTTTCTGATACTTAATCGAGATCTGACCCTAGTTTGTAAAAATTTCGGGATCTGACTTTTTTGCTACCGTCAGGGTCCATGGTGATAGGGTTGCACACCCTATTGAATTTTTTCCCTAAATATGAAACACAGTGCATGCTCGCACCTACCGCCGGGCACCTTGGCGGTAGAGTTGTACTGGCTACCGCCAGCCTGTTTGGCGGTAGGGTTATTTCCTACCGTCAAGGTCCCTGGCGGTAGGCTGTTACATCCTACCGCCATGGATCCTGGCGGTAGCAAAAGGGTCAGATCCCGAAATTTTTACAAACTAGGGTCAGATCTCGATTAAGTATCAGAAAATGGTCAAAACACGAAATTTAGCCTGATTGGGACGCCACTATGTGGCGCCGCTTGAGATGAAGTTGTGCGCACGTTTTCATTTAAAAACATACATGAAGTCCTCACCTCCATTTAGAAAAACATTTAAAAAAAAACCCTCACCTCCATCTAGAAAAAGAAGTAAAAAAGAAAAAAAAAATGCCAACGCAGCCTACCAGCGAGCGCCACTTTGCGTAGCCCTCCATTTAAAAAATGTGTGGGGTCATCACCTCCATCTAAAAAGGAAAAAAACATTTAAAAAATTTCTCACCTCCATCTAAAAATAATATCCCAAAAGCTTTTTCATCGCGGCCAACCAGGTTGCGCCACGTGGCATAACTGGTTGACCGCCCTTCACGCGACGCTTAATGCGTTTAATTACTCCCTCCGTCCAGAAAATCTTGTCCCTCAAATGAATGTATGTAGTACTAAATTAGTGATAGATACATCCATTTGATGGACAAGCTTGGGATAAGCTTTTTCGGACGGAGGGAGTACTTGAATATATTGGGTTTACAGTATCTTACCGATTTGATTTTTCCCATGTTGCATACCATGGCCATCCGGATTTGTTGGAGATATGCATGCCATGCATATGGCTCATGCATGGCTCTTGAAATAACGATTACATGTTCTTCCCCGCAAAAATGCATTCTGATTGTATTTGCACTACAAAATAAAAGGTGTTTTCTTTCACACTAATCTTTATTTATTGTGGAACCCGTCACCTTGTAGTATTTTTAAAATACCCACCTTGTGTATCATCAATTCTTATTTGCTTTGGTATGCTCAAATTGTTGAGAGATTTTTCTGAGAAACCTCTATCTGAAATTAGATGCCGCCAAATTCAAGTTCCGGCACTGGTCTACCGACAACAGGGGAAAGTTGTCCTTATGGAACTGTCCCGATACGGAGAACTCTCAAGGAAGACCTCGTAAGGGGACGTGCACTTCGTCCGGTGTACAAACCAACGTCAACGGACACCAGTGGAATTGACGGGCAGCATGTGAGATAGATTTGTGTTGAATCTTTATTGCATTATACCTTCATTGTTTGGGTTCACAATACTACTACTCATTGTCTGAGAAACGAGATTGACATTCTCACCTTTCATGCCTTCCCCTAGTTCGCCCAGGTGTTGTTAGACTGCGAGAAAGGCCAGACATTCCAGAGCGCGAGGGCTGTGATCGAGTTGTATTATCTCCCTATTCCGTTCGGTGCTGCTTCCACAGCTCAGATGCTAGTTGTGGATGACAGGCCTAGCAATGTGACCGTCGTGCAAGCTGGATGGCATGTAAGTTTTGACATTTGACAAGCTGAGGTGAACACACCGTTGCTGTGGTCTCTTCTGACACTAGCACCTGTTGCATCAACCAGATCGATCCTGGCCGCGAAAGCGACGGACAGAGTCGTTTCCTGGTTTTCTGGACGGTGCGTATTGTAACAGATTTGTATGCAATGGACTAAACTTTGTTTATGTTGTACAATACATTTACACTGAAATATATCTTTTGATACAGGCTGATGACTACAAAGAGACGGGCTGCTTGAACATGCAGTGCCCCGGATTTGTGGCGGTAAACCAATATATCACCCCTGGGATGGCCCTTCCAAGTGGATCATCAGTTGCTTTAGCCATCAGCAGGGTGAGATCACCTTCATTCATCACACATTCCTGAACAACTAAGTCTTGACAAGTGTTCCTGAAATGCAATTATTATTATGTTGTTTACAGGATGGCCAGACCGGGAACTGGCTAGTTTACGTCAACGAAATGGTGGTCGGCTACTTCCCACCCGCCATAGTCAATGGCATGGACGGCAGCACCCAGGTCCAGGTGGGAGGGATCGTGTATGCGCCACCGGGGAGTAAGAGGCCTCCCATGGGCAGCGGCATAGCACCGGGGCCCGGCAGTAACAATGGCGCCGCCAAGTTCAAGTGGCTAGAGATGCGCGGCTGCACGAACGTCAAATTTAGGGCGACCAAGGACGTCGAGAACTCCAACATATACGACGTGATTGTCACTTCAGCTTCAGAAAATGGTCCTGATGGATTTTCCTTCCAGTATGGTGGCCCCGGAGATGGGTCTTTTTCACTATTTTGACCCTTTTAGAAAACTTTCACACAAAATAAACTTCATACAAAACTATTTCACGATTTGACCCTTTTGGTAACGTCACAGGCCGTGATGTTTCTTCTCTATTTAGAAACGCCGAGCTAGCTAGCGTTGTTGCACTTCATAAATAAATGGCAATATGGACAAGCTAGTAGAAACGCCAAATCCCTTGGCGTTTCATGCTTGGGCAGCAACGCCAGGCACCCTTGGTGTTTCCAGCAACGCAACATACTTTGGCGTTTTTGCCCTGTCTCGTAGCGTCTCGACCAGGCCAGCAACGCTAGCTAGCTCGGCGTTTCTAAATAGAGAAGAAACGCCACGGCCTGTGACGTTACCAAAAGGGTCAGATTATGAAATAGTTTTGTGTGAAGTTCATTTTGTGCGAAAGTTTTTAGAAATAGTGAAAAGAGCCCCGGAGATGCATAGCTAGCAGAACTCCTTTTCCCTTTAATTTTTCCTTTTTAGCAGACGTGTCAACTTATAATATGCGAGAACTAAGGTACAATTTGCAATTTTTGGTCTCATTCATTTTGTCAGCCGTCGGATATTTGTCAGGGTCATGATTTGCGTTTTCTCGAGTTGGTGAGCATTTTAGCGTGCGCTGCAGCCCATTTGTTTTCCGGCTGATTTGACGAGCAGCGTTGCAGCCCGGCCCGTGGCTGTTTTTGATGTATACAGCGCACGCCCCTGTCCAGCCTTGTAATGTGGCCGTTTTTTTTTCTTTTTTCTTTTTGCTATTTCTTTCTTTTCTGTTTTGTACCAGGGACATACGTGTGTGAGTCTTTTTTTTTGTTGATTGGGAAATTGCAAAATCGATTGTTTCTTTTCTTTTGCCTATTATTATTATTATTATTATTTAAAATAAATCACTATGTCACAAAAATAAAGTTGGCATTGAAAAAATAGGATGGAGATGGACAGGGGCTAGTTGCATGTACACCAGTAGACATGTAACTGCAACCGTTATAACCTGACTGCAACTGCATGGGCACAAAGCAATGACATCTGGGATCGGGAGAGTTTTGTTGGGGCTAGTTGCATGCCCACCACTAGACATGCAACTGCAAGCATTGTAACGCAACTGCAACTGTTGGGAAACATTGCATGGAAAACAAAAAAAATTCCACGCACACGCAAGATCTATCCATGGAGATGCATAGCTACGAGAGGGGGGAGTGTGTCTACGTACCCTCGTAGACCGTTAAGCGGAAGCGTTTATCAACGCGGTTGATGTAGTCGTACACCTTCACGATCCGTCCTGATCAAGTACCGAACGTGCGGCACCTCCGCGTTCAGCACACATTCAGCTCGATGACGTCCTCGCCTTCTCGATCCAGCAAGAGAGGCGAAGTATTAGATGAGTTCCGGCAGCACAACGGACGTGGATGGAGGAGGAACTAGAATTAGAGGGAGACGAGGCGCCGCACACGGTTTGGGGATCGTGGTGTGTGTTGCCCCTCTCCCTCCACACATATATATAGGTGGGGGAGGAGGGGAGGCAGCCTAGGTGTAACACCCCCAGTGGTTAGCCACAGTAATCCCATTTTGATAATGCCAAGTCAGCATGATTAACAGTGCATGATCATCATTAACATCATATTGCATTTCAACTCCTAAGTCAAAATTCAAATTTAAATGAAAGTGAAAAATAAAAGTTGTCCAACATAGAAACTAAATTGTTCATTAAATAGCAAATAAATCAGAGACAATTCTAAAATTGAAACCAACATCATTGGAGTTGGGTAAGTGACTCAAACATCTTCAAACAGCGACTAAAAACAATATTTAATAACCATTTATTAAATCTAATTTAAGTATGAAATGATGTTTTGTCCAAACTAATTTTAGGTGTTAGGGAATAAAGCACTGGTATTTATGGACTAGATCTCCCTTTTTACAAAATTCGGTTTGGGGCCTAACTATTTACTAAACAGAGATATATGAATTAAGAAAAAGAAAAAGAAAGAAAGCAAAAGGAAAAAAATAAAAAGGCCCCCTCCTCCCGGGCCTCGGCCCAGCCACATGCCAGGCCGGCCCACCCCGTCACTCCTCCTTATCCCCTCACCCCCGCAAACCCTAACCCCGACCCCCACTCCCCCCCCCCCCCCCCCAACTCTCCTCGCGCCTCCCTCCTCCCTCTCCGATCTGGCGGCGCCCCCCCCCGACGCCGCGGCCCCCTCGTCGCAGCCCCGGCCGGCCACCTCGCCGGCGACCTCACCTCGCCTCCCCGTCCCGCCCCCCGACCACCGCCTCGCCTCCTCCCCGACGCGCCCCGCGCCCGCCGCCTGCTGGAGCTCGGCGCCCCGGCCGACGCCGCCCGCGCGCCTCCCCGGCCGATCTGCCCGCCTCGCCTCCTCCCCGTCCAACCTCCCCCGTGAGCACCCCCCGGCATCCGCTGCCCCCTCCCCTCCTCCCTTCGTCGCCGTTCGCCGGAGCCGCGCTCACCGCGCCTCTCCGAGCCCCTTCCCCCACTGCTGCCCTGCTCGCCCATGCGTGCTCGCGCGTGCGCGCCACACACCCTGCTGCGCGCTTCTGCTCGCTCCCCTTCCGCGCCGCCCCCCAGTCCTCCCCCGCCACTCCACCCCTCCCCGCCCCCTCACCTCCCGCCCCCCACGCCCGCCACCTCCGTCGCCCTTCCGCCTCTCCCCCTGGCTCCCCTCCCCCCCGTGCGCCTGTGTGCGCGCGCGTGCATTTGGGCACCGACGGTCCAGCGCCGAACGGGCACAGCTCGACATGTCCGGCTGTGCCACTGGACGAACGGGGCCAGCCCTTGTAAATATTAAAAATAATTAAAATAAATAAAAATAATTAATTAATTGATTAATTAATTAGTTAATAATCCTGATTAGGTTACTCTAACTAAGTAGTTAGTGTTAATTAAACAGTAAATTAATTAGTTAACCACTAATTAACCTACAGCCTATGACAGGTGGGACCCACTGGTCCTGAC
Source organism: Thinopyrum elongatum (assembly GCA_011799875.1). Classification (NCBI taxonomy): domain Eukaryota; kingdom Viridiplantae; phylum Streptophyta; class Magnoliopsida; order Poales; family Poaceae; genus Thinopyrum; species Thinopyrum elongatum. The sequence goes on from CM022298.1 coordinate 200,764,276, forward strand.
GTCATGCTGATGTCAGCAAGACACTGTTTCGGATAATGTTGATTTAAATAATTAAATAATTCCAGAAATTAATAAAAACTTTAGAAAATCAATATAAATAATCCTAACTCCGATGGAAAAACTTTGAACATGAAATTGCTCAAACGACAGACGAATCCGAATACGCGTCCGTTCGTCCGCCACACTCCTAACTATTCAACCTGTAACCGTCCCTCTCCGGTCATCTATCTGACAATGTCCGGGACCGAGAAAACATTCCCGGATGGATTCCTCCTTCCTCGGTGACGTGCAACCATACGTAAGGACACACCCGCACTGCGTATTGCCATGTCATACATTGAATAGCACTTGTTTGCTCTGTATTTACTGTTTCCTCCCCCTCTCTCTCTCGGTAGATCTCGGTACCGACGTAGCCTCCAAGACCGACGCAAGGCTTCGGTGATTGACTACACCACCGACGACCTTGCCCTTGCGGCCGAGCAACCAGGCAAGCCCCCCCTTTTGATCATCCCGATATCGCCCATTCTATTTCTCATGCTTGCATTAGATTGCTGCGCGCTGCTCTGCTTTACCTATTCTGATCGCTAGCCTGTTCATTGTAACCTGCTGTTGATAATTACCTGCATATCCTAAACGGTTTAGTCTAGGCTAGGTAGAGACCTATCAGTGACCCCCTTATCCCGACTGCCGCGCTGGATCGTCAGAAGACCCATCAACGGGATTGAAGACCAGGACCCGACACCGCACATCACCCCCTTAGTTGTAACGACACTGCAGCGTTACTATCGAGTGCCGAGGGTGAAACCTCATGTAGCACTTCTGATGTTAACTCTGTAGAGTAGCTATTCGGTCGTGGTCATCGAGGGTGATTCCTCCTTCGCCACTTCCGGTAACGCGCTGTCGTGCAACACATCAAGTGTGAACCCATCAGGGTGAATCCTCCGAGTTCACCTTGACAGACACATCGAGTAGGAATCCACGAGGTGATACCTCGGATTCCCCTGATGTTATGGACACACGGATACTTGGACTTTAACTGTTCCTTGGATAGGCGGGTCGGCCCTGAGGGTACCCGCGTGCCCTGAGAGGCGAGTGTTGTGAAGACGGGTGCCTGTGTGGTGCCCGAGTGGTGAATACGAGGCGCGGTCGGCATTCTTAACCCTTGCAGCAAGTCCTCGAGACGGGGCGACGGGGTCACACTTTCGTGAGTCTCTGCTCGTTCCCAAGCCCCTAGTCCTAGCGATTTGGATATTTGTCCGAGCAGGCCTCTGTGTCTGATAGCACTAACCATCACGTGGCATAGTATGGGCGTTCTGCATCGTAGCATCAGCCGACAGTTCTGTCAGACGTCCAGTTCACATTGTGGCACGGTCGGATCGTACCGACCCTCCGAGGCGGTCTGGTATCCACCTTGCCACACACGACCCGGAGTGCACAGGGCGATGGCCCAAGACCCCTGTGCTTAGATGTAGACCGGCGGGGACCTCTCTGCTGAGCTTTAGGTAGGGCTGCGGTGTGTCGTTTGGCCGAGGCCGGGCATGACCAGGAAAGTGTGTCCGGCCGGAGTTAATCGAGCGTGTTGGGTAAGTTGGTGCACCCCTGCAGGGAAGAACACTTCTATCGATAGCCGGTCCTACGGTAAAGGACCCTCGGAGTTGTATCCTGATTGATACAATTTAGAATTGGATACTTGGTATCTATGGCTCTGGTTGCTTCTCGCAGGGAGTCGAGAAGGGATCTCAGGACGAGGTTGATGACTGTATGGCTCTGGGATTGCTTCTCTCGGGAGTCGAGAAAGGATCTCTGGGTGAGGTTGAGACTTAATGAACTCTACTACTGTATTGTACTGTTCTACTCTCTTCTACTGCTGCAAGACCTCTGAAGATGCTAGTCTTCGATAGGACTAGGCCTTCTCTCTATTCTTGCATTTCTGCAGCCCGTCCACATATACAGCCCTCCCCTTGAAAATGTTGCATATGTAGTGTAGATCTTTGCTTGCTGAGTACTTCGGAGTACTCACGGTTCTTTGTTTACCTTTTCTCCCCATATCAGTTTGTTGCGACCAGATGACGGAGCCCCCTGAGACAGCTGCCCCCGCCGCCGATCGCTACTACTACCCCGAGGGTGGATACTTCTACGAGTTAACTGACGACCAGGAGTAGGATCGGAGGGTCCCAGGCAGGAGGCCTACGCCTTTCGATCGTAGTGTTTTATTTTACCCCGCCTTTCTAATGGCCTTTCTGTTTCTGTTTCATATCTGTACTCAGATATCTGATCTTCCCTGACGCTTGTTCGCAAGCTTATGTATTCGAGCCCTCGAGGCCCTGGCTTGTATATAAAGCTTGTATGACTTTATTTATGTTTTAGAGTTGTGTTGTGATATCTTCCCGTGAGTCCTTAGGCTTGATCGTGTGCATTTGCGTGTATGATTAGTCACGATCGGGCCGGGGGCGTCACAAGTTGGTATCAGAGCCGACTGATTGTAGGAATCCCCCTTTCCAACCCTTGGCTGAAGTTGAGTCTAGTAACCGAAAACTGTTTTACTAACTTGGCTGTGTGGCTTACGGGCCCACGTCGCCAATTGGGTGGTATTAGGATCTTTTACTCCTTGACCTTTACTCTGGGACTCTGATCTCTTTTCCTTTCGGGTTAACAAAGTTTACTAACGCCGACACTTAGGATCTCGTAATTCTCGTCCACCCGGAGAGCTGAATATCTGTGCGACTTTCCTGACATTGATCTGATTAGTCTGATAATCATTTTCCTTCCATTGTTTTGTTTAACTTTCTCTCCGAGATCGGTTATACTTCTCCTTCTTTTGACAATCATGAGTTTCCTCTGTTTCAGATGGTCGTTTGTTCCACCACACCCTGCGACGCAGCTACCAGCATTCGAGCAGGATACATCCAGAGTACATTCTTTATTCACTGGGGCGATGTCAATCCGTTACAATACTCCAGTACTATCTCCTCCAGATACCCGCAAAGACTTCGTGATTTATTGTGATCATCCCGTGAAGGATTAGGCTGTGTCCTAATGCAAGAGCGTAAGGTGATTGCTTATGGCTCTCGTCAGTTGCGCCCACATAAGAGAATTATCCGGTACATGATTTAGACCTAGCTGCTGTGATCTATGCATTCATTGTGGCGACATTACCTTCTCGGTAATCGTTGCGAGATCTACACGGTCATAAAAGTCTGAAGTACTTGTTCACTCAACCATCTCTAAACCTCCGTCAGCAAAATGGATGGACCATTGCGGACTATGATTTGGGTATATCCTATACCCCTGGCAAGGCTAACGTGATGGCTGATGCCTTAAGCCGCAAGTCCTATTGCGACAACCTCATGGTTAGGCGAGCTCAACCTCGTCTTTATGAAACTGCACAAGCTGAATCTACGTATTGTTCCACAGGGTTCCTTAATAACCTTGTGATACAACCAATCTTGAGAAAGCTGTTAAGGATGCACAAGCTAAAGATCTTGAAGTTGATCTGATGAGAAAGACCTTCACCTTGTAAGTACAGGGATTTCTCGCTGCTGAAGATGGAACCTTGTATTAGAAACCGCATTGTCGTACCTCGCTTCGAGCTTATACTGACAAAGTCATGAAGGAGGCACATGATACCCCGCTGTCTATTCATCCGGGTAGCACCAAGATGTATCGTGATCTCCATCAAAGGTACTGGTGGTCTAAAATGAAGCAGGATTTGCTCGATATGTTGCTGAATGTGATGTGTGTCGTCGCGTTAAAGCAGAACATCAGAAAGCCAGCTGGAATTCTGCAACCACTTCCTATTCCTCTATGAAATGGGATAAGGTTCAGATGGATTTCGTTATAGGACTTCCCAGGTCACAAAGGGTCACGATGCTATTCTTGTCGTCGTCGACCCACTCTCTAAAGTTGCACACTTTCTGCCTGTCAAGGAGAGACATCACTGCTATCGTATTCAGAGTTGTATATCTCAGTGTATCACTCCACGTTTTTCGAAGGAGATCAGTTCGGACCGTGGCGGCTTTCTTTCACTTCCAAATTCTGGGAAAGATTTCAAACACTATGGGACTCAATCACCTGGAGTTCAGCTTATCACCCCAATCCCAAGGCCAAGTTGAACGAGTATCAAGTGCTTGAAGACATGTTGCGAGCTTGTGTTATATCGTTTGGCAAGAAGTGGGAAGAATCTCTTCCGAATGCCGAGTTCTCCTATAACAACAGCTATCAAGCCAGCTTGAAAATGGCTCCCTTCGAAGTACTCTATGGACGTAAGTGTCGAACCCCTCTGAATTGGTCAGAAACTGGGGAACGACCGCTCGTGGGTCCGATATTATCCAACAAGCCGAAGAACAAGTTCGTATTGTCCAGGAAATCTCAAGGCGGCTCAGGACCGCCAGAAGAGCAACTATGATCGCAAACGATGGGGTTTGACTTATCAACCTGGTGATCAGGCTTATCTGCGAGTCACCCCGATGAAAGGCACTCACCGTTTGGAATCAAGGGCAAGCTAGCTCCCCGCTACATTGTCCTTTTCGCATAGTTGCTAGACGTGGTCAGGTGGCATACAAATTGGAATTGCCGCCGCAATTCTCCCTATCCACGACGTTTTCCATGTGTCGCAACTTCGTCAATGCTTCAAAGAATCTCCGCACCGAGCTGTGGATCACGAGGTGCTCGAATTGCAAGATGACCTATCTTATAAGGAGCACCGATCCGCATTCTCTGATGAAGCTGAACGTCGGACCCGTCAGAAGTTTACCAATTTCCTCAAAGTGCAGTGGTTAAATCATACTGAGATGAAGCCACTTGGGAACGCGAGGATAATCTCGTGCGGAATACCCCACTTTTTCCTTCTACCTCTTAATTCTCGGGACGAAATTCTGTTGTAGAGGAGATTTGTAACCCCCCAGTGGTTAGCCACAGTAATCCCATTTTGATAATGCCAAGTCAGCATGATTACAGTGCATGATCATCATTAACATCATATTGCATTTCAACTCCTAAGTCAAAATTCAAATTTAAATGAAAGTGAAAATAAAAGTTGTCCACATAGAAACTAAATTGTTCATTAAATAGCAAATAAATCAGAGACAATTCTAAAATTGAAACCAACATCATTGGAGTTGGGTAAGTGACTCAAACATCTTCAAACAGCGACTAAAAACATATTTAATAACCATTTATTAAATCTAATTTAAGTATGAAATGATGTTTTGCCCAAACTAATTTTAGGTGTTAGGGAATAAAGCACTGGTATTTATGGACTAGATCTCCCTTTTTACAAAATTCGGTTTGGGGCCTAACTATTTACTAAACAAGATATATGAATTAAGAAAAAAAGAAAGAAAGCAAAAGGAAAAAATAAAAAGGCCCCCTCCTCCCGGGCCTCGGCCCAGCCACATGCCAGGCCGGCCCACCCCCCACTCCTCCTTATCCCCTCACCCCCCGCAAACCCTAACCCCGACCCCCACTCCCCCCCCCCACTCTCCCCTCGCGCCTCCTCCTCCCTCTCCGATCTGGGCGGCGCCCCGCCCCCGACGCCCGCCGGCCCCCATCGTCGCCGCCCCGGCCGGCCACCTCGCCGGCCACCTCACCTCGCCTCCCCCCCGGCGCCCGCCCCGACCACCGCCTCCTCCTCCCCGACGCGCCCGCGCCCGCCGCGCTTGGAGCTCGGCGCCCCGGCCGACGCCGCCCGGCGCGCCTCCCCGCGCCGATCTGCCCCGCCTCGCCTCCTCCTCGTCCAACCTCCCCCGTGAGCACCCCCCCGGCATCCGCTGCCGCCCTCCCCTCTCCCTTCGTCGCCGTTCGCCGGAGCCGCGCTCACCGCGCCTCGGTCGCGAGCCCCTTCCCCCACTGCTGCCCTGCTCGCCCATGCGTGCTCGCGCGTGCGCGCACACAGCCGCTGCTGCGCTGCTGCTTCCCACTGCCGCGCCGCCGCCGCGAGTCCTCCCCGGCGCCGACTCGCACCCCTGCCCCGCCCGCGCTCACCTCCCGCCCGCACACGGCCCCGCGCACGCCGGCGCCCGTCGCCGCCTCGCCCCGGCTCGCCCGCTCGCCGCGCCCGTGCGCCTGTGTGCGCGCGCGTGCATTTGGGCACCGGACGTGTCCAGCGCCGAACGGGCACAGCTCGGACATGTCCGGCTGTGCCACTGACGAACGGGGCCCAGCCCTTGTAAATATTAAAAATAATTAAAATAAATAAAAATAATTAATTAATTGATTAATTAATTAGTTAAATAATCCTGATTAGGTTAATCTAACTAAGTAGTTAGTGTTAATTAAACAGTAAATTAATTAGTTAACCACTAATTAACCTAACAGCCTATGACAGGTGGGACCCACTGGTCCTGACGTCATGCTGATGTCAGCAAGACACTGTTTCGGATAATGTTGATTTAAATAATTAAATAAATTCCAGAAATTAATAAAAACTTTAGAAAATCATATTAAATAATCCATAACTCCGATGGAAAAACTTTGAACATGAAAATTGCTCAGAACGACGAGACGAATCCGAATACGCGGTCCGTTCGTCCGCCACACGTCCCTAACTATTCGAACCTGTAACCGTCCCTCTCCGGTCATCTATCTGACAAATGTCCGGGACCGAGAAAACATTCCCGGATGGATTCCTCCTTCCTCGGTGACGTGCAACCATACGTTAGGACACACCCGGCACTGCGTATTGCCATGTCATACATTGAATAGCACTTGTTTGCTCTGTATTTACTGTTTCCTCCCCCTCTTCTCTCTCGGTAGATCTCGGTACCGACGTAGCCTCCAAGACCGACGCAGCTTCGGTGATTGACTACACCACCGACGACCTTGCCCTTGCGGCCGAGCAACCAGGCAAGCCCCCCCTTTTGATCATCCCGATATCGCCCATTCTATTTCTCATGCTTGCATTAGAATTGCTGCTGCTGCTGCTGCTTTACCTATTCTGATGCATAGCCTGTTCATTGTAACCTGCTGTTGATAATTACCTGCATATCCTAAACTGTTTAGTCTAGGCTAGGTAGAGACCTATCAGTGACCCCACTTATCCCGACTGCCGCGCTGGATCGTCAGAAGACCCGATCAACGGGATTGAAGACCAGGACCCGACACCGCACATCACCCCCCTTAGTTGTAACGACACTGCAGCGTTACTATCGAGTGCCGAGGGTGAAACCTCATGTAGCACTTCTGATGTTAACTCTGTAGAGTAGCTATTCGGTCGTGGTCATCGAGGGTGATTCCTCCTTCGCCACTTCCGGTAACGACGCTGTCGTGCAACACATCAAGTGTGAACCCATCGAGGGTGAATCCTCCGAGTTCACCTTGACAGACACATCGAGTAGGAATCCAACGAGGGTGATACCTCGGATTCCCCTGATGTTATGGACACACGGATACTTGGACTTTACACTGTTCCTTGGATAGGCGGGTCGGCCCTGAGGGGTACCCGCGTGCGCCTGAGAGGCGAGTGTTGTGAAGACGGGTGCCTGTGTGGTGCCCGAGTGGTGAATACGAGGCGCGGTCGGGCATTCTTAACCCTTGCAGCAAGTCCTCGAGACGGGGCGACGGGGTCACATCTTTCGTGAGTCTCTGCTCGTTACCGCAAGCCCCTAGTCCTAGCGATTTGGATATTTGATCCGAGCAGGCCTCTGGTCTGATAGCACTAACCATCACGTGGGCATAGTATGGGCGTTCTGCATCGTAGCATCAGCCGACAGTTCTGTCAGACGTCCAGTTCAGCATTGTGGCACGGTCGGATCGTACCGACCCTCCGAGGCGGTGCTGGTATCCACCTTGCACACAACGACCCGGAGTGCACAGGGCGATGGCCCAAGACCCCTGAGTGCTTAGGATGTAGACCGGCGGGGACCTCTCTGCTGAGCTTTAGGTAGGGCTGCGGTGTGTCGTTTGGCCGAGGCCGGGCATGACCCAGGAAAGTGTGTCCGGCCGGAGTTAATCGAGCGTGTTGGGTAAGTTGGTGCACCCCTGCAGGGAAGAACACTTCTATCGATAGCCGGTCCTACGGTAAAGGACACTCGGAGTTGTATCCTGATTGATACAATTTAGAATTGGATACTTGGATACTATGGCTCTGGGATTGCTTCTCGCAGGGAGTCGAGAAGGGATCTCAGGACGAGGTTGATGACTGTATGGCTCTGGGATTGCTTTCTCGCAGGGAGTCGAGAAAGGATCTCTGGGTGAGGTTGAGACTTAATGATACTACTACATTGTATTGTACTGTTCTACTCTCTTCTACTGCTGCAAGACCTCTGAAGATGCTAGTCTTCGATAGGACTAGGCCTTCTCTCTATTCTTGCATTTCTGCAGCCCAGTCCACATATACAGCCTCCCCTTGAAAATGTTGCATATGTAGTGTAGATCCTTGCTTGCTGAGTACTTCTGAGTACTCACGGTTGCTTTGTTTACCTTTTCTCCCCATATCAGTTTGTTGCGACCAGATGACGGAGCCCCCTGAGACAGCTGCCCCCGCCGCCGATCGCTACTACTACCCCGAGGGTGGATACTTCTACGAGTTGACTGACGACCAGGAGTAGGATCGGAGGGTCCCAGGCAGGAGGCCTACGCCTTTCGATCGTAGTGTTTTATTTTACCCCGCCTTTCTAATGGCCTTTCTGTTTCTGTTTCATATCTGTACTCAGATATCTGATGCTTCCGCTGACGCTTGTTCGCAAGCTTATGTATTCGAGCCCTCGAGGCCCTGGCTTGTAATATAAAGCTTGTATGACTTTATTTATGTTTTAGAGTTGTGTTGTGATATCTTCCCGTGAGTCCTTAGGCTTGATCGTGTGCATTTGCGTGTATGATTAGTGCACGATCGGGCCGGGGGCGTCACAAGTTGGTATCAGAGCCGACTGATTGTAGGAATCCCCCTTTCCAACTCCTTGGCTGAAGTTGAGTCTAGTAACCGAAAACTGTTTTACTAACTTGGCTGTGTGGCTTACGGGCCCACGTCGCCAATTGGGTGGTATTAGGATCTTTTACTCCTTGACCTTTACTCTGGGACTCTGATCTCTTTTCCTTTCGGGTTAACTAAAGTTTACTAACGCCGACACTTAGGATCTCGTAATTCTCGTCCACCCGGAGAGCTGAATATCTGTGCGACTTTCCTGACATTGATCTGATTAGTCTGATAATCATTTTCCTTTCCATTGTTTTGTTTAACCTTTCTCTCCGAGATCGGTTATACTTCTCCTTGTCTTTTGACAATCATGAGTTTCCTCTGTTTCAGATGGATCGTTTGTTTCCACCACACCCTGCGACGCAGCTACCAGCTATTCGAGCAGGGATACATCCAGAGTACATTCTTTATTCACTGGGGCAGATGTCAATCCGTTACAATACTCCAGTACTATCTCCTCCAGATACCCGCAAAGACTTCGTGATTTATTGTGATGCATCCCGTGAAGGATTAGGCTGTGTCCTAATGCAAGAGCGTAAGGTGATTGCTTATGGCTCTCGTCAGTTGCGCCCACATGAAGAGAATTATCCGGTACATGATTTAGAACTAGCTGCTGTGATCTATGCATTGCAGTTGTGGCGACATTACCTTCTCGGTAATCGTTGCGAGATCTACACGGATCATAAAAGTCTGAAGTACTTGTTCACTCAACCATCTCTAAACCTCCGTCAGCAAAGATGGATGGAGGCCATTGCGGACTATGATTTGGGTATATCCTATACCCCTGGCAAGGCTAACGTGATGGCTGATGCCTTAAGCCGCAAGTCCTATTGCGACAACCTCATGGTTAGGCGAGCTCAACCTCGTCTTTATGAAGAACTGCACAAGCTGAATCTACGTATTGTTCCACAGGGTTCTCTTAATAACCTTGTGATACAACCAGATCTTGAGAAAGCTGTTAAGGATGCACAAGCTAAAGATGCTGAAGTTGATCTGATGAAGAAAGACCTTCACCTTGTAAAGTACAGGGATTTCTCGCTGTCTGAAGATGGAACCTTGTATTTTAGAAACCGCATTGTCGTACCTCGCTTCGAGCTTATGACTGACAAAGTCATGAAGGAGGCACATGATACCCCGCTGTCTATTCATCCGGGTAGCACCAAGATGTATCGTGATCTCCATCAAAGGTACTGGTGGTCTAAAATGAAGCAGGATATTGCTCGATATGTTGCTGAATGTGATGTGTGTCGTCGCGTTAAAGCAGAACATCAGAAGCCAGCTGGAATTCTGCAACCACTTCCTATTCCTCTATGGAAATGGGATAAGGTTCAGATGGATTTCGTTATAGGACTTCCCAGGTCACAGAAGGGTCACGATGCTATTCTTGTCGTCGTCGACCAACTCTCTAAAGTTGCACACTTTCTGCCTGTCAAGGAGACGATCACTGCTAGTCAGTTAGCAGAGTTGTATATCTCCAGAATTGTATCACTCCACGGTATTTCGAAGGAGATCAGTTCGGACCGTGGCGGTCTTTTCACTTCCAAATTCTGGGAAAGATTTCAAACAGCTATGGGAACTCATATCACCTGGAGTTCAGCTTATCACCCCCAATCCCAAGGCCAAGTTGAACGAGTTAATCAAGTGCTTGAAGACATGTTGCGAGCTTGTGTTATATCGTTTGGCAAGAAGTGGGAAGAATCTCTTCCGTATGCCGAGTTCTCCTATAACAACAGCTATCAAGCCAGCTTGAAAATGGCTCCCTTCGAAGTACTCTATGGACGTAAGTGTCGAACCCCTCTGAATTGGTCAGAAACTGGGGAACGACCGCTCGTGGGTCCGGATATTATCCAACAAGCCGAAGAACAAGTTCGTATTGTCCAGGAAAATCTCAAGGCGGCTCAGGACCGCCAGAAGAGCAACTATGATCGCAAACGATGGGGTTTGACTTATCAACCTGGTGATCAGGCTTATCTGCGAGTCACCCCGATGAAAGGCACTCACCGTTTTGGAATCAAGGGCAAGCTAGCTCCACGCTACATTGGTCCTTTTCGCATAGTTGCTAGACGTGGTCAGGTGGCATACAAATTGGAATTGCCGCCGCAATTCTCCCATATCCACGACGTTTTCCATGTGTCGCAACTTCGTCAATGCTTCAAAGAATCTCCGCACCGAGCTGTGGATCACGAGGTGCTCGAATTGCAAGATGACCTATCTTATAAGGAGCATCCGATCCGCATTCTCGATGAAGCTGAACGTCGGACCCGTCAGAAGGTTACCAAGTTCCTCAAAGTGCAGTGGTTAAATCATACTGAAGATGAAGCCACTTGGGAACGCGAGGATAATCTTCGTGCGGAATACCCCGAACTTTTTCCTTCTACCTCTTAATTCTCGGGACGAGAATTCTTGTTAGTAGAGGAGATTTGTAACACCCCCAGTGGTTAGCCACAGTAATCCCATTTTGATAATGCCAAGTCAGCATGATTAACAGTGCATGATCATCATTAACATCATATTGCATTTCAACTCCTAAGTCAAAATTCAAATTTAAATGAAAGTGGAAAATAAAAGTTGTCCAACATAGAAACTAAATTGTTCATTAAATAGCAAATAAATCAGAGACAATTCTAAAATTGAAACCAACATCATTGGAGTTGGGTAAGTGACTCAAAAATCTTCAAACAGCGACTAAAAACAATATTAATAACCATTATAAATCTAATTAAGTATGAAATGATGTTTTGCCCAAACTAATTTTAGGTGTTAGGGAATAAAGCACTGGTATTTATGGACTAGATCTCCCTTTTTACAAAATTCGGTTTGGGGCCTAACTATTTACTAAAAGAGATATATGAATTAAGAAAAGAAAAAGAAAGAAAGCAAAAGGAAAAAATAAAAAGGGCCCCTCCTCCCGGGCCTCGGCCCAGCCACATGCCAGGCGGCCCACCCCCCACTCCTCCTTATCCCCTCACCCCCCGCAAACCCTAACCCCGACCCCCACTCCCCCCCCACTCTCCCCTCGCGCCTCCTCCTCCCTCTCGATCTGGGCGGCGCCCGCCCCCGACGCCGCCGGCCCCCATCGTCGCCGCCCGGCCGGCCACTCGCCGGCCACCTCACCGCCTCCCCGGCGCCCGCCCCGACCACCGCCTCGCCTCCTCCCCGACGCGCCCCGCGCCCGCCGCCGCTTGGAGCGCGGCGGCCCCGGCCGACGCCGCCCGGCGCGCCTCCCCGCGCCGATCTGCGCCGCCTCGCCTCCTCCTCGTCCAACCTCCCCCGTGAGCACCCCCCCGGCATCCGCTGCCGCCCTCCCCTCTCCATTCGTCGCCGTTCGCCGGAGCCGCGCTCACCGCGCCTCGGTCGCGAGCCCCTTCCCCCACTGCTGCCCTGCTCGCCCATGCGTGCTCGCGCGTGCGCGCACACAGCCGCTGCTGCGCTGCTGTTTCCCACTGCCGCGCCGCCGCCGCGAGTCCTCCCCGGCGCCGACTCGCACCCCTGCCCCGCCCGCGCTCACCTCCCGCCCGCACACGGCCCCGCGCACGCCGGCGCCCGTCGCCGCCTCGCCCCGGCTCGCCCGCTCGCCGCGCCCGTGCGCCTGTGTGCGCGCGCGTGCATTTGGGCACCGGACGTGTCCAGCGCCGAACGGGCACAGCTCGGACATGTCCGGCTGTGCCACTGACGAACGGGGCCCAGCCCTTGTAAATATTAAAAATAATTAAAATAAATAAAAATAATTAATTAATTGATTAATTAATTAGTTAATTAATCCTGATTAGGTTAATCTAACTAAGTAGTTAGTGTTAATTAAACAGTAAATTAATTAGTTAACCACTAATTAACCTAACAGCCTATGACAGGTGGGACCCACTGGTCCTGACGTCATGGTGACGTCAGCAAGACACTGTTTCGGATAATGTTGATTTAAATAATTAAATAAATTCCAGAAATTAATAAAAACTTTAGAAAATCATATTAAATAATCCGTAACTCCGATGGAAAAACTTTGTACATGAAAATTGCTCAGAACGACGAGACGAATCCGAATACGCGGTCCGTTCGTCCGCCACACGTCCCTAACTATTCGAACCTGTAACCGTCCCTCTCCGGTCATCTATCTGACAAATGTCCGGGACCGAGAAAACATTCCCGGATGGATTCCTCCTTCCTCGGTGACGTGCAACCATACGTTAGGACACACCCGGCACTGCGTATTGCCATGTCATACATTGAATAGCACTTGTTTGCTCTGTATTTACTGTTTCCTCCCCCTCTTCTCTCTCGGTAGATCTCGGTACCGACGTAGCCTCCGAGACCGACGCAGCTCCGGTGATTGACTACACCACCGATGACCTTGCCCTTGCCGCCGAGCAACCAGGCAAGCCCCCCCTTTTGATCATCCCGATATCGCCCATTCTATTTCTCATGCTTGCATTAGAATTGCTGCTGCTGCTGCTTTACCTATTCTGATGCATAGCCTATTCATTGTAACCTGCTGTTGATAATTACCTGCATATCCTAAACTATTTAGTCTAGGCTGGGTAGAGACCTATCAGTGACCCCACTTATCCCGACTGCCGCGCTGGATCGTCAGAAGACCCGATCAACGGGATTGAAGACCAGGACCCGACACCGCACATCACCCCCCTTAGTTGTAACGACACTGCAGCGTTACTATCGAGTGCCGAGGGTGAAACCTCATGTAGCACTTCTGATGCTAACTCTGTAGAGTAGCTATTTGGTCGTGGTCATCGAGGGTGATTCCTCCTTCGCCACTTCCGGTAACGACGCTGTCGTGCAACACATCAAGTGTGAACCCATCGAGGGTGAATCCTCCGAGTTCACCTTGACAGACACATCGAGTAGGAATCCAACGAGGGTGATACCTCGGATTCCCCTGATGTTATGGACACACGGATACTTGGACTTTACACTGTTCCTTGGATAGGCGGGTCGGCCCTGAGGGGTACCCGCGTGCGCCTGAGAGGCGAGTGTTGTGAAGACGGGTGCCTGTGTGGTGCCCGAGTGGTGAATACGAGGCGCGGTCGGGCATTCTTAACCCTTGCAGCAAGTCCTCGAGACGGGGCGACAGGGTCACATCTTTCGTGAGTCTCTGCTCGTTACCGCAAGCCCCTAGTCCTAGCGATTTGGATATTTGATCCGAGCAGGCCTCTGGTCTGATAGCACTAACCATCACGTGGGCATAGTATGGGCGTTCTGCATCGTAGCATCAGCCGACAGTTCTGTCAGACGTCCAGTTCAGCATTGTGGCACGGTCGGATCGTACCGACCCTCTGAGGCGGTGCTGGTATCCACCCTGCACACAACGACTCGGAGTGCACAGGGCGATGGCCCAAGACCCCTGAGTGCTTAGGATGTAGACCGGCGGGGACCTCTCTGCTGAGCTTTAGGTAGGGCTGCGGTGTGTCGTTTGGCCGAGGCCGGGCATGACCCAGGAAAGTGTGTCCGGCCGGAGTTAATCGAGCGTGTTGGGTAAGTTGGTGCACCCCTGCAGGGAAGAACACTTCTATCGATAGTCGGTCCTACGGTAAAGGACACTCGGAGTTGTATCCTGATTGATACAATTTAGAATTGGATACTTGGATACTATGGCTCTGGGATTGCTTCTCGCAGGGAGTCGAGAAGGGATCTCAGGACGAGGTTGATGACTGTATGGCTCTGGGATTGCTTTCTCGTAGGGAGTCGAGAAAGGATCTCTGGGTGAGGTTGAGACTTAATGATACTACTACTTTATATTGTACTGTTCTACTCTCTTCTACTGCTGCAAGACCTCTGAAGATGCTAGTCTTCGATAGGACTAGGCCTTCTCTCTATTCTTGCATTTCTGCAGCTCAGTCCACATATACAGCCTCCCCTTGAAAATGTTGCATATGTAGTGTAGATCCTTGCTTGCTGAGTACTTCTGAGTACTCACGGTTGCTTTGTTTACCTTTTCTCCCCATATCAGTTTGTTGCGACCAGCTGACGGAGCCCCCTGAGACAGCTGCCCCCGCCGCCGATCGCTACTACTACCCCGAGGGTGGATACTTCTACGAGTTGACTGACGACCAGGAGTAGGATCGGAGGGTCCCAGGCAGGAGGCCTATGCCTTTCGATCGTAGTGTTTTATTTTACCCCGCCTTTCTAAAGGCCTTTCTGTTTTTGTTTCATATCTGTACTCAGATATCTGATGCTTCCACTGACGCTTGTTCACAAGCTTATGTATTCGAGCCCTCGAGGCCCTGGCTTGTAATATAAAGCTTGTATGACTTTATTTATGTTTTAGAGTTGTGTTGTGATATCTTCCCGTGAGTCCTTAGGCTTGATCGTGTGCATTTTCGTGTATGATTAGTGCACGATCGGGCCGGGGGCGTCACACTAGGGCGCCCCCAAGGTGGCCGGCGGCCAGCCCTAGGGCCTGCCCTGGCCGCGCCCCTCCCTTCCTTCTTTGGCGCAAGGGGGAAAGGAAAAGGGGCTAGCTGCCTTAGGGCGCCCCCCTTTCCCTTTCTCTCTTCCGTGGAGAAAGGCAGGAGGGGGCCAGCCCCTCCCTTTCCTTTTGCAAGGCCGGCGGCTAGGTTGGGGCGCGCCAGCCCCTTGTGGGCTGGTGTGCTCCCCTTCCTTTGGCCCGTTAGGCCCAGTAACTTCCCGTGGCCTCCCGGAACCTCTTCTGGTGATCCGATAAATACCCGGTGCATCCCGAAACTTTTCCGGAGACCAAATACTATCGTCCTATATATCGATCTTTACCTCCGGACCATTCCGGAGCTCCTCTTCATGTCCGTGATCTCATCCGGGACTCCGAACAACATTCGGTCACCAATTCACATAACTCATATAGTACTATATCGTCAACGAACGTTAAGCATGCGGACCCTACGGGTTCGAGAATGATGTAGACATGACCGAGACGCTTCTCCGGTCAATAACCAATAGCGGGACCTGGATGCCCATATTGATTCCTACATATTCTATGAAGATCTTTATCGGTCAAACCTTTATGACAACATATGTAGTTCCCTTTGTCTGTCGGTATGTTACTTGCCCGAGATTCGATCGTCGGTATCTCTATACCTAGTTCAATCTAGTTACTGGCAAGTCTCTTTACTCGTTCCGTAATACATTATCTCATAACTAACTCCTTAGTCACTTTGCTTGCAAGCTTCTTGTGATGCTGTATTACCGAGAGGGCCCAGAGATACCTCTCCGATACACGGAGTGACAAATCCCAATCTCGATTCATGCCAACACAGCAGACACCTTCAAAGATACCTGTAGAGCATCTTTATGATCACCCAGTTACGTTGTGACGTTTGATAGCACACAAGGTATTCCTCCGGTATCCGGGAGTTACATGATCTCATGGTTGAAGGAATATGTATTTGACATTTAAGAAAGCAGTAGCAATAAACTGAACGATCATATGCTAAGCTAACGGATGGGTCTTGTCCATCACATCATTCTCCTAATGATGTGATCCCGTTATCAAGTGACAAAACATGTCTATGGTTAGAAAACCTTAACCATCTTTTGATCAACGAGCTAGTCTAGTAGAGACTCACTATGGACACGGTATTTGTTTATGTATCCACACATGTATTTAAGTTTCCGGTTAATACAATTCTAGCATGAATAATAAACCTTTATCATGGTTAAGGAAATATAATAATAACCACTTTATTATTGCCTCTAGGGCATATCTCCAACACTTGATGCTCCTTCTCGATTTCTACCTCCGTCAATTTCAGCATCGCGAAGAGCTCGGGAATCATTTTCGTCATCCCTTGCATATTATAGTTCATCACGAAGCCTTTGTAGCTTGGTGGCAGTGACTGAAGAACTCTGTTAATAACACTCTCAACTAGAAGATCAATCCCCAGCTGAGTCAAGTGGTTATGATACCCAGACATTTTGAGTATGTGTTCACTGATAGAACAGTTCTCCTCCATATTACAGCTATAGAACTTGTTGGAGACTTCATATCTCTCAACCCGGGCATTAGCTTGAAATATCAACTTCAGCTCTTGGAACATCTCATATGCTCCGTGGCGTTCAAAATGTCTTTGAAGTCCTGGTTCTAAGCCGTAAAGCATGGCACACTGAACTATTGAGTAGTCATCAGATCGAGCCTGCCAGACGTTCATAACATCTACAGTAGCTCCTGCAGCAGGTCTGTCACCTAGTGGTGCATCAAGGACATAATTCTTTTGTGCAGCAATGAGGATAATCCTCAAGTTACGGACCCAGTCCGTGTAGTTGCTACCATCATCTTTCAACTTAGCTTTCTCTAGAAACGCATTAAATTCAAGGGAACGGTAGCACGGGCCATTGATCTATAACATAGATATGCAAAACTATTAAGACTAAGTTCATGATAAATTAAGTTCAATTAATCAAATTACTAATAAACTCCCACTTAAATTAACATCCCTCAAGTTATCTAAGTGATACATGATCCAAATCAACTAACCATGTCCGATCATCACGTGAGATGGGGTAGTCATCAATGGTGAACATCTCTATGTTGATCATATCTACTATATGACTCACGTTCGACCATTCGGTCTCCAGTGTTCCGAGACCATGTATGTACATGCTAGGCTCGTCAAGTTTAACCCAAGTATTCTGCATGTGCAAAACTGGCTTACACCCGTTGTATGTGAACGTAGAGTCTATCACACCCGATCATCACGAGGTGCTTCGAAACGACGAACTTTAGCAACGGTGCATACTCAGGGAGAACACTTTTCTCTTGAAATTAAGTGAAGGGATCATCTTATAATGCTACCGTCGTTCTAAGCAAAATAAGATGCATAAAGGATAAACATCACATGCAATCAAAATATGTGACATGATATGGCCATCATCATCTTGTGCGTTTGATCTCCATCTCCAAAGCATCGGCATGATCTCCATCGTAGCGTCGGGGTCGTCTCGCCAACTATTGCTTCTACAACTATTGCTAATGCATAGCGATAAAGTAAATCAATTACATGTCGCTTAGTGATTGACACGTAGGTCATACAATAATTAAAAGATTACCCTAAGGCTCCTGCCGGTTGTCGATATTACAAAACATGATCATCTCATACAACAACGTATATCACATCACGTCTTGACCATATCACATCACAACATAGGCTGCAAAAACAAGTTAGACGTCCTCTACTTTGTTGTTGCAAGTTTTACATGGCTGCTACAGGCAACTAGCAAGAACAGTTCTTACCTACGCAAAACCACAACGGTGATTATCAAGTTTGATGTTTTAACCTTCTTCAAGAACCGGCCGTAGTCAAATTTGATTCAACTAAAGTAGGAGAAACAGACACCCGCCAGCCACCTTTATGCAAAACAAGTTGCATGTCAGTCGGTGGAACCGGTCTCATGTGCATGGACATGTAAGGTTGGTCCGGGCCGCTTCATCCCACTATGCCGCCGAATCAAAATAAGACGTTGGTGGTAAGCAATATGAACATCACCGCCCACAACTCCTTTGTGTTCTACTCGTGCATATCATCTACGCATAGACCTGGCTCTAATACCACTGTTGGGAAATGTTGCATGGAAAACAAAAAAAAAATCTACGCACATGCAAGATCTATCCATGGAGATGCATAGCTACGAGAGGAGAGAGTGTGTCCACGTAACCTCATAGACCGTTAAGCGGAAGCGTTTATCAACGCGGTTGATGTAGTCGTACACCTTCACGATCCGTCCCGATCAAGTACCGAACGTACGACACCTCCGTGTTCAGCACACGTTCAGCTCGATGACGTCCTCGCCTTCTCGATCCAGCAAGAGAGACGAAGTAGTACATGAGGTCCAACAACACGACGGCATGGTGACGGTGGTGGTGAAACTATCCGCAGGGCTTCATCAAGCACAACGGACGTGTACGGAGGAGGAACTAGAACTAAAGGGGGACGGGGCGCCGCACACGGCTTGGGGATCGTGGTGTGTGTTGCCCCTCTCCCTCCACACATATATATAGGTGGGGGAGGAGGGGAGGCAGCCTAGGGTGCCCCCAAGGTGGCCGGCGGCCAGCCCTAGGGCCTGCCCTGGCCGCGCCCCTCCCTTCCTTCTTTGGTGCAAGGGGGAAAGGAAAGGGGGTTAGCTGCCTTAGGGCGCCCCCTTTCCCTTTCTCTCTTCCGTGGAGAAAGGTAGGAGAGGACCAGCCCCTCCCTTTCCTTTTACAAGGCCGGCGGCCAGGTTGGGGCGCGCCAGCCCCTTGTGGTCTGGTGTGCTCCCCTTCCCTTGGCCCGTTAGGCCCAGTAACTTCCTATGGCCTCCCAGAACCCCTTCCGGTGATCCGATAAATACCTAGTGCATCCGGAAACCTTTCCGGAGACCAAATACTATCATCCTATATATCGATCTTTACCTCCAGACCATTTCGGAGCTCCTCGTCATGTCTGTGATCTCATCCGGTACTCCGAACAACATTCGGTCACCAATTCACATAACTCATATAATACTATATCGTCAACGAACGTTAAGCGTGCGGACCCTACGGGTTCGAGAATGATGTAGACATGACCGAGACGCTTCTCCGGTCAATAACCAATAGCGGGACCTGGATGCCCATATTGGTTCCTACATATTCTATGAAGATCTTTATCGGTCGAACCTTTATGACAACATATGTAGTTCCCTTTGTCTGTCGGTATGTTACTTGCTCGAGATTCGATCGTCGGTATCTCTATACCTAGTTCAATCTCGTTACTGGCAAGTCTCTTTACTCGTTCCGTAATACATTATCTCGTAACTAACTCCTTAGGCACTTTGCTTGCAAGCTTCTTGTGATGCTGTATTACCGAGAGGGCCCAGAGATACCTGTTCGATACACGGAGTGACAAATCCCAATCTCGATTCATGCCAACTCAACAGACATCTTCGGAGATACCTGTAGAGCATCTTTATGATCACCCAGTTACGTTGTGACGTTTGATAGCACACAAGGTATTCCTCCGGTATCCGGAAGTTGCATGATCTCATGGTCGAAAGAATATGTGTTTGACATTTAAGAAAGCAGTAGTAATAAACTGAACGATCATATGCTAAGCTAACGGATGAGTCTTTTCCAGCACATCATTCTTCTAATGATGTGATCCCGTTATCAAGAGACAACACATGTCTATGGTTAGGAAATCTTAACCATCTTTTGATCAACGAGCTAGTCTAGTAGAAGCTCACTAGGGACACGATATTTGTTTATGTATCCACACATGTATTTAAGTTTTCGGTCAATACAATTCTAGCATGAATAATAAACCTTTATCATGGTTAAGGAAATATAATAATAACCACTTTATTATTGCCTCTAGGGCATATTTCCAACAGCAACCGCATGGGCCTCAAAGCGACTGCAACTAGGGCCAGGAGAGGAATTGTCCGAGCCAGTTGCATGTCCGCCACTAAACATGCAACTGCAAGCGTTGTAACACGACTGCAACTGCATGGACTAAAAGCGACTGTAACTAGGGTCAGGAGGAGAGTTGTCGGGGCCAGATGCATGTGCACCACTAGACAAGCAACTGCATGTATTTTGTAACCTGACTGGAACTGCATGGCGGAAAGCGACTGCAACTATGGTCGGGCCAGTTGCATGTCAACCACTAGACATGTAACTGCAAGTGTTATAACTCGATTGCAACTGCATCGTCCCAAAGCGACTGCAACTAGGGTCAAGAGGGCAGTTGTCGGGGCCAGTTACATGTGCACCACTAGACATGCAATTGCAAGTATTGTAACTCGACTGCAACTTCATGGGCCAAAGCGACTTCAACTAGGATCTAGACAAGAGTTGTCGGGGCCAGTTTTTGCATGCCACCACTAGACATGCAATTGCAAGCATTGTAACCCCAGTGCAATTGCAATTTTATAAGAGGGGTCGCAACTGCAAGTTTTGGGAGGGGTCACAACTGCAAGTTTACAAGTCGGCTCGCAACTACGAGTTATAAGAAAGGGCGCAAGTGCAATTTTGTAAGAGGGGTTGTAACTGCGAATTTCAAAAGGGGCGCACTTTTTGCACACAAGAATGCAAACTGCAAGGGAGTACTATTCAATATTTTTATGGTGATATTATTGGTCATTTTTTGTGTGCATACCAAGTACAAAGAACATCAAAAAGCTAAAATCTATATTTTTCTATTAAACTAATAAACAATTTTGAAATAGTGCATAGTCTATTAACAATGCCTAGTACTAATAATGGACAAATGTCACTCGTAGCTGAATAGGCGAGGACTAGCCATCCATTTCCTGAGGTTCCAGGTTCGATCATTGCTCCTGGAGAGATTTTTTCCGTGCCTCCAAAGCGCGTCACTGGCCACTGAACGGGACAACATGGCACTTCTCTCCAAAAGTACGTTGCTGAGCCGGCGAGTCAAAACGGGCTGGCGAATTAAAACGAGCTACAACATTAATACAACAAAAATAGGTGATGTTTATCCTTAAAAAACAATAGGTGATGTCAAGTGAATGAGACCAAAATATTTTTTATTTAGATGAGTTCTAGGCACTTCCTACAATTTGAGCCGAAAAACGATTGCAATTGGGTATGTTTAGGACACATCTAGATGTGACATAATTATGTCACATCTAAGTTCATGGCGTCACCTTTTTTTCTTTCTTGTTTACTCTTGTCCAGCGGCTAACAGCGAACGTGTTAGCTTTCGTTGCTTCAGGTACGCTGGCTTTGTTCCGTTCTCGTAGGCTATCCTCCATTCGTTTTCTTTTTCTTTTCTTCTTTTAGTTCCATGGCCCGTCCTTTTCCTTCTCAGGAATATTCTTTTCTTATATAAAACGTATATTCGTGTATAATCTAGAGATGCATGAAAACCTTCCATTTGTCATGTAACATTTTAGAAAAGTGTCCACATGCTTAAAAAATGTTCATCACGAATTCAAAAAGTTAACGCAATGTACATTTTTTGTTACTCCCTCCATTTTTATATGCAAGGCCACAAACTCAAATTACAGGTACCAAGATAAAATTTAATATATGTTTTGCAATCCAACTTTTTTTTACTGGAATCATTAATACACCGCATGCATGCAAGATAACTGAATGGAGGAAGTAGCTGAGTGTCATTATGACTGCTGCATGTAAGTATTAAATAAGTTGCTAGTACGAGGAAATATCATTAATTTTTGCCTCGATTACTGTTTGTGGCCTTGTATAGTTGCAAAATGTATATTTCATAATGACCTTGTATAGTAACACAATTTAAAACAAATGTTGATAACATTCCCAAAAAAAGTTCGTGACATTTAAAATATGTTCACACGTTTCAAAAAATGTATGTGAAACTTACAAAAAATGTATACAACGAAAAAGATGTCCATATATTTAGAAAAAATATTTCCTACCATCTAAAAGGATGTACGTGCAATTCACAAAAGTTATGTTTGTGCCATTTAAAAAAAATGTTTATACAATATAAAAATATATTCACATAGTAATGTAACACATAATGGAAAAACGTTCAAAACATATATTATAAAAAAAAATCTTAATTGTATATTTGAAAAATGTGCAACATGTATAAAACAAATTCCAGATATATACAGAAAATGTGCAACATGTATTTGGAAAGTGTATTTCCAAAACATGTATTTAAAAAATTATTATTTGAAAAAATGTTAATTATGTATTTAAAAAATGTTAAACATGTATAAAATGTAAAAAAAAGAAATTAAGAACACAAATTTGAAACATCATTATTTTTATAAGGTTCATAATTTAAAGAAAATGTTTATTTTTTGTAAAAAAATGTAAAAAGAAGAAAGAAAAATCATGAATATGTTTTAAAAACTAGAGATGCAACTGGCCAACAACCATCCTCCTACCTCTAATTGCAGTCTCATTGCGGGAATGGAGTTGTGTGTCGATGATGGAGTTGCAACTGGGACAAAAAAATGGGCCAGACCTAGTAGCGTGTCGATGTTGCACTTGTAACTGGGACAAAATGGAACGGGCCCCAGTGCGTATTGAGGGTGGAGTAACTCGGACAAAATTGGTCACGCCTCTAGTTGTGCATCGAGGGTGGACTTGCAACTGAGACAAAAAAAGGTGGTCCCCAATTACATTTTGGGGTGTAGTTAGACTTGCAACTAGGGAAAAATGGTTTGGGCCCTAGTTGCATGTCGAATGTGGACTGCAACTAGGGAAAAATGGGCTGGGCCCCAGTTGCATGCCGAATGTGGACTTGCAACCGGGACAATAAAAAGGTGAGGGGGGAAGGCAATTGCATGTCGGGGGTGAAGTTGCAACTGGAACGAAATTGATTGCGCCCCAAGTTGTGTGTCAATGGTGGACTTGCAAAAGGGAATAAAATGGGTTGGGCCCAGTTACATATCAAGGGTGCACTTGAAAATGGGACAAAAAGGCGGCCCCTCCCAGTTGCATATGGAGGGTGGAGTTGCAACTATGACAAAAATGGGTCGGGCCCTCAGTTGCGTATCGAGGGTGGAGTTGCAACTGGGACAAAAAAGCCCCCTCCAGTTGCATGTCAAGGATGGATGTGCAACTAGGAAAAAACAAATTCGTCACTCCCCCCTCCCCCCCACAAGTTGCGTATTGAGGGTGGGCTTGCAACTAGGACAAAAATGGGTCCAGTTGCGTGTGGAGGATGGACTTGCAACTAGAACAAAAATGGGTCGGGACCTCCGTTGCATACCGAGGGTGGAGTTGCAACTGGGACAAAAGGCCCTCCTCCCCCAGTTGCATATCAAGGGTGGACTTGCAACTGGGACAAAAAGATTGGTCGGCCCCCAGTTGCGTATCAAGGATGGACTTGCAACTGAGTTGAGGGTTGACTTGCGACTGGGATGAAAACAAAACTATGGGCCCAATTGTGAGTTGAGAGTGGACTTGTAACTGGGACAGCTAAACAAAACTATGAGACTAGTTGCGATTCTAGAGTGGACTTGCAATTGGGACAACTACGAGCCTAGTAGCGAGTCGAGGGTGGACTTGCAAGTGAGATGAAAAAAACTACAATCCCAGTTGCGAGTTGAGCGTGGACTTGCAACCTAGATGAAAAACAAATTATGGTCTCAGTTGCAGGTCAAGGGTGGACTTGCAACTGGGATGAAAAACAAAAATATGGGCTCTAGTTGCGAGTCGATGGTGAGCTTGCAACTCAGACAACTACGAGCCCAATTGCTAGTCGACGATGGACTTGCAACTCGGAAAACTACAAAACTACGAGCGCAGTTGCGCACAAGGGTCGACTTGCAAACGGGACACAAACTATGAGCCCAGTTGCAAGTCGAGTGTGAACATGCAATTGGGATAAAAACAAAACACATGCCAAGTTGCGAGTTGAGGGTGGACTTGTAACTGGGACAACCACGGGCCCATTTGCGAGTCGAGGGTAGACTCTACAAATTCTCCACTAGGCCACAAAACACACACAATGACACACACAGCAAAAACGAACAAAAAAAGATCGAGTTTGTTAGTCCCACTAAAGCAAACTAATTGGATGATTATATACTTAAATAAGACATCACTAAATCTATCTAGATGAGATTTAGCAAATCTAGTTACGCTCTCCTCTAGCTACACAGTCAAACCAAAATAAACAAAAGCTGGGAATAAAAAGACACCTAGCCCATGAAACGTAGACCGACACTTTCTCTCTCTCGCTCTCTCCACCACTTGACCAAAGGGCACGATCAACCAGAGCTCCAAAAAAGCGACAACCCACAAAATAAACTCAATGCACAAAACATAAAAATGACCCACTAAAAAATAGTCATATCTGGTCTCATTGCTTCACAAAAGACGAACAAAAAACATGACACAACGACAACAAACACAACTCAGAAAGCACGTATATCTAATAGTATGTGAGTTAGATGTTAACTCTCATGTGGATGAGAATTAGCAAAACCAATCCAAAACGGGACCCTCAGATCGCACCACAAAAGCGGCCAAACAAAAGACACACGCGCTAGCAGGCTGACAAGTAGACACCAGAGACATGACACAACAGGGAACGCGCGTGACAAAACAGCCCGCGATCAAGTTTTTCACGACATTTAAAGTGAACAGATGACAGAGTGAAAAAATTGCACGACTCTAAAACAAAATAAATAAAGAAGAAAAGGGAAAAAATTAAAAAGGAAATGGAAAAGGAGAAAATAGAGAAGATAAATAGAAACAAAAAAGTCATGAATTTAAAATAGTTCATAATTTAAACAAATAATGAAACGGGAAAAAAAGGAAACAGAGCATACATGCAACTTGGTCGAGACATTTTTTTCTTCTAAGAATCAAGTCGAGACATAAAAAAGCTTGACTGTTTTTATTTTACAATGAGCAGACGTAGACAAAAAAAAACAAAGCCCATAATAACAGCACAAAAGAGCAGCTCGACTCAGCCCATGACAATGCAAAAAAGCATAGAAAACGAAATCACTAATTGAGGAGTACTCATTACAAAGATCACTCCCACCTTCTCAGGTTGCGACAAGTGGCGCGCTGCATGTGTGCCACTTGTCGCAACCTAGGAGTTTTCCTTTTTTTGTAGATCCATTTATTCAAAATGTTTATCTCTTAAACCGTGTGTTCAAATCTCGAACCATTTTCACCGTTGAATTCCTCACGTCGAGATCTTCAAAACTAGATCCCATGTTGGTAGGTTTTGACGAACTTTTTTTTCATGAAAAATCCGAACGAAAAAACCGAACCGGGAGCACGGGTTTTTTCCCTTTCCGAAAGAGGCACGCCCATGCCTCTCGCGAAATCACAACCGTGCCTCTCGCGGAAGCAAAACCGTGTCTCTCGCGGAAGGAAAAAAAATAGAAAACACATTTTTTTTTCGTTTCCGAGAGCCACGGCCATGCCTCTCGCGAAAGCACAACCGTGACTCTCGCGGAAGCAAAACCGTGCCTCTCGCGGAAGAAGAAAAAAACAGAAAACGTGTTTTTTTTCGTTTCCGAGAGGCACGGCCGTGACTCTCATGAAAGAACAACCGTGCCTCTCGTGGAAGCAAAACTGTGCCTCTCGCGGAAGGAAAAAAAAAAGAAAATGCCTTTTTTTATTTCTGAGAGGCACGGCCGTGCCTCTCGCGAAAGCACAACCGTGCCTCTTGCGGAAGCAAAACCATGCCTCTCGTGGAAGGAAAAAAAACAGAAAACGCGTTTCTTTTTTCGTTTTCGAGAGGCACGGTCGTGACTCTGGCGAAAGCAAAACCGTGACTCTCGTGAAAGAAAAAAAAAGAAAACACGGTTTTATCGCGCAAATTTTTTTTTTTGATTTTTTTATTCAAAAGCTAAGGAAGACCGGTGAAAAACTGAAACGTCGAAAAAAACCGTTTAAAAAGCCTAAAACGCGTGCGAAAAAAAAATCTGAAGGGAGCGCCAAGAGCGCGACACGTGGCGGGCGGCTGAGAGCGCGCCAAGTGACGATGATCATTGCGTGGCTCCCAAAAGAGCGCTCGTCAACTAGTTGCTCCCGAAAACAAAAATGTTGACTTCCAATTCTGCAGCAACGGTGCATAGTCTCATCTAGATGCACTAAAAACTAAACGAAGTCAGCCCACGTACTATAAGCCCACACGGGGGACACAAAAGTAGGAAACGGCCACAGGAGCGACACGAGAAAATAGTGTGACAAGGAGACATCAGCGGGAACGCACGCGCGAAGAAAAACAAATTTTTTGCACGAATCTTGCAGCTTTAATGTATGATGGACAACTTAGATGTGACATAACTAAAAATCATGTAGATGTAGACGTGATTTAGCAAAACTGAATGCATTTTAATTCTTTTCGGCGCCGACCCTTAAAATAGACGCAATGTTTATCCATGGACTAGTCCGGACTCCACCGTGGACAGGATACAGTAGCCGCCATCCAACCATGTCTATTAGTCCACATCTTCAATGCCGACCCTTAAATAGACACAATATTTGTCTACGGACTGGTTTGGACTCGTATGCGGACACGGTTACCGGATTCAGCCATCCAACCATGTCCCCTATTAGTCTGCCGCACTCAATAGTTATACAAATAATGCAATTCATCCATAAATAACATGCAAATATCCCTAGTACAACAATAGTTCAAATATAAATATTACATCCAAAGATAATCGGATGTTCGACAAGTTTTTTACTCGAGTTAGAATCTGCACATGTTGTCTCACGCACTATGCCCTTTGAGCTTCAGCTAACAGTGTATGAACGTAAATGCAATTCATCCATAAATAACATGCAAATATCCCTAGTACAACAATAGTTCAAATATAAATATTACATCCAAAGATAATCGGAT
This sequence comes from Thinopyrum elongatum, assembly GCA_011799875.1. NCBI lineage: Eukaryota > Viridiplantae > Streptophyta > Magnoliopsida > Poales > Poaceae > Thinopyrum > Thinopyrum elongatum. Next base: position 200,791,462 of record CM022298.1, read on the forward strand.
GTTCGACAAGTTTTTTACTCGAGTTAGAATCTGCACATGTTGTCTCACGCACTATGCCCTTTGAGCTTCAGCTAACAGTGTATGAACGTAAATAGCATGTCCTCGGTCCCATGGTACAACACGGCGGCACGTCCGGGCTATACAACATGGTGATTAAGTTGTCGCATTGAGTGAAATAATGAATTGACCAACATATAGAGTGTCGGTGTCCTAGCCGAGGGGTCCTCGCTGTGTTGGTTCCTAGCCTGGTGGGTCAGGCTATAACCCCTAGGTTGGTTCTGTCCTGGGCCACTTTGGGCAGCTCTTAGCGGATTACAAGAAGACTCTGAAAGACTTGGAGTACAATCTGACGATACTGGAGTTGTGGAGGACTCTGGCTTCACCGATGTAGCCGACCTAGTTGTGTAAACCCTAGGACCGCTGGTATGTTATATAAGCTAGAGGTTGAGCTAGTCGTAGATATATCTAATCCCTTTGTACTTTACCTATACTTTGTACACTCCAATGCAATAAAACACAAGCAGGACGTACGGTATTAGGGCATCTCCAACGCGAACCCTCAAACCGTCCGTACTGTGTGGTCCGGACGTGTTTTTCCATCCAAGGCACGCTTGTATCCATCGCTCGGCGATGCGGACATGGAACTCCTTGGATTTAACTCCTGGAAAATTCTTTTTTCAGATTTGGCTTCTGTCTTTTTCTTTTAGTGTTTTTGGATTTTATTTGCACTCTTGATATGTGACTTGTTTTGGTTGTTTTGACTTGGGGTTTTACCTCTAAAACCCTAATTTGCCTTTTTTTTATTTAAACCCTAAAGACCATTGTTGCATTATACACCCATTTTCCCTTGCACCACCAAGCCCCAAAATGTTTGTAAGGCTCCTCCTAAAAATATCTTCATCATTTCCATCCACAAAGTCACAAACTTACGTCAAGTTTTGAGAGCATTCACCGAGAGTTTTTGCAAGATCTGGTGACCTATGAACCAAGTGTCGCGAGATTGATTCTTAGCCATGGGAAATCCTCCAAAACCCTAGTTCAAACTCTGGGGACTTGGCTTGGGGCTATGAGGCTACGAGATAGGCATGAAAAAGACACAGCCAGCTACCCAGGTTCGGGCCACCATGCGGTGTAAAACCCTACTCCTGCTTGGTTGTATTGCTTGTGGACAGTGCTTTTGGAGCTACAAGATGAGCTGGAGCTCTTAGGTGTCAACAATGGCACAAGAGGCTGATCAGGGGTCGATCTTCGGATCCTTGCTACAGTGGCCACACTGCCCCTTATATAGGTGCCTTGGGCCTCCTCCCCGAAAATATGAGCGGGAAAGGGCTACCACAGGGCGGCAATTTGAAAGGGGACAGGCGCCGGTGCTTATCCTGATAAAAGGTGGTCTTCGCCTGCCAAAGGTGTTATCCATGACGTGCGGAGAGCTCCACGTTGACCTTCGTACTACCGCGCCACAGTCTTGGCCTTCCTGCACCGAAGAGGAAACCTTTGGGACTTGCTTTGGGGGCAGGTAGGCGCAGCTACTCCCTTAGCACTGAAGGGGAAACTGCCCCAGCCGCACAGGCTGACATCTGCTTTGGTGACGTCACCCATGTGATGGGCACGCGACCCACGCCGCGTGGACTCCTTGGGAGGCCTTGCGGGAGGGTGCCTCACGGGGCTGCTTGCTGTGGTGGTGGTCTCGATGAAGTTCTTCGTAGGGGAAGCCCCTCGCGGGGCGAGGCCCTCGTGAGGATGCTGGCCTCGTGGCTCCCGCTGATGGGCCACCTCATGAGCTAGGCCAAGGGGCCCTTCCTGGGCCGCAGGTAGATGGCTCGTGGTACCCTGGTTCCCACTGCGCCGACGGTAGCCCTCGAGCGAGCGGCACGCATGTTTCGCCCATTGAGGACGAAACGACGTGGGGCTTAAGACTACCGGGCCCATGTAGGGATGTGTTGTAGCATGATGGGACGGGGATGCCCCCACTTCCCCACGACGTCTTGGTAACTGCGGGCTCTGCCATAAAACCGCCCACGCATGGCACGGGGTCATCATTGTCTCCTTGCTCGCCTCGCCTTCTTGCGCACTGCTCCTCTGCTCCTTCTTCCTCCTGCGCCCAATCTTCCTTCGACGTCATGGCACCCAAGAGGAAGATCTCCGACGCTATTAAGGGAGAAGGGCCGGCAGAGCCGGTGCCACCACCGGAACCGGTGCTGATGATGGGTAGTGGTCGAGCCCGTGCTTCGGCTGCTGCAACGAGAGCTCACCCCCGGGGCTGGACGCGTTCCTCGGCCGCTACCGCGGAGGCCGGCCCTTGCACCCATGCAAGGATCCTGCCCCGCGGCCGTGGAGGGCGCGGCGCTCGTGGCCGAGGCGGGTGCGACGGAGCGCCCACCCAAGCGGAGGCCCACACCACGATGGCGGCGCACGAGTTCATCATGGGGCTGCACCGTCGGCCCCACAGTTGGCTCCGGCTCCCGGACTCCTTTGCGAGGCCGATGGAGGACAGCGGGCCCTTGGGCCTGTGGATGCAGGCGGATGGATGATGCAACGGCCCCTCCTGGGTGATGTCCAAGTTCTCCCCCGCCGGCTTCATGTTCCTGAAGCGGGGATGGAAGTCGTTCGCCCGCTCCCGCGGCCTAAGGCGCGGGCAGGTCCTTCAGTTCAGGTACGATAAAGCCGCCACACTCTTCGTGAAGTTCTTTGGGGTCTTTAACGGCCGCATGGAGTGTTGCACGGAGAGCGAGAGAGGCAGTGGCACCGACTCCGCCAGCGGGAGCCAAAGTGACGAGAGCTCCCAAAGCATCAAGAGCGAGGGCGAAGATTCCGACTAGGCGCAGGAGCCGTCCGAGTCAGACCCCGAAAACGAGCCACGCTCCACCTAGGCTCCTCTCTTTTTTTTGTTCCTGTATCAGAACCAATGTAGCCCCGTGGGGGCGTGAGGATGACGCTTTGGCAAAAGACTCGTATTAAGTACTTAATGCTTTGCTGCCATGTATGCTCCTCATGAGGCCCATTTTTTCTTTTCCGCTTGCCTCGATGCTCGACGTCGTCCGGACCTAGCCCCCGAGCGAGCTACAATCGTGCTGGTATGTTAGGACGCGTGCCTAGACAAGGCCAAAGGGTGTAGGACTCTGCGAGGCGGTAGGGGCTCCCAAGGCGCGATGCTAAGGAAGCCCCCCTTTGATGTGCAAGCGGCTTGTGCGAAAAAAAAAATCGGCGCTCAGCGAGATTGCGAGGAGCATCGTGAATAGCCCTTGAGGCACATTAGACTTAGCTTTCGCGGTGTGACGTTTTTGCATGCCATAGCCCTGGGGGTGCGTCTCGCGATAGGCGCCTGCTCGCAGGCGCTTGGTGGAGCGATGCAACACCTGCCTTGTGAGGCAGCGCTCGCAAGACTTCCTGGGGAAGGATGCTCTTGAAGCTTCTTGTGCCCTGCATAAGTGAGATTGCCACCAAGTTTTTAGAAGTAGTGGGGCGGCGCACGCTCATGAGGTTACTTGTGGGTATGACGCGAGGAGATAAGTACCAAGGACCTTGGTGAGGTGACGTGCACGGGAGCAGGCCCGCGAGCCAGAGCTCGGTCACTTGGGTTTAATGGCGCTGCTGGGTATGACCCAAGCATAGGCACCGTGCCTAGCCCCCGCTCGCGTGATACGCAGAAGGAAAATCATGAGCGTGCCGCCTGAGGTGCGCTCCACAACAAGTATACGGAATACTTGAAAACGAAGCTTTACTTATGCATGAAAGGTTGCACTTCTTCAAGTAGGCCTTGATCTCTGGAGCAGGCGACTGCCTGACAGTGGGCCACGGGGTGGGAGCTTCTCATGAGGCCAGATGACGACGACTTCGGGAGGCGCTACAGATGGCCTCAGGAGCCGCTCCTCGAAGATGCCTGGAGTCTGAGGCTCACGGCAGGAGGCCTGCTTGGCAATGTCGTCCGCTTCCTTGTTGTCGCCGCGAGGGATGTGCTGGAGCTCCATGCCCAGGAAGCGCTTCTCGAGCTTGCGCACCTTCTCGAGGTAGGCAGCCATGTGCTTGTCCTTTGGCTTATAGCTCTTGTTGGAGAAGTTGACGAGGAGCTGAGAGTCTCCCTTGATGGTGATGCACTTGATGCCAAGGGTGTTGGCGGCCTTGAGGCTGGCGATGAGGCCCTCGTACTCGGCGATGTTGTTGGAGACCTTGTCGCTGGGCTTGAAGCAAGCTGCACAGCTTAGTAAAGCTTGTCCCTTGTTGGTGAATTGAGCACGACGCCAACCCCCGTGCCCTGCCATAAGAATGCTCCGTCGAAGTGCAGAGTCCATCCTGCAGGAGCGCCATCTCCAGGTAGCGTGGATACTTCCTCATGAGGCTCCTTTTGATGCGGGTCCGTCCACTCTGCTGTGAAGTTAGCAAGGGCCCCACCCTTGATCGTCCTTGTAGTCAGGAACTGCAGCTCAAAGGGCTGCAACTCGATGTTCCATTCGGCAACACGGCCAGTGGCGTTGGGGCTGCATAGTACTTGATCCAGCGGGTAGGACGTGAACACCGTGATGGGGTGGCCCTGGAAGTAGTGGCGCAGCTTCCTGGAAGCGAGGAGGAGCTTCTGCTGCATGGGGTACCGCTCGCAAGCATCTCGTAGCACCGTGCTGACGAAGTAGATGGGGTGCTCGACGAGGCGTGTTAGTGCAGGGTCCTTGGCGTGAAGCTCGGGAGGCTCGCGAGGCGGCTCTCCAGGGGCCTCTGGAGGAGGGGCCTCCAGAGGGGAGCCCTCGGCAGGCGCCGGAGTGCCCTCAGCAGGCGCGGGCATTGTGGCCTTCTTCGCAATGGGGGCTTGCTCCTCTCGTTCCGCGGTAAGGGCCGCGCTGACCGTCTATGGGGTGGCCGCCAAGTATAGGAGCAGAGGCTCGCGAGAGCGCGGGGTGATCAAGACGGGAGGGCTCGTGAGATACTTCCTGAGGCCTTTGAAGGCCGCATCAGCCTTAGGAGTCCACTTGAAGGAGCATGTCCTCTTCATGAGCTTGATGAAGGGCAGGGCCTTCTCGCCAAACTTGGAGATGAAACGCCCGAGTGAGGCCATGCATCCCACCAGGCGCTACATTTCTTTGAGGTTCCGGGGTGGGCGCATCCCCTCAATGGCCTTGATCTTCTTAGGGTTGGCTTCGATGCCGCGGTGAGAGACCAGGAAGCCGAGTAGCTTGCCTGAAGGGACTCTGAAGATGCACTTGGCGGGGTTGAGCTTGAGGTTGATCTTGCGCAGGTTGGCGAACGTTTCCTCATGGGCTGCGATGAGTGAGCTTGCCTCGCGAGTCTTGACGACGATGTTATCGATGTAAGCTTCCGCATTAATCCCCATCTAGGGCACTAGGCCGATGCGTATCAGCCACATGAAGGTGGCTCCCGCACTCTTCAGGCCGATGGGCATGCATATGTAGCAGAACACTCCACAGGGGGTGATGAAGGCGGTCTTCTCCTCGTCCTCCTCTGCCATCTTTATCTAGTGATAGCCTAAGAAGGCGTCCAGGAAGCATAGCCAGTCACACCTAGCGGTGGAGGCCACAATCTGGTCGATCCGTGGGAGGGGGAAGGGGTCCTTGGGGCAGGCTTTGTTGAGGTTGGTGAAGTCGACACACATGCGCTTATTGCCATTGGGCTTGGGGATGACGACGGGGTTGGCGATCCACTCGGGGTGGAGCACCTCATGGATGATTCCTGCTTCTTGAAGCTTCTCAACCTCCTGTACGATGAACTCTTGCTTCTCGATCACCTGGCGCCGTACCTTCTGCTTCACGGGCCGTGCGCTGGGGCACACGGCTAAGTGGTGCTCGATCACCTCCCTTGGTACACCGGACATGTCTGATGCTGTCTAGGCGAACATATCAACATTTGCCCGAAGGAAGGTGACAAGCGCGTCTTCCTATTTGGAGGAGAGGCCGGCCCTGATGGTGAGGGAGGGGCCTGAGCTGCTAACGTCCAACGACACCTTATTCATTTCCGCGCGGACCTGCGAGAACTGTTGCTACTTGTGATATTGCGTTGGTTTTTCCCTTGAAGAGGAAAGGGTGATGCAGCACAGCAACAGTAAGTATTTCCCTCAGTTATGAAACCAAGGTATCAATCCAGTAGGAGGATCCACCAAACTATGTAAACAGTACCTTCACACAAATAACAAAAACTTGCAACCCAACGCGTAAGAGGGGTTGTCAATCCCTCCTCGGTATTGAGATAGATTAAATTGTATGAGATTGGATAAATAGATCTAACAAAAACACAAAATAAAATAAATAAAGAAAAAGTGCAACAAGGTATTTTTAGATTTTTGGATTAATAGATCTGAAAATAATATGATAGGAAATAGACCTGGGGGCCGTAGATTTCACTAGAGGCTTCTCTCAAGAAAATAGCATACGGTGGGAAACAAATTACTATTGGGCAATTGATAGAAGAGCAAATAATTATGATGATATCCAAGGCAATGATCATGTATATAAGCATCACGTCCAAGATAAATAGACTGACTCCTGCCTACATCTACTACTATTACTCCACACATCGACCGCTATCCAGCGTGCATCTAGTGTATTAAGTTCATGGAGAAACGGAGTAACGCAATAAGAATGATGACATGATGTAGACAAGATCTATTCATGTAGGAATAGACCCCATCTTTTTATCCTTAATGGCAACGATACATGCGTGTCATGTTTCTTTCTGTCACTGAGATTGAGCACCGCAAGATCGAACCCATCACAAAGCACCTCTTCCCATGGCAAGAAAAATCAATCTAGTTGGCCAAACCAAACCAAAGTTTCGAAGAAGAAGAAATACGAGGCTATAACAACCATGCATAAAAAAGTTCAATAAAGACTCAAGTAATATTCATGGGTAGATCTGATCATAAACTCACAATTCATCGGATCCCAACAAACACACCGCAAAAAAGAGTTACATCAAATAGATCTCCAAGAACACCGAGGAGAACATTGTATTGAAGATCAAAAAGAGAAAATAAGCCATCTAGCTACTGCCTACGGGCCCGTAGGTCTGTGGTAAACTACTCACGCATCATCGGAGGGGCAAGGGTGTTGATGAAGAACCCCTCCATGATCGTTGACTCCGGCAAGGTGCCGGAAAAGGCCTCTAGATTGGATCTCGTGGTTCTGGAACTTGCAGCGGTGGAAACTCTGATCTCTCTGCTCCCCTAGGGTTTTTGGGATTTTAGATTATTTATAGAGCTGATAGTCGTGGACCCATGGGCCCCACTACTCACCAAGGCACAGGGGCCTCTAGCGCGCCCTGGTGCCTTGTGGGCCCCACGGGCCTCCCCTCGTGCACTTCCTTGGCTCCCAAGGTGTCTTCTGGGCAGAAAAAAATCTCTAAAAAGTTTTGTGGCATTTGGACTTCATTTGGTATTGATATTCTGCGAAATAAAAAACAAGCAAAAAATAGCAACTGGCACTGGGCACTATGTCAATAGGTTAGTCCCAAAAATGATATAAAGTTGCTATAAAATGAATATAAAACATCCAAGATTGATAATATAACAACATGGAACAATAAAAAATTATAGATACGTTGGAGACGTATCAGCACCCCCAAGCTTAATTCCTACTCGTCCTCGAGTAGGTAAATGATAAAAACATAATTTTTGATGTGGAATGCTGCATGACATGTTCATCTCATAAACTTTTCTTTTGTAGCATGGACATTTGGACTTTTAGATGATTCAAAGAAATAGTCTATATTTGACATGAAGACATCAATACTCAAGCATATCAACAAGCAACCATGTCATTCAAAATATCAACGCTAAAAAAAGCTATCCCTAGCCCATTATGCTCAATCATTGATCCATTCACGAAACACACTCAAGTATTAATTATGCCCAATGCACAAGTATGATAATAGTGTTCCCTAGTTGGTGCTTTATAGGAGAAGATGGAGACTCAATAAAAATAAAAATTGCATAAAGTAAACAGATAGGCCCTTCGCAGAGGGAAGAAGAGATTTGTAGAGCCAGAGCTCAGAGCTAAATTGAGAGATAAAATTATTATGGGTGGCATGCTTTTCCCTTCAATGAAAATGACTGAGAATACCCAATACTTTCCATGCTAGATAAATCATAGGCAGTTCACAAACAGAAAATAAAGTTTATTCTTTTTTCCACCATTCTTTCACAATCCATGACTAGCCGTATCCACGTGTGCCTTCCATACCAACACTTTCCAAGGAATTTATTATTGAACAACATAAATATAAAAAAATTGCATTTCGGGACTGGGCATCCCTATTACCTTGCCACACTCTCGTGCAATGACAAGTGAATAAACACTCATCTTGAGAATAAAATATCTAGCATGGAAAATATTGGCCACCCCCTGCCGCTTCATGAGCGGTACGAGCACACAAAAAGGAAATATATTTTGAACATTAGAGTTGGCACATACAAATTTACTTGGAACGGCACGGAAATACCGCATATAGGTAGGTATGGTGGACTCATTTGGCACAACTTGGGTTTAAGGATTTGGATGCACAAGCAGTATTCCTGCTTAGTACAAATGAAGGCTAGCAAATATATTGAGAAGCGACCAACCAAGAAATGAAAACTATCATAAAAGAGCATTAAACATAACTAACGTCGAATATTGCAGCACAAGTAGGATGTAATTAAGTTCATTGCATAACTATTGACTTTCGTGCTTGCATAGGGAATCACAAACCTTAACACCAATATTCTTACTAAGGCATAATTATTCATTAACATGACTCACATATTATTATCATCATATCTCAAAACTATTGCAAGGAATCAAGTTTTTAATATCCAATGATCTTCATGAAAGTTTTTATTATATCCCTCTTGAATATCTATCACTTTGGGACTAATTTCATATATTAACATTGCTACTAACAAAGCTCTCAAACAAATTTAAGTGAAGAACTAGAGCACATATATTTCTTCAAAATAATTTTCATCTCTCAAAAATAATATAAGTGAAGTACCACCGCGCTAAAAAAATATAAGTGAAGTACTAGAGCAATTCCATAGCCCAAAAAATTTAAGTGAAGCACATAGAGCAATTCTAACAAATCATAGCATAATTATGGTTCTCTCAAATAGGTGTGTCCAGCAAGGATGATTGTGACAAACTAAAAGGAAAAACAAGCAAAGACTCATATAATACAAGACACTCCAAACAAAACTCAGGATATGTGACGAATAAAAATATAGCTCGAAGTAAAATTACCAATGGTTGTTAGAAGAAAGAGGGGATGCCTTCTAGGGCATCCCCAAGCTTAGTTGCTTGGTACTCCTTGAATATTACCTTGGGGTGCCATGGGCATCCCCAAGCTTAGGCTCTTGAAACACCTTATTCCTTCATCCATCATGATCTCACCCAAAACTTGGCACCCGCGCAACGCATGAAGCTGGGCACAGAGGTTGCGGTCGCCGCCGACGAGGTCTCGCGCGGGTAGCAACGCGACCTTGACTTCGTCGCCATTATCGTGCCTCCCCAGCCGGAGCCGGAGGTCTACAGCTACTCCGGCAACGACTCCGACTCCGACGGAAAACCGGTTAGTCCCTCCTTCTTTTCTTGGAATAGAAATCCTATGGTTATGTTCACCCGTTCCATGAAATCAGAGTAAGATTCGTTAGATCCGTGTAGTGTATTGATTGTTTATGGTTTGTCATTAATTTTTTGTTCTGTACAAATGATTTTTTTGCTAATAATCTGACTAGGGTTAGCGTTCGTGCTAATAATTCGTAGCCAGATTTTGAGAATTGATTTGGATTGGCGTACATATATTTGTGCCATTTTTTTCTTCCAGATCTTTAGAATTGATTTTGAATGTCCTACATATATGTTTGTGCCAATTTTCCCCCCAGATCGGTATGTACACTGATGAGGCTCCGGCCAGCGGCGCCGCCTGTTGTAGATCCTGCACCTGGCAGCGCGGGAAGAAGCGGCCACGCCCCTGGATCCGAGGAACCCGTAGAATCTCGAGCGGACCGCATCAGCGATCTACCGGACGCCATCCTTGGGGAGATCATCTTCCTTCTCCCCACGAAGGATGGCTGCCGCACATAGGTCCTCGCATCTCGGTGGCGCACTCTGTGGCGCGTCGTGCCTCTTAATCTCGACTGTCGCCGGCTATCTGTCGTTCAAGATTTTGAACTCCACGGAGCCATCATCTCCTCCCACCAGGGCTCCGTTCAACACCTATGCATCCCGGCATGCTGCCTGCTACACATACCCTGCACGGTGGACGCCTGGATGACATCCTGTCAATTCAAAAAACTCCAGCATCTTGAGTTCTACCATTACTACGCAAATAGCTTCCCACCAAGCGTTGTAGCTGTGCCCTCACCACCGATGTCCATCTCATGGTTTTCCTTCTCTCTCCACACCACCACCTTGGTATGGTGCCATCTAGCAGACAATCTGGTACAAATGCTTCGACTCCCACTGCTAAAAAAACTCGCACTTGTGGTGGTCGATCTGTCGGAGGCCTCACTGCACAGCATCATCCACTCCTGCTGCCCTGCCCTGGAGCACTTGTTGCTTGTTTTAGGAAAAGAAATCCGTATCCGTTGTCTCCAAATAAAGTCGCCTCACCTTGTAAGCATTGGAATTTGCTTTAAAGGAGAGGAGCTCATCATCAAAGATGCCCCTTCACTCCAAAGGTTGCTCCTTGATTATCGTTATGCACCTTCGCAAATAACTATGGTCTCTACACCTAAACTGGAGACCTTTGGTGTAATTCCTGATCCGCTTGAAGGTTACAAGATGGTGGTTGGCTCCACACTTATCCAGGTACTGTATATTATCATCAACACTTTTGTAATCATAAGCTGCATTTTTCATTTGTGCGCATAAGTTTTATATCATCAACACTTTTGTAATCATAAGCTGCATTTTTCATTTGTGCACATAATTTTTATATCATCTTGGAGTACACTTTTGGTACTAATATTATGTTCTATGCTCAATGAAGAGTTTGTCCATGGATACCCTATCAATGGTGATGGATTCTGTCAAGACCTTACATATCAGTATGTGGTGTTTTGATCTGAACACGATTATCGGCTTGCTGCGATGCTTTCCATGTCTGGAGAATGTGTATATAGAGGTGATGATTTCAAGCACATTGAAAGCCCATATATAATTTACTAGAATTAACCGTTCAGCTGTCGCTCTTTCGACATACTCTTTTTCTAGACATTAACTGTTTTCAGTCTTCATGTCTATTTAGGAAAAAGCACATGGACAAAAAGGTATAACCAATCGGTGGCATAAGAAGCACCGGGATTTTCTCAGTTCTCATGACATTCGTTTGAGGACAATAATGCTGGAAGGATATGCATCCAACCATGCAAACACTAGCTTTGTCACATTCTTCATGTTGAATGCGAGGGTACTATTGTCCGTGAGGATTAAGGTTTTTAACAAAAACTTTCTCACGGATGGACACGTTGAACAGCATAAAAAGAAGTTTTAGGTGGACAAAAGGGCTTCGGAACGTGCTCGGCTTCTATTTACAACAACTTGTCTTCATGTACGAGTAGATTTTCTCGCCCGGGATCTTGATTTTTGATCAGACTGATCCATTTGATTGTGACTGCCGAAAACTTTGGTTGAGTTAGATGTTATTGTCCTATTCAATTTGGATTTTGTGTAAACCTGATGAACAATTAATCCTCATGCTTTTGTACCTTTTGTAAGCTGGAGTTAGATATTGTTGCCCTTTTTAACTCGGCTTTGACCTATTTTCTTTCATACAAACCGGAGCTTCTTTCAAGAAGCCTCATGGTTCCGAGAGGGAACTTGGTCACCTGATCTGTGTGCGAAACGACATACGCTGTCTCTCCCCGCCTTGATTTATTTTACAGAGGCAACATGCAACTATAGGAGTGTCGTTCTAAAAATATGAAATTATTTAGGGTTCGTTTTGCCTTTTTATACATTGATTTTCCTAGGCATTTTTTGACAAATAGCCACCACGTTATTATCGCAAACGGTCATATTATTCCAACCGTGGGCGTTCAACTAACCATTTACTACTGCGGGCAGCTGTTTGATTAGACGGGATGACTGCGAGCAGACCGCCGCGCACGCTCACCGTACCGGGAAGAGAGCCGCGAGCGCTGCAATTTATTGCTGGTTTTGGACTTTTGTTTCGGCCGCCTCGGGAAGGTACGTAGAACAGTCCTCCATTCTCATCTACAAGCACCGCCGCCGAGGATCGCCACCTGCTATGAGATGGAGGACGAGCAGTCCAACAAGCGGGGGCGGGTCGAGCTAGAACCGCAAGAGCCTCCGGCGAGCATGGACTTCATCAGCAGCCTCCCCGACGAGATGTTGGAAACCATCATCTCCCGCCTCCCCATCAAATCTGGCATGTGGACCACTGTCCTCTCGCGGCGGTGGCGCCCCCCTCTAGCACTCCACCCCCTGGACCTCATCGTCGACGACGAGTTCTGCAGCGGGGAGCGACAATGCCTGGACGCATTGTCCCACGTCCTCGCCACGCACCCTGGGCTAGTCAGACGCCTTGCTATCAACAAGTTCAGTTCCCACTGCAAGGCCGAACCTAGGTTTCACTACCGGTTCCTATCCCCAGCCCTAGATAGGCTCGAGGAGCTCAGCTTTCATGTTGGACGTCCGAGCTCGCTGCCGCTGTCCGCGCTCCGCCTCGCGCCCACGCTGCGCCGCTCTACATTCCGGCAGTGCATTTTTCCCTGGATTGATGCCGCACGCGCTCTTCATCTCCCTAAACTTAAGCACCTCGAGCTCATGGCCGTCCGCATCTCGAAGGAAGATTTGGAGCGCCTGCTCGTTGGCTGTACAGCGCTCGAGTACCTTCGTCTTCAGGCAATGGATGGGTTCAGTAGCCTCCACATCACCTTGATGAATGTCTGTGTGATTTATGTGCATTGATGGCGCCGCTCAAAGCTGTCAGTTGAGATGTTTCACGATATGGTCATTGAGAATGCGCCTTTCCTCGAGAGATTGTATGTACTTGATAAATTAGGTCCAGCAAGAATCAGGGTCATTCACGCACCGAAATTGACATTGTTGGGCTATTCGTGTGCTGAATTCAACGAACTTGTTACTGGATCATTATCCGTTCAGGTACAACAGTCTTCTTCTTCTCCTTATATATTATTGGACAACACATTTTATCTAATTTTTGTTTATCTATATGTTCACCGGTCATCCAGAAAATTATTCCCACAAGCTTGACCCGGCCTCTGCGCACAGTGAAGATCTTGGCACTATAATCTGTCGGCCCCGATCTGGATGAAGTTGTTAGATTCCTTAGATGTTTTCCTTGCACGAAGAAGCTATACATCGAGGTGGTGCTCCTTTCCTGTTAATTGTTAACCACAACGGAGCTCAATTTGTTGTTACTTTTACCCATGATTACAATGACAAATGTAGAATGATTTCTAAAGGAAATTTGGAGGATTTCAATACATATTTTTTTTGAGATGTTAATCATGAAAGATTGAACGTGGCATTTCACTCTTTTCATGTATTTTAGAAATCCTGCAAATCAAAGAGGCCCGAAGTGTTCAAATCTGCAGCTAGGCAGTAATATGTTGTCTTCGTTTGTAGATACTAGCAGGCCCGGAAGTAGAAAATGTTGGGGAATATAACAATCCCATTGAATGCATTGATCTTCATCTCACAGAAATTACTTTTAATGAGTACCGAGGCACCACAACAGAAATTAAATTCACCAGGTTCTTTGTTGAGAAAGCAAGGTTGCTCAAGGTAATGAGGTTTGCCCTATATTTACTGCGCAGAAGTGAATGGATTGCTAAAGAGCGCAGACGTCTACAGCTGAATGGAAAAGGCTCTGCAGAAGCTGAATTTCAGTTTGTAACTTCATATGACAGATTATTCGGAAGTCACTGTATCAAGCCGCTATATGACTTCTCGGTGGCTGATCCTTTCGCAGAAATAATGCATGAAAAAGATTCTGAAGAAGGTGAATTTTATTTGTCAGAATAGTTTGAACCTTGTAATCTTTGAATTTGGGCCTTGTAATGCTGGAATTTGAACCTTGCAATATTTATGGTATTTGTTATATAATGTAATTGGATGTTTAATTTGGTTTTGCGATCATGTCCTGTTATTATAAGTATATATGTTGTTCTTCTGTAGACAGAGCATAGATGTTGTGCAGACAGAGCATATCACATCACACACGGACCACACTAGGGAACCCGTCGGTGATGAATTCATCAATCGCTGACAATTGTATACCAGCAAGCATTTGCCCACAACACACACGGCTTATTCCATCACAAATACAGCTCGGATGGATCAACTGTATGCCATGTATCGCACACGTAACTGTAATTTGAATCATGCTTGATGTCTCCGCCATCGCTCGCACAACTCATCTTATTTGCCACGTATCACTGTGCCGGCCTCTGCTCGCGTCCCTCGACACGCTCTGCTCACCGTTAGGCGCCGCAACGCGCTCTGCTCGCGTCCCTCGGCGTGCTCTGCTCGCCGTTAGGTACCACGGCGCGCTCTGCTCACGTACCTCCACGCGCTTGGCTTGTGGACAGCTTTTCCTTGCGTGTTCAACTGCTATATGCATATATATGGTTGCTCGTTATTGAGGCGGCCGCGGAGCGCTCTGCTAACGTCCCTTCGAGCGTGCTCTGCTAGCGGCTGGGGCCGACGCACAATCACATTGGTGGCCCCATAAGCATGCGGTTGCGCCGTGCGCATCACCATGATGCAGTTACGTGCGGCACGATGGAGTTACGCGCTGCAAATTAGAACTGCCATCCGGGCGTGCCGATATTCCAGGTCGTCCGTCTTCCCCATTAATTCCCGTGGCCATTATAACCTTAGTCTCTTCAACCTTTCGATCGTGCCCCACAACACAACAAGCACACCCACGACGACACATACAAAGAGGATATCTAGCGGCGCTCCAATGGAGTTTGGCGAGTATAAAGTGGAGACCCACGCGAGGGAGACGGATCTCTCAGTGGTGTACACCATCGACCCGACCGTGGTGGAGGACTACATCAACACCATGGAGCAGTTGCTTGCTCGAGACAAGTACAAGGTGGTCGGCAATCAACCTCCAGTACACCGGCGGTCATCCTGGCAAAGATCAGAAAGTTGCCATCGCCCAGTTGTGCGTGCGCCATCATGTCCTCATCTACCACTACTGCATGGCCACAGAGCCTTACGGCCATTTTGCCAGGTTTTTCAACAGCATCGACTACAAGTTTGCTACGGTGGAAACCTCCGATGATGTAAAAGCGCTCAAGGTTACGGGCTTGGCCTGCAAGAACCTTGTCGAAATCCATGACCACTACAGGGTCTGGGGCAGCATGAAGAAGGACTCCCTGGTTGAACTCGCCTCGGCCATCATCGACCCCTACTACGAATAGATGAAGCAGGATGCCAATAGAACACGTCCCGTATCCTGGCACGGGGCCTAGATGTGGCAACTAGATGAACCTCACCTCAGATTCGTGGCCAAGAGCGTGTACACATGCTACGAGATGCACGGGCGGATCGTTGACATGAGGAAGTGCCTCCTTCCCGAAATCGACGAGGCCGGATCGAGCCACCAGCAGAGTAGTGGTGGCAAGCGTCACAAGAAGTAGATGATGATCAGATGATCGTTTATCCTAGTTAATTATGCATGTAATATATAGTTTACTTTGGTGTGTGGAAATGTCATGTATGTAGTAGCCACCTATGTAATTATTCATGTAATAGTTTACTTTGGTGTGTGATAACCAACAAGTATAGGGGATCGTTTGTAGCCTTTTTTGATAAATATGAGTGTCGAACCCAATGAGGAGCTAAAGGTAGAAGAAATATTCCTTCAAGTTCTATCGACCACCGATACAACTCTACGCACACTTAACGTTTGCTTTACCTAGAACAAGAATAAAACTAGAAGTACTTTGTAGGTGTGGATAGGTTTGCAAGATAATAAAGAACATGAAAATAAAAGTTAGGTGTTGTTTAAATAAAGAAACAATTAAGTTTATTAAAATGAGTGTGGAATAGTGCTGGTAGGATTTGCGGAATTGTCCCTTAGCAATTGACTACGTTGCTAGACCGATAGCAAGTTTTTATGTGGGAGAGGCCACTACTAGCATGTCCTCCCTTACTTGGAATTCTATGCACTTATGATTGGAACTATTAGCAAGCATCCACAATTACTAATGTTCATTAAGGTAAAACACCCAACCATAGCATTAAGATATATATTGGTCCCCCTTCAATCCCGTACGTCTCAATTTCTATGTTTACGCTGAAGCTGTTGTCACCCTTGCCCTCCAATGCATAGTCCTATCAACATACTACTAACCCTATGGTGTGATCCACATGCGCGCTCATATGATGGGCACCAAAGGGCATAAACATAACCACAAGCAAATTAAACCAACCATAGCAATTCACCAATTACCGATAGGACAACAAAAATCTACTCAGACATCATAGGATGGCAACATATCATTGGATAATAGTATGAATCATAAAGCACCATGTTCAAGTAGAGGGTACAGCGGGTTGCGGGAGAGTGGACCATTGAATATAGATGGGGGAAGGTGATGGAGTTGTTGGTGAAGATGACGAAGTTGTTGGAGTAGATCGCCGTCACACGATGATTGCCCCGGCGGCGTACTGGCGCCACCGGGAGAGAGGGGAAGAGAGCCCCCCTCCTTCTTCTTCTTCCTTGGACTCCCCCGCTAGATGGGAGGAGAGTTCCCCCTCTGGTCCATGGCCTCCATGGCGGCGGAGGGGTGGGAGCCCCTCCGAGATTGGATCTCCCTCTCTGTTCTCTTCTATTTCGCGTTCCCGTTTTCTGGCAGAAAACTGTTTCTTATATTCCCGGAGATCCGTAACTCCGATTGCGCTGAGATTTTAACATGATTTTTTCGGATATAAGCTTCCTTGCGCCCGAAGTAGAGCTCCAACCGATGTTCGAGGAGGGCACAACCCACCACCACGCGCCTGGGCTGCCTGGCGCGCCCAGGTGTGTTGTGGTGGATGTGGGCCCCTGTTTGCGTTGATTCCACCTCCCAAAAATCACAAATATTCCAAAATAATTCTCCATAAAATTTTATTGCATTTGGACTTCGTTTGATATGGATATTCTGCGAAACAAAAAACATGCAAAAAATTGGAACTGGCACTGGGCACTGGATCAATAGGTTAGTCCAGTAAATCATATAAACTGTTGCCAAAAGTATGTAAAAGTTGTATAATATTGGCATGAAACAATAAAAAATTATAGATACGACGGAGATGTATCAGCATCCCCAAGCTTAATTCCTGCTCGTCCTCGAGTAGGTAAATGATAAAAAAGATAATTTTTGATGTGGAATGCTACCTAGCATAATCTTGATCATATATCTAATCATGGCATGAATATTAAGACACGAATGATTCAAAGCAATAGTCTATAATTAGACATAAAGATATCAATACTCAGGCATCCCAACAAACAATCGTGTCTTTCAAAATATCAATGCTAAAGAGAGCTATCCCTACAAAATCATATAGTCTTGTCATGCTCTGTCTTCTTAACACAAAGTAATTATCATGCACAACCCCGATGACAAGCCGAGCAATTGGTTCATACTTTTTAAGGCGCTTCAGCTTTTTCAACCCTCACGCAATACATGAGCGCAAGCCATGGATATAGCACTATGGGTGGAATAGAGTATGATGATATGGGTAAATATAGAGAAGACAAAAAAGTAGGAAAGTCTCACATCGACGCGGCTAACCAACTAGCTATGGAGATGCCCATCAATTGATATCAATGCAAGGAGTAGGGATTGCTATGCAACGAATGCACTAAGAGCTATAAGTGTATGAAAGCTCAATATGAAAACTAAGTGGGTGTGCGTCTAACTCTAATGGAAAATTCCCACTAGTATATGAAAGTGACAACATAGGAGACTCTCTATATGAAAACATGGTGCTACTTTGAAGTACAAGTGTGGAATTAGCATGCCCCTTCTCTCTTTGTCTTTGTTTTCTTTTCTTTTTTTTCCTTTTTCTTTTTTTCCTTTTTCTTTTTTTCCTTTTTTCTTTTTTTCTCTCTTTGTCCGGTGTCTCATCCCGACTTGTGGGGGAATCGTAGTCTCCATCATCCTTTCCTCACTAGGACATGCTCTAATAATGAATAATGATGATCATCACACTTCTATTTACTTACAACTCAAAAGAAATAAAATTACAACTCGATGCCTAGAACAAAATATGACTCTATATGAATGCCTCTGGTAGTGTACCAGGATATGCAATGATCTAGCATAACAACGATATCAAAAACTGGACAAGCCATGGAAATATCATGCTAGCTATCTTATGATCATGCAAAGCAATATGACAGTGAATGCTCAAGTCATCAAAACGGAAGCGGTGGAAGTTGCATGGCAATATATCTCGGAATGGCTATGAAAAGGCCATAATAGGTAGGTATGGTGGCTGTTTTGAGGAAGATATAATAGGGCTTATGTGTGATAGAGCATATCATATCACGAGGTTTGGATGCATCGGCGAAGTTTGCACCGACTCTCGAGGTGAGAAAGGGCAATGCACGATACCGTAGAGGCTAGCAAATTGCATAAAGGTAAGAGTGCGTATAATCCATGGACTCACATTAGTCATAAAGAACTCATATACTTATTGCAAAAGTTTATTAGCCCTCGAAGCAAAGTACTACTACACATGCCCCTAGGGGGATAGGTTGGTAGGAAGAGACCATCGCTCGTCCCTGACCGCCACTCATAAGGAAGACAATCAATAATAAATCATGCTCCAACTTCATAGCATAACGAGAGACTATACGTGCATGCTTCGGGAATCACAAACCTGAACACCAATATTCCTACTAACCACAACCATTTACTAGTACCTCCCACATATTATCATCTCTATATCGCAAAACTATTGCAAGGAATCAAACATATCATATTCAGTGATCCATAAGTTTTATGTAGGATTTTATGACTAACCATGCAAATGACCAATTCCTGTTGACTCTCTAAATAGATATAAGTGAAGCAACAGAGTTTAAATCTTTCTACAAAATACCATGCTCTAACAAATATAAGTGAAGCAAAAGAGCATTCTTCAAATAACGGTTTTCTTATGTGAAGAGAGACATGCAATCCAAACTTCAAATGATATAAGTGAAGCACATGAAGCATTCTATAAAGCCATACTCAAAAGATATAAGTGAAGTGCAATGAGCATTCTATAAATAAACCATGGACTATCTCATACCAACATGGTGCATAAATAAAAAATGAAAACTAAACACAAAAGACGCTCCAAGATTTACGCATATCACGTGAACGAAACAAAGACGAAAACATACTGATACTTGTTGAAGAAAGATGAGATGCCTTCCAGGGAATCCCCAAGCTTAGACGCATGAGTCTCCTTGGATATTTACTTGGGGTGCCTTGTGCATCCCCAAGCTTGAACTCTTGCCTCTCCTCCTTCTCCTCATATCGAGACCTCCTCAATCTTTGATCACTTCATCCACACAAAACTTAACAGAAAACTGGTGAGATCCGTTAACATAATAAAGCAAATCACTACTTTAAGTACTGTTTCAAACCCATTCATTTTTTTTGCATTGTAGGTACTGTATTATAACTTCTCTATGGCTTATACCACCGATAAAATCGATAGTTTCATCAAAACAGGCAAAACAGTGCATAAAAAACAGAATCTGTCTTAAACAGGACATTCTGTAGTAATCCGAATATTCACCATACTTATATAACTCCAAAAATTCTGAAAAATTAGTAAAAAATAAAAAAATTGTATAGAAATACTGTGAAATTTTTTTCAGAAACTTTTGACATTTTAGTAAAAAATGTAAAATCACACACTACAGCCAAAGTTTCTATTTTTGCACCGCACATACCAACAAGCAATCTAATGATCCTAAAGGCAAATCTTGGCACATTATTTTTATAATACAATGGATTTCTACAAGGGGATAATTATTATTTTTGAAAATTTTCTATAATTCAAGATTCACAAAGTTTCCATAGGCATGAACAAAGTTCAAGGATATCCCCAACTTCCACGGTGCTCGTCTTTCTCACTTTCACTTTTCTTTTTGTGAAGTTTTAAGTTCCCCTCTATATTTTTTTAAACTTTATAAAAGAACTCAATAGAATAAAATGACTCTCTAAAACATCCGGGTTGTCTCCCTGGCAGCGATTTCTTTAAAGCCATTAAGCTAGGCATAAAGTGCTCAAGTAATGGATCCACCCGGATCCCAAGGTATATCAAAGCCAATTTTAATTAACAATGTTTTGGCATTTAGTAGTGAGAACAAAGCAACATAAGTCATGCAATGACAAAATCTAACTCTCGTCCTATGCATTGGCATGTCATACAAGAACAATTCATGCACATCAAGTAAAGGCTAATACATAGCGTAAGCAGTTTCATGCAATTTCATCATTTTGGAAACATAAAGAGACGGAGATGTAGTTCCTCTCTCATAATAATTGCAACTAGGAGCAGCAAGCACATGCATATTATGTTCATCAAAATCATCATGTGTAATGGTAGAACGCAACCCATCAATGTAATCCTTAATAAAAGCAAACTTCTCCGATATAATGTAGTTCAGAGAATTCAAAAAGATAATAGGACTATCATGTGTGGATGCCATAGAAACAATTTCATGTTTAACATAAGGAACTATAGCAAGTTCATCTCCATAAGCATCATTCATATTGGCATCATGGCCACAAGCATAGCAAGCATCAAGTTCATCAAAAAGGGATATTTCATGTGAATCAACGGGATCATAGCAATTATCATAGCATTCATCCATCGGTAAGCATGAATGGAAATTAAACAATGTATGAGTTGAAGAGTTACTCTCATTAGAAGGTGGGCACAGGTAGTTGTTCTTTGCTCTCCTCATCATCTTTTTCATCCAATGAGCTCACAGTTTCATCAATTCCTTCTTCCATAGACTCCTGCAAAATAATAGTCTCTTCTTGGACAGCGGAGACTTCCTCAATAAATACATCAATATCGGAATTGTATTTATAATTCTCATAGCAATATTTAAGTATAGCAAAATTTTCAGGTCTATAAACTGAATCATCAAAATCTTCATACTTTTCAAACAAAGATTCAATTTCATAAGCACCCTTAAAAGCAACAAATTATTCTATTCATTCCACATTATAGTAATCGTATATACCATTAGCATAAAAAGCCAAGGTTTAATTATCATTAAATTTGCATGAAAAGGGAAGGTGTGGAGCCTTCATCCTAGAGCAACAAGTATAATCATATCTCAAGCATAAATTCCAAGCATACCAATGCAACATATCAATTTGATCCCATAATAATTTCCCGTTTTGTGTCAAGCGATAATCCCTAAAGTATTCACATTGATCCAACATGTCTCCCATTATCAAGTTAAATGGGTTTTCTCAGGATTATCAAAGTATTGCATAATATTTTTCATATAACAAGCATCGAGGGTTTTAGGAGGTTCCCCATCTCCATGAGTAGGAAGTACAACTAATTTTTTTGGTATTTCATGTTCCATATCCATAACTAAAGATAGAGAACAACTTAGAACAAAAATAAAAAACTACTTAGTGATAAAGCAAACAAGCACACACGAGAATATTCACCCCACGCTATTGCTCCCCGGCAACGGCACCAGAAAAAGGTCTTGATAACCCACAAGTATAAGGGATCGTTTGTAACCTTTTTCGATAAATAAGAGTGCCGAACCCAACGAGGAGCTAAAGGTAGAAAAAATATTCCCTCAAGTTCTATCGACCACCGATACAACTCTACACACACTTAACGTTTGCTTTACCTAGAACAAGAATAAAACTAGAAGTACTTTGTAGGTGTGGATAGGTTTGCAAGATAATAAAGAACGTGGAAATAAAGTTAGGTGCTATTTAAATAAAGAAACAATTAAGTTTATTAAAATGTGTGTTGAATAGTGCTGGTAGGATTTGCGGAATTATCCCTTAGCAATTGACTACGTTGCTAGACTGATAGCAAGTTTTTATGTGGGAGAGGCCACTACTAGCATGTCCTCCCTTACTTGGAATTCTATGCACTTATGATTGGAACTATTAGCAAGCATTCACAACTACTAACGTTCATTAAGGTAAAACACCCAACCATAGCATTAAGATATATATTGGTCCCCCTTCAATCCCGTACGTATCAATTTATATGTTTAGGCTGAAGTTGCTGTCACCCTTGCCCTCCAATGCATAGTCCTATCAGCATACTACTAACCCTATGGTGTGATCCACAAGCGTGCTCATATGATGGGCACCAAAGGACAGTAACATAACCACAAGCAAATTAAACCAACCATAGCAATTCACCAATTACCGATAGGACAACAAAAATCTACTCAGACATCATAGGATGGCAACATATCATTGGTTAATAGTATGAATCATAAAGCACCATGTTGAAGTAGAGGGTACAACGGTTTGCGAGAGAGTGGACCGATGAATATAGATGGGGGAAGGTGATGGAGTTGTTGGTGAAGATGACAGAGTTGTTGGAGTAGATCGCTGTCACACGATGATTGCCCCGGCGGTGTTCCGGCGTCACCGGGAGAGAGGGGGAGAGAGCCCCCCTCCTTCTTCTTCTTCCTTGGCCTCCCACCTAGATGGGAGGAGAGTTCCCCCTCTGGTCCATGGCCTCCATGGCGGTGGAGGGGTGGGAGCCCCTCCGAGATTGGATCTCCCTCTCTGTTCCCTTCTGTTTCGCGTTCCCCAGATCTAGCCGAAAACCGTTTCTTAAATATCCGGAGATCCGTAACTCTGATTGCGCTGAGATTTTAACATGATTTTTTCCAGATATAAGCTTCCTTGCACCCGAAGTAGAGCTCCAACCGATGTTCGAGGAGGGCACAGCCCACCACCACACGCCTGGGCAGCCTGGCACGCCTAGGTGTCTTGTGGTGGCTGTGGGCCCCCGTTTGCGTTGATTCCACCTCCCAAAAATCACAAATATTCCAAAATAATTCTCGATAAAATTTTATTGCATTTGTACTTCGTTTGATATGGATATTCTGCGAAACAAAAAACATGCAAAAAACAGGAACTGGCACTGGGCATTGGATCAATAGGTTAGTCCAATAAATCATATAAATTGTTGTCAAAAGTATGTAAAAGTTGTATAATATTGGCATGAAACAATCAAAAATTATAGATACGACGGAGACGTATCAGTGTGCGCAAATGTCATGTGTGTAGTAGCCACCTATGTAATTATGCATGTAATAGTTTACTTTGGTGTGCGCAAATGTCATGTGTGTAGTAGCCACCTATGTAATTGGATGTTTAATTTGGTTATGCAACCATGCCCTTATAAGTGTATACATATATATGTTGTTGTGTATGCAATCACATCGCACAACACACACGTCTTATTAGTAGCAATCATCTGTGTTATTATCGGTCTTCGCACACATTTCTGATTACAGACCTGTTTGCCGCGTATCACACACATCTTGTTAAGTTGAACCGTTTCTGTTCTCTTGGCTCAACGCAAATAGTTCATCCGAGTGAACTGTATGCCCTCTATCGCACACACCTTGATCTGGCTAACCGTTTCTGTTGAGTTTCCTAATCACAATCCAAGTGAACTGTATGCCGTATATCGCACACACCTTCATCTGGCTGCCTATTTCTGTTGTTCTGCCTCATCACAAACAGTTCATTGGAGTGAACTGTATGCCACGCAGCACACACGTAACTATAATGTGAATTGTGTTTGATGTCTCCGCCATTGCAAACTGAAAGTGCAACTAATCCCCGGGTGGTTTTGGTAATTCATAACAACATATAGCTCATTGAACTAATATCCATTCAAGATAAATATTTCAGGATGTTCAATGATTGTCATGGCATGGACAAGAGATGTGGACCCCTCAGAATGCTAATGACAAAGATTGGCAAAAGCTCAAGACTCTTCATTTCTATTTAAGTGATCCAAGATCACATTGAGTCCATAGGAAAGCCAATACTATTAAAAGGGGATGAGGTGTTGCTTAATGGTCTACTTGCTCGAATGCTTAGTGATATTGCTCCAAAACCCTCAACCACTTTCTCCATCCAAATATGTCCAAAACCTAAATCCAAACTCGGCCCCACCGATTCTTTCTATCCGGAGCCACCGAGTTCACTTGACATAGCCACTGCCAGAAACCCTAACAGTTCGGTCGCACCGATACAGATCTTGGTCTCACCGAGATGGCCTTGCCAGCGCTCTGTGATCTATTGCATTTGCTTTGGTCTCACCGAGTTTATGCAATCGGTCTCACCGAGTTGGCTTGACAGATTCTCTATTGCATATTGCCTTACTTTGATCCCACCGAGTTGATGCAATCGGCGCCACCGAGATGATGTTTGCCCTAAGCCCTTGCACATCGGTCCCACCGAGTTGTTGCAATCGGTCCCACCGAGATTCCTAACGTTCATATTTTTGAATAGATCGGTGCCACCGAGATGAGTCAAAAGTGTGTAACGGTTGGATTTTGTGTGAGGTTATATATACCCCTCCACCCCCTTCTCCATTTGAGAGAGAGCCATCAGAACGTGCGTACACTTCCACCATCAAATTTCTGAGAGAGAACCACCTACTCATGTGTTGAGATCAAGAGATTCCATTCCAACATTTTTAACCTTGATTTCTAGCCTTCCCCAAGTTGCTTTCCACTCAAATCCCTCTTCCACTATAGCCAAATCTGTGAGAGAGGGTTGAGTATTTGGGAGACTATCATTTGAAGCACAAGAGCAAGGAGTTCATCATCTACACACCATCTATTACCTTTTGGGGAGTGGTGTCTCCTAGATTGGTTAGGTGTCGCTTGGGAGCCTCCGACATGTTGTGGAGTTGAACCAAGAAGTTTGTAAGGGCAAGGAGATAGCCTACTTCGTGAAGATCTACCTGAGTGAGGCAAGTCCTTCATGGGCGATGGCCATGGTGGGATAGACAAGGTTGCTGCTTCATGGATCCTTCGTGGGTGGAGCCCTCCATGGACTCACGCAGCCGTTACCCTTCGTGGGTTGAAGTCTTCATCAACGTGGACGTACGATAGCACCACCTATCGGAACCACGCCAAAAATCTCCGTGTCTCCATTGCATTTGCACTCTCCAAACCCTTCCCTTTACCTTCATATGCAATGTTTTACTTTCCGCTGCTATACTCTTAGAATTGCATGTGTTGGTTGATTGCTTGACTTGTGCTAATTGCTAAAATTTGCCAACAACTAAAATTGGGAAAATGATAGATTTTTATTTGGTCAAGTAGTCTAATCACCCCCCCTCTAGACATACTTTCGATCCTACAAGTGGTATCAGAGCTTTTGTCTCCATTAGCGTTGATTTCCATAGCATTGGTGATCATAGCCTTGGTTTCACAACCTAGGAGAGTATGGCGTGTAGCGAGGGAAATTAACGGTTGGATTTTGTATGGAGGCTATATATACCCCTCCACCCCTTCTCCATTTGAGAGAGAGCCATCAGAACATGCCTACACTTCCACCATCAAATTTCTGAGAGAGAACCACCTACTCATGTGTTGAGATCAAGAGATTCCATTCCAACCTTTTGAACCTTGATTTCTAGCCTTCCCCAAGTTGCTTTCCACTCAAATCCCTCTTCCACCATAGCCAAATCTGTGAGAGAGAGTTAAGTGTTGGAGAGACTATCATTTGAAGCACAAGAGCAAGGAGTTCATCATCTACACACCATCTATTACCTTTTGGAGAGTGGTGTCTCCTAGATTGGTTAGGTGTCGCTTGGGAGCCTCCGACATGTTGTGGAGTTGAACCAAGAAGTTTGTAAGGGCAAGGAGATCGCCTACTTCGTGAAGATCTACCCGAGTGAGGCAAGTCCTTTGTGGGCGATGGCCATGGTGGGATAGACAAGGTTGCTTCTTCATGGACCCTTCGTGGGTGGAGCCCTTCATGGACTCGCGCAGTCGTTACCCTTCGTGGGTTGAAGTCTCCATCAATGTGGACGTAGGATAGCACCACCTATCGGAACCATGCCAAAAATTTCCGTGTCTCCATTGCGTTTGCACTCTCCAAACCCTTCCCTTTACCTTTATATGCAATGTTTTACTTTCCGCTGCTATACTCTTAGAATTGCATGCGTAGGTTGATTGCTTGACTTGTGCTAATTGCTAAAATCTGCCAACAACTAAAATTGGGAAAATGATAGATTTTTATTTGGTAAATAGTCTAATCACCCCCCTCTAGACATACTTTCGATCCTACACAAACGTTTCGTATCATTTTTGACGGTTTCTTTACATCACCGTTTGCAATTAATGCATCGCACACAGTTTCGTCTAAGGGTCTCTAATTGTAGTGTCGCGCTAGCAGCATCCTGCAGTAGTGCATATCGACCGCTATCCAGCATGCATCTAGAGTATTAAGTTCATAAAGAACGGAGTAACGCCTTAAGCAAGATGACATGATGTAGACAAAGTAAACTCAATCAATATGAATAAACCCCATCTTTTTATCCTTAATGGCAACGATACAAGTACGTGTCATGTCCCTTTCTGTCACTCGGATTGAGCAACGCAAGATCAAACCCATCACAAAGCACCTCTCCCATCGCAAGATAAATCAATATAGTTGGCCAAACGAAACGGATAGATCAAAGAGAAATACAAAGCTATAACAATCATGCATAAAAGAGTTCAGAGAAGACTCAAATAATATTCATGAATAATCTGATCATAAAACCACAATTCATAGGATCCCAACAAACACACCACAAAAAAGGATTACAACAAATATATCTCCAAGAACATCAAGGAGAACATTGTATTGAAGATCAAAGAGAGAGAAGAAACCATCTAGCTACTAGCTATGAACCCGTAGGTCTGTGGTAATCTACTCACACATCATCAGAAGGGCAACAAGGTTGATGTAGAAGCCCTCCATGACCGATTCCCCCTCCGGCAGAGTACCGGAGAAGGCCTCAGATGGGATCTCGAAGGAACAGAAACTTACGGTGGCGGAAAAAGTATTTTGGGTGGCTCTTTGATGTATTGGTAATATTTGGGAATTTATAGAGCTAAAATTAGATCAAGAGGTGCCATGAGGGGCCCACAAGCCTGGGGCGCCCCCCTAGGGCACGGCTTGCAGGCTTGTCGCTCCCTCATGGATCCGCGGGTCTTCTCCCAAAGCTTCTAGGGTCCCTTCTGGTCTAGAAAAAATCATCAAAAAGTTTCGTAGCATTTGGACTCTGTTTGGTACTGATTTTCTGAAAAACCAAAAACAAGCAAAAAACAGCAACTGGCACTAGGCACTAGGTTAATAGGTTAGTCCCAAAAAATGATATATAAATGCATAATAAACATCCAAGATTGATACTATAATAGCATGGAACAATAAAAAATTATAGATACGTTGGAGATGTATCAACCTACGAGTCCATAGCTAGTAGCTAGATGGCTTCTTATCTCTCTTTGATCTTCAATACAATGTTCTCCTCGATCTTCTTGGAGTTCTATCCGATGTAGTCTTCTTTTGCGGTGTGTTTGTTGGGATCCGATGAATTGTGGGTTTATGATCAGATTATTCATTGAAATTAATCGAGCCTTTACTGAACTTTATTATGCATGATTATTGTAGCTTTGTATTTTAAAGGATCGAGAAGAGGGGTCTAGAGGGGGGTGATTAGACCCTTAACAAACAAAGGTGGCAGTTTTTAGAATTCTTTAAGTTAAGGTTGAGTTTAGCACATGTTAAAGGGCACCCAATACATTTCAAACAAGCATGACAAGAGTATAGGTAGCGGAAAGAGTAAAGCATGCAATTTTCAAGAATGTAAAGGGGATGGGAATAGGAGTATGCAAATGCAATGGAGACGCGAAGATTTTTGGTGTGGTTCCGATAGGTGGTACTATCGTACGTCCACATTGATGGAGACTTCAACCCACAAAGGGTAACGGCTGCGCGAGTCCACGGAGGGCTCCAGCCACAAAGGGTCCATGAAGAAGCAACCTTGTCTATCCCACCATGGCCATCGCCCACGAAGGACTTGCCTCACTTGGGTAGATCTTCACGAACTAGGCGATCTCCTTGCCCTTACAAACTTATTGGTTCAACTCCACATCATGTCAGGGGCTGCCAAGCAACACCTAACCAATCTAGGAGACACCACTCTCCAAAAGGTAATAGACGGTGTGTTGATGATGAACTCCTTGCTCTTGTGCTTCAAATGATAGTCTCCCCAACACTCAACTCTCTCTCATAGATTTGTCTATGGTGGATGAGGGATTTGAGTGGAAAGCAACTTGGGGAAGGCTAGAAATCAAGGTTCAAATGGTAGGAATGGAATCTCTTGATCTCAACACATGAGTAGGTGGTTCTCTCTTAGAAAATGAATGGTAGAAATGTAGGCATGTTCTGATGGCTCTCTTATTTGGTAAGAGGAGAGTGGAGGGGTATATATAGCCTCCACACAAAATCCAACCGTTACATACTTTTGACCCAACTCGGTAGCACCGATCAGAAATCTCGGTGGCACCGACCTGTGTAAAAATATGAACGTTAGGAATCTCGGTGGGACTGACTGGAACAACTCAGTGGGACCGATGTGCAAGGGCTTAGGGCAAACCTCATCTCGGTGGCTCCGATTGCATCATCTCGGTGGGACCGAAGTGAAGCAATAAGGCAACAGAGAGTTGGTCAAGCCATCTCAGTGAGACCGATTGCAATTCTCGGTGGCACTGAAGCGATGGCAATAAGCAACAGAGAGCTGGCAAGGCCATCTCAGTGGGACCGAGATCCATATTGGTGGATCCGACTTGTCAGGGTTTTGGTAGTGGCTAAGTCCAGATGAACTCGGTGGCTTCGGGTAGGAAATATCGGTGTGACCGAGTTGGAATGTGGGGTTTGGACATATTTGGATAGAGAAAGTGGCTGAGGGTTTTGGAGCAATATCACTAACCACTTGAGCAACAAGATCATTAAGCAACACCTTATCCCCTTTTAATAGTATTAGCTTTCCTATGGACTCAATGTGATCTTGGATCACTTAACCAAAAATGAAGAGTCTTGAGCTTTTTGCCAATCGATTTCCTTAGCATTTTGAAGGGGTCCACAAACCTCTTGTCCTTGCCACGCCATTGTTGAACTTGTCTAAGATATACTAGATAAAATTATTAGTCCAACAAGAGATATGTTGACATTAATTACCAAAATCACCAAGGGAGCACTTGTGCTTTCAGTCTCCCCCTTTTTTGGTAATTGATGAAAACATACATCAAAGCTTCAAGTAATGATATGATGAGTAGTATATTTAAAGCTTTGGAAAAACATGTAACTTGCATAAGCTCCCCCTACATGTGTGCAGTCATGCAATGATAGACTTAGAAGAGTTGTGAATGCACAACATGGCAGAGTAAGCGATGAGCTACATGTATCTTGGCTATATGCATCAGAGCAAAAAGTAATGAGAAATGTACCTTCATGTTTAAGACTCCCTCTTGCAAACAATATGTGCAAAAGCAAGAGATCATCATGCACATGAGTGAGATGCATATACTTACCTTGTGGTCCTTGAACTGACTCTTGAAGAAGCAAGCTTGAGAAAACAGGGTTGGATAACACAAGAGAACTTCAAACAAGAAAGAGACTTCAATATCCACAAGAGTACCAAGACTGGGATGATATGTAATGGGGTAGTATCACAGAGTGAGTACTTCTTTTGAATATATACATGTCCCCAAAGAGTTACGAATTTGCAATGAATTTCCAAGGATTTTTTAAAAACTTAAACTTCCTCTCCCCCTGAATCTTGCATTGGATAATGGGAGAAGGTAGGGAAAGATAAAATCAGAGCATAAATAAATAAATCAGAGTAGATAAAGACTCAAGCCACATAATTAACATGTCTCTCCCCTCTTAGAGACATATGGATACTCTCCTCTCTTTGTATCTTGAAGATGAGCTTTGATGTGCATCTCTCTCTCCCCCTTTGACATCAATTTCCAAGAATGGTAGGCTTCAAGGGTATGAGTCAAGTGGGTATGGTCCTGGAGAGGCACAACTAGGTACAATTCAGTTGGAGATATAGATAGAGGGAAAGAATCATTGAGTGGAGCTGGAAATAAGAATCAGTAAATTTGACAGATTTCTTCTCAGCAGTGAAATTGGTAGTGCCGATTTGTGTCGATCGGTGACTCTGAAATGAGGAAATCACAGATAGAGCATATCGGTGGAACTGAGAAGCTTTGGATCGGTGTTACCGAGTTCAACGCAGAAAGAACATTCTTTGTCATCTCAGCTCTCTTGCAACTGAAATTTCACAAGGATTTTTAGGGAATTTGTATAAGGATTTGCAATGAATTAAAACTTAGAGAAAATGACAACGAAATGCAAAACAAATATAGAAAGAGATCTAGATGAAGTGTTTTTTTTATTAAAAAGGGAGACACTCTAGCAAAAGAAATGCAAACAAAATACAACTAAGAAAAGGGAACACTAGAGAACTTCATATAGAGAGGGTCGCCGACAAAGTCACCTATGTTAGACTATATTGACTTAGGAGTCAAGTGAGTGCACTTGATCATTGGTCATACTCATCGTTAACCTCAAAATGGGGTTGCCATTTTTCATTTTAGCATTTCAATGTTTTCTCATCTTTTTCAGTTGCTTTGCTCATGACTCGGAGCAAAGCTTCTCTAAGATGGAAAGACATACCTTGGGTTTGTTGTTGAACTTCCTCATTCCCTTCGTCTTGACGTGTTCCACTTGTGGATGCCTCCATGTCAACTTGTGGTTCACCTTGATGTGAAGTAGAAGCTTCCACTTGAATGGACAAAGTGCTCTCCTTCACCTCCATTGGGCGAATCTTGCCAATAGACAAATCTTGAATTACTTCTGAGGGATCTTTGTCTCCTACATCAATTGGCAATTGCTCTACTTGCGAGCCGTTAGATTCATCAAACTTCACATCTACCGTCTCTTCAACCTTTCGGGTGAAATTGTTGTAGACACGGTAAGTGTGTGAGTTTGAGCCGTAACTGAGTAGAAAACCTTCATGAGATTTAGGAGGAAATTTCGAATGATGATGCTTATCAAGAATGTAGCATTTTGACCAAATACTCAAAAGTATCCAACTTGGGGTTTGTTACCGGTGAGTAGCTCGTATGCAGTTTTACCAAGAAGCTTGTGAAGGTATAGTCGATTTGTAGCATGACAAGCTGTCTCAACCGGTTCTGCCCAAAAGTGTCTGGGTGTCTTGTATTCATCTAGCATCGTTCTTGCCATCTCAATAAGTGTCTAGTTCTTCCTCTCAGCAACTCCATTTTGTTGAGGTGTATACATAGCCGAGAACTCATGTGAAATCCCTTCTTTGTCAAGAAAGGTATCCACGTTGGCGTTCTTGAACTCCGTTCCATTACCACTTCAAACTTTCTTGATCTTCACTTCAAATTGGTTTTTGGCCTTCCTAGCGAAGTTCTTGAAGATCTTTTGAACCTGTGATTTTTCATCAAGAAAGAACACCCACGTAAATCTGGAAAAATCATCAACAATGACCAAACCGAAAGAGTTACCACCAAGGCTCTTATAAGTGTTGGGACCAAAAAGATCTATGTGAAGTAGTTCAAGTGGTCTTCTCATGGTCATGATGATCTTCACGGGATGGCTTCCTCAAACTTGTTTTCCTGCTTGACAAGCACTACAAAGTCTATCCTTGTCAAATATAACATAACTTTAATACCAAGGATGTGATCACCTTTAATGAGTTTATCAAGATTTCGCATGCCAACATGTCCTAATCTTCTATGCCATAACCAACCTTTAGATGATTTTTCAATTAAACAAGTATGAGGTTGGGCTCTTTTAGTGAAATCAACAATGTATAGATTACCTCTACGAATACCGGTAAAGACCATATTATGATTATCTCGGCGATACACTTGGCAATCTACTTCGGTAAATAGAACATTGAAACCAAAGTCGGCTAGTCTAGATACGGAAAGAAGATTGTAACCAAGAGATTCAACGAGCATGACATTTTGAATAGAGCTATCATTGGATATGGCCACCTTACCAAGGCCAAGTACCTTACCCTTGGAGTTGTCTCCCACATACTTGTGTGGACCATCATTTTTGGCAAGCTCACGGAACATGTCTTTATCTCCGGTCATGTGATCGGTACATCCACTATCAAGAATTCACTCTTTTCCTCTGACCATATAGTCACAAAGATTAGCCATGAGACTAAGCTTTCTCATAGTCTTCTCATATTCAATATCAAATTCTTCGTCTTCATCATAATAACCATGCTCAACATCACCATCATCATCATGCATATGATCATCACCTAGGTCAAGTGATTTGTTAGATTTATGACCATGACAATGTGCAAGTTTATGAATTCTAATGGTTTCCATGATAATGTTGCTAATGGTTCCAACATCACCCTTAGCACGCATAAGATCACGAAGCTCAAATAGGCATTCATCAAACTTGGGATCACTAGGTTTCATCTTATGAAAAGCGATGGACTTTTGAAGAATTTCATTGAGATTTTCCATAGAGTAATTTGGAAAGCATTCCTCAAGATATTTCCATATGGTGTATGTGCATTCAAAGTTAGGTAAGTGTTTTCACACGAACACGCCACCGTGTACCCTCGACGCTGGGGGTGATGCACCGCAGCTCACGTCGAAGGAGACCCGTCCGGAAGCGAGGTACGCAAGCAATCCGACGGGCGCTTTTGAGGACCCAAAACCCCACACGCCTGGGAGGGAGGTTGACCTGATCGCCCCTAGAGCTACGAGGTTTGCCGCCCTGCAACAAGAACAACGAACGAAGAACGAGGAAGAAGAAGAAGAACAAGGGAGAGAGATAAAAGTAAAGGTAAAAAGTGGTAGATGCTTTGTTCGATTGTGTGTTGTTCAATCAGCCGTCACCTCTCATCTATTTATTAGGCGGCTGGACTTCCCGTACAAGAAAAGGACTCCAAATCATGTCCAAATCTTTCCAAAATTAACCGAACTCGGATTTAGTTAAGTCCGAGACAGCATTTCGGTTTTCAAGTCTCACAGGCCACAAATGACCTCTGATGAAGATGCACCCAAAAGAAAATTTAACTGATTTGACGCGGCGAACAACTTTCGTGGTGAATGTTTTTTGATTCGAGGTCATCTTGAATTCCTAACCGCCCCCGCAATCATCAGATTCGTGGAGATGCACGATTTCGGTTTGGACCGGATTGTCCGCTCGACCAGAATAGACTGTCCGGTCACAATAGAAGGTTTTCACGACCGGCACTGGACAGTCTGGTCTCTATTTCCGGACAGTCCGGTCGCGATAGGAGGTTTTGGGCGTCCGGCCATTTCCATAGTTTCTGCAACATTGTACTGTTTTGACTACAACTTTTGCATACGACCTCGGATTAAGACGATTTTTATATAGAAATTGTCTGTTTCGACGAGACAAAGAACTTTCATGCTAAAAGTTTTTCCATACGAGATCATCTTAATTGGGTTTTGTATCATGCCAAAATCTGGTGTCAACACATGCCCTCCTGTTTTTCGGCAAAACTTGTGTGCCAAAAAATAACTTGCATGAAGTTTGTTCTAAGCGCGATATCAACACTCCCTCGGCCATTTTGTATGAGCTTAGGATGATAAGTATATATTGTCCATATAGATTAGCGACAAAAGTGAAGCTAATCAAACATGTGATGATTTTGTAATACCCTTTCATGATGTAAGAAATTATATTGCATCCATGGATTGAAATAATCCCATTGAGGGTAGCCAATCATACCTGATGACGAATTCCATGGCATAGGCATCAATGACATAGTTGAAGAATATGGATAATGTGTGGACCGAAGACGTTGAAACCTTCGACTTGGTCCTTCATAATTTTTACTCTTTTCCTTCTTCACCTTTGCCGCACTTCTTGTAATGGAAGCTTGCACATAATTCTTTTTTTGAGTACTTCCTTTGGGAACCCATGCCATGTTCCTTTCTTCAAGTTCTTGTGCACTAAGTTTTTGTAATTTCTTCTTTTGCCAATATGATAAGTCGAGTGAGCACCCCGGCTGTGATTTTGTTTGAAGCAATGGCATTTCTTGTTTTACCTTGTGCACTCTCAACTCCTTCTCTTCAGATTTGGCACTTGATTGACTTGGATCATTTCCTTTAGTAGCCAATGTCAACACTTTGATTGGATCTTTTTCATTTGAGATCAAATCTGAAGTAGCACTCTTACGACCATCTTTTTTAACACGGTAAACTTGCTTGACCACCTCTTTCTTGTTCCTTGAGCTCCAGACCGATTCCTTATGATTGAAACGGTCTTTGACATGTGATTGTTCAATTGTTGATCTTTTTGGAGCTGCATAATGTTTGTGAGATGGTCTAAAATAAGATGGAGAAAGTGCACTTGAATCATACATGTCCCATGGTGAATATGGATAAAAATTAGCATAGGGAGGTATCCATGGCATTGGAATTGGCGGCCCAAAATAAGGATATGAATATGTTGCATTGAAACTTTCCCTTTGCCAATACCGGCCATTAGATTTGCGCCTAGGGGGTGATCTTGACGCTTTTGAATTACTTGGCCGATAAGCAATCTTCTCCTCACTTATCTTTTGATATTTTTTCAATAGTTGCGCGAAAGTGACTTTCGGCTTTTTACCTTTGTGCTTACCTTGGCCTTTGCTGGCATCGATCTTTGGATTTTCTTGTTGCCCGCCAGTACTTGGCGTCTTTTGCACAACCTTGATGGAATTCCCGCCTTCAAGAATATTTTCATTGTGCTCTTGAACAACTTCTCTACTTGAAAACTTGATCCCATCATCCACAGTTTTTACCTTCTCATGTTTAAATGGATCGTCTTGAAGCAGCCGATGCAAAATTTTTTTGCCATTAGGACCAATTGGAATAGACTGGTCATCTCTTGGTGTTTCAACAAATTTCAATCATCCTTTTTCAATGGCCGATTTAACTATTTGGCGAAACATGTTGCAATCCTCAAAATTATGCTTGAACGAATCATGCAACTTACAATACATTCGTCCTTGGAATGATGGCTTGACATGGTGATCAAGAATTCTAATGTAATTATTTTTTAGCAACAAATCAAATATTTGATCACACGTGCTTGAATGGGAGGTAAACCTTTTATTTTCTAGCCGATCTTGCTGTGAGAACGGCTTTGGAGTTAAGCAAATGAATGGTTCAGATTTTGCATCACTCCATTCGGCTATGCATTGTGTTTTGCACTCTATCTCTGATGTCTTTGAAAAGGAAATTACACTATCATCGGTATTCTCAACAGAGTATAACCTTGGCTTTAAATTTCTTAAATCAAAATAGTAAGAACATACATGTCTCAATTGAGACCATGTGTAAGCCAAATATGAAACAAGCAAGGCTACCCATTAGATATGAACTTTAAATAAAGCAATGGCAAAAGCTTTGGTTGCAATAAGTCACTATCGGTCTCTATGAATGGTACAATGTGTTGACCGATATGCTCTGTAATGATTTTATTGCTAATAAATAAATCACCCTTCTTCATTGGTCTTTTAAAACTACTTATGAGATTTTTTCTAATAGAAGCATCAACAATAAAAGTTGCGACCAAGTCAGAAAATAGGTAACTCACTTGTTAGACATACCTCTTCAAATATGTTGGGAGAGCATGATGGTTGTGTTATATGAACAATAGCTTGCTCCACTTTTGGATAACTCTCCAATGCCTTATCGTCTTCTTTTTCTTGAATTGATTCGGCACATGTACTATTTGATTCGGCTTTCTCAATAACCGAATTACATTTGTTATCCGAATCATTATTCTTTCTATTGGTTCCTCTAATTAGCAAGACTTCTTTTTCTTTAATTGATTTTGCACATGTAATGTTTGATTCGGCCTTTTCAATAACCGAATTAACTTTGTTATCCGAATCACCACTCTTTCTTTCTTTGATTCGCAAGGCTGCTTGTTCAGCAAATATTGTAGCTAGGCTATCTTTAAGCCTTTTTCGCCCAATTTTAGCCCAATCTTCATTGAGTTGCCCCCCAATACTTTTAGACGCTTTCGGCAATGATATGTTGCCGAAATTCTGAAATTGTGCAGGGGCAACATTATATGCTACGGTACTAGGTGAAGGCACATGTTCTCTATTAGAATTTTCACTTATTCGGCCATGAGCATGAAGGTGCGGAGCCAAATTATGAACATCTATAATTGCGTATGGTGCCGAAAAATTAGTAGCATGAGGTGTAACATATCATGTCTGAGGGTAATTGGTCGAATAACTAGTAGTAGCATGGTCAATTCCCCTATCCACCGGCATGTTTGGATTAACATGTTGCAAATTAGTTGCCGATGAATGAAAAGATAAAACACTTTGTTGTATGCTATTGAAAGTTCCTACATGGGGTGTTTCAACTTGATTGACCAAATTCATCATGTTGTTCATCGGCATAATGATTTGTGGGGTTGCCGATGCATGAGATTTGGAATACATATGGTGCATGTTACTAGTATCATAAGAAGTTGAAGCATGTAAATTACTTTGAATTGGCCTTTGCACATAATTAGAGGCATGGTTGAAAAACTAGGGCTGCCCTATAGAGTATACTTATTGAACGATTTAGAAACACCATATGAATTATTTGCATGTACATAAGGGGATTGAGTATTCATATTACCTTCGTAGACTGCAAACCCTAGATGATGATCTCTTCGTAGCAAGAACGGGTTGGAGACCGTTCGAAGCTTCGTCCCTAGCGGAGTCGCCAAAAAGTGTGTGCGCACATGAACACGTCACCGTGTACCCTCGACGCCGGGGGTGGTGAACCGCAGCTCACGTTGAAGGAGACCTGTTCGGAAGCGCGGTACGCAAGCAATCCGGCGGGCGCTTTTGAGGACCCAAAACCCCACAAGCCCGGGAGGGACCCCGTCAGGGCGCGCGGTGGCTATGGGCTGCCCTAGGTCGACCTGATCGCCCCTAGAGCCTCGAGGTTCGCCGCCCTGCAACAAGAAGAACGGACAAAGAACGAGGAAGAAGAAGAACAAGGGAGATAGATAAAAGTAAAGGTAAAAAGTGGTAGATGATTTGTTCGATTGTGTGTTGTTCAATCGGCCGTCGCCTCTCATCTATTTATTAGGTGGCTGGACTTCCCATAAAGAAAAGATCTCCAAATCACGTCCAAATCTTTCCAAAATTAACCAAACTCGGATTTAGGTAAGTGAAAGACAGCAGTTCGGTTTTTAGGTCTCACATGCCACAACCAACCTTGGATGAAGAT
Source organism: Thinopyrum elongatum (assembly GCA_011799875.1). Classification (NCBI taxonomy): domain Eukaryota; kingdom Viridiplantae; phylum Streptophyta; class Magnoliopsida; order Poales; family Poaceae; genus Thinopyrum; species Thinopyrum elongatum. The sequence goes on from CM022298.1 coordinate 200,828,791, forward strand.
GCACCCAAAAGCATATTTAACTGATTCGACGAGGCGAACAACTTTCGTGTTGAACCTTTTTTGATTCGAGGTAATCTTGACTGCCTAATCGCCACCGCAATCATCAGATTCATGGAGATGCACGATTTCGGTTCGGACCGGACTATCCGCTTGACCGGACCAGACTGTCCGGTCACAACAGAAGGTTTTCACGACCGGCACCGGATAGTCTGGTCTCTATTTCCGGACAGTCCGATCACAACAGGAGGTTTTGGGCGTCCGGCCATTTCCATAGTTTCTGCAGCATTATACTGTTTTGACTACAACTTTTGCATACGACCTCGAATTAACATGATTTTTATATCAAAATCGTCTGTTTCGACAAGACGAAGAACTTTCATGTTAAAACTTTTTCCATCCGAGATCATCTTAATTGGGTTTTGTATCATGACAAATCTGATGTCAAGAGTAAGCAAGCAAGCACATTTCTAGGTAAGCCTCTAATGATAAGATCAATCGTTCTAATATTGCGAACCATGTCAAGATACTCATCGGGGGTAGGATGCAAAGGATCAATAGGAGGCACATAGGTGTTTATAATATACCTTTTCAAATTATACTCATTGAATATCAAGCATCTCAGTTTTCCATGAACCATAAAACTCCCCATCAAGAATAGGCACTCTATGTCTAATACTCCCAAACGTAGAGTCATCCATCTTCCTCCAATGGAGATTAAACCAAAGCAATGGAGACGAATGCTCCGATACCAATTGAAAGGATCGAGAAGATGGGTCTAGAGGGGGTGATTAGACCCTTAACAAACAAAGGTGGCAGTTTTTAGAATTCTTTAAGTTAAGGTTGAGTTTAGCACATGTTAAAGGGCACCCAATACATTTCAAACAAGCATGGTAAGAGTATAGATAGTGGAAAGAGTAAAGCATGCAATTTGCAAGAATGTACAGGGGATGGGAATAGGAGTATGCAAACGCAATGGAGACGCAGAGATTTTTGGCGTGGTTCCGATAGGTGGTGCTATCGTACGTCCACGTTGATGGAGACTTCAATCCATGAAGGGTAACAGCTGCGCGAGTCCACGGAGGGCTCCACCCACAAATGGTCCACGAAGAAGCAACCTTGTCTATCCCACCATGGCCGTCGCCCACGAAGGACTTACCTTACCCGGGTAGATCTTCACGAAGTAGGCGATCTTCTTGCCCTTACAAACATCTTGGTTCAACTCCACATCATGTCGGAGGCTCCGAAGTGACAACTACCCAATCTAGGAGACACCACTCTCCAAAAGGTAATAGACGGTGTGTTGGTGATGAACTCCTTGCTCTTGTGCTTCAAATGATAGTCTCCCCAACACTCAAAGATTTGGCTATGGTGGATGAGGGATTTGAGTGGAAAGCAACTTGGGGAAGACTAGAAATCAAGGTTCAAATGGTAGGAATGGAATCTCTTGATCTCAACACATGATTAGGTGGTTCTCTCTCAGAAAATGAATGGTAGAAGTGTAGGCACGTTCTGATGGATCTCTTACTTAGTGATAGGAGGGTGGAGGGGTATATATAGCCTCTACATAAGATCCAACCGTTACATACTTTTGACCCAACTCGGTGGCAACGATCAGAAATCTCGGTGGCACCGACCTATGTAAAAATATGAACGTTAGGAATCTCGGTGGGACTGACTGGAACAACTCGGTGGGACCGATGTGCAAGGGCTTAGGGAAAATCTCATCTCGCTGACTCTGATTGCATCATCTCGGTGGGACCGAAGTAAAGCAATAAGGCAACAGAGAGTTGGTCAAGCCATCTCGGTGAGACCGATTGCTTCTCAGTGGGATCGAAGCGATTGCAAAAAGCAATAGAGAGCTAGCAAGGCCATCTCGGTGGGACCGAGATCCATATTGGTGGATCCGACTTGTTAGGGTTTTGGCAGTGGCTAAGTCCATATGAACTCGGTGGCTCCGGGTAGGAAATATCGGTGTGGCCGAGTTGGAATATGGGATTTTGACATATTTGGATAGAGAAAGGGACTGAGGGTTTTGGAGCAATATCACTAAGCACGTGAGCAACAAGATCATTAAGCAACCCCTCATCCCCTTTTAATAGTATTGGCTTTCCTATGGACTCAATGTGATCTTGGATCACTTAACGAAAAATGAAGAGTCTTGAGCTTTTTGCCAATCCATTTCCTTAGCATTTTGAAGGGGTCCACAAACCTCTTGTCCTGGCCACGCCACTGTTGAAATTGTTTGAGATATACTAGATAAAACTATTAGTCCAACAAGAGATATGTTGACATTAATTACCAAAATCATCAAGGAAGCACTTGTGCTTTCAGTATTTCTCTCTGATCTATCCATTTGGTTTGGACAACTAGATTGATTTATCTTCAGTGGGAGAGGTGCTTTGTAATGGGTTCAATCTTGCGGTGTCCTCACCTCATGACAGAAGGGGTAGCGAGGGACATATTTTATTGTTGCCATTATGGGTAAAACGGCGTGGTTTTAATCATATTGCTTGAGTTTACTTTGTCTACATCATGCCATCTTGCTTAAAGCGTTACTCTATTTGTCATCATCTTAATACCATAGATGCAGGCAGGAGTCGGTCGATTGGTGGAGTAATAGTAGTAGATGCAGGCAGGAGTCGGTCTACTTGTCACGAACGTGATTCCTATATACATGATCGTTCCCATGAATAACATCATAACTATGCACTTTTCTACAATTGCCCAACAGAAATTTGTTTACCCATCGTATGCTATGTTTCGAGAGAGAAGCCTCTAGTGAAAACTATGGCCCCCGGGTCTACTTTAATCATATTACTAAAACAAAAATATCTTGTTGCAATTTATTTACTTTTCTTTTTATCTATCTACCACTACCAAATTTACCGAAAAAGGTTTTCGCCCCACTACCAGATTTAATCCTTGCAAGTAACGAGTTCAAGGGAATTGACAACCCTCTTGCCCGTGTTGTGTGCAAGTATTTGCTCTTGTGTGTGTGCAGGTGCTTTTCACTAGGATTTGCGTGGTTCTCCTATTGGTTCGATAACCTTGGTTCTCACTAATGGAAATACTTATTAGCTACTATATTGCTTCACCCTTCCTTGAGGTGTCCTCAGTCACTGACAGAAAGGGTAGCGAGGCACGTATTTGTATTGTTGCATTAAGGGTAAAACGATGGGGTTTATTCATATTGATTGAGTTTACTTTGTCTACATCATGTCATCTTCCTTAAGACGTTACTCTATTTGTCATGAACTTAATACAATAGATGCATGCTGGATAGCGGTCGATTGGTGGAGTAATAGTAGCAGATGCAGGCAGGACTCGGTCTACTTGTCACGGACGTAATGCCTATATATGTGATCATTACCATGAATAACATCATAACTATGCGCTTTTCTATCAATTGCCCAACAGTAATGTGTTTACCAACCGTATGCTATTATTCCGAGAGAGAACCCTCTAGTGAAAACTATGGCCCCCGGGTCTATTTAATCATATTACAAAAACCAAAAATACCTTGCTGCAATTTAATTATTTTTATTTTACTTTTTTTATCTATCTACCACTATCAAAATTTATCCTTCACTACAAAAAAAAGACACATCCGTGACATTTTGGCCCGAACAAAAAAAATCTGTCATGCTTATGACACTTCTATGATGATAATTGTGACAAAACCACGTATCATCATAGATGTGGTGGGCTCCTACTTCTATGACAAAAAATCATGACAGAAAATGGGCTTTTCGTCCTGGGCAGGCCGGGGACGCGCCTGCATGACATTCTTTGGGCCGTCCATGACGGAAAAATTTGTGGTAGAAGCGAGGGCGAGAAAAATATAGGGGAGTTCCCGGTTATGGTGGGTGGTCAGGGCCGAGCGATGCATGGAGGTTTGCTCATTTCTCTCGTACACATACGCGCGTGTGTGCGAGGCATTGGGCTCTAACTGAACCCGAGCGAGGCATTCGCTTACTGAACCCAAGCGATTGCACTAGCTACATTACTGAACCCGAGCGATCGATCCCTTGGCTGTTAACTGAACCCGAACAATTCCTTCGCTACTGCTGCTAACTGAAGCCGATCGAACCAGCTGCCTCTTGATGAACAGTGATTGTTGTTAGGGGTTGGATGAATAGTTCCTGATGGGGGTTGGATGAACAGGACCCCGTGGTAGTAGAGGCCGTTGCCAATGGATGAACAGGACCCCGATCGAGGAGGTGGGGGTGGATGAACAAGACCCCGTGGAGGGTTGGTTGGACAGTAGCCGGTGGAGGCTGGATGAATAGGACCCCATGGAGGGCTGGTTGAACAGTAGCCGGTGGAGGCTGGATGAACAGTAGCCCGTGGATGAACAGTAGCCAGTTGAGGCAGGAGGAAGGTCGCAGTGGATGAACAGTAGCAGGTGGAGGCTGGAGGAAAGTCGACGGTGGATGAACAGTAGCCCGTGGAGGCTGGAGGAAGTCGACGATAGATAAACAGTAGCCCGTGGAGGCTGGAGCGAGGCAGTAGACGGTAGATGAACAGTAGCCTGTGGAGGCTGGAGCGAGGCAGTAGACGGTGGATGAACAGTAGCCCGTGGAGTCCCATTTTGCGATACGCCACACCCCTCTTGATGAACAACACCCCGTTTCGACCGTAGGCGCTCCAACACAAGTCTGTTTCCTCCGTTTTGCGGTACGCCACACCCCTCCCGATCAACAGCACCCCGTTTCGACCGTAGGAGCTCGAACACAAGTCCGTTTCCTCCATTTTGCGGTACGCCAGACCTCGTTTCGGCTGTTCCGTCCAAGCCGGTTGGCTCCCGATGAACATGACGTATTCCGACCCAGTCGGTTGCCTCCCGATGAACACGATGTTGTTTCCACCATTCTGAACCAGCTGTTTGGCTATCGATGAATAGGACACCGTTGCTGCCGTCCATTGCCTCTCCATGTACACGAGCCCTGGCCGTACGTATGCGCGAGTAGGCGTTCGAGACCCCGCCTGTATGTACGTACGTGGCCGTATTTTTCGGCATGTGGCTGTACATACGTGTACACGGTTTAGACTAGACTGCCTGAACTGCTACGCCGGGGGCTCTACTACTACACGTGCCACTGCTTGCTCGGCCACAGTTCATCGTTGCAGAGAGACCGATCAACCAGTATGTATGTACATGTCCGCTACCAGACAGACAACGCTACGTACGCTTCGACCGGGTGGGTCCCAGCTGTCAGGGAGGATAAGGATTCACTTCCTTCCGTGCGAAGATATAGATGGTGGGTCTGAGCTGTTAGGGGGAGGATTCATTTTTTTGCGCGTAATAAGGAGGTAGTTCCTTGTGTGCGAAGATGTAGCTGGTGGGTCCATCTGTCAGCCTCACCGCGTATAGTACTCTTCCAATGGCTGTCGTTCGTTGACCATGTTGACCATGTCGCGCGGACAGCACCCAGGCGATGGACGATGGTGAGGCCTAGGAAGGGAACAATGCTGAGCGAGGGAAGACGAGGCAGGTGGATGCCCACGCGGAGGGGAGTACGAGGGTTCACTGGTTCGGCTGTGGTGTAAGGCTGCCATCATTGGAGAATAACAGGGGGTGTGGGTGAGTAGAGGGAAGGCCTGGCCAGTGGTAGTATGGTCGGGCGGTGAGGCTTGCGTGGCAGCACAGCCGACCACGGGAGGCTGGAGCAGGCGGTACGGCGGGTGCAGGTTTGGGCGGCTGAAGCAAGAAGACCAGAGTTTGAAGACACAGCTCGGCCGTTGGATTAACATCCAACGGTCACTGCAGCAAAACTCGTTTATTGAGTAAGTTGACAAAGCCCTGCGTACGCATCAACTTAGTAGGCCCACAAGTCAGCCTCCAAATCTGGCGGGTCCCAGCTAGCAGGGGGAATCATTTTTTTTGTGCGTAATAAGGTGGCACTTCCTTGCGTGCGAAGATGTTTTCTGGTTTTTTTAATTTCTTCTTTTTCGAGTTAGAATAAAAAAGAAAATAATTTAGCATCTTTGGTACAATCTAAATTTTCACGGAATGGATCATAATAAAGCTGGTGGGTCCCAGCTGTCAGGGAGAGGAAACTTTTTATTTCCGCATAATAAAGGAAGCACTTGCGTGCGAAGATGTAGCTGGTGGGTCAAACCTGTCAGGGGGAGAAATCATTTGTTTTCGCATAATAAGGGGGCACTTGCTGCGTGCGGCCATGGGCAATGTGGGTCCCTACTGTCAGCCACTCCACGTACATGCCTCTTCCGATGGCTCTCATTTTTTGACAAAGTTGACCACGACGCGCCGAGAGAACCAGCGCGGTGAACAATGGCGAGTCCTAGGAAGGGAATGACCCTGAGCCGGCGAAGACACAACAGCGGATGCCCATGAGGAGGGGAGTATGAGGGTTCACTGGTTCGGCTGCGGTGTGAGGCTGCCGTCGTCGGAGAATAACAGGAGGTGTTGGTGAGTAGAGGAATGGCATGGACGGCGATGGGAGTAGGGTGGGCCGGTGAAGCCTGCGCGACAGCACAGCCGGCCACAGGAGGCTGTAGTAGGCGGTACCGCCAGTGGTGGTTTGGGCGGCTGAAGTAAGAATATCCGAGATTGAAGAAGCACTACAACCGTTGGATGGACATCCAACGGCCACCGCTGCTAGAATCGTGTGTTGACTATAAGTTGACAAAGCTTTCCGTACGCGTCAACTTAGTAGGCCCACAAGTGAGCATCACATCTGTGGCAGAGAACATATATCCCATTTGCGATTTGTAATAATGTACAACCCATTTTTGAATTCTAACGGAATTTACTACAGCCCATTTACAGTTTGTTAAAATTACAGCCCATTTTCTAGCCAGGACAACGATTAATAATTTCAACCAGCCGCTCAAAACAGAATTCAACAAAAAATCCCACATTTTGATGTGATCCGAAATATTTTTATCCTTAAATTTTGAGTCAGATTAAATATAATTTCAAAATAAAATTGAATTAGGTAAAAATCTAACGAAATATTGCGCGCGCAACAAGTAATGAAATTAAAATTTTCAAAATCCAAAAATAATATTTCTGAAACTAATTACCTGTTTGGTGCATTTTTTTATATTTACAACCCAATTTTTATAATTACATCCCATTTATTATTTCTTAAAGCCCATTTTCTTGTTAGACCTAATGCATCCCTCCTAGGAAAGATTTGCAGCCCAACAGGGTGGAGAATAACAAGTTGACCTGGGTTGGGTATTCCGCAAAAAAAGCATAGCTGGGCTGCCATTTTCACCTTGAAAAATTAATACCTGGGCTGGATATTTGGTCGACATAAAATAACAGCCTGGGCTTGACGGGCCACAGCCCGCCTAGTTGATACCCTGCTCCTCTGAATAACAACAAAAACATCGCTCAAGAAAAACTCTGCTCACACCTCAAATAACAAATACTGCTCGAGTTGCTGGGTCCTAGCTGTCGGCCGCTCCTTGTGCAATTCTCTCGTTTATTGACTATATAGGTTGACAATGGTGTGGGACCATGATGTCAGGAAACCAGGAGGAAGCAAAAAAAAAGTATAGTTGTATATAATAAGGAGGCACTTGCGTACGTACGGCTATGGCCCTGGTGGGTCCCTACTGTCATCCTCTCCAAGTAAATTCATCTCCTGATTCCTCATGTTTGTTGACCATGTTGACAACGCGAGACGGCGGCGCCATGGCGAGCGCAACAACTCGAAGGATGACAGAGAGGGCCTTGCGGGCCCTATGGATGGTCTGATACAGTGACCGCTGGTCGTTCAGGAAGCCAGGATCATAGGACCCCTATGAGCACCTTCGCCAGACTGAGCCACCATGAAACGGTAAGGCCGCGCTTGGGAGCTCTGGATTGTTTCACACCTGTATTAAGGATACAAGTGTAATTTACTCATCACCGGAAACAACGCGTAAAATACAGGCGTAATGAAACCGACGGCCTGAGGTCTGTAGCAAAAATCGGCGAGTTACCCATGTAATTGGAGAAACCAGTGTATATTTTACCAGTCGAAAACGACCAACCAAGTGCTTCGCCCAAGACCATCTGCTTATTATTTACAAGCATTAGTTTTACAAGCAGTTTTGGTTGGAAAACGAAGATCCAATCATGGCCTAAGATGATGAGTTGGTCGGAAGATCATATGGTTTCACCTCTAACCTACCCGAGTTGTCGTATAGGCTATGAATGAAACATAAGAGATGAACTTCTAAAGCACAGAAACAACAGAAGAGGATGATCTTCTTAACATGCAAATCACTGGCATTAGATCAACATGCAAAACAATACGAAGCATTATTCTCAGGAGGCACGGTGAACAGCTCGTGATGCCGCATGCCACAACATTCCAAGTTCAACTTTGCAATCAAACTCGCAAGGCCTGGCATTTCATAGACAACATTCAGAACAAACTCTTAAAATACCTTACATAAGTCAACATTCATGACTATGCATCTCATCAGAGTAAATATTTACTTCTGAACTGAACACATGAATAGGAAAAAATGATTGATGTTGCTCACAGCAAAGGGCGTCCCATTCCAAAATATCAAATGCATGTCTTCTGGCTAACATAAATGAGCAAAATTTGACAAGGTTTTCCAATTCCAAAATATTAAATGAATGTCTTCTTGCTAACATCAATGATTTAAACTTTGACAAGCTTTTCCCATTCAAAATATGTAATGCCTATGATTGTGGAACGGACAGGGTTTGTTATCAGTTTGCACATTGAATGGCACATGGAGCCAGATTAACCAGCATATCTTTTTGTGCAGTTCCACTAAAATCAAAAAATGTCTTGCGTAGCATGGTGGATTTCGTATTTATATGTTGCAAGGCCTTGAAGACGTTGGCAGCTCCATTCAAGTAGATAGTCCGGTGGTTCAAGGTGACGACGAATGATTAGAGAACCATTCGATGTATTGTGCATGATGAAGTATTATGGAGGACACGAACCATCTGAACATTTTGTGCAGTTCCACTGAAATCAAGCTGAGCATCCCTGTCTGCATAAATACAGAAAAAGTGTGATGAATATAATTGTGGTACTAGTTGATTAAACATACGCTCACAACTAGAATCATCTTCATTATCTTAACCGGAAAAGATAGCAATACAATAGCTTCAATTAAACATTTATTCAAAACAATACAATAATATAATTAGCACAACATAACAAAGCACGATCATGTGGATGAAGGCTGATACTGACCTCGTTTGGTACTGCTGCATCGGCCACTGACTTGGTCATACATTTCCTTGTGGAGTGATTTTTGCACCCCACGTGTTGTTGAGTTGAGTTTCCCTTGGTCTGCAGACTAGTCATGTCACCAGCGTCTGATAATACTCTAAAGCTTCTCAATCATTCCATCTGTAATGTAGCGCAAACAGTGACTGCTTCTTTTTGCAAAGTGGAAAGACCAACTGGGCCCAATAATGCAACAGTTTGCCTTAAACACGTTGGCTCCTTTTATGCAGTTCAACTAAAATCAATGTCAAAATAGAACCGAGCAGAAGTTTTGGTATCCATGTGTGCACAAATAGGTATAAAGGAAACAATTACTGAGAAATAACAGTGATGACTTATACTCCCAGAAGAAAAAATATCTACCTTATCTTAATGGGAAACAAAGCAGGACAGTAGCAATTCTCAAACAGTGTGATTCATTCATATTAACTGAGACATTATCTTAACAATACCTTGTTTCAACATGTATAAAGAACGACAAACCAGAAAAGTACCATTCCTAAAATAGTGCAACTGATTCATATTAACAGAGACATTATCTTAACAATACCTTGGTTAAACATGTAGAAAGAACTACAAAGCAGGATAGTACCATTTGTAAAACACTGTAACTGATATATAATAACAGAGACATTATCTCAACAATACATTTCTTAAACATGTACTCCCGCCGATCCCTAACAGAACTGGTACTCCCGCCGATCCCTAACAAGTGTTGCAATTTTGAACTAAGATTCGGTAGTTAATTCTAAGAGTGGCATTGTTTAATTTTACCGGTGGCATTAGATTAACAAAAAGCATAAACAGTTCCAGGGGAGAGTGGGCGCAACAGCACCATGTGCTTCCATCTACTTATAAAGGGGGTGATGCAGAGTTTGTTGTAACAAAGCAACAAGCATCATGTCTGGGTTGGTCCCATTTTTGTTCACTTAATGGGAAAAGACAGCAATACAATAGCTTCAATTCAACATTTATTTAAAACAGTACCACTACTAGTAGCACAACATCTCAATGCACACTGCACAATCATGTGGATGAAGGCCGGTACTGACCTTTCATGAGGCAGACAAGATCAAATATGAATCTGCCAACACGAATAGGAAATCCAATCTCATTTTGTGTAGTTCAACTAAATCAAGCAAAGTTGCCGGTGTGACATTTAAGTTGAACTGCACAAAACATTCTTAAAACAAAAGTGTTTTGCATAGTGCAGCAAAAGTTCGCAATAGCAACGAGTTGAATAGGTATCCCTGTTTTCAGAGGTAAAAAAAAGAAAAAATTACTGGCCGATAAAGAAGGATGAATCATATGGCCACAAAAAGAAGCATCTACCTTATCTTGATGGAAAACAAAGTAGGATAGTAGCATTTCTAAAACGGTTGCATTGATTCATATTAATAGAGACATTCTCTTAAAATAACATTCGTTAAAAATGTAATTTACTTTTAACAGTGGCATTGCTTCAATTTTCTAGCGGCATTCTTAGATTAACAACATCAAAAAAGTTGTATGGGACATGGGACATGCCAGCACCATGTGCGTCCACACGTATAAATGGGTGATGTAGAGTATATTACCAAGCCGCATATCTGTGTTGGTCCCATATTTGTTCTCTTTGAACCTTTTTCCTATGTGAGGGCAGCAAATCTAGTCCTGCACAAACTACCCGACCCCCCAGTTTCTTTCCTTTTTCAACAAAGAGATCGGTTCCTTACAGATGTGTGTACTGGGTCACCCCCCTTTTCCCTTTTCGACCAACAGAGCGGCTGGATAGCCAGTCTATACTACTTTCCCTCCCTCCTTTCCTCATTGAACCACATCCTAGTTCATGCTCCACCCCACCCCCCTTCTTTCCTCTTTGAACCAAGACCTAGATTCGACTACAGAATCGAAAAAGATCCACATGCAGCTAGAGCAATGACGGTTTCAAAGAAAGTTATACCTTAGAGTCATCGGGATGTGGCTAGGCGTGCGGCGGGAGGCCAGATCTGCCCACACTACGTACGACAGTGAGGAAGAAGGGGTCAGAGGCCCTCCCGCATAGGCGCTGGGTGAAAGAGAACAACACAGTCGGTAGTGGATTGCCTCCCTCGCCGAAGGCGACAGAGTGAACGCTGCACCTCCTCCCCTTCCCGTTGCGACGGGATCCGGATGGCTCCTTCACCAGCTGTGAGGGGGGCGAGAGAGAGAGAGAGGCCAACGCAGTCTTGTTTAGATCTGATGAAGAGGGTGAGAGATTGTGAATAGGGCAAACCCTAGCAAAGGAATGCTGAGCCTCCAGTGTGTATATATATATATGTAGTGCAGCGAGAGTGTGAAGAGTGCAAACCCTAGCGAACAAGCGCTGAGGCTCCAGCTTATATAGTACTCGTATATAGTACTAATATATTGGAGTGGTTTTCTTTTTCTCTCCATAACAATCATTTTAAATTGTGTTCGAAACAAAACTATTTATTTAACGTACCAGTGAAGAAAACTACGATCAACTAACGATCCACTCGTCCTGGTCGCACTTCCTATTGTTCACGTGCGGTACACTACCCTCCGTTAAGTGAACAATCACACACACGCCAAATTATCGGGAAGGTGTGAGAGTGTGTACAAATAAAGAAATTTAATTTTAATTATTTTGTATGTACAGTTTGCCCTCTCTCAATAATTATGGTTTGTTGTGTTCGGCCTAAACTTGGTCAAACTTTACAAAGTTTGACTTCAGTAAAATCTAATATGCAGAGTTCATAAAAACGGAGGGGTACTACCTCCATCCGGGTTTTTAGTCCACGCCATATTTTTAATCAAAGTCTGACCACATATTTAGTTAAAAGCTGGACAAATAAAATTACAGGGTAGCTGAAGACAAAGTTGTGAGAAGGCTTAGAAATCAATACAAAACTTTTGCTCTTAGTACCAACGTCGATGCTTCTTCGAGGAAACATTTGGTTCATATCCAATTGTGTGATAAAATTGCACCAACGTAAACGACTGCTCCAAGATGAACTGATGAAGGATATCGTCTTTGTGGTAACAAGCAAAGAGAACTGATGGAAGACAACCCATTCTTCATTGAACATCGATCAGCTTCACCAGCCGATGCAACCATGAGACGCAACCATGAGCTGATAGGTCATCGTGGTGATGCATCATCGATTTTGGCATCAAGTTTGGGTCAGGCACCAATGAAGTTTGATAATCCTCACTGTGGTTTGTTTCTTCTCGGTAATCAAGCTCGAGAAAGGAAGAACCACTTGGCAGAGGGCAGTGAGTTGAGCAACAGTGGACATCCAATTTTGTGCAGTTCCACTAAAATTGAGGAAGACATGCCCGAGTATGGAGATACGCATCCCTGTTTGCAAAAATATAAAAAAAATGATATTTAAGTAGTGTCGTTACTTTGTTTTAGTAGGGGAACAAGATTAACAGTGGCATCTTAATTGTCAATAAGAATTAATGAAACATACACCAAAAAATAGAAACATCAAGATTATCTTGATGGGAAGTAAAGCAGGATACCAAAAAAAACTAAAGCAGGACAGAAGCATTTATCGACGCCTCTACATGGGCATTGCTTCATTTTACGAGTGATAGTTTTAGATTAGTAGCAGCAATAGGAGCATATGGACAATGACCGCACAACCACCATGTACTTTTTGTCGAAAAAAACATGTATACCTCCACCGATGCATAAATGATAAACCAGGACAACTTTTGGAGTGACATTTCCTCTATAATAGTAAAAAATAGGTGATGTTGGACCAGCCGACAAACCCTAGCTGCTGTACATGGGGAGCTGGGGAGTAGTGGTATAGAAGAAAACCCACATGCAGAGTACAATGAAGCATGAAGTCCAAAAGAAGTTATACCTCAGGTGGGCGAGATGTGGCTTAGGTGGGCGGGCGGGATCTGCCCACACGACGGTAGCGAACAAGGGCGCGGAGGACCTTCGTCCACGCCGGCGCCGGCTCAGAGAGGACGGTGCGCATCGGCTCCCTCCATCGCCGACGGCGACAACGTCAACGCTGGACCTCCTCACCTCCCGCAATGGACGGGATCCGGCCAGATCTGTGACCACCGGTGAGGAGAGAGATAGAGTGGACACTGTCATCTTGTTTAGATATGGAGAGGGTGAGAGAGTAAGATGCGAGAAACCCTATCAAACAAGAGGCTATATATACAATGGAGTAAAAAAATCTCTCCATTGCAGTGGTTTTAAATAGAATACGCGCGTTCCCGGAAAAAAGAAATGAAAACTGGCGGACAAATCTTTTTTAATGTACCAAGAAAGAAAACTCGATCAATAACACGCCCCCGCTTCCAGGTCGCAGGTCGTATCGCTCACGTGTGGTCCCCGACCCTCCATTATTAAGTGAACAAATTAAAGAGTCAAATTATTACGTACGTAAGCTGTCTCTTCGTGTACAAATGCGCCCCATCGTGTACTCGCGGGTATGTCGGAGGTAGAGTGAGTGCGTGTACATTTCTTCTTGTACGTAGTACTCCATTTATGTCACTTCATATTGTTTCCCACTCCTATGATATTCCTATCCTAGGAACAAAATGAGGCGGTATTAAGTTTGTGTGTGTGTAGGGAGAACGAGACATCGATGATGTGTACAAGTAGTCGCGAGAGTCGTCACTATGTGTGTGTGTGCGCACACACACAGACATGCATATCCGTGTTTACGTAAAATTCTTACTTTCATCTCCCTCTCCAATCATATTTGTCCAACTAGCACATTATTTATGTTATTAATTACGCAGCAATATTTACATACGTCCAGCATCTCTCGCTTGCGGGCGTCTGGACCGCTGCCACGCCCGCTCCTGACTGCCCTGGCCAACCCGAACCCTCTTCATCACCCGCGCGCGCTTCCCGCCCGAAATGGTCGGTGCCGCATTCATGCCCGGCCAGAGCGGACGCGACCTCTCACTGGCGCCGGCATTGAAGCGGCGCGCTGGCCGAGAGAGCGCCGCCCGCGCCGCTTCTTGGTGCACATGACTGCTCCGCGTTCAAACGTCACCACGGCCGGCCGCAACATGCATGTAAAAAAGTTCTTGGGAGTCCGTGCTATAGCTAGCTGTCCTCCCCCTCCTCATCTATCTCTTCCAGTAGTGCTAGTACTCCATGACGCGATCCATCGACAAGCAGGCGGGAAAGTTTGCGTATACTCGGTTTGCGGTGAGTGGCATGCCGAGCGACCATGTGGGGTGGAGGAGGGTGATACACGAACGCGACAGATGTGATTTAAATGTTGGTTTTGCTCAATGGCGCGATCCAACGAAAAGAAACGTTGGTTTCCAAAAGAATACTGTACTACATGAGGGAGAAGCGGATTCAACGAAGAGTGATGGTTTGCTTCTTCCGTCCAACTAACTACCGGGCCTATGTGATTTGACGGCTCATTGGTCATTATTACTACGGTGGTAGAGCGTTGTAGAGCATCTGCACTCTTATTTATTTATTCGGTGATAAAACTAACTTTCTCCACTCTTACATCGGAGAAGTACGAAACACGGCAGCCCAGTGACTACATGGCCCACCTCCCACTATCACCATATTCCTTGGACAGCCCGCATGCCAAGAAAAGATTACTATACATCGGAGTGTATAGACTGTTTTGCCCCCAGATTTGCTTTTGAGGAAATGCTGGGTAGTTACGCACATGCAAAGCACACAATTCTCGCAAACAATTACTCCTCTCTCGATCTCTCTGGATGCAAGCTCACTAGATCTATCTGCATGCAGCTCTCTCTCTCTCTCTCTCTCTCTCTTGTTTTGCATGCATGCGATGCGACTCTCTCTCTCTCTGTGTGCAAGCATGCCTTAAGCATGGTTAATAATATAGCCGGTTGATGGCTAACATGTTGCCATGTCATCTATAGCCAATGTAATAGTTAACATGTATAGTAATGGGCTACAAGAAAGTACTACTCCCTCCATTCCCTTATACAAGAAAGTACTATTGCCTCGATTACTGTAAGTGGCCTTGTGTAGATGCAAAATGTATTTTTCGTAGTGGCCAATGTAATAGTAAACATGTATAGTAATGGGCTACAAGAAAGTACTACATTTTACCACATGACCCACCATACACTCTCACATACTACCTCCGTCCTGGTTTATTAGTCCCCTATGTAATTTATGCATGATACTAGTATATGATACTCCCCACTATGAGTAGCCTTATACGCATACAAAAAAGGACCCGAGGGAGTACGAAGCTTTCATATTTTGTTTCATGTATGTATCCTGACTCCAAGGTTGCCCCGTTACAACATTCCATCAAATACAAAGGAAAACTAACACGCATGCTGATGCATCTCAATGATTCACTGATAATAGCCAAATATTTACTTCAAAACTAAAGACAAAAGTTGTGAGAGTGTGTACAAAAAAACTACTGATGGGGTCTCTACGCCTTAAACCCTAAACCCTAAACATGATTTAATTTCCTGGCTAGGTAGAACATGTCGAAGGAAAGAAGCCTGGCACCCTCGGATCATACGATGCTTTTGTGCAGTTCCACTAAAATCGAGCTGAGCATCCCTGTTGGCAAAGATATTGAAGAAGTGTGATTAGAATAATAGTAGTGGCACTAGTTCACGAGACATAAACTCATCACAAATAGAAGCCAACAGAAGTAGAGAAAGATCCACATGGAGATGGAGCTACGTGGGGAGCTGTGATACGTCTCCAACGTATCTATAATTTTTTATTGTTCCATGCTATTATATTATCTGTTTTGGATGTTTTATATGCATTAATATGCTATTTTATATTATTTTTGGGACTAACTTATTAACCTAGAGCCTAGTGCCAGTTTCTGTTTTTTCCTTGTTTTTAAGCCTCGCAGAAAAGGAATACCAAACGGAATAAAACTTCACGATGATTTTTCTTGGACCAAAAGACACCCAGGGGACTTGGAGTCCAAGTCAGAAGAGCCACAAGGCGGCGACAAGGGTGGAGGGCGCGCCCTAGGACCTCGGGACTCCCCTAACCTAGCTCTTCGTCCTATATATTCACAAATATTCCCAAACCATCAGAGGCATCCACGAAAACACTTTTCCACCACCGCAACCTTCTGTTCCCGTGAGATCCCATCTTGGGGCCTTTTCCGGCATCCTGCCGGAGGGGGAACCGATCATGGAGGGCTTCTACATCAACACCATTGCCCTTCCGATGAAGCGTGAGTAGTTTACCTCATACCTACGGGTCCATAGCTAGTAGCTAAATGGCTTCTGCTCTCTCTTTGATTCTCAATACAACGTTCTCCTTGATGTTCTTGGAGATCTATCCGATGTAATCTTCTTTTGCGGTGTGTTTGTTGAGATCCGATGAATTGTGGATTTATGATCAGCTTATCTATGAATATTATTTGAATCTTCTCTGAATTCTTTTATGCATGATTTAATATCTTTGTATTTCTCTTTGAATTATCGGTTTGGTTTGGCCAACTAGATTGGTTTTTCTTGCAATGGGAGAAGTGCTTAGCTTTGGGTTCAATCTTGCGTGATTTCACCCAGTGACAAAGTAGGGGTAGCGAGACATGTATTGCATTGTTGCCATCAAGGATAAAAATATGGGTTTTTCACCATATTGTTTGAGTTAATTCCTCTACATCATGTCATCTTACTTAAGGTGTTACTCTATTCTTTATGAACTTAATACTTTAGATGCATGCTAGATATCGGTCGATGTGTGGAGTAATAGTAGTAGATGCAAGCAGGAGTCGGTCTACTTGACACGGACGTGATGCCTATATGCATAATCATTGCCTTGGATATCGTCATAACTTTGCGCTTTTCTATCAATTGCTCGACAGTAATTTGTTCACCCACCGTATTATTTGCCTTTGTGAGAGAAGCCTCTAGTGAAACCTATGGCCCCCGGGTCTATTTTCCATCATATTACTTTCCGATCTACTATTTTGCAATCTTTTATTTTCAGATCTATATACCAAAAAACCCAAAAATATTTTATCTTTTGTTTATCTATCTCTATCAGATCTCACCTTTGCAAGTGACCGTGAAGGGATTGACAACCCCTTTATCGCGTTGGGTGCAAGTGTTTGATTGTTTGTGCAGGTGTTGGTGATTTGTGCGTTCTTCTCCTACTGGATTGATACCTTGGTTATTAACTAAGGGAAATACTTACCTCTACTGTGCGACATCACCCTTTCCTCTTCAAGGTAAAAACCAACGCAAGCTCAAGAAGTAGCAGGAAGAATTTTTGGCGCCGTTGCCGGGGAGATCTACGCCAAGTCAAGACATACCAAGTACCCAACATTAAACTCTCATCTCTTGCATTACATTATTCACCATTTGCCTCTGGTTTTCCTCCCCCCCCACTTCTAAAATGATTTACAAAAAGATTTGCCTTTTTATTCGCCCTTTTTTTTTTGCCTTCTTTCCGTTCGATCTTTTGTTTGCTTGTATTACCATGTGCCTTCTTTTTGCTCGCATCTTTGCTTGCTAAAAGTTTATGGATTCTCATCCACTTGCTAATCTTTTTAAGAGATCCAATTATGATGAACCAATTTCTAGTGATTTGAGTGCCCTAGATTATCTTTATGAAGTTTTGCTTGAAATTCGTGAATCTGAAAATTGTGATGAAGTGTTAAAAGAAGAAATCTATGAAGTGATTCACGATAGCTCCTTGGATAAAAAGCATGATTGCAATGGTTCTACTATAAATTCTATTAATGTCAGGTGTGCTAATGATATGCAAAACCCTAAGCTTGGGGATGCTAGTTTTGCTAGGTCCACTACTTGTTGCAATGATCATGATTGGGGTGATTTTTCTTATGATCTTGAAAATTTATTTAAGCCTCATGATGAATATGTTTGCAATAATATTGAAAGTGGGTTTGGAAGAGTGTCAACTCTAGGTAATAATGATCCCACTACTTTGGAGTATGATCAATCTTATGAAATTTTTGATAAAAGTGGGCTTGGAGAGGTCATGACTTTATTTAATGATAATCCCACTATTTTCGAAAAGTGTCAACTTTGCATGCATGTGGATCATGAAGAGAATATTTTATGTGATAGTTATATTGTTGAATTTGATTATGATCCTACATGTAATTATTATGAGAGAGGAAAATATGGATGTAGAAATTTTCATGTCACTAAATTACCTCTCGTTATGTTGAGATTGCTATTGTTTCTTTCTTCTTCCTTGCATATGCTAGTTTTTGCTTGTCTTGATAATTTGTTTGCTTATAAAATGCCTATGCATAGGAAGCATGTTAGACTTAAATTTGTTTGTCATATGTTTTATGATGCTCTCTTTGTGTTTCAATTATTATCTTTCATGTGAGCATCATTCAAATCTCAATGCCTAGCTAAGGGCGTTAAACAATAGCGCTTGTTGGGAGGCAACCCAATTTTATTTTTGTTCTTGTTTTTTTGGTTCTATTTTTCAATAAATTTTTCATCTAGCCTCTGGTTAGATGTGTTTTTCTGTTTTAATTAGTGCTTGTGCCAAGTAAGATCTTTGGGATGGCTTACGGTGATAGTTGATTTCATCTTGCTGAAAAATAGAAACTTTTGCGTCCAGTCACAGAATTTTAGTAATTCACTGGAGCATTTAAAAACCCTGAATTATTTACAAAGGACTGATATACCAATTGCCTCTGTTGTACTAATTTTTCAGAATTTTTGGAGTTATATAAGTATTAGAACAATTCAGATCTTCGCAGACTGTTCTGTTTTTGACAGATTCTGTTTTCTTTGTGTTGTTTGCTTATTTTGATGAATCTATGGGTAGTATCGGGGGCTATGAACCATGGAGAAGTTGGAATACAGTAGATATTACACCAATATAAATAAATAATGAGTTCACAACAGTACCAAAAGTGGTGATTTTATTTTCTTGTACTAACGGATCTTAGGAGTTTTCTGTTGAGTTTTGTGTTGTGAAGTTTTCAAGTTTTGGGTAAAGATTTGATGGACTATGGAATAAGGAGTGATAAGAGCCTAAGCTTGGGGATTCCCAAGGCACCCCAAGGTAATATTCAAGGAAAACCAAGAGCCTAAGCTTGGGGATGCCCCGGAAGGCATCCCCTCTTTCGTCTTCGTCTATCGGTAAATTTACTTGAGGCTATATTTTTATTCACCACATGATATGTGTTTTGCTTGGAGCGTCTTGTATGATATGAGTCTTTGCTTTTTAGTTTGCCACAATCATACTTTCGGTACACATCTTTTGAGAGGGACACGCATGAATCATAATTTATTAGAATACTCTATGTGCTTCACTTATAACTTTTGAGCTAGGCAATTTTGCTCTAGTGCTTCACTTATATCTTTTTAGAGCACGGCGGTGGTTTTATTTTATAGAAATTGTTGAACTATCATGATTCACTTATATTATTTTTAGAGTCTTTCTAAACAGCATGGTAATTTTCTTTGGTTATAAATTTAGTCCTAATATGATAGGCATCCAAGAGGGATATAATAAAAACTTTCATATAAAGTGCATTGAATACTATGTGAAGTTTGATTCCTTATGATTGTTTTGAGATATAAAGATGGTGATATTAGAGTCATGCTAGTGAGTAATTGTGGATTGTAGAAATACTTGTGTTAAAGTTTGTGATTCCTGTAGCATGCACGTATGGTGAACTGTTATGTGATGAAGTCGGAGCATGATTTATTTTTTGATTGTCTTCCTTATGAGTGGCGGTCGGGGATGAGTGATGGTCTTTTCCTACCAATCTATCCCCCTAGGATCATGCGCATAGTACTTCGTTTCGATGACTAATAGATTTTTGCAATAAGTATGTGAGTTCTTTATGACTAATGTTGATTCCATGGATTATACGCACTCTCACCCTTCCACCTTTGCTAGCCTCTCTAGTACCGCGCAACTTTCGCTGGTGCCATACACCTACCTTTTACCTTCCTCAAAACAGCCACCATACCTACCTATTATGGCATTTCCATAGCCATTCCGAGATATATTGCCATGCAACTTTCCACCATTCCGTTTTATTATGACACGTTCCATCATTGTCATATTGCTTTGCATGATCATGTAGTTGACATAGTATTTATGGCAAAGCCACCGTTCATAATTTTTATACATGTCACTCTTGAGTCATTGCACATCCCGGTACACTGCCAGAGGCATTCATATAGAGTCATATTTTGTTCTAAGTATCAAGTTGTAATTCTTGAGTTGTAAGTAAATAAAAGTGTGATGAACTTCATTATTAGAGCATTGTCCCATGTGAGGAAAAAAATAAAAGAGGCCAACGAAGCCCACAAAAAAAATAAAAGAGGCCAAAGAAGCCCACCAAAAAATGAGAGAAAAGAGAGAAGGGGCAATGTTACTATCCTTTTTCCACACTTGTGCTTCAAAGTAGCACCATGATCTTCATGATAGAGAGTCTCCTATGTTGTCACTTTCATATACTAGTGGGAATTTTTCATTATAGAACTTGGCTTGTATATTCCAACGATGGGCTTCCTCAAATTGCCCTAGGTCTTCATGAGCAAGCAAGTTGGATGCACACCCACTTAGTTTCTTTTTGAGCTTTCATAAACTTATAGCTCTAGTGCATCCGTTGCATGGAAATCCCTACTCACTCACATTGATACCTATTGATGGGCATCTCCATAACCCGTTGATACGCCTAGTTGATGTGAGACTATCTCCTTCTTTTTTTTGTCTTCTCCACAACCACCATATTCTATTCCGCCTATAATGCTATGTCCATGGCTCACTCTCATGTATTGCGTGAAAGTTGAAAAAGTTTGAGAACATCAAAAGTATGAAACAATTGCTTGGCTTGTCATCGGGGTTGTGCATGATTTGAATACTTTGTGTGATGAAGATGGAGCATAGACAGACTATATGATTTTCTAGGGATAACTTTCTTTGGCCATGTTATTTTGAGAAGACATGATTGCTTTATTAGTATGCTTGAAGTATTATTGTTTTTATGTCAAGATTAAACATTTGTTTTGAATCTTATGGATGTGAACATTCATGCCACAATAAAGAAAATTACATGGATAAGTATGTTAGGTAGCATTCCACATCAAAAATTCTGTTTTTATCATTTACCTACTCGAGGACGAGCAGGAATTAAGCTTGGGGATGCTTGATACGTCTCCAACGTATCTATAATTTTTTATTGTTCCATGCTATTATATTATCTGTTTTGGATGTTTTATATGCATTAATATGCTATTTTATATTATTTTTGGGACTAACTTATTAACCTAGAGCCCAGTGCCAGTTTCTGTTTTTTCATTGTTTTTAAGCCTCACAGAAAAGGAATACCAAACGGAGTCCAAACGGAATAAAACTTCACGATGATTTTTCTTGGACCAAAAGACACCCAGGGGACTTGGAGTCCAAGTCAGAAGAGCCACGAGGCGGCGACAAGGGTGGATGGCGCGCCCTAGGGGGGGCGCCCCCTACCTTGTGGGCCCCTCGGGACTCCCCTGACCTAGCTCTTCGTCCTATATATTCACAAATATTCCCAAACCATCATAGGCATCCACGAAAACACTTTTCCACCGCCGCAACCTTCTGTTCCCGTGAGATCCCATCTTGGGGCCTTTTCCGGCATCCTGCCGGAGGGGGAATCGATCATGGAGGGCTTCTACATCAACACCATTGCCCTTCCGATGAAGCGTGAGTAGTTTACCTCAGACCTACGGGTCCATATCTAGTAGCTAGATGGCTTCTTCTCTCTTTGATTCTCAATACAACGTTCTCCTTGATGTTCTTGGAGATCTATCCGATGTAATCTTCTTTTGCGGTGTGTTTGTCGAGATCCGATGAATTGTGGATTTATGATCAGCTTATCTATGAATATTATTTGAATCTTCTCTGAATTCTTTTATGCATGATTTAATATCTTTGTATTTCTCTTCGAATTATCAGTTTGGTTTGGCCAACTAGATTGGTTTTTCTTGCAATGGGATAGGTGCTTAGCTTTGGGTTCAATCTTGCGTGATTTCACCTAGTGACAAAGTAGGGGTAGCGAGATACGTATTGCATTGTTGCCATCCAGGATAAAAAGATGGGGTTTTCATCATATTGTTTGAGTTAATTCCTCTACATCATGTCATCTTACTTAAGGCGTTACTCTGTTCTTTATGAACTTAACACTCTAGATGCATGCTGGATAGCGGTCGATGTGTGGAGTAATAGTAGTAGATGCAGGCAAGAGTCGGTCTACTTGACACGGACGTGATGCCTATATGCATAATCATTGCCTTGGATATCGTCATAACTTTGCACTTTTCTATCAATTGCTCGACAGTAATTTGTTCACCCAGCGTATTATTTGCCTTCATGAGAGAAGCCTCTAGTGAAACCTATGGCCCCCGGGTCTATTTTCCATCATATTACTTTTCGATCTACTATTTTGCAATCTTTTATTTTCAGATCTATATACCAAAAAACCCAAAAATATTTTATCTTTTGTTTATCTATCTCTATCAGATCTCACCTTTGCAAGTGACCGTGAAGGGATTGACAACCCCTTTATCGCGTTGGGTGCAAGTGTTTGATTGTTTGTGCAGGTGTTGGTGATTTGTGCATTCTTCTCCTACTGGATTGATACCTTGGTTCTTAACTGAGGGAAATACTTACCTCTACTGTGCTGCATCACCCTTCCCTCTTCAAGGGAAAAACTAACGCAAGCTCAAGAAGTAGCAAGCTGCGGCAGTGGAGCAAGCCGGCTCCAAAAGGAAGTTGTACCTGGGACGTCGGGTGTAGCTAGAAGGGCGGTGGGAGGCGGCATCAGCCCATACCGCGGGGACCCCCGATCGGCACGCACCGATAGTGGGTTTTCTTTCTCGCCGCTGTCGACCGCGTCTACGCAGAACATCGTCCGCTTCCCCCAGCGGTGGGATCAGGCCGGATCTATGACCAGCGGTGTGGCCACCGTCGTTCTATGCTTGTGAAGAGAGCAACCCAAGCAGGCAGGCTTGTAGCTTAGGCTCCTGCTAGTGTATATATAGTGGAGCGGTTTTCTTTTTCTCTCCATATCAACCTTTTTATATTGCGTACGTGCCATTGAAGAGTGAAATGATGGTTGCTTCATCCGACTAACTTATTATGTGATTTGACTGCTCCTGAGTGGCCCCTGCACGTACTCCCCCTACGTGTATGACCGTTCCTGAGTCTCACTTGTACTTATCTCTATTTTCTTGCATGACAGGATGTGCATAGAGGAATTTTGTTACTGCACGTTGTTACGTACCTACTCCCTCCTTCCGGTTCACTACTAGTACTCCCTCCGTCCTGGTTTATTGGTCCCCTTTGTACTCAATTCATGGGCTCGTTTTCCTCAAGAAATTGTTTTTACCAACGTATTAATATCGGGAATGCATGCGTGAACAATGAATGATTAAACCTTGCATGCAACGTTTTGACAAAGCATTGCCATATGAACATGTGAATGTGAGGGACTACAACTTTGTGCATGCATGCAACAGTCACAGATACACATGCACGCAAAAATGCGCGCGACGCCCTAATGCATGCATGTCCGAGCACACGACGGAACACACACGGTCACGCTCAAGTGCTCAACCTACACTTGCATGCACACACATACTCAGCCAGGGTGAGCTAGTGACCGTATAAACACCAGAAAATGTATATATTGCCCGCAATGAGCCTATTATGAAGTCCACTGACCGTATTTTTACAAATATACAGTGACAGCCAGTGTATTTATGTCGTTTCAAATTAAGCCATATTAACCGAAAAGGAGGCAGTATGGACTAGCATTACTTTGTTGTGTCCCGTCAACTTACAGAACGAGGAGAAGCTTGCGCGCGGTGGCTCGCAGGACAAGGAGAAACTTTTGACTAATGCAAGCTCTCCCTCGCTCAGGCGGTGGACGTGCAACAGTTAATTCGGTGTCAGATTGCCAGAAGCATACAATGTACTAGTACCATCATTGTTCGACTTCCCGAAGAGGCGAAGAGCCAAGTGCAAAGTTTACTATAGTATCACTCCGAGTAGTATTACGTACTACTAGTACTACTTACTTACAGTACTATACAAGTACTACTAGGAACCGCATGGTGCAGCGTCTGCACTCTTATTTTATTTTAATTTGTGATAAAGCAATCTTCAACACATTTGCTTCTCTTCGAGGGTTCTCGCATGTGATAGTGGAAGTTGATTGCATGGAACACTCGCCACAATTCTCGCTTAATTCTGGCTCCTATCTTGTTAAAAATAGGAGCACTCAGTAATATTTTCTCTTTTTTTTGTTACTCAGCATGTAAACAGGTCAGCAAACCTTGCGGCACATCTTTGTGTGAACCGTGCTTGCTGCACTTTGAATGTGACCGAGAGCTGGCTTGAAGAAACACGTTGCTTCCTTTTTTTGTGGGGTACCTCGCTTCCTAGTGACCAGTCTCTTGGCTGATTGTCCTAAGAATGCTTATATATGAATAAAGCTCTCTCATTTACCCACAAAAAAATTAAGCCATATTAACCGGAAAGGAGGCAGTATGGACTAGCACTACTTTGGTGTGTCCCGTCAACTCGCAGAACGAGGAGAAGCTTGCAGGACAAGGTGAAGCTTGCTTACGCCCTCTCCGTCTACCTCAAGCGCGATGGCTCGCAGGACGAGGAGAAGCTTTTGACTAATGCAACCTACCCTCGCCCAGGCGGTGGACGTGCAGCAGTTCATTCGGTGTCAGATTGCCAGAGACATACACTATAGTACCATCATTGTTCGACTTCCCGAAGAGGCGAAGAGCCAAGCGCAAGGTTTAGTAGTACGAGTAGTACATTACTACTAGTATCCAAGTACTAGGAACCGCATGGTGGAGCGTCTGTACTCTTATTTTATTTTAATCTCTGCTAAAGTACACATTTATTCGGGAGAAGTGCGGAAAACGGCAGCCCAATAGTACTATTAAAAAACATCGAACATGTAATGATGATATCTTGGCCTCCGTGCGACACCTAGCGGCGGGTTGGCCATTTTGCCGTCAATTGAGATCGGTTTGCTCACACTCCGGTCCCACATGTCAGTGATATGCCAAAAGGAAGCGCGTTGTCCGACAGGCCATACGCGGACTTGGTTTTACACCTTCATACTAGTATGAGCGGGTTCAAAGAAGAGTGTATTGATGGTTGCTTCTTCCGAGCAACTTACAGTGGGAAAGGTGGGGCTTATGATTTGACAACTCATTACTCACTATTAGTGCGGCGCAACGATCGGGCTAAGTCTCCCATGCGGTTGTGCACTCTAATTTGGTGCATGGCACATGGACCCGGATGCTGAATGGCTTCTGGCAATGCTATCAAGCTTCCAGCATTTGTTTACATAATTGACGTATACAAATAATTTTCCAGTGACATGAAATTGTACAATGCTCTGAAGCTTTCATCTTTTGTTTTGTGTGTCTTGCCAGCTGGAAGGTTGTCTCATTACAACATCAATCAAATACTAGAAAGGAAACTAACATCCATGCTCTTTCAGAAAAAATAAAAAACTAACTTCCTTGCTAATGCATCTCAATGATTAGCAGATCAGAGCTAATATTTACATCACAACTGAAGACAAAGTTGTGAGAATGTGTTAAATTAAAATTGATCCATGCTTTCATTGGCAACAACTTCCCCCCAGCTCTGTCTAAATCAACAAGGCATGTTGGAAAAAAAGTAGCTATCAGGAGCATGCAACATTCCGATCATTTTGTGCAGTTCCACTAAAATAGAGCTGAGCGTCCCTGTTCCAAAGATATTGAGTAAGTGTGATTACAATAATAGAGGACTGTTGATGAAACAATAAACACACAAATAGAAGCCAGTCACCTTTACACTCTCTCTTAAGACTAACTAGTTGGAGAAGATTAAGCAAATAGTTAGAGAAGATTAGGCTTAGAGTTGGATGAGGAGGATAGAGCAAAACCAATCTCCCTTTGTGCAGTCACACTGAAATGTAGAGACGTTGCTCGTGTGATATTTTAGAAGAACTGCACAAAACACTCTTAAGAAAAAAGTGATTTGTGCATTTCACCAAAAGGTCGCAATAGCAACGAGGTGAAATGGATAGCCCTGTTTGCAAAAAAGTGGTGGGAAGAAAACAATTACTGGCCAATAACAGTTGATGACACATACAACGATAAAAAAGAAGCATATTCCTTGTCCTAAGGGAAGATAACAGCACGGTTGTTTATCTAAAATGGTTTGAGGACGAGATTGCAATATGGAAAGTACGTCGGACAAGCTATGTTTTGGGCAAAGAACTAGGGAAGATCCACATGCAAGATTTTCCACATGCAGCGACGTGGGAAGATGGGCAGTGGAGCAAGGCCGGAGGGGAGGAATCTGTACCTGGGGGTCATCGGGATGTAACTAGGAGGGCGGCGGCGGGCGGGATCTGCCCATACCGCGGCAGCGAGAAAGTGGCAAAGGCCCTACTGCGCCGGAGCTTGGTCAGAGAGAACGGCGGGTACCGCAGATTGGGACGTGCTGCCTCGATGCTGTCGAACGGAGAAATGATGCACATCCTCCCTTACCGCCGGCGGACGGGATGCGGCCGAATCAGTGACCAACGGTGTGAGAGAGAGAGAGAGAGAGGCCACCGCCGCCTTGTGTGAGATAGTGTGACGAGAGACAAACCCCGGCAGGTAGGCTCCATTGTATGTAGTGGAGATGATTTCTTTTTTCTCGATAACAATCGTTTTATATTCTATACGTCCCATTGAGGAATATAACTTTATTTAAAACTAACGCGTCAAGTCAAACTTTGTTCCGTGTACGCGTGGTACACGACCCTCCTTCAAGTAAACAACCGCTACGCGCGTCAAATTATCACGTGGGCTGCCTTTTCGTACAGAAATGAGCTCCACCATGTCCCCGCGCGGGTGTGGCCGTGAACAAGACGTGAGTACGTGCATCGTGCGTGCACCTCTTCTCTATGTGCAGGTACGTACGTGGGTGTGTGTGAGAGAGATGGTTTGTGCGAAGCAGAGGCAATGTGTCGATGATATCTAAAAAAAATGTAACATATGTAATGTGTGTGAAACAAAGGCCTGGATATATCATATATTGAGGGGTCAATCCACGAGAAGAGAGTGGAGGGATCATCGGCGTGAGATATCGATAGAATCAAAGAGAGGGATGAAGTGTGTGGATGCGTGATCGATACAGAGTGCCATCGAATTTGTGTGTGCCCATGTCAAAGATATAGGGCGGCTGGCCTACTGGAACGTGAGAGGGGAGAGGTGCAGTTTGTCTCTGTGCCATGGATACCTACCTACAGCGTTCGGCAATAGGTGTGTATGTGGGGGGGGGGGGGGGCAGAGACCTAATTATATAGAGAGGTAGATCGACTGGTATATGTGTGGAGAAGGAGAGAGACCTACCTATGTATTGAGGGAGATCGATCGGCATCCATGCATATGTGTAGGAGAGGAATAAGGTTGGGAGAGAGACAAAGCTAGAGTGTTGGAGGGTTGGTGGTGGAGTTGCTTCTCACAAATGGTGGGAGAGGCCTGCTAGACAAACGGAGGGTACGACTGCAATATCAATAAGAGAGGGGATGCCTGCTTGTCTGTGCAAGTGCGTGTGAGAGACGGGTTGGGAGGCATGCACGGATGATGAGGGGGGGCGATATGGCTATGGTAAGCTGACATAACTAGATAGGAAGATCAATCGTCGTGTGTCAGAGAAAGGGAGAGACATAACTAGTGAGGTACGTCGATCGTGCGTTGGGAAAAAGAGTTATAGTCGACCTAGCTACGTGTAGGGAGATCGATCGGTATACATGCATGCATGTGTTAGAAGCAAATAAGGCCCGGAGAGACGGATAGAGAGAGAGGGATGTGGCTAGGAGGTGGTGCAAGAGGCCTACTATATCGAGGGGGGAGGAGTGTGTAACAGTGTAAGTATGAGATCGATGAAAAGAGGGGCGGGAGTGTGCGCGTGTGTTGAACCGTATTAGACAGAGGGGGACATGGACGGTGATAAGAGAAGAGGGAAATCATGTGTTTGTGGTAGGTACACCTGGCTAGATGTGTATATCAATCGGTGTGTACAGGAAAGAAGGAGCTGCGGGGCATACACACACCGTGGGTGAATGATGGCTTGTATCCACGTCAGTATTTCCCCGAAGAGGAAGGGATGATGCAGTACAACTTCGGTAGGTATTTCCCTCAGTTACGAAACCAAGGTTATCGAACCAGTAGTAGAACCAAGCAACACTATGTAAACGGTACCTGCACACAAAGAACAAATACTTGCACCCGACGCGTAAGAGGGGTTGTCAATCCCTCTCGGGTAAAAGATAGATTGGTTTGTATAATTTTGGATAGATAGATCTCACGATAAAACAAAATAAAATAAATAAAGAAAAAGTGCAGCAAGGTATTTTTGGGTTTTTAGAAAAATAGATCTGAAAACAAAAGCAAATAAAAATAGATCTCAAAGCAAATATGATAAGGAATAGACCCGGGGGCCGTAGATTTCACTAGTGGCTTCTCTCAAGAAAAAAATAACATACGGTGGGTAAACAAATTACTGTTGGGCAATTGATAGAACTTCAAATAATTATGACGATATCGAGGCAATGATCATTATATAGGCATCGCGTCCAAGATTAGTAGACCGACTCCGTGATGGTGTTTAGATTGGATCTGGTGGTTCTCGAACTTGCGGCGGCTGGAATTGTGTTTCGTCGACTACCCTAGGGTTTTTGGATTTTCAGAGTATTTATAGAGCAAAGAGGTAGTGCAGGAGGCGGCTGAGGTGGGCACAACCCACAAGGGCGCGCTTGGGCCCCCAGGCGCGCCCAGGTGGGTTGTGCTACCCTCGGAGCCCCCCTCTGGTACTTCTTTGGCCCAACAGGTGTCTTCTGGTCCAGAAAAATTCTCCAAAAAGTTTCGCTGCATTTGGACTCCGTTTGGTACTGATATTCTGCGAAGTAAAAAACAAGCAAAAAATAGCAACTGGCACTGGGCACTATGTCAATAGGTTAGTCCCAAAAAATGATATAAAGTTGCTATAAAATGATTGTAAAACATCCAAGAATGATAATATAACAGCATGGAACAATCAAAAATTATAGATACATTGGAGATGTATCAGCATCCCCAAGCTTAATTCCTGCTCGTCCTCGAGTAGGTAAATGATAAAAACAGAATTTTTGATGTGGAATGCTGCCTAACATGTTCATCACATATTCTTTCTTTTGTAGCATGGACATTTGGGCTTTTATATGATTCAAAGCAATAGTCTAGTTTTGACATGAAGATTTCAATACTCAAGCATATCAACAAGTAACCATGTCTTTCAAAATATCAACACTAAAGCAAGTTATCCCTAGCCCATCATGCTCAATCATTGATCCATTCATGAAACACACTCGCATATTAGCTACATTTAATGCTCAAGTACGATCATAATGCCCCTTAGTTGGTGCTTTATAAGAGAAGATGGAGACTCAAAATAAAAATAAAAATTGCATAAAGTAAATAGAAAGGCCCTTCACAGAGGGAAGTAGGGATTTGTAGAGGTGCCAGAGCTCAAAGCAAAAATAGAGAGATACATTTTTTTGGGTGGCATGCTTTTCCTGTCAACGAAAACGATCGAGTAGTTCCCAATACTTTCCATGCTAGATATATCATAGGCGGTTCCCAAATAGAAAGTAAAGTTTATTCCTTTTTCCACCATACTTTCACATTCCACGGCTAGCCGTATCCACGGGTACCGTCCATACCAACACTTTCCAAGGAATTTATTATTTGACAACATAAAGTAAATTCATTTTTCATTTCGGGACTGGGCAACCCTAATACCTTTGTCGTACTCTCGTGCAATAACAAGTGAATAAACACTCATCTTGAGAATAACACGTCTAGCATGGAAAAATATCAGCCACCCCCTACCATTTCATGAGTTGTACGAGCACACAAAAAGGAAATTATTTTGAAAATTAGAGATGGCACATACAAGTTTGCTTAGAACGACACGGGAATACCGCATATAGGTAGGTATGGTGGACTCATATGGCAAAACTGGGTTTAAAGATTTTGGATGCACAAGTAGTATTCCTACTTAGTACAAGGGAAGGCTAGCAAAAAGATTGAGAAGCATCCAACCAAGAAACAAAAAATCACATAAGCAGGCATTAAGCATAACTAACACTGAATAATGCACCACAAGTAGGATGTAATTTCATTGCATAACTATTGACTTTCGTGCTTGCATAGGGAATCACAAACCTTAACACCAATATTCTTACTAAAGCATAATTACTCATGAACATGACTCACATATTACTATCATCATATCTCAAAACTATTACAAAGAATCAAGTTTATTTTGTCCAATGATTTTCATGAAAGTTTTTATTATATCCCTCTTGAATATGTATCACTTTGGGGCTAGTTTCATATATTGCAATTACTTTGGCAAGCTCAAACAAATTTAAGTGAAGAACTCGAGCATACATTTTTTTAATCTCTCAAAACAATAAGTGAAGCATGAGAGAATTTCTTCAAAAATAGTAAAGAACACCATGCTCAAAAAGATATAAGTGAAGCACTAGAGCAATTCCATAGCTCAAAAAATTTAAGTGAAGCATAAAGAGCAATTCTAAAAAGTCATAGCATAATTTTGGCTCTCTCAAATAGGTGTGTTCAGCAAGGATACTTGTGACAAACCAAAAAGCAAAACAAGCAAAGACTCATATAATACAAGACGCTCCAAGCAAAACTCATGATATGTGACGAATAAAAATATAGCTCTAAGTAAAATACCGATGGTCGTTAGAAGAAAGAGGGGATCCCACTCGGGGCATCCCCAAGCTTAGTTGCTTGTTTCTCCTTGAATATTTCCATGGGGTGCCATGGGGCATCCCCAAGCTTAGGCTCTTCTTACTCCTTATTCCTTCATCCATCGTGATCTCACCCAAAACTTGAAAACTTCAATCACACAAAACTCAACAAAACCTTCGTGAGATCCGTTAGTATAACAAAGCAAATCACTACTATAAGTACTGTTGCCAACCCATTAATATTTTATTTTTGCATTATATATACTGTATTTTAACTTTACTATGGCTTATACACCCCGATAAAGTCCATAGATTCATCAAAAAAAGCACACAACGCAAGGAAAACAGAATCTGTAAAAAACAGAACAGTCTGTAGCAATCTGAAAACTTCGAATACTTCTGTAACTCCAAAAATTCTGAAAACTTAGGACAACGTGGGAACTTTGTATATAAATATTGTGTACAAAAATCAGGATTTTATCGCATTTCTGTGATTTTAAACAATTCTGTTACTGGGCGCAAAAGTTTCTGTTTTTCAACAAGATCAAATCAACTATCACCCAACATGATCCCAAGGCTTTACTTGGCACAAACACTAATCAAAACATAAAAAATACAATCATAATAGTAGCACAATTGTGCTAACACTCAAGAACAGAAACAAAAAGGCAAAAAGAAATTTTATTCATTGGGTTGCCTCCCAACAAGCGCTATCGTTTTACGCCCCTAGCTAGGCATAAAACATAGATTCAAGTATTATCATCTTTAGTTCTAGATCCATAGGATGCCCTCATGATTGATTCATATGGTGGATTAATTCTTGTTCTAGGAAAGTGTTCCATACCCTTTCTTAGTGGAAATTGGAATTTAATATTGCCTTCTTTCATATCAATCACGGCACCAATAGTTCGTAAAAACGGTCTACCAAGTATAATAGGACAAGACGGATTGCAACCAATATCAAGAACAATAAAATCTATGGGCACATAATTCCTATTTGCAAGAATAAGAACATCATTAATTCTTCCCAAAGGCTTTTTAATAGTAGAATTCGCCAAGTGCAAATTTAAAGAACACTCTTCAATATTGGTAAGACCAAGCACATCGCATAAAGATTTCGGAATTGTGGAAACACTAGCACCCAAATCACATAAAGCAAAGCATTCATAATTTTTAATCTTGACTTTGATAGTAGGTTCCCATTCATCATGTAATTTTCTAGGAATTGAGATCTCTAATTCCAATTTTTCTTCGAAAGCTTTCATCATAGCATCAACGATATGTTTAGTAAAAGCTTTATTTTGTTCATAAGCATGGGGTGAATTAATCATGGATTGCAACAAAGAAATACAATCAATCAAAGAGCAACTATCATTATTAAAGTCTTTGTAATCCAAAAGAGTGGGCACATCACTAGTTAAAGTTTTGACCTCTCCAAACCCATTTTTATCAATTTTTTTATCAAGATTTTCACCCTCCAAATTATCGGGACGCCTTCTAGCTAAGTTGACTCTTCTCCAGTCCCTTTATCATCTATTTTAATTTTACTAAACAAGGAATCAATAGAAGAAACACCAATCACTTTAAGATCTTCATCATGTTTATGGAAGCAATCACTAGAAAACGCTCTTTCTAAAATTCTCTTTTAGCTCTAAGCATAGCGGTTCTTTTCTTACTTTCATCCATAGAAACATATAAAGCTTTAATTGATTCATCAACTTTGGGTACAAAATATTTGAACTTGAGATTTTCTACATCGTGAGAAATTCTATCAATGCTTCTAAACATATCATCAATCTTATTCAACTTTTCTTCTATCGTGGTATTGAAAACTTTTTGAGCATTGATAAATTCTTTAATATTATTCTCAAGATCAGAGGTGTTCCTATTATTATTGTAGGAAGAATTACCTTAGGAATTACCATAATTATTAGAGAAATTTCCAGAAAAAGGCCTAGGATTAAAATTACCTCTATAAGCATTGTTATTATAATTGTTTCATGAGACAAAGTTCACATCAACGGGATCACTGTTTTGCTCAATCAAAGTAGACAAAGGCACATCATTAAGATCAATAGGAGCACTTTTGTTAGCAACCAATTTCATAAGAGCATCAACTTTTTCACTCAACAAATTATTTTCTTTAACTGAATTAACTTTTTTACTAGTAGGTGCTCTTTCGGTATGCCATTGTGAATAATTTGCCATAATATTATCAAGCAATTTAGTAGCTTCACCCAAAGTAATTTACGTAAAAGTACCACCCGCGGCGGAATCTAAAAGATTTCTAGAAACAAAATTCAATCCCGCATAAAAAATTTGTATGATCATCCAAAGATTTAAACCATGAGTAGGACAATTTCTTAGCATCAATTTAGTTCTTTCCCAAGATTGTGCAACATGTTCATGATCAAATTGCTTAAAATTCATGATTTGAGTTCTAAGGGAAATAATTTTCGCGGGCGGAAAATACTTAGTAATGAAAGCATCTTTGCATTTATCCCAAGAATCGATACTATTGCGAGGCAAAGAAGAAAACCAAATTTTTGCAAGATCTCGCAAAGAAAAAGGAAATAATTTCAACTTCACAATATCATTGTCCACATCTTTTTTCTTTTGCACATCGCATAATTCTACGAATGTGTTAAGATGGGACGCAGCATCCTCATTAGGAGTACCAGAAAATTGATCTTTCATGACAAGATTCAACAAGGCGGCATTAATATCACAAGATTCCGCACTAGGGGTGGGAGGAGCAATCGGAGTGCTAATAAAATCATTATTATAATTGGAAAAATCACACAACTTGGTGTTTTCTTCAGTCATCGTGACTACGCAAACAAGATTGCACATAAAAACATATCTGACGAGAAAAATGACGAACGGAAAAGGGGGGCGAATAAAACGACAAATTTTTGTGAAGTGGGGGAGATGAAAATGAGAGGAAAATGGCAAATAATGTAAATTGCAAGGAGATGAGATTTGTGATTAGGAACCTGATAGATGTTGATGATGTCTCCCCGGCAACGGCGTCAGAAATCCTTTCTTGTTGGCTCGTATTTGCGTCAGTATTTCCCCGAAGAGGAAGGGATGATGCAGTACAGCTTCGGTAGGTATTTCCCTCAGTTATGAAACCAAGGTTATCAAACCAGTAGGAGAACCAAGCAACACTATGTAAACGGTACCTGCACACAAAGAACAAATACTTGCAACCCGACGCGTAAGAGGGGTTGTCAATCCCTCTCGGGTAAAAGATAGATTGGTTTGTATAATTTTGGATAGATAGATCTCACGATAAAACAAAATAAAATAAATAAAGAAAAAGTGCAGCAAGTTATTTTTGGGTTTTTAGAATAATAGATCTGAAAACAAAAGCAAATAAAAATAGATCTCAAAGCAAATATGATAAGGAATAGACCCGGGGGCCGTAGATTTCACTAGTGGCTTCTCTCGAGAAAAAATAGCATACGGTGGGTAAACAAATTACTGTTGGGCAATTGATAGAACTTCAAATAATTATGATGATATCCAGGCAATGATCATTATATAGGCATCACGTCCAAGATTAGTAGACCGACTCCTGCCTGCATCTACTACTATGACTCCACACATCGACCGCTATCCATCATGCATCTAGTGTATTAAGTTCATGGAGAAATGGAGTAATGCAATAAGAATGATGACATGATGTAGACAAGATCTATTCATGTAGGAATAGACCCCATCTTGTTATCCTTAATAGCAACAATCAATGCATGTCTTACTGCCACTTCTGTCACTGGGAAAGAACACCGCACGACCGAACCCATCACAAAGCACCTCTTCCCATGGCAAGAAAAATTGATCTAGTTGGCCTAACTAAACCAAAGATTCGAAGAAGAAATACGAGGCTATAAGTAATCATGCATATAAGAGATCAAAGAAACTCAAATAACTTTCATGGATAAATAGATCTGATCATAAACTCAAAGTTCATCAGATCCCAACAAACACACCGCAAAAAGAGTTACATCAAATAGATCTCCAAGAGACCATTGTATTGAGAATCAAAAGAGAGAGAGGAAGCCATCTAGCTACTAACTACGGACCCGTAGATCTACAATGAACTACTGACGCATCATCAGAGAGGCACCAATGAGGATGATGAACCCCTCCGTGATGGTGTCTAGATTGGATCTGGTGGTTCTAGAACTTGCGGCGGCTGGAATTGTGTTTCGTCGACTCCCCTATTTTTTTTGGATTTTTGGGGTATTTATAGAGCAAAGAGGCGGTGCGGGAGGCGGCCAAGGTGGAAACAACCCACCTGAGCACGCCTAGTCCCCCAAGCGCGCCCAGGTGGGTTGTGCTCCCCTCGGAGCCCCCCTCTGGTACTTCTTTGGCCCAACATGTGTCTTCTGGTCCAGAAAAATTCTCCAAAAAGTTTCGCTGTGTTTGGACTCCGTTTGGTACTGATATTCTACGAAGTAAAAAACAAGCAAAAAACAGCAACTGGCACTGGGCATTATGTCAATAGGTTAGTCCCAAAAAATGATATAAAGTTGCTATAAAATGATTGTAAAACATCCAAGAATGATAATATAACAGCATGGAACAATAAAAAATTATAGATACATTGGAGACGTATTAGTGAACGGCCTAAAGAGATATAACGAATGTGCGCGATGGGGAGAATGCTGAAGGAGAGTGAGAGGGAGGCGGGCGTGTGCATGCACGAGAGAAAGTTTGCGCTAGCTACAAAGAGAAGAGGATTGTGTGGGTGTAAAAGATGAACAGAGATCATAATACATTATAAAAGTGGATTCGGATATTTGAACAAGAGGTCATAGTGTTTTAAACTGACGCATGCATGAATATAATATATATAACATTTTTTTGAATTTGTGATAATGTGTGGCTTTTGCAGCTCAGGGCTAAATACTTGTCATAATGTAGGGGCCGGGGCACTATACTTTGTGTGATAAACACAGTGTACATATGACACATGGTTTAGATTATGAAGATCTAGCTAGTACATCAAATGTACTATTATTTGGAATCAACATCAAGTTTATTCAAAATTTTGAATTCGAGTTCATATATATAGTACACATAGTTCATATCTAACTCTATAGTAATCATGTGGTGTGTTGTTAAGATAATATACAAATTATGGTTTAACTTGGCAACAATCATGATTGTAGATTCTTATTCAAATAGAGAAACAAATTCAAATATAAGTCGAATTGCAGCGGTAGTATATACATTTGGAATGCACTAAAATGTTCATATGAGTAGGTTACATGCATTATAGAGGTAGCGAAAAAATTTAATTGGACATAACATGGATTCATAGTCTTGAATAGCATTTATACAGTAAAATGGGGCAAGACTCTCCCTTTGTGTGGTGCGAATAGTTTTTGTTTTTGTTTTTTTCATCGAGGGAAGTGCGAATCAATTTTATTTTGAGGATAGTGCGAATTGATTTGGTACGTACATTATTACACGTTAGGCTTGTCCCGAAATTTCAACCCGCGCCTTGTTATCTCGAAAATTCAGATATCGCTTTGTCTGTTTGTGCTCCGAAAACTCGCGCCTTGCTATCCCAAAATTACAACACGCGTGAAAACTCCCTCCACCTGCCAAATCCCGACACGCAAAATCCTCCTTCTAACCCTAAGCCAAAATGGCCGCTAGTTCAAATCGGTGGGGGTACTTTCGTAACACACCCAACATTTTGGACAAGCGCGTCCCTAAGTCATGGTCCCCCCCCCTCCCATCACCTCCTTTTCGCCATTCAAAAATTGAGGCCGCCATAACCTCTCTGCTCCAGCCGCGAAAGCCTACCCTCCGCCGTCCGCCACCCCACCGCTGCCCAGCCAGAGCCTCTTCCCCAACGACATCGTCCACCGCAACAGCTCGACGTCCCTCATCCACCGCCCCGGATGAGGATCCGTCGTCGATCTCATCGTCCCGCCGGTTCAGCCATCCCGTCCTCCACCTCCAAGGAGCTACTCTGACGATTGCCTCGTCTATCGTGGCTGCTACATCCGCATAGCGTTGCCTTAACTTGCTCCATCGGAACCGCAGCATCCTCACCGACTCCTAGGACGAAGCCGAGGCCTACTCGGCGCCACCAAAGAGGTTGTACACTCATCACATCGCACCTTCTCCTTAACTTGACCTCCCGGCACCGCCGGTGCTTGATCCCGCTCCCCCATGGCGTGGCTACCTCGTAGTCGGCGCCACCGGCGACATCTCCACGGCGGCTCTCCCCCAGTGCGAGGCTCCCTCGGCGGCGGCGGCCATACCAGCCGGAGCTGCTGCTGCTACTCCGGCTCTCGCTCGCTCGCGCTGTTGCTCTGCTGCTGCTACAGCTCTCGCTCGCTCGTGCTACTGCTACTACTGCTACTCCGGCTCTCGCTCGCTCGCGCTGCTGCTCTGCTCTTCCCCTCGCTTGTGCTACTACTCTCCTCTTGCTCTCGCTCGCGCTGCTGATGCTACTACATGAGCTGCTACAGCTACACAAGTTGCTGCTCTAGCTCTAGTTCGCGCTGCTGCTCTGGCTGCTATCTGCTACTGTGTTCCCTATCGATCGCCTACTGATTTAGATCACTGTTTCTCTACTACTAGTGCTCAAGCGGCCTAAACTACATGTGAAGAACATCTCTGCTACTAGTGCATTCAGTTTCGACAGTAACATTCAGATTCCACAGTAAATTTCAGTTTCGACAGTTAAGTTTAGAGTCAACAGTTTTTACCTCATCTGTTGTAGCCAGGTGTTTTTTGGTGATGTACATTTTGCATCTACCACTTTTTGGTAATGTATTTTACATCATCTATTCAAGATGCTATTAGAATCCCACTTGAGATTAACGATGTCTGTCTTGTGCTACTTCAGCCTCGATGTCTTATGGCTCGCCGGAGCTGCTCCAACGATGGAACCATCCATCACAACAAAGCAGTACCCTGGACGCCGTCTACAGACGGCTTAGATCTTCCACCACACCTCCGACAGCCACCTCTGCCGCAACTTCTTCAGTGACCAACCCAATGATGTTGAGGTCGACACGGCTACGCCAAAGAGGTTGTACACTTGTCGCATCACTTATTACTCTATATTCATGTCGATCCATTAGGACTATTTTGGTTCAAAGGAAAAAGTGACGGAAAAACATAGCAATAGGAAATTTCCCCATGGTACTCTACTATTCAATTATTCATGCATTTGGTTGAAAGGAATGGAGCAAAACATCCACCTGGACCTACTTTTCCTATGCATGAAAACAAGACTAAGTGCATTAGTGGCAGAATAACATTCTAACTATACACACTTTCATATGGTTTCACTTTAATTTGGCCGTGTTTATTTGCATTCCTCTGCTCTTCCAATTCCTGTGAACCAAACACCCAAGTTGACAGAAATCCTATGTTTACAAATGCTCTGTTTCCCACATGCATTCCTATCCTATTCCGGTGTTTTTCCTATCCCTGCGTTTTTAGAATCCTGCAAGCCAAAGGAGCCCTTATAGAATTACTTCAGTTACAGATAGGCGTCGAAGAAAACTTTGTGTGGTTTGTCCTGCTCCTGCCGCGACGTCGTCCACCTCACCTGAGCAGCTCCATCGATAGAAGCATCCACCATACCAGACATCACGACTCCTGACCGTCTTTCGCCGCCTCAGATCTCCTTCCCTGTCGCTGGCACTCACCACAACTGCATCACCATCATCGACTCAGCAGATGAACCTGAGGAGTACACGGGTCCACAAGAGAGGTCGCACTCTTTTGTTTCTGCTTATGTTATGAATTGCTTAATATTACCTGCTACTTTATTGTCCTGTTCACCTCTTAGACTCCAAGTCAGGTCCAAATTAATGTTCAAACTTGAGTTTTAAAATGCTTGTGGGGCACATATCGAGGTAGCAATGAATAGTATCTCTGTCTATTATCTGGTTCACCTAGGGTATGCCTATGTTGTTCATCTTGGGTGGGAAACAAACAATAAAGCAATCATCATCTGTCTTTTTATTAAATTAAAGCTATCATTATTTTTGTATCTATCCACTGGTTGTTACCATCACTCTAGATTTCTGCATGCTCTCCTTACATAATCTCACTATATTTTTTTCGTATGCATGTCAGATATTGTACACAGTCATGCTGAACATGTAGAGAAAAAGAGAAGAGTTTTGTGCGGCAATACAATGTCATGCAGACATCG
The DNA here is from genome assembly GCA_011799875.1 of Thinopyrum elongatum. Lineage (NCBI taxonomy): Eukaryota > Viridiplantae > Streptophyta > Magnoliopsida > Poales > Poaceae > Thinopyrum > Thinopyrum elongatum. The sequence goes on from CM022298.1 coordinate 200,868,003, forward strand.
CTCCATGGTGGGTTCAATGGCAAACCCTCCCCCCTCCAGATTGTAATCCAGAGGAAGATATCTGTTCTGAGGCAGATTCAGACGGAGCTGACCACTCCTATTTACCCCCCCGAGGTGTTTGCTCTAACTTGGCATGATGATGTTGGTCATATCATGCATATGTTGCCTTGCAGTGCCTACTTTCGACATCATATATGTCATCTGCTTAGTTTAGACATGTTCTATAATGCCACCTGTTTAGTTTCTATATCATATATGTGAATTATGCAATCTCATCTCTTTTAGCCAGCCATAGTATATATGAAATATGCAATGCCATCCTGTTTAACAAGGCATCATATATTTGAATGATATCTTGCCAATCCTTTTCTTCATTACATTTCCATTTCTCGACAATATTTGTACATTCAACTACTCTTCCTGGAGTGTTACCTGTCGAAGCAGATCTCTTGCTGGGCCCCGATAGCTCCTCATAGATGGATTTAGAGACAGATGACCAGTCCTATTCCCCCACCAAGGTGTATGCTCTAACTTGGCATGGTTATACTGCTCATATCATGCATATGGTGTCTTGCATTGCATAGTTTAGACATCATATACACAATATTCAACACCATGCTCTTAGTTCAGACACCATATATGCGAATGCCCTCTGCTTAGTATATAGATCACATATGTGAATTATATCTTGCGATCCTGATTACTTAGATAACATGTATGTCAATTATGCCATGCGAACCTGTTTACTAAAGACATCATATAATTATCTCATGCCATCATGTTTAGTTAGTCATCATATCTTTGAATTATGTCATGCTATGCTATCCAGTTTAGATAGACATCATGTATGTGAAATTATGTCATGCTATCCTTTTTAGTTAAACAATATACATGTGAACTATTTCATGCCCTCTTTTTTCCACACTATCTATTGCATCTGCCTCTCATACAAGGTCTGTACATTCAACTACGTTTCTTGTTTACTAGCCATTTGAATTGGACCGGGTGATGGCAGTATCTAGCAGTGTAAAAACACGGTCTTCAAATAAAACAGTGCTACCTCTTGGTGGAGATAGCACCCCGGTTGTACATGCATGAGAACCAGACCTACCACACATAACCCAGACTCTCGCAGATTGTACCCCTGGTGCGATGGACAGAGAACCAGCTTCACCCAATCTAACCCCAACCCCAGCAGATAGTAACCCGGTTCCAGTTGACACAGCACCATCTCCACCACAGAGATCCCAAACAAGAGCATTTAGTAAGGCAGCTCCAGTGCCCAAAGCGCCAGTACTACCATGGCGAACCCCAACTCCACTAGCTAGTACACCTATTCCTATGGACGAAGCACAACCAGCCATTTGTAGTTTAGCATCTATTGCATTTGATGTTGTTAAATCCTCTGTGCATATCTTCCCATCATGGAAATATTATATTGAAGATGAAGGAAAATGCTAGTTGCAGGTGTTCGTCCAGGAGTTATGTGTAAGTAATGTTATTCATGGCAATTACTTTGCTTTGTCCCATACATTCTACCTCCATGCTGGTTATAATACAACAAATCTTCCCATTTTTCTCTATAGAGAAGGGCCGATTTGGAAACTCAGGATGAGGTAATCTGTGCTAATACCTCTGCTATCTTCAAGAATGCTTGGTGGTAGTATCGGAATTACCTGAAGAAAACGTACTTCACTGGCAAAGAAACTCATCAAATTCCCTTACGTTTTCCTGAGACACATTTACGGGACGATGACTGGGAACGCCCTGTTCTGTACTGGTCCCTAACCAAGAATATGGTAAGGTCTATGAGCTCATTTTTTATTTTTAAGTACTATATGCCTGCGTCTTACTATACTCTGTTCGTGTAGAACAAGTGTTTAAACCTGAAGAACAACTGTTCTCCTTTAAGATTCCATTGCTATGGTGCATACTGATTTGCTCTTGTATCACTATTTACTCATACGAACTTATTTTTAAATTGAAGGATCCAATCGAAACTCCAATGGCACAACAGGTATGTTTAAGCATGTTTCTTTAACAGGTTTGCTCTTCTAAATTGCTCTGTTGATTTCAATTTTAATTGTGTATACAGTTGACTTCTCATATCATGCACATTACTAGCATCACAACAGAGCCAATAGTGTTGTTGTACATTTATATCCGTGGCACCCATCTAAAATCTTGTTGTGCCGTGTAGTTTCCCACACTTGTATTCTTTCAATGCTGCTTTGTCTTGAACTGATATGATTTGAACCATGTCTCTATTTTGATTTGGCAAGACAATGCAGTGACCATAGGACATAGATATATGTTTGTTTGATCCTTTTATTATGTACTACTTGGCAATAGAAGACTTGCTAGTTTAATCCTGTCCACCTTACTACTGAACTGGTTCACCAAAATGAGTTTCATATACTACATGCTAAACCTATTATGTGTCTGCTTGTTTCTTCTTTTAGAATGCTTACAGAATATTGGGGAAGAGTACCTTATTAAGCAATGGTAAAGGAAGTAATGCAGATAAGTTTCAGGATAGTGAGACATCCTTGTTGGTCTCCAACAAAGCTGATAAAACAGCTAAGAAAAACTATCTTGAAGACAGTGAGACAACCCCAAAGTCCTGTCTTGGTGTAGTGTTCGAGTTACTGGCCACTACCACTGGCACAAGCTCTTCGAACTCACTGTCTGAATCAGTTTGGTTTCTTGAGTCTCAACTACAAGCTGAAAGACATCGATCAGCTGTGTTGTGACAAGAAGCCGAAGGACAGCGGAAGTCCCTAGAGAATTCATATGCATACTTTCTGGTGCAACAGCAAGCGTTGGAAGATTTTAGCGCCAAACAGGAGAAAGCTAACACTACTGCAGAATGCTGCTAACGCGACACTACAATCAGAGACCCTTCGACGAAATTGTGTGCGATGTATTAATCGCAAACGATGATGTAGAAAAACTGTCAAAAATGATGCAAAACATTTGCGATGGTGGATACATCAAACACGGTTCAGATTTTAGATGCGTGTGTGATGCGGGGCATATGGTTGATCCATACGAACTGTTTGGGATGGTACAGAACAACAGGAATGGGCAGCCAGATCAAGGTGTGTGTGATATACGGCATACAATTCACCCCGATAAACCGTCTGTGATGAGGCGGAACAACAGAAACGGGCAACCAGATGAAGGTGTGTGCGATATACGGCATACAGTTCACTCAGATGAACTGTTTGTGATCAGGCAACACAAAAGAAATGGTCAGCCAGATGAAGGTGTCTGCGATATATGGCATACAGATCACTCGGATGAACTGTTTGCGTTTAGCCAAGAGAACAGAAATGGTTCAACTTAACAAGATGTGTGTGATACATGGCAAACAGGTCTGCAATCGGAAATGTGTGGGAAGACCGATAACAACACATACGATTCTTGTTAACAAGCCGTGTGTGTTGTGAGCAAACGATTGCTGGTATACAATTGTGAGTGATTGATGAAAACATCACAAACGGGTTCCATTGTTCAGTCCGTGTGCGATGTGATTTGCTCTGTCCGCACAAACAACATCTACGCTCTTTCTACAGAGCATCAACATATATACTTAAAAAGACAGCATTGCATAACCAAATTAAGCATACAATTACACAAGTGACTACACACATAACATTTCCACACACCAAAGTAAGCAATTACATGCATACTAAGCTAGGAGAAACGAGGATCTAATCATCTACTTCTTGTTGCGATGACCCTTGCCATTACTCTGCTTCCGGCTGGATCCCTGACCGTTTTGGGAAAGGAGGCACTTCCTCATGTCAACGATCTGCCTGTACATCTCGTAGCTCGTGTACGCCTCCTTGGCCGCATACATGACGTGAGCTTTGTCGAGTTTCTCAATCCAGGCCAAGTGCCAGGCACGCTTGTCCTTGTTATAGGAATCCTTCATGTCTCTGTAGTAGGGGTCGCTGATGGCCTCGGTGAGGTGAACCAGTGAGTCCTTCTCATGCTCTTTGCTGCCCCAGATCTTGTATTGGCCCTGGATGTCGACAAGATTTGGGCAGGCGATGCCCGAATTTTTGAGCACCTTTACATCGTTGGTGATGTCCACCATAGCGAACATGTAGTGGGGGCTGTTGACAAACTTGGCGAAATGCTCGCAAGGCCTTGTGGCCAAGCAGTAGTGGTAGACGAGGACGTGATTGCGCACACACATCTTGGCGACGACGACCTTAGGACGAGACCCGGCACGAGCGCGGGTGTATTCGAGGTCGAACCTGACCACCTTGTACTTCTCCTCAACAAGCAATAGCTCCATGATGTGGATGGAGTGCTCCACCCAGACCGGGTTGTTGGTGTACACCACCGAGAGCTCCGTGAACCTTCTGTGGGTGTCCACCACGGCATGCATGGTGAACTACTGCTCGTCGTCGGCAGCCGCTCGGAGCGCCATTGGAGCCGCGCAGGAAACCCTCTAAGAATTTGTCATGGTGGGTGTGCTTCTTGCAATAGTGGGGCGTGATCGAAAGGTTAAAGAGACACAAGGGTTAAATGGCTACTCTAATAAATGGGGGCCGGCCGGCCTGTAATCGTCACGTCTTGTCACCACGTTCATAGCGGAGGATTCCAGTGCACGCTTGAGAACACCACACGTGTTTCGTTTGACCACGCGTGGGCTCGAAGAGGCGCCAAATCTATCCTTGGTGAGCCTGTTCCCGCGCAACCGCAAAAGCTTCCCGCCCGGCTAGTTTGGCCACGTGTCGGCTAGAAGAGAGACAAATCATGGGCGTTTATTGGCAAAAATCTTTGTTAAAACGAAGTGTGTGGAAGGACTTCAGTCATAAGTTTACCCGTGGGTGATGAGGTCAAAGTTACACAGAAGGGTGATGATGGACACTCGAGTGCGATAATTAATTCTGCGCTCTACAGGGCACATGGTTGAAGAAACCAACTGTGTGCAATAATGTCGAAGATCGCAGTCGACTTAGCTATACAGATCGTGTGCTATGAGATCGACAAGGTAAACACATACAAGAATGGTTAATAAAATCTAAGTCCATTGCATATTAAGGTCAAAATAGTGCTACCAATATACGAGTCTCATACGATGCCATTTCAACGATTGTACCACAAAAGCTCGAAATATTACAAGGTTCAAATTCCGGAGTTATATGGCTCAAATTCGAAGATTACAAGGTTCAAACTGATATTAGAAATGAAATTTAGCTCATCAGCTGCAAACGCCCGCGCCGATCCACTAAACATGGATATAAGAGAGGTTCAAACTAATATTACCACTTGTAAGGCTGGTTTCGAAACCTCATAATTTTTGCAAAGGGGTCAGCCACTGAGAAGTCATGTATGGGGTTGACACGATGACTTCCAATTACTCTGTCATCTAAAGTTCCAAAATGAAATTCAGCTTTTTCGGAGCCTATTCCATTCTGCTGTAGCCGCCGACGCTGATCAACAAACCATTCATTTTTGCGAAATAAATGTAGGGCAAACCTCATTACCTTCAGCACCCTTGCTCTGACAACAAAGAACCTGGCGATATAATCTCCGGTAAGGTCCCTCGGTAGGAGTTCAAAGTAATTTCTGAGAGATGCAGATCTAGGCATTCGATGTGATTGTTATATTGTATCACATTATCCACCACCGGGCCTAATCTTATCTACAAAAGAAGAAAACGTATTAGTGCCTACATGCAGTTTTGAACACTACTACAGGTCTATTTGGTTTGCAGGATTTGTAAAATGCATTGACGTGCCATCTTCGATCCGACATGATTAACATGGGCATTTGATTACAATCTAGAAAAATGTAGCCTTCTTCACAAGAGGTTGGAGTGGATGAAAAGTTCCCTAAGAAAACTAGTACAGATGAATCCAAAGGAGAAATGATTATGCATTGTAACCATATGGATCAAGCAATCAATATGGGGGGGGGGGACATGTATGTACTGAAATGAGAGAATTCCTTATTTAACACCGTGTCAAAATTTTATGCCCTACTTGACATCGACAAATGATTTCTTCCCTATCTAACAACGAGTCTAAATTTTATGCCTTTTTTGACACTTTTGTCTATTTTGAGCCTAAATGGCACCTGAAAAGACACCTTTGCCCCTCATGTGGTTTGTTTGTGCGCGCGCGCGTGCGCTCTGCTATGTGTGTGAGCGCGTGCACGTGTGTTCTACTAATGCTACGTGTGTGCGCGTGTGCGTGTGTGCTGCTGTGTGCCTGCATGTTTGTGTGTGCGTGCGTGCGTGCTGCTGCGCATGTTGCTTGGTGTGTGCTATTGCGTGACTGCGTGTTTGTGTGCGTGTGTGCAGCTGTATGTGTGCTGATGCGTGGGTGTGTGTTGCTGTGTGCTGTGTGCGTGTGTGTTGTGTTCTTGTGTATGTGCTGATGCGTGTGGATGTGCTGCCGCTACGTGTGTATGTGCTGCCGCTGCATGTGTATGTGCTGATGCGTGTGTATGTGTTGCCGCTGCGTGTGTGTGTGCTACTGCCCCATACTGATGTTGTGTGTGTGCTACTGTCCCACACACACACATACCACATGAGGGGCAAAAGGGTCTTTTCAGATGTCATTTAGTCTTAAAATGGATGAAAGTGTCATAAAGGGCATAAACTTTAGACTTTTTGTTAGATAGGGAAGAAAAAGTTTTTTAGTGTCAAATAAGGAAATGAAATTTAAGATAGTGTTATATAAGGAATTGTTTCTACTGAAATCCTCCAAAAATCCTTCAGAAATCGTAGTACATTGTCATTTTAAACTTGGAAAAAGGTGTCAAAAATTGAACTCCCTTATGGTTAACATTTAACAGGAAAGGAACATCACCTCGATATATAGCTTCTCCAGGCACGGAAAGCATCTCAGGAAACTGACAACTTGGTCTAGGTTGGGGCCGATAGATTCTAGTGCCAAGACCTTCACTGTGCGCAGTTTCTGGGTCAAGCTTGTCGGAATCATTTTCTGGATGACAGACGAACATACATCTTCAAAATTAGAAATAATGTTAATTTCTAGAAAGAGAAGTAGAAGGCGGCTGTTGTACCTGAACGGGTGTGGATCCAATAACAAGTTCGGTGTATTTGTCAGACGAGTAGCCCACCACTGTCAATTTCGGCGCAGAAATGACATTGATTCTTGTTGGACCTTCTTGATCAACTACAAGTAATCTCTCTAGTGAAGGTGCGTCCTCAAAGACCATACCGTGGTACACATTTTGTGATGTCTTCTTGCAGCACCAGCAACACACATAAATAGTCCGGAGAGTCATGGAGGTGATGTGGAAGCTACTCAACCCATTGATCGCCTGAAGACGAAGGTACTCGAGTGCAGTATAGCTGTGGAGCAGGCGCTCCATGTCATCGTTTGGGAGGCAGACGGCGACAAGCTCGAGGTGCTTCAGTGGTGGTAGAATAAGAGTGGGCGCTTCATTAGGGGGGGAATGGCAGTTCATGAACTTGGCGACGCGCAGCGTGGGCGCGAGGAGGAGCGCGGACGTTGGCAGCGAGCGCATATGCCCATCATCAAAAGTGAGCTCCTCGAGCTGATATAGGGCGGGGGATCGGAACCACTCGTCAAGCTTGGATCGGTCATTGCCGTTGGAACGGAACTTGCCCATTCTAAGGCCTCTGGTTGGGCCATTGTGACTGTCGAGGATCTGGGAGAACGCATCCAAGCTTTTGCGATAGCCATGGTAGAGCTCGTGGGTGTCGATGAGGTTGAGAGGGGTGGAGTGCCATAGGGGGCGCTGATGTGGATATGTACTAGGGGTAGGGTCCTAAGCATGGCCCACATACCCCACCTAAAGACACCACATACAAGATTACAAGACTACAAGGAAGATTCCGACTGGAATAAGCATAGCGTACGATCCACTCGACAGCCAGCTCACTCGGAAGCTTCTACATCCACTCGACAGAGCTGGAAGTCACTCGACCGTTGAAGATCTAAAGTCGCTCTGAGAAGGGCAACAGACAGGCAGTCGGGCCATCGCCATAATTAGCATTTATTACTTACGTTATCAGTAACGTTCTCCTTTACTCCCCACGATCGAACCCTTGGTTGCCTGGCGTTTATGAGGGGCAGCGCACTCTATATAAGCCGCCCCTCCCCTCTGGCACAAGGGTTCGCACCCCCTGTTACTTTCATACTCCACACGACAGAAAAGCTCCCGCAGCAATGAGACGTAGGGCTGTTACCTCCACGAGAGGGGCCTGAACTCATACATCTGTGTGTACAATCTCACCTTAGCTAGGACTCTGCCCTCTCCTTACGTACCCCCTACTTCTACTGTCAGGCTTGTTCCCACGACAGTTGGCGCCCACCGTGGGGCAGGCGTCTAAGCGACTTTCGGTGAGTTTGCGTTTTTCTTCTTCGTCATGTCTTCCGGTGGAGGATCATTCGTGGGCCGCGAGATCTGTCTCGGCGCGTTCACCTTCGTCACCGACGACTCGGCATGGCTTCAGGAGGCACCTCTGGACGTAGAGGCACTCCCGATCCGCAGGGCGACGCACTTCCGTGCAAGTTCCTGCGGCGTTCTTCTTCGGCAGCCATCGACTTCGTATCTGTCGACTCCGGCGCTCTCCACTGTTCGTCACCACAAGCGATCCGGTCGCTCACGGCTCCAGCGTTGGGTGCGTCACGCGGCGGCTCATCAATCATCGATTCAGCAGGTTGCGGCTATCGAGCCCGCCGAGTCACTCCACGGCGTGTTCGACTCGGCCTCAGATCAGTCTGATGTTCCTTCCGAGTGCGAGAGCTGCGATCCCGCAGCTAAAGTTTTCATGGCGGATTCTCCCCGCGGCCCGCCTGGTTATGACTTAAGCGGGGGCGAGGTTGGCGGACCGTCGAGTGATCAGCAACACAGAGATGAGGAGGTTCTTCGTACGCCCATACTTGGCACGTCTGCCGAGGCCCAGGCTTTGGAGGCCACGCGTATTCGGCTCGAGGAGATGCAGATAACACTCGACGGCCGCGCCTGTCAACAACCACCGGCTGCCAGTCAACGTCAACTGTTTCCGAGTGGATCTCCAAACAACATGGAGGTATTTCGTACTCCGATTCAAAATGTTGCAGCAGCGGCAAAGATTGCAGAATCAATTCAGCCATCCGGTTCAGAGGCTGGCAGAGGCATTCAGCAGATCCGAGCACTACTTGGAGCGGCTCAGCAGCAGAATTCAGCTGTTTCTCAGTCGCGCAACAGGTTACACAGTCAGCCTCCCAAGGCAGACACGATCCAGTTGGCTCGCAGCCCTGGGTCACCTCTGCGTCGCAGAGATCAAGGTTTCCGTGACAATCGGTATCAAGATCAAGGTCGCGATGAGTTTGCTCCCCGTTACCACCGTGTTGACCGCCGTCGAATGCCCACCCCTCCGTGGGGAGGTTCGTACGGGCCTCGGCGCTATGAAAATCGCCACCCGTACGGCGACGAGCGGGCCCTTGGGTTCGATGCAAGGTCCGTCCTTGTGCAGAATCGAGTCGACAGGGGCAGATTTCATAGGGATGGTTATGACAGAGATCATCCGAGTATTACAGTGGTCTCTGGACCCGAGTGTTTTAGCAGAGCTATTCGATCTGCCGAGATTCCCCCCAACTTCAGGTTGGCCACGGGAATTAGTAAGTTCTCTGGTGAATCAAAGCCTGAAACTTGGTTAGATGATTACCGAGCGGTGGTGCAGCTCGGTGGAGGGAATGACAATATTGCCATGAAGCATCTGTCTTTGATGTTGGATGGTTCAGCCCGAGCATGGTTGAATCAGTTGGCTCCTTCTAGCATCTATTGCTGGGAGGATCTCGCTCGAGTGTTCATCAGAACTTTTGAAGGTACCTGCAAGCGTCCCGCTGGTTGTCTAAATTGCAGCATTGTGTGCAGAAGCCTAATGAAACATTGAGAGATTACATTCAGCGCTGGACCACTCTTCATCACACAGTAGAAAATGTTACCGAACACCAAGCCGTTTGTGCCTTCAAGGCCGGTGTTAGGTACAGAGAGCCCTATCTGAAGTTTGGTCGTACTGGAGATATATCCTTGAACAAGATGATGGAGATCGCCACTCGGTACGCCAATGGCGAAGAGGAAGACCGCCTCCGTAGTGGCAAAGGAAAGGCAGTCGACAATAGTGGCTGCGACGGAAATTCCAATCGGAAACATAAGCGCAAAGCCGATGGATCTGCTCAGGCAGAAGCGGCTGCTCTGGCGGCGCAAGGAAAAAACAAGGGAAAACCCAAAGGGCAGTTCACCCCCAAGAAGTCGAAGTCAGGAACAGATGTATTGGACATGCCGTGTGCCATCCACACAAAAAAAGATGAGGAAGGGAATCTGATATTGCCCAAACTTACCACTCGACAGTGCAGATTGTTGATTCAGCAGTTCAAGGAAGGTCAGTCAAGTGAAAAGTCACCTGAAAAAGATGAAGATGAAGAGAAGGGCGACGATTTTCCAGAAGTTAACGCCACTCTGATGATTTTTGCTGACGTAGAGAGCAGAAGTCAACTGAAGGTCATCAACAGAGAAGTCAATATGGTTGCTCCAGCCAACCCAACATACCTTAAGTGGTCTCAGACTCCCATCACCTTTGACTAGTCGGACCCCCCTGCTCATGTTGCTACCCCAGGGCGGCAGGCACTGGTGGTGGATCCTGTGGTGGGAGGCACTCGACTCCGCAAGGTGCTTATGGACGGCGGGAGTGGCCTGAACATTTTGTATGCGGAGACTCTCAAAGGGATGGGCATTCTGATGTCCAGACTCAGTGAGAGCAATATGCAATTTCACGGAGTCATTCCAGGGAAGAAGGCCAAGTCACCCGGTCAAATCGCGTTGGATGTGGTTCTCGGTGACAATAAGAATTGGTGAAAAGAAAAGTTGACGTTTGAAGTAGTGGATTTCCAAAGTGCATATCATGCCATCCTTGGTCGGCCTGCCTATGCCCGTTTCATGGCCCATCCATGTTACGTGTATCTCAAACTGAAGATGCCGGGGCCCAAAGGTGTGATCACAGTTACAGGGAATCGACAGAGAGCTGAGGAGTGTTTCGAGCAAGGTTCAAAGATCGCCGATCAGCAAATGGCTGTGGTTGAGTTGGAAGAGTACCGGAAGAATACTGATCCTGCCGACCTGCTACGTTCCAAGAAGCCCGCCTCTGAATCTGCTTTTCAGTTGGCAGGCGATGTGAAGCAAGTTCATATTCACCTGACAGATCCCAATGCAGCTTCGACCAACATTTCGACAACACTCGACAGTAAATAGGAAGCCGCGCTCATCCAGTTCCTCCGTGAGAACTGGGACATCTTTGCATGGAAGCCTTCTGACATGACGGGTGTACCCAGGGAACTGGCTGAGCCCCGACTGAGAGTTGACCCAAAGTTCAAGCCCGTCAAAGAACAGTTGCGCCGGTCAGCGGTAGAGAAGCGAAAGGCAATCAACGAAGAGGTGGCTTGACTCCTGGCGGCTAAATTCATACATGAGATTTACCACTCCGAGTGGCTCACAAACGTCATCATGGTCCCCAAGAAGGACAAGTCACTTCGCATGTCTATTGACTTCAAACATATCAATCGGGCCTGCCCGAAAGATCATTTCCCACTCCCTCGCATCGATTAGATTGTTGACTCAACCGCGGGGTGCGAGCGTTTATCTTTTCTCGATGCTTACTCTGGTTACCATCAGATCCGTCTGTTTGGTCCTGATGAAATAAAAACGGCCTTCATCACCCCTTTCGGGTGTTTCTATTATATCACCATGCCTTTTGGTCTCAAAAACGTAGGCACAACTTTCATGCATATGATTCAGAAATGCCTGCTCAAACAGATTAGTCGAAATGTCGAGGCATACATGGATGATATTGTGGTCAAGTCTCGCAAAGGTTCCGACCTGCTGACTGACCTTGCAGAAACTTTTGCCAATTTGAGAAAATATGATATCAAGCTCAATCCGTCTAAGTGCACTTTCAGAGTTCCTGGTGGCAAGTTACTCGGTTTCCTTGTTTCTGAACGAGGAATCAACGTCAATCCTGAGAAAATTAGTGCCATCGTTCGAATGAAACGCCCCGAGCGTGTTCACGACGTACAGAAACTCACTGGCTGCCTCGCAGCGTTGAGTAGGTTTATCTCTCATCTCGGAGAAAGGGCATTGCCTTTATACCGACTGATGAAGAAATCTGACATGTTCGAGTGGACTCCTGAAGCAGAAGCAGCGTTTGTCGACCTCAAAGCCCTGCTCTCCACCCAGCCGGTGCTTGCTGCTCCACACAACAAAGAACCCTTGCTTTTGTACATTGCAGCCACTTCTCAGGTCGTCAGTACAGTTCTCGTTGTCGAGAGAGAAGAAGAAGGAAAGGCTTAGAAAGTTCAACGCCCAGTGTATTACATCTCCGAAGTACTAACTCCTTCAAAGCAAAGGTATCCTCATTACCAGAAGCTTGTTTACGGCATATATCTGTCAGCGAAGAAAGTTGCGCATTATTTCCTAGATCACTCGGTTTCAGTCGTCAGTGATGCTCCATTGTCTGAGATCCTCAACAATCATGACGCTACTGGTCGAGTGGCCAAATGGGCTATCGAACTCCTTCATTTTGATATCAAGTTTGAAGCAAAAAAGGCGATCAAGTCTCAAGCGCTTGCTGACTTCGTGGATAGAACAGCAACAACCAACTCAAATCCTCTCGGCACATTGGACCATGTTCTTTGACGGCTCGAAAATGCTAAATGGTTCTGGTGCTGGTGTGGTTTTGGTATCCCCAAAAGGTGATCGGCTCAATTATGTCCTCCAGATTCACTTTGATTCCTCCAATAATGAAGCTGAATACGAGGCACTCCTCTACGGGTTGCATATGGCCATCTCACTCGGCGTCCGTCGCCTGATGGTTTACGGTGACTCAGATTTGGTGGTCAATCAGGTGATGAAGGAGTGGGACATCAGGAGTCCTGCCATGACTGCTTACTGCAACGCAGTGAGAAAGTTAGAGAAGAAATTTGAAGGTTTGGAACTCCATCATATCCCTTGAGTGAAGAATCAAGCGACTGATGATTTGGCAAAGATCGGCTCCACTCGGAAAGAGGTTCCCAGCAATGTGTTCCTAGAACACCTACACTCTCCTTCGGTGCAGGAAGATCCCTTCACTGAAGAGCCCCCACAAGCAGTAAGCGCCTCCAATCCGACCGAAGTTGATATTCCAGCAGTCGTAGACTTGGTCATGGAGATTCTGGTGATCACGCCCGATTGGACGGTGCCATATATCGCATACATACTCAGGCAAGAACTCCCCGAAGATGAGGCTAAGGCTTGACAGATCGTCCGCAGGTCCAAAGCCTTTACTGTGATGGGCGGACAGCTCTACAGAGAAAGTGCAACTGGCGTAGCTCAGTGATGCATCTCTCCTGAGGAGGGTCGACTAATTCTGGAGGAAATCCACTCGGGAACATGCGGTCACCATGCGTCCTCTCAGACGATTGTTGCCAAAGCATACCGAGCTGGTTTCTTTTGGCCACGCGCTAATGAAATGGCTAAAGAGATGTTTCAACATTGTGAAGGGTGCCAATTCTATGCGAACTTGTCACACAAGCCTGCGTCCGCTCTCAAGACCATCCCCCTCATCTGGCCGTTTGCGGAATGGGGATTGGATATGATCGGGCCTCTCAGGACGGGTGCAAGTGGGTTCACTCATTTGCTCGTAGCAGTTGACAAGTTCACTAAGTGGATTGAGGCTAAACCCATCAAGAAGTTAGACTCGCACACGGCCATCAAATTCATAAGAGAGTTGATATTCAGATATGGAGTCCCACACAGTGTCGTCATGGACAATGGTTCGAACTTTGACTCAGAAGAGTTCAAACGGTTCTGTGCTAGCCAAGGCACTCGAGTGGACTACGCAGCCGTTGCTCACCCACAGTCGAATGGTCAGGCTGAGAGGGCAAATGGTCTTATCCTCCAAGGATTGAAGCCGCGACTCATGAGAGACCTTGAGCATGCGGCTGGTGCCTGGGTGACTGAACTACCATCCATTTTATGGGGATTGAGGACAACTCCCAATCGGTCGACTAACCGCACCCCTTTCTTCATGGTGTATGGAGCTGAAGCTGTGCTGCCGAGTGATGTCCTACACAATTCCCCCCGAGTGGAACTTTACTCAGAGGCTCAAGCAGAACAGGCACGGCAGGATGCGGTAGACCTACTGGAAGAAGAGCGGGAGATGGCCCTGACACGGTCGACTGTTTATCAGCAAAATCTTCGTCGCTTCCATGCAAGACACGTCCGAAGTCGGACCTTCCAGGAAGGAGATCTCGTCCTCTGAGTGGATCAGCAGCGCCCTCACAAGCTCGCTCCCGCATGGCAAGGCCCCTTCATCGTCACCAAGGTGCTAAACAATGGAGCTTACCACCTCTACAACCTCGCGAAGAAGATTGACGAGCCACGCGCCTGGAATGCGGATCTACTTCGAAAATTTTATACTTGACGAGTGGACTGTCAGGATGCAATAAGAGTATTTTAAGAGATATTTGCTTATCAAAGATATAACCCCTATGGTTTTCCGATGATTTCCGTCGCACAAGTGCATATAACAAACTTCTCCGAATGGCGAGCGATCCTCCCACTCGGGGGCTTAGCTGCGAGCCAGTCCTCGCCTAAGTTAATAACCGTTCCGAGTGATAACCAATGTTTTCACTCGGAAACTTAGCTACGAACCAGTTTTCATCTAAGTTAAAAATTTCTCTGAGTGGCGAGCGACCCTCACACTCGGGGGCTTAGCTTCGAGCCAGTCCTCGCCTAAGTAAAAAACCGTTGTGAGTGATAACCAATGTTTTCACTCAAAAACTTAGCTATGAACCAGTTTTCGTCTAAGTTAAAAATTTCTCCGAGTGGCGAGCGATCCTCACACTCGGGGGCTTAGCTGCGAGCCAGTCCTCGCTTAAGTTAAAAACCGTTCCGAGTGATAACCAATGTTTTCGCTCGGAAACTTAGCCGCGAACCAGTTTTCGTCTAAGTTAAAAACATCTCCGAGTGGCGAGCGATCCTCACACTCGGGGACTTAGCTGCGAGCCAGTCCTCGCCTAAGTTAAAATCCGTTCCGAGTGATAACCAATGTTTTTACTCGGAAACTTAGCTGTGAACCAGTTTTCGTCTAAGTTAAAAACATCTCCGAGTGGCGAGCGATCCTCACACTCGAGGGCTTAGCTGCGAGCCGGTCCTCGCCTAAGTTAAAATCCGTTCCGAGTGATAACCAATGTTTTCACTCGGAAACTTAGCTGCGAACCAGTTTTCGTCTAAGTTAAAAACATCTCCGAGTGGTGAGCGATCCTCACACTCGGGGGCTTAGCTGCGAGCCGGTCCTCGCCTAAGTTAAAATCCATTCCGAGTGATAACTAATGTTTTCACTCGGAAGCTTAGCTGCAAATCAGTTTTCGCCTAAGTCAAATAAACCAAGCAAAGAATTGGACAAAAGCATTCGGATAAATCCATAATTCTACGCGCGGATAAAAGTTTGCCTAGCAAACAGAAGGACTCGAACGAGTTTTTAACGGTTACACCACCACTCGGCATACTGAGGCAAATAAAAGTTTCGATTGCAAATAAAGTTTTGCTTCTCAAGCATCAGTGGGACTCACGGGCTCGCCGAAGGTATCCAGATCAATCCCATCTGCGATCCGAGTGGCTGCTTCGATGAAGGTCTCCATGAAGTTTTCAAACTGGAGTTTCTTCTTGTTGGCCACTTGGAGAGCCTTCAGATCGTCCTCCTTAACCTCCTTGCAATGCACACGGACGAGTGAAAGCGCCACATCAGCGCCGCAGCGAGCAGCAGATTTCTTCCATGCTTGCACTCGATCAGAGATTTCTTCAAAGCGGGTCATCATCGACTCAAGATCAGTCTGGAGAGTGTCTTCTGGCCATAACTCTTTGTCAATTTTTGTCAGTGCCGCCTTCAGTCGAGTGATATACCCCTGAACTTTTCCAAGACGGTAGTCGAGTCGAAGCATGTTCAAAGCCATAGCGTCCCCGATAGGCGACTTAGAGGGATCCAGACCCGTCTCGATCTCTTCAGTTTCCTTGTCAAAATCCTGACAGAATTCTGCAAGAAAGAAAAGATTGATTACATCACTGTCACTTTGAGTTCAAGAGGAGTCACTCGACGGGAGGGAGTTACCTTCAAGCATGCCATACATCTTCTGCGCAAAGTCTCCCAAGTACTTCTCCAAACCGTCCCTTCTCTTGTTCAGCTGACCAAACTTTTTGGCCCATTCGGCCTTCTCCTTCTTGAGGTTAGAGTTCTCCTCTTCCAGTTTGCTAGCTGCGGCGAATTTCTTCTCCGCAGCTTCAACTTCCTCCCTCGCCACTTTCTGAGCGTCGGCGAGCGCTTTGTCTTTGTCTTCAAGCGGTTTCTTCATAGTATCTAAAGAAACAACATTGTTGAGTCACGCTTGGAGTCGACGATTCTCAGCACGCACGTCTGCTCGAGTGAAGTCACTTGGTTCAAAGATAGAAGAAAAAAGTAATGGTGCATTCGGTCGGCGAAGTTTACCTCCCGAAGCCTTCAGGTTAGCCTGCACGCGCTCCAGGTCCTTCTTGGCCACCTCCAGGTCCAGTTTAAGCTGGTTCTTCTCTTTTTCCAAATTTGCGTATTGAGTTCCGAGTTCGCAACTCTTCTGAGATCAGCAACAAACACAATTCAGTCGACAAAAATATTCTTCCGCACCCGAATGAAAGCACAACAGCAACCCAACCTTATGCAGCATCATATCATGGTTGATGGAAAGGTCCGAACTGACAAGACCTACTCTGCTGGTTTCATGGACATCAGTTCCATTTTTACATTAAGCATTTAGGAGGGAAGACTCTAAGACAAGACATCCGCTCGGCATGCCGAGTGGAGAATGTGTTTCAAACACAAAACTGGGCTCTGGGTCCAAGTTCTTAAGACTACTACCGATCGTAAACGATCGACAGCAGTCTCGGGGACTACACCCAGTGGGTGCACTCAGCGTGCCCCCACTGGAATGGTATCCACTCGGAACGGTCCGCCCGGTCCGACTGACGGCCAAACAAAAAAAAGACAGACTCTAAGACCCCCGCCGACTGCCCGCAGTCGACGGCGGTCTCGGGGACTACACCCAGTGGGTGCACTCAGCCTGCCCCCACTGGACCCAACCTCACTCGACCAGGCCAGACCTGTCCGAGTGACAAAAGAACAGCAAGATGCATAAGACCCCCGCCGATGTCATCAACATTCGATAGCGGTCTCGGGGACTACACCCAGTGGGTGCACTCAGCGTGCCCCCACTGGACAAATGTCCACTCGACCAGGTCAGTCCTGGCAGAGTGTCTGACAAACAACTACCACTCGACCAGGTCAGTCCTGACCGAGTGTGTGACAAGCAACTACACCTCGACAGACAGAAACACCCAGTGGGTGTAGAGTCAAATCAAGATAAATGGAAAACGACACAATCAAAAACGAACTTACAAGCGCACTTACTTGAACGTTCGCTCGAAGCGCTAAGCTGGCATCGTAAGCCAACTTGCTGGCCTCGTACGCCTCCTTCGTGTGCCGCATCATGTGCTCGGCCTGGATCATCGCCTCCTTTGCAGCTCCAGTCTGATCTTCTGGAACATGATACAGAGGAAAAGTAGATTGTGGAAGGGGCGGTGATACAGTCAGAAGGACCAGTGCTTGAGAGACTGGCGCTTGAGAGACCGGCACTTGAGGTGGATTGGCGAGCTCCACGGTCATCAGATCCGGCGCCGAAACTGGTTCAGTCGGAGGAGGAGCTGCAGGATTGACGCCTCTCTGAAGCTCATCCTCACTGTCATCAGCGATCTGGATGACTGTCCTTGGCTCTACAGTCACCAGACAACATTTCACACAACTGTTGAGTGGTCTGAGAAAAAACAATGTCGAATGGCCATATGTCATACCTCGGCGGGAAGTAGCTGCGCCAGACGTATCCTTCTCCGTGAGATCTTCCTCAGCCCGCACCGGCGACGTCACCGAGGTAGCAGCCCTAACATTCAAGTTTCACTCGATCAACAAAAATATGAAGTTCTGCAACAAGCAAGGAGCAAGAATACTTTCGTCAAAACAATCGGCACGGCAACCTTCATCCTGGGAAGGGCCTTCCGGGGCTTTGCAGGGGCAACCTTGGGCTGTTTTGCAACCTTTTCACTCGGTTCCGGCGTCGATGTTCGATTGCGCTTCGAGCTCCTAATGGTCGACCCCCCGGCCCGACCTTGGTCGACTACAGGATCGTGATGCTGCTTGGAGCGTCCCTTGGTGCGCGGAGGAGGTTGAACTCCGACTTCCTCGCTCTCTTCCGAGCCATCATCGCTGCCTTCACTGTCCTTGGCGTAACTGATGTTGGCGCTGTCGCCCTCGCTCTCAACTCCTTCGACGTTCTGTTCGCCATTCGGCACAGGTGAATACATGTTCGTCAACTCCTGCAAAGGTTCAAGTCAGTCAGTTGAAGACCCATTCACTCGACAAGATATAAAAGCAATCGGCAATGACATGACTCACCATGTTCGGCGGGTGCTCGACGGAGAAGGGCAAGATTCTCTTGGATCCTTGGGGGTTGTCACGCGCTCCAGTGATGTTGCGCAGCCATTGAGCGACCGTTTCTTCTGAGACACCCTCCGGATGAGTACGAGTGGTGTCGTCGACTCCTGAGTAATGCCACATGGGGTGGTCCCGCGCCTGGAGCGGCTAGATCCGTCGACCGAGGAACACCTCCAGCAGATCCAGTCCAGTCACTCCGCCATGAATCAGATTCACTACTCCATTCATCAAGATTCCTACGTTGGCCTTCTCTTCCTCGGTCACAGTCAGAGATTTGGGCACAGCGGGTCGAGCCAGTGTGAAGGGAGGAAGACCAGTCAACATATTTGGGGACGCGACATCGTTGCAATAGAACCAAGTCGACTGCCACCCCCGCACCGAGTCCGGAAAGGTTAACGCTGGGAAAGCACTCCCCGTCCTCTTTTGGAGGCCCAAACCCCCACACAACTGAATGACGTTGGTCTTGCTATCACTAGACTGGGCTTTCTTAACCGACTGGGAACGGATGGTGAAAATGTGCTTGAACAAACCCCAGTGAGGGGGACAACCCAGGATACACTCGCACATCATCACAAATGCGGCAAGGTACGCGATAGCATCGGGAGAGAAATGATGAAGTTGAGCCCCGAAGAAATTCAAGAAACCTCGGAAGAAGGGATGAGGAGGCAGAGAAAAACCTCCCTCCAAATGAGTCATCAGGAGGACCCGCTCGCCCTCGCGCGGCTCCGGCTCAGCTTCCGCCCCCGACAGCCTCCACAACCCGGCCGCTACCAGGCCGTCGGCGACGAGGTTCTGGACGTCCTCCTCCGTGACGGTCGACGGCAAGAAGTCGCCCTGGATCCATCCAGGCGGTGCCGCGGCTCGAGCTCCCAACGGCTTCCTCCCCTTCGATGTCTTCTTGGCGCGCTCCAACTTCGCTATCTTGTCCTTCGCCATGGTTGCGGTGGCGGGCGGATTCGAGATGGGCGGCGCGGCGGCGGGACAGAGGAAGCGGAGGAGACGAGGGGAAAATGGGCGCACTATTGCGAATCCCCCCCGCTCTCATTTCTTATATCCGTCGACTCGATTCACTGACTCGTGGGCCCGCTGAATCCCTGTGTATCCTGATAACAGAGGAGGCGTGATACGTGGCGTTAAAAGTGGCGCGAGGATCGAGGAGTCATGCTCCCACTTGCCCTGTTGGCTGCGTCATCCCCGCTCGGCGCGCGCTCTCCGAAATTTCATATCCCGTGAAATCCGGACCAGGCGAAGCGTCCTGTCACATCTGAAGATCCTGCTGGCCACTCGGACTAGAACTTGCATCCAAATTCACTCGGAAGAACTGAAAAGTTGAATAGATCAAGGCGAATGCTAGAAGGTCCAGTCGTCACAGGCGGCATTAAAATTTCGAAGCTCATTCAGAACGTTGAATTTGGCAGAACCTGCACTGTCCCTTTCCCACTCGAATCCTGATCCATTCGGGGGCTAATGATGTGTATATGTACTAGGGGTAGGGTCCTAAGCATGGCCCACATACCCCACCTAAAGACACCACATACAAGATTACAAGACTACAAGGAAGATTCCGATTGGAATAAGCATAGCGTACGATCCACTCGACAGCCAGCTCACTCGGAAGCTTCTACATCCACTCGACAGAGCTGGAAGTCACTCGACCGTTGAAGTTCTAAAGTTGCTCTGAGAAGGGCAACAGACAGGCGGTCGGGCCATCGCCATAATTAGCATTAATTACTTACGTTATCAGTAACGTTCTCCTTTACTCCCCACGATCGAACCCTTGGTTGCCTGGCGTTTATGAGGGGCAGCGCACTCTATATAAGCCGCCCCTCCCCTCTGGCACAAGGGTTCGCACCCCCTGTACTTTCATACTCCACACGACAGAAAAGCTCCCACAGCACTGAGGCGTAGGGCTGTTACCTCCACGAGAGGGGCCTGAACTCATACATCCGTGTGTACAATCTCGCCGTAGCTAGGACTCTGCCCTCTCCTTACGTACCCCCTACTTCTACTGTCAGGCTCGTTCCCACGACAGGCGCCACCGCTGGGAAAGGACTGTTTTCCGTGCCCCATATTTGATTGGGAGGAGGGAGATGATGACTATCAACATATCATCGGGGAGGCTGCTGATGAAGTCTAGGCCTGCTGGAGTCACTTGCGGTTCTTGCTCGACCCACCTCTGCTTGTTGGCAGCCCTGTTCTCCACCTCCAGAGTCTCCTCGTCAGTGGCGCTTTCTGATAGAAGTGGGAGTACAGGGAATATTTAGTTAAAATAGGGCAATAGAAAAGTGTATTGGTAACTAGAAGTTAGTAGATAGGAATAGAGTAAGAAAATGGAATAACAATTGGTTGCTTAAATACTACACAATTCCTTTGATATTGCTGGGTAAGTCAACATGCAGATATTTGAAAAGAACACTTACTTCGAACAAAGTCTGGACAGTTGATATCGTCGGGGAAGTTAGCATATATCTCCTGACCAGGCTCTTTTATGTGCAGTGCAATTGTAGTGCCAGCTTTCAGTACATAAAACTTAGAAATTTTCTGTCCAAAGGCCCCTGCCAAAATAGCAGTCACCACATTCATCAAGTCTTCCAGTAGCAACGATTGTAAATCCATGGTTTGTGTTCAGTATGACATCCCTGCAGTCTTGATTCATGTAA